>JALAZF010000151.1:11642500-12242500 GCA_022829125.1 Lathyrus tuberosus | reverse complement strand
ATTATATGAAATAAATAATATTTTTGGGATTTTTAGGTAAAATAAAATATTTTAACATTTTTGTGAATTATTAAAAAAAGAATCAACTCAAAATCATTAAAACTCAGAGAGAAATTAATTTTTGAATCAATTAAATAAAATCACAAAATCCAAATATTTGAATTTTCAAAAAAGGGCGCCAAGACCACCCAAGAACACGCGCGTGTTCTGAGTTTTTCCCAGATTTGCATTTTGTCTCCAATCTCACTAAATACTTGATGGAATCATGCAAACCACATATCAATTTGCTCGTTTCAACCTCACGATCATGTCTATGGTCTTTAATTTCATTTATTTTTAACATGGAATTAGAAATCGAGACAAAACCTCAAGAACCCTAAAATTTGCATGAAGGATGAGAATTTTGATACACGATTCAAACAAAGCAATTAATTGAGGGGAAACATTCTATGCATGATTATGAACATTTGACAAAAGTATTGTGCGAGGAAATATGCATAGATTAAGAGATGACCGAGTTTAGGCTTACTTGAAGGTCGTGATAGCAAAAGCAATGTGATTTTTGAGTTGGAGGTGTTACATATGAGTTGTGATGATCTGAACAGCTTCCCTACACCATATGGAGTGTGTTTGAATGCTTGGACTTGATTGGAAATGGCTGGATCACTTCATGGCATCTCAGCTGCAACTTGGTTAAAACCTTGAGCAACTGGCTGGTGATTCTGAGAAATCAGTGTTCCAGATGTTGTTTAAGTGTTTGGATCACTCCTATATGATGTTTATGAGGTGTGTGTGTGTGATTGGTTTGATTGGAATTGCTCTCAAACTCAAAACCCGATAGTGACTTGCTTTGGAAGGCAAATTTGGAGTGAAGAAGGAGATTTTGAGGAAAGCATCTATTTGATGGCTTTGGTGTACTCAAACTGAGCACAAATGAGCTCTATTTATAGTAGAGCAATTTTTTTTGGGATCAATAGTGAATGGCAACTGTAGCAGAGGTTTTGCCAATGGTTGCACTTTGGAATCCAAGTCTCCTCTAGCCATTGACTAGAGGTTAGGGCACAGGGCTATGGTTCCCTTGGTCTTGGATAAGTCTTGACTGAATTTAGTTGCAAATGGCTCAGTCCATGCCACCTTGGTGTATGCATTGAATGCTCCAATCCAAAATTGGAGTCTTGTCCCTCTTTTAGGCAATTCTAGGTTTGGCATGCTACTTCTTGTTCCAAGGACTTTGGAGGCTTGGCTCAGTGTTTGTCACCTTTAGATTTGATCCTTAGATGTGTCCAAAGTGATGACAAGCCTTGTAATTATCTGATTTTCCCAAATCGAGCAAAAATGTAAAATTCTGCCAAGTCTTGGCAGTTTTCAGCAAGGCATATTGCCATTGTCATATCTCTTGGCCCAAGTGGAATTTGGTGATGTTCTTGGCCATTTTGGAAAGCCCTCATATGATACAACAACTGTTTGATCATATTTGGTTTTGATACCTTTTGGATCCAAGTGAAAAATCCCCCTACATTTGGAAAAAAGTGAAGGCAGATTCTGACTTAGTGAAAATTTCACTAAGTGTTGGAAAAAAGTGACATTTTCACTTTTTTGTGATTTTGATCATTCCATAACTCAAAATCCATGAGGAATTTAAAGGGAGGTCAGTTTTAAGCTTTTGTAGAGGTTAATGAGATCTACAAATCAAGCTTTGGATAGGAAAAATGGCTTTGTTGTTTAGGAGTTATGATCCTTCAAAGTTGGTACCCTTGCCACTTTGTTCATAACTTAGAAAAATTATCTAAGTTTTTATGGTTACCCCTTTTACAAGTTATCCCACTTTTCATGATTTTTCTTGATGAATGATGATTCAAATCATACATTAACATCATTTTAGGGTTAAAAAAACCATTTTTGTGAAAAATCTCAAAAAGTCAAAGTTGACTTTTATGCACAGTTGACTTTTTATCAGATGAATTCCAAACTGTGCGATCCTTTATGAAATCATGTCGTTGACCTAAATCAAACTTGATGGACATGTTCCATGGGTGTTATAGGGTATATTGAATCATGTCCTAGGGTTTGGGAGCATGTCCTGGTCAAAAGTCAAAGCTACAGTTGACTTTTTCCTCAAAACCCTAACTGTGGTACTGATGAAATTGAGACTTGCTGCTCAAGCTTCCTGGATCAATCCATTGTTACAAATGGATTAATGTGGTATGTTGGAGACCCTCAAATCCTCTCTTGAGTTCTTGGCTCATGATTTGTCCCGAAAGTCAACTTAGGGGTGAATTAGGTCAAGAAACCCTAATTCCTGATTTTTGATGTATGCATCCCCTGAGGTCAAATTGACATGATGCTTGGGCCCATGAGGTTCCATGGAGTATTTTAGGATATGCTTTGAAGCATTGACTCATGCCCAGAGGAAAGTTTTCATCTGGAGGCCCTGGTCGACCAAACCCTAATTTGGTGACACTGGTGATCTTGAGGCTTGATCCACCAGGAATGGGAGCAGCCTTGTGCTTAATCCTTAAAGTGGGAGTCCTCTTGATCCCTTGTGGATGTTTGAGAGGTGTAGACAAGTTGAATATCATGTCATTTCTTGATTGATCCTTTGTCTAAGAACTCTGAGAGGGCTTGAAACCCTAATTTTTTATAGTAGTGAATGCTCACCCATCTTTGGGGAGACTGATGAGGAAAAATGGTTCCTCCATATTGTGGTAATGATTTTCACAATAATGGGAAATCTTAGTGGTCAAAATTTGGGGTATGACAGATGCCCCTATTTAATCTTCTTGGACCCGAAGGTGTGAATGGCGAAGGTATTCGGGCATTCGGGGTGCAAGAGGATTAAATATCGGAATACCCAAAATTTTGATGGTGGTTAAGAATGGCAGCTTGCGCATCCTTTTTCTTTTGTTAAGCAATGATGCTTAGAAAAGGTAAAAAACTTCCCCTCGGTCCTGGTTTCCTACCAAGGAACTGGTCTTAGTTTCTGAAATAAACTTCCCCTCGATCCTGGTTTCCCACCAAGGAACTGGTCTTAGTTTCAGATGTAACCTTCCCCTCGATCCTGGTTTCCCACCAAGGAACTGGTCTTAGTTTCTGAAATAAACTTCCCCTCGATCCTGGTTTCCTACCAAGGAACTAGTCTTTGTTTCTTTTGTCAATAAACTTTATTGACAAGGGACGCTATGTGTAGCGATTTTCCTCAAACTTCTCGCCGAAATTTCTCGGGGAGATGCCAGTTGATGGGAAAAGGTTTTGTTGTCAATGTTGCTGGGGAACCCAGTCGTCTGAGTTGTAGAAGTGTACAAACTTCTCTATTTGGAGACGCCATTTTTCTACTCTACTAGGGAAAACGAGTCCCTTGAGAGACTGCTTTCATGCTTGGGGATATTGTATCATACTTTTCTCGGGATCTTCCCGGAGAAACGCCATATGATGTGATCCAATTTTGAGGTGCTGATGACCTTTTCATCAGCGGTTTTTTTTTCGGAGAAAAACTGCGGTATTTTCGAATCTCTGCTTAAGAGGCTTCCTCTAGGGATTTTCCTTAATCAGGGAAAGCGAAAATATCATTTTCAATGGCGAAGAGTGACATTGGTTGAAAGTTCTCTGGTCTTTTAGAGGTTTAAGTTATCAAAGTGGTCAAGGGCCAATTTTGATCCAGAACTAAACTGAAGGAGAGAGATTGTTCAGACGCAACCTTTCCTGACGAGGAAATACCTGACGACTCGATTGAGAGGACTGTTATCACTAGGGGATGAGACCAACTAGAGTGATAGTGATGCAATATGAATGTGAATGCAAATCAATAATGCATGATGTATGTATGTATATGATGACAAAACTGACGCGCCATACAGACTAATAGATGAACATGACTGGATACTCGGCCATCGCGGGGCGAAGAAGTACTGTTGGTTCAAGATAGCAATTCCACCTTGCTTAGGAGAAACGGTCCCTGCGGGGAATACCGTTGGTCGGGCTTAGGAGATAAGAACTCGGTCGAGGGTGTCAGACGAAACACGGTCTCTGACACAGTTGATCCTTCATTCAGGTGTACTAGTTTAGAATGAGTACTTTGATTCTTCACTTTGAAGCTTGCTTACTTCTGGAGAAGCGATTGATGTTCTTTCGATGTTCAACAGTCAAAAGAAATTGCCATCTCAAGTTTAAAAAGTAGAAAAAAGTTCAACAAGTAAATTCATTTTTGTTTTATTTCAAGAATCGTTAATCATGTTAAAATGTCGTTCTGTAAAGCTAAAACAAATAAGAATTGCAAACAAAAGCACAAGGGCTCAAATTTTATTGATAGGATGGTGTCATACCCTAAATTTTGACCACTAAGATTTCCCATCATTGTGCAAATCATCATCACAATATGGATAAACCATCATGCCTTGTCAAATGCCTCAAGGGCTGTTGAGCATTCACTACAATCAAAATTAGGGTTTTAAACCCTCTCAGAGCTTTAGACAAAGGATCAATCAAGGAATGACTTGATCTTCAACTTGTCTAGCCTCTAAAATATCCATAATGGATCAAAAGGACTTCCACTTCAAGGATTAAGCACAAGGATGCTCCCTTCTAGGTGGATCAAGCCTCAAGATCGCCAGTGTCACCAAATTAGGGTTTTGGTCGACTAGGGCCTCCAGATGAAATTTTTCATCTGGGCACAAGCCAAGGATCCAAAACATAACCTAATATACTCCATGGGGCCTCATGGACCCAATCATCAAGTCAATTTTGCCTCAGGGGACGCATACATCAAAAATCAGGAATTAGGGTTTCTTGACCTAATTCACCCCTAAGTTGACTTTTGGGATAAATCATGAACCAAGACCTCAAGACATGATTGGAGGGTCTTTAATATACCATATTGATCCATTTGGAACAATGGATTAATCCAATAAGCTTGAGCAACAAGTCTCAATTTCATCTGCACCATAATTAGGGTTTTGCGGGAAAAGTCAACTGTAACTTTGACTTTTGACCAGGACATGCTCCCAAACCCTAAGACATGATTCAATATATCCTATGACACCCATGGAACATGTCCATCAAGTTTGATTTAGGTCAAGGACATGATTTCCTGAAGAATTGCACAGTTTGGAATTCATCTGATAAAAAGTCAACTGTGCACAAAAGTCAACTTTGACTTTTTGAGATTTTTCACCAAAATGGATTTTTAACCCTAAAATGATGTTAATGTATGATTTGAATCATCATTCATCAAGAAAAATCAAAGAAAGTGGGATAACTTGTAAAAGGGGTAACCATAAAACTTAGAAAAATTTCTAAGTTATGGAAAAAGTACCACTAATGTGCCAACTTTGGAGGACCATAACTCCTAAACCACAAGGCCATTGGTCCTCATTCAAAGCTTGATTTGTAGATCACATTTCCCTCTACAAAAGCTTCATACTGACCTATGTCCAAATTCCTCATGGATTTTGAGTTATGGAGTGATCAAAATCAAGAAAAGTCACTTTGTTCCAACACTTAGTGAAAATTTCACTAAGTCATATTTTGCCTTACTTTTTGCCAAATGTACGGGGATTTTTCACTTGGATTCAAAAGAGATCAAAACCAAACATGTTCAAACAGTTGTTGTATCATGTAAGGGCTTTCCAAAATGGCCAAGAACATTACCAAATTCAATTCGAGCCATGAGATATGACATTGGCAAGTTGCCTTGCTGAAATCTGCCAAGGCAAGGCAGATTTTGCACTTTTGGTAGATTTGCCAAAATCAGCCAAATCCAAATGCTCCTATCCACTTGGACACCTCAGAGGATTGAATCTAAAGGGGACAATCACTGAGCCAAGCCTCCAAAGTCTTTGGAACAAGAAATAGCATGTTGAACCTAGAATTGCCAAAATAGGGACAACACTCCAATTTTGGAATGGAGCATTCAATGGAAGCATCAAGGTGGCATGGACTGAGCCATTCTCAACTGAATTTAGTCAAGACTTATCCAAGACCAAGGGAACCAGCAGCCTGTGCCCTAACCTCTAGTCAATGGCTAGAGGTGACTTGGATTTTCATTTGCCAACATTGGCCAAACCCACTCAGCAGTTGCCATTCACTATTCCTTGCAAAACAAACTTGCTCTACTATAAATAGAGCTAAATTGTGATCAGTTTAAGTACACCAAATCCATCAAACAGATGCTTTCCTCAAAATCTCTTTCTCTTGGCAAAAATGCCTTCTTTAGCAAGGCAACTTTGAGTTTTTGAGCTAGAGAGCAATTCCACTCAAACCAATCACACACACACCTCGCATACATCATATATGAGTTGATCAAACACTTAAACAACATCTGGAACACTGATTTCTCAGAATCACCAATCAACTGCTCAAGGTTTTAACCAAGGTGCAGTTGAGATGCCATGAAGTGATCCAGTCAATTTCCATCAAGTCCAAGCATTCAAACACACTCCATAGGGTGTAGGGAAGCTGTTCAGGTCATCACAACTCATCTGTAACACCTCCAACTCAGAAATCACTTTGAACTTGCTGTCACGACCTAGAGGTAAGCCTAAACTTGGTCATCTCTCAATCTATGCATATTTCCTCGCACAATACTTTGGCCATATGTTCATAATCATGCATGGAATGTTTCCCCTCAATTAATTGCTTTGTTTGAATCGTGTATCAAAAATCCTAGCCTTCACACACAAATTAGGGTTCTTGAGGATTTTTCATGATTTCTTGTTGTATGTTTAATTTAAATGAAATTAAATAGCATAGACATGATCGTGAGGTTGAAACGAGTTGATTGGTATGTGGATTACATGATATGATCAAGTATTCAGTGAGATTGGATAGAAAATGCAAATCTGGGCAAGGCAGAACACGCGCGTGTTCTTGGTCCATGTTCTTGGCGCCATTTTCATAAATTCAAATATTTGAATTTTGTGATTTTATTTAATTGATTCAAAAATTAATTTCTCTCTGAGTTTTAATGATTTTGAGTTGATTCTTTTTTTAATAATTCACAAAAATGTTAAAATATTTTATTTTCCCAAAAAATCCCAAAAATATTATTTATTTCATATAATTGATATTTTTGCAAAGAATTAATGTTTTAATTGTTTTTAGCATTTAAAATACTTTTCCACCTGGATTTTGCAACTTTTAATGCTTTCTAATTATTTTGTAGGTCAATACTTAATTTTTGAAGCATTAATCCCAGATCACAATTTGTTTTACATATGTTAAACAATTTTGATCCTTTTAATTGAATTTTTATTCAATTAAATACATTTTGAAAACAAATTAGGGTTTTGGATTAATTCAACCCTCATAAATCATTTTCAAAACACTTGGGCCTCTAATAGAGTGTAAGACCCAATCCTTTTTTGACTAAATCATTTTTGGGCCTCAGTATATTATATAACTCCCGATACCGTCAAAAACAAACGGCGCGATCGTCGCCTTTTCAAAACAAAACTTTGGGCCTACCCTCGAGTAGTAAGACCCATTTCTTTTCTTAAAACTCACTTGGGCCTCTAATAGAGTGTAAGATCCAACCCTTTGTAAATACAACCTATTTTGGGCCTCACTTATTGTATAAGTCCCGTTGTATTTCAAAAGTTTGACGCGATCACCATCCGTTGTAAAACAAACCTTGGGCCTCTCCTTGAGCTATAAGACCCATTCAAAACTTTTGGGCCTCTATTAAAGTGTAAGATCCAATCCCCTTTTAACCAAAACCTTTTGGGCCTCACTTATTGTATAAGCCCCTCTGCGTTAAAAGATAAACCTCGGCGCGATCGCCATTTTAAACGAAAAAATCAATTGGGCCTACCCTCGTGTTATAAGCCCCACTCTTTTTCTTTAAAAACTCTTTTGGGCCTCTATGAGAGTGTAAGACCCATCCCTTTGTACAGAAAACCTTTTTGGGCCTCAGTCACTTGTATAAGTCCCTCTGTACAAATTCAAACAGTGCGCTCGATGATAAAACCCTGGGCCTCTCCTTGAGATGTAAGCCCCAAACCTTTCTTTTTCAAAGCACTTTCTCCTTTGATTTTGAAATATACTATTGTTTTCAATCTTTCTTTGTTGAACAACTAACCAAACATCATGGAAGCTCTACAACCGAGTAAGTGGTTATTGCTTTCATTTACCGCTTTCATATACATATACTGTATTGTGGGGCTGTCTCGCTGTAAGTCTTCTTTCATAAACTCATATCAACTGTGTAATAATAGTATAGATATTTAGAGTTTCCCCGGCAACTACGTCTAGAACTAGGTGACGCCGTTTCGTTTATTCGTAGAAATAGACAACTAGATCCCCAATAGGATCACCAGATACAGTCTTCTCTTCGGCTGTCCTCATTAGGAATCATCAAGAAACTCTACTCCCAAAGATGAATGTATTCTCCATGAATGGCATCTTTGAGTTTCTTCCAAATTCTCGGACTTTCCTGACTTTGATCTATTCTCGGTGAATAGCATTGCCTTGAATTTCTCGGGGTTTGGGGACCCACGGGCTTCTTAAAAGCATCGGCCTCCTCTTGGGCATCGTACAAGGACCCATAGGCTTCCTAAAAGTAACCCCGCCTCCTCTTGGGCTTAGTACAAGGACCCTACGGCTTCTTAGAAGTATTCACAGCCTCCTCTTAGGCTTCGTATAATGATCTCTTCCTCTGGGAATGATACCCTCCTCTTGGGCTTAGTACAAGGACCCTTCGACTTCTTAAAAGTCTCTAGCCTCCTCTTGGGCTTCGTACAAATTGTCCCGATGACCTCCTAGAGGTATAGGAACAGAACTTAGTAATCATCATAGAACAGTCCTTTCATAGAGTCTACTACCTGTTGCTCAAAGCATAGTACAAAAGATGAAACTCTAGACTCGGACAGTCTAATTTCCTTGAGTCTCAAAGACATTCTCAAGCACCCTTCGTTAAATAGGAAGGAAACCCGTAGACTCGGACAGTCTCAATACCCTTTGGATTTCCCGTTTCCTCAAAGGAAAGGAAATATCCCTGATCCTCGAATCAAAACCTTGAGTACAGTGTTGCTCATATAAGAACTGATTTTCTCTTTAAATCAGCATACTGGACCTGTCACTTAACTGAAACAGTAACCATAGCCTCCTCTTAGGCTTTGTATAATGATCCTTCTCCAAGTGAAGTTAGCCTCCTCTTGGGCTTTGTACAATGATTCTTCCCAGCGAAGCAAACGTTTATCCCCTCTCTCGGGCTTTGTACGAGACACATAAGAGACTCCCTTGTTGAGTCAATCACCCCTTTCGCCTCCATCTCGGGCTTTATACGAGATACAAAAAGGTTCTTATTGAGCCAAACAAATTTTAGCCTTCATCTCGGGCTTCATACGAGATACAAAAAACCCTCTTGTTGGGCCAATAGTCTCCATCTCGGGCTTCATACGAGATACCCAAAAGACTCCATCGTCGAGTCAAACCCTTTTAGCCTCTCTCTCGGGCTTTGTACGAGACACAAATTAGCCTCCTCTTTGGCTTTGTATAAGAAAACCACTGGTTGATCCAATCAACCTTTTAGTATCAGAGCTGTGCCTCGTTCACAGTACACAAACATCAACAACTCATTCCCCCTTCATCTAATCGCTGTAAGCTGCAAGCCTCTGGATCATCTATATCCATGCCACTGTCCCTCTTTTAGCATGAGAAATTCCTAAGGAAAGATATCATTGCTCTACACTGAGTTAAAGTCTTCTCCTTCAGGTTAAAATCCCCTATAAAGGAAATTATGGCATTGCCGGATTCACAAATCCCGGTTAAAGTAATTCTCCTTTATAAACAGTTGTGACCTACAACCCCCCTCTTTAGAGATGACAAATTCTCTCTAAAGTCAAACCCTTTCAGCTTCATATCTTGGGCTTTGATCAAGATACAAATAGACTTTTCAGCTTCACATCTTGGGCTTTGAACAAGATACAAATTACCCTTTCGCTTCACGTCTTGGGCTTTGAACAAGACACCAAAACACCATTTCCTCCCATAGAATAGGAGGAACTACGAATGCTCTGATTTCCCTGTTTCGGTAAACGGGAATACGTAGGCATAAGATTGAAAGAATAATCTTAGCGAGCGCAATCAACAAAAAACCAAAATCCCATACTCTCACATATCTATCAAAAAACATCATTCCTAACATCCTAATCCCTGTTCCCCGCCAGAAACATTCTGTCAAAATAAAAAGAAAGAAACCAGTATTGGTGAAAATACAAATAACCAGTACAAAGGTCCCCCAAATTGATAGCATCCGTAACCTAACAGACCGCTGTTTAAACTCAGTATGCAAAGCAGGGTTAATTGGAGAAATCTATTTCCCTTCCTTCATCAGCTTCAATAGGATAAAAAATGAATCGACCTGTAGTAAGCTCAAACCGCAGAGAGCGACCAGCGCTTAAGAACTGCGTCCAAAATCGCTCGCTACAGAAAAATGGCGCCCACCGTGGGGCCTACTTGTTTCTTTTCTCTTCACTTAGGTGAATACCACAGATTGGGGCTTCCGCCGGGGAACCCATTTTCTGTCAGGAACTTAGGATTCATTGCTTTAAAGGTCTAGGATGTTTAGCACAAATATATATACCGCTTTTCCTAATTGCTATACGTGTTTATTTTTCTGCTAATGGGAATGCGTGTGATGCCGCATGTGGAAAGATTGAGTGTACACTTAAGATAAGTGATGGCGACGAGGTCGACCATCAACCTCAGTGGAGGCTGACTAATGTAACCATTCTCTCACCTAGACAATGGGTCGGTTGTGATGCCTGAGAAGCTAAGGAGCCAAACCCTTTCGTAGTGCGGAAACTATCGGGAATAGTTGTTACGCGATACTACCCTCATTTGAGGCTGGTGATCCATTCTCGGTGAATGGCACTTACTCTAAGATTGCTCTACAACTCGTTGGCGATCCGCTTGTTGTTTTGCTTTCCTGGGAGGAGCTGGTGATAATGAGTACAGGTACAAAAATCACCTTCGTATAAACCTTTGGGGATGGGTAGAGCCTTGACTTCATGACAACAACCCTTTGACCCCATGTTTTTTCTATGTTTTTGTGTGCTGCATTCATGCATTCATCTTAAAAAACATTAAAACATTCAAAAAATTTCTCTTCTAGTTTCTCTGTTTTTCAAATTAAACTAAGACTGTGATTGCAAATATCAGAGAAGAAGATTGCACTAATGGATTTCGGTAGAAGGAGAACTCATACGTACACCTTCAAGGTTCCAAAACTAGAGGATTTGAGAAGGTTGGCAAGGATGATCACTAACCCTGAGGCTTTCAGAGCCAAACACGGAGGTTTGCTACCACTATTAAGAGTCCATGTGATTGAGGGAATCATAGATGCGCTCATTCAATTCTACGATCCAGTTTATCACTGTTTCACATTCCCGGATTACCAGCTAGCACCAACGCTGGAGGAGTATTCTCATCTGATTGATCTACACAATACAGATCGAGCTCCATTTTTTGGACTGGAAGAAATTCCAAAGAATCAGACCATTGCAAGAGAAATTTATTTGGACGAGTCTGAGGTCAGGACTCACATGACCGCTAAGGGTGGCATCCAAGGTTTGCTAGCCCAGTTATTGACAAAGAAAGCCCTGTACTTTGCAGTATAGGGAACGTGACTGCTTTTGAAAGCATCTTTGTCTTGCTCACCTATGGGTTATTTTTGTTCCCCAACATCAATAACTTCGTCGATATTAACTCCTTTAAGGTTTTTCTCATTGGAAACCCTGTGCCGACTTTGCTCGCAGATGCGTATCATTCTGTACACTTGGGGAATTTGTACAGCGAAGGGGAGATCATATGTTGTGTACCTCTGCTTTATAAATGGTTTATCTCCCACTTGCCCAAGTCTGCTGCTTTTTGGGATTGCAAGAGTGCCATGCGTTGGTCGCAGAAGATCATGTCTCTTACCAACTCTGATATAGATTGGTGTAATAGGATTTATGATGGAATCAGAATCATTGACCGTTGTGGAAACTTCCCCAACGTACCCCTTATTGGAACTAAGGGAGGAATCAACTACCATCCAGTGTTGGTTCTTCGTCAATTCGGATACCCGATGAGACATATCCCACGGGGTGTTCATCTGGAAGGTCTTTTCTTCAAGGAAGGAGAAAGATACAGAGCACTAAATACGGAAATAGTGCACGCTTGGAAGCACAATCATAAGAAAGGACGGGAGTCTCTAGGAAAACCAGACTGTGTCTTGATGGAGCCTTATCTCCATTGGGTACAAACTAGAGCTCTCAAGGTAAAAATGTCTTATCCTCGTTACGGAATTCTTCCGCCAAAGGAATCTGTCATGTACTTCATGACGGAAACTGAAAAGCTTCAGGTTACTCTCAACAAAGTTCAATGGGAGAGAAGGTCTTGGAAGAATAAGTACCGCACCCTCGACGTAGAGTGCATCAGAATACAACAATTACTGAAAGAGAAGGATGCTCTAATTGAAATTTTGGAGCAGCATGCTGTAGAGAATCAAGATGACCAAAGGAATTTTCTCACTCCTTTCACTTGGCAAAGGAACGACAACCCAACAACGGCACAAGAGCCCCGGTCAAAGAAAAGGAAGATACCAGAATCAGCACCCGGTTTCTCCTCAGAGAGAACTCGGGACCCATTAGTTTAGGTTTATGTTTCTGCACTTTGTAATCTACTGTATTTCCATTTCTGTAATCCTTTGAATTTCAATAAAAAGGGGTTTCCCCACTGTTTGATATTTGCAATCTAATTGTCGAAGTTTATTTTGATTAAACCAAAAAAACAACAATTAATATAATCATTGCATTCATCATTCTCACGTCGCGTATTTTTCTTACCTACGAATCTCACGTTTGTGTCTCGGTTCTAGAGTCAAACTGTCTCATTCGTACAATACTCGGGCCAATCGTCAGAAAAAGATGGATGATCTCGAGAAAGAAAACAGAGAGTTGAAAGAAGAGATCGACGCTCTGAGAGAGGATATGAGAAAGCTTCGTAACGACATGCAAGCCATGGCAGAAGCTCAACTACAAAGAACTGTGATCTCAGAGATCACCTCAACGCCCATAGTGGTGAAGTATGATCCTAGGTATCAGATACCGAAAGATCGTCCTTGGGGCATGCCTATTAACTATATCCCGGAAGGATATGTTCCGCCGATCACTGAAGATCAGGGAATCGCAACAGAAGCCGCTGGGCCTGAAGGTTACGAACTTCGGGAAAGCGAAGATGCCAGGGGCATACTGAAGACTCCTGAAGGTTACAGACTTCAGGAAACACCAAGGTTCGCTGCCGTAGTCACAGTACCACCCCCTATGGTGCACACTATCCCGAAAGGACAGATTCCACAGATTCCTTCTGGTAAAAAGGAAACTATGTTTGACCGAATGGATGAATTCCATGAACAGTTCTTGGAAATGCAGAAGGAACTGCAAGCCATTCGCGGTCAGGATCTAATTGGAAAGGACGCCGCAGACCTCTGCTTGGTCCCCAATGTGAAAGTCCCGCACAAGTTCCAAGTGCCCGACTTTGAAAAATACAAGGGTAACTCTTGCCCTCAAAGCCATCTGGTGATGTACGCTCGGCGGATGTCAGCTCAGACGGAGAATCAGGACCTACTAATTCACTACTTTTAGGATAGTTTAACCGGTACCTCACTCAAATGGTACATAGGTTTAAACCGTACTACGATCAGTACATTCAGAGATCTTGGTACTGCCTTCGTCCAACAATACAAATACAATTTGGACATGGCACCCGACAGAGATCAACTCAGATCGATGTCGCAAAAGGACAAGGAAGCCTTTAAGGAGTATGCTCAAAGGTGGCGTGAAATTGCCGCTCAAATTTGTCCACCTCTTGAGGAAAAAGAGATGACAAAGATCTTCTTAAAGACCTTAAGCTCATTTTACTATGACCGAATGGTTGCCAGTGCACCCAGTGATTTCACCGAGATGGTGGGCATGGGCGTACGTCTTGAGGAAGCCGTCCGAGAAGGACGTTTGATAAAATACACTGGATCGATAAGCGGTACTAAAAAATACGGTAGTGCTCTCCCTAAGAAAAAAGAGAAAGATATTGGGAATATCTCTCTCGGAAAGCAAAGGCGACGTTATCAGCCGGTAGCAGTTGTAACTCCTGCTATCAGCCCTGCGCCTATTCCTACGTATCAACCTCAGGTTGCGCAGAGCCAACCTGATCAGCAAAGGAAACAACAGCCTCTGCAGCAGGCTCGTCCTCCATATAACAACAACCGTACAACACGACCATCAGGGTTTGATCCTATACCCATGTTGTACGCAGAATTATTTCCGTTACTACTGGCTAAGGGGCACATCCAGACTAAGTCTCCTCGTACAGTACCAGAAAATTCGCCTTTTTGGTTTAAGGTGGATCAGACATGCCCTTATCATCAAGGAGGTTCAGGGCATAACATTGAGAATTGTCTTAGTTTCAAGTCCGACGTGCAAAAGCTTGTTAGGAGCGGGCTCTTGTCTTTCAAGGATACAAATCCTAATGTTCTTACGAACCTGCTGCCTCTACATGAGAAGGCTGCAGTCAATTGATAGAAGGAGAGACTAATAATGTCTATCAAATTCACGATGCACTCTTATTGAGGACTAATCTGGTCAAGATACATTGTAGACAGAGTGGATATGGCCATGTGCCACCTCATAACTATCATCAGTGTAATATCTGCTCTAAAGACAACCAAGGATGTTCTGTAGTGCAAGCAGCTCTGCAGGAACAGATGGATCTCGGATGGATCCAAGAGCACCGAGTTCGTGGAGTTAACATGGTCTATACGAACTCCAATGTCATTCAGAACCACGACATCCGTGCAATGAATGTCAACTTGGTGGCGATGCACTCAAGGCAAAGCCAGTATCATAATCTGCCACGGCACGATTACAGTTCTTGTCTGACTTGCTCGGTAAACAAACAGGGATGCTCTTTCATACAGGAGTCCCTCTAGTGTCAGATGGATCTTGGATGGATCCAAGACTACCATGATAGGAATTCCTATCAGATCAACATGGTTCAGATCTTTGATATTCGCGTGATGAATACCAACTTGGTAGAGTTACATGCTGAGCAGGTCCGACTCAGATTCTTAATATCACACAATTATCAAAGGTGTAAAGCGGGTTGCAAAAATGATCGAGGTTGTACCCTTGTCCAGGAGGCACTTCAGCACTTGTTAAATCACTGGTGGATGCCAATCTATATGGATGAAGATACTCAGCAGATTAGTATCAGTAACAGAAATCCTACTCGATGTTAAAGTCAGGATGTCTGATCTATGGAAGCTAACCTAGTGAGGTTACATTGTATTCAAAGTGGGTGTGGCCAGGTGCCACCACACAATTATGACCGTTGTAGCGTCTGTTCGGAAGGTAACCAGGGGTGTTACCTTGTGAGAGCAGCTCTTCAGGGTCAGATGGATCGTGGGGAGATTCGCCCATATCCGGGTTCTGGACCCATCAACCGGACGCCGAGCTACCTTGCCGATCAAGTCGAGGACATTGTCACAATCTCTGGTCATCACCAGACCAGGGATGTTTTTTCCATTATCCCTCTACTTGATGAATCTAAAATTCCCAACCGGGGACGAATTGAGATTACTTATGATGGTCAGAAAAATCAGAAGGTTCCCATAGTCATCTATCTACCGGGACCACTAACATATGAATCAACTAAGGCTATCCCTTACAAATACGGTGCAACAACAGTTTAAAATGGAAAGGAAATTCCATTACCCTCCGTCGTGAATATTGCAGACGTCAGCCGTGTAACACGGAGCGGTCGAATCTTAAACCGAGGAGTTGGAGAACCTAACAAGGAAAAGGAACTTCAGAAAGAAGCTCCTGGTCCATCAGTCGGTCAATCCAGTAATCCCGGCCTTTCGAAAAATAATGATGAGATGCTGAAGCTCATCCAAAGGAGTGAATATAACATTGTTGAACAACTGTTACAGACTCCTTCAAAGATCTCGGTATTATCACTGTTACTCAGTTCAGAAGCACACAGAGAGGCTCTACAGAAAGTCTTGGAGCAAGCCTTTGTGGAACAGGATGTAACAATCAGACAGTTCAATAGTATTGTCTCTAACATCACTTCCTGCAATAATCTAGGATTTAGTGATGAGGAATTACCCGAAGAGGGTCGCCGTTATAACATGGCGCTCAATATCACAGTTAACTACCAGGACGATGCTTTAGCCAGCGTACTGGTAGACACAGGGTCAACCCTGAATGTTATGACGAAGTCCACTTTGATTCAATTATCATTCAAAGGCCCTCCGATGAGAGTCGGCGAGGTCGTCGTCAAAGCATTCGACGGATCCAGAAAAATAGTTATCGGCGAAGTTGATCTTCCCATAACTATTAGTCCTCACACTTTCCAAGTCACTTTCTAGGTCATGGACATCCAGGCAACATACAATTGCTTATTAGGAAGACCTTGGATACATCAGGCTGGAGCGGTTACTTCGACCCTCCACCAAAAGCTACAGTTCGTCCAGAACGATCAACTTGTCACGGTTTGTGGGGAACAAGCCTTGCTTGTGAGTAACTTGTCATCATCTACTGGTATAGAACCCGAGGAGGTTATTGGAACTCAGTTCCAAGCACTGACAGTGAGCAAGGATAATCAATCCCAAGGAGGAACCTCGATTTCCTCATACAACGATGCTATCAAAGCGGTCGAGAGTACCGATACAATCGGATGGGGACAGCTTGTCATTCCTATTGACAATAAAACAAAGAAGGGTCTTGGTTTTTCTGCAACCTGCACCCAGACATCTGTTAGCGATGAAAGTCTTCATCCCATTCAGAACTTCTTCCACAGTGGAGGTTTTCTTCACCCAGTCCCTTAAGCAGTCCATGCTATCGATGAGGAAGATCCCCCTGACACAGAGGAATAGTGGAAGTCATATCTTAACAAGGACGGTTATATGTCTTAGGACGAAACGCAAACTCCTTTTTGCTTTCCTACTGAGAGTTCGAGATTTATACCCAGGTCAGACGTCGAAATGATATACGGGGATTGTGATCCGGAAGGATGCCGTGCTCCGCCAAATTCGTTAGAGGAGGACACTCTGATGAAAGACAATTTTGACTACACCTACTATGGCCCAATGGATGGTCTGCCAATGTGGCAACCTTATCCAGGAGATTTGGGGCAAGAAAGTCAGTCGAGTAATGAAACTCAGTTGAGCGTCATTGAACAGAATACCTGTGTCCCCACCATGTCATGGGATCAACACTCAGGTCATTCGGAAACTACTCAACATGAGGAAGAATTCACAACGTTTGCAGGACTTAAATTCATCAACTATTCTTTTCCTGAGGTTAACATCATCGAGAGAGATGACTCCTCCAGTTCGAAAGAAGTGTGGGACACCTTGGGACAACTGAGTGGAAAATTCAACTATATGGTCAAGTACACCGCTCCCGAAAGCTCTCGTATCAGGCTCGAAGACATCCAGCCAACTGGATGGGGAGATACAGCTGAGAGCACAAATGCTATGTAAAATGCAACAGAGGAATTCTCCTACGACAATTCTGACTGGGAGACAGACTCCAACGATCCTACTTCACCAGAAATCAGCGTTATTTTTGAAGACAAGTCGAGGAAGGTTCCAGACTTTGTGATTCACCGAGGAGTTCGCTGCCAATGGGTTGTCGTCGAGGTTCCGAGGGTCGTGCATCAGTCAAAGTAATTGCCATCTTTAACCTTTCACCCTGCCCAGGTGAAACAGATGTTTTGATAGGGCTCGCTTTCTGTAAATTTTCCCTCTTCGCTTCGCCCAAAGCGACAGAGTTTTGTTTTATAGGGCTGTAGTTTCAAGGATCGACTTGTTCATTAATAAAATAACGTCGTTCTGTAATTTCTGCATTAATTGCTATTTTCTCTTTTTGCTTTTTCAGAAAATGGTAATCCTAAAAAATAATTCAATAATAAAAACAAGCAGTAATAAAAATAAAACACTGCACACACTTGCATTTTCCTCTATCTCTTCTAAACACGAATCATCACGTCATGCAGATTGCTTGTTTTATACCCCGTTGAAACAGACGATCTGATGCCTTCTCCCAACTTTGAGTTCCCGGTATTTGGGGCTGAAGAAGAAGATGACGTCAAAATTCCAGAAGAGATCTCCCGATTACTCAGACAAGAGGAAAGGTCCATTGAACCTCACAAAGAACCATTGGAAACGGTAAACTTGGGTTTAGAAAAAGAGAGAAAAGAAATCAAGCTTGGGGCACTGCTCAGTCCACTTGCCAGAGAGAGATTGATAAAGCTTCTAGGGAATTTCCCGATGTATTCGTTTGGTCCTATCAGGATATACCAGGGTTGGATACCAGCATCGTGGAACATCACTTACCGTTAAGATCGAAATGTCTGCCAGTAAAGCAGAGGTTGAGACGCACTCACCCGGACATGGCCATCAAAATCAAAGAGGAGGTACAGAAACAGATCGACGCAGGTTTCCTCGCTACATCTGAATATCCTCAATGGTTAGCCAATATTGTACCCGTTCCCTAAAAGGACGGAAAGGTCAGAATGTGTGTCGATCACAGGGATCTGAACAAGGCAAGTCCAAAGGACGACTTTCCTTTACCACACATTGACATGCTGGTAGACAGCACAGCAAAGTTCAAAATTTTCTCCTTCATGGATGGATTCTCGGGCTATAACCAGATCAAAATGGCGCCGAAAGACATGGAGAAAACTTCGTTCATTACCCTATGGGGTACCTTTTGTTACAAGGTAATGTCGTTCAGTTTGAAGAACGCTGGGGAAACCTATCAAAGGGCCATGACTACTCTGTTTCATGACATGATACACAAAGAAATTGAGGTATATGTCGATGATATGATTGCAAAATCAAAAATAGAGAGTGAGCATGTTGAACATCTATCAAAATTGTTCGAACGTCTAAGAAAATTCAAGCTCAGCTTGAATCCTAACAAGTGCACCTTCGATGTCCATTCAGGGAAACTACTAGGGTTCATCGTTAGCCAGAAAGGAATTGAAGTTGATCCTGACAAGGTCAAGGCCATTCAAGAAATGCCTTCTCCGAAAACTAAAAAACAAGTCAGAGGATTCCTGGGACGTTTGAACTACATCTCCAGATTCATATTCCTCATGACCGCGACCTGTGCGCCGATTTTCAAGTTACTTAAAAAGAACCAGGATTGTGTTTGGTCAGAAGATTGCCAAACCGCCTTCGATAGTATTAAGGAATACCTGTTGAATCCTCCAATTCTATCACCTCCAGTGGATGGAAGACCACTGATCATTTACCTCACAGTCCTAGAGTACTCAATGGGATGTGTACTTGGCCAACAGGACGAAACCAAATGGAAAGAGTCTTCCATCTACTATCTGAGCAAGAAATTCACCGACTGTGAAACTCGGTACACGATGCTCGAGAAAACTTGTTGTGCTTTGGCTTGGGCAGCCAAACGTCTTCGCCAGTACATGATTCGTCATACTACTTGGTTGGTCTCCGAAATGGATCCAATCAAGTATGTCTTCGAAAAGCCTGCTCTCACGGGAAGAATTGCTCGTTGGCAGATGCTGTTATCAGAATATGACATAGAGTACCACGCTCAGAAAGCCGTTAAGGGAAGTATTTTAGTCGATCATTTGACTCATCAACCGATTGACGATCAAGGATCAATCGGGTTTGACTTCCCAGACGAAGATGTAATGTATCTAAAAATGAAAGATTGCGATGAACCGCTACCCAGTGAAGGGCCAGAACCCGGTTCCCAATGGGGACTTATCTTTGACGGAGCAGTTAATCATTACGAAAATGGAGTTGGGGCAATCATTGTTACCCCTCAGGGTACCCACATTCCTTTCACTGCCAGACTTACGTTCAAATGTACGAACAACGAGGCCGAATACGAAGCTTGTATTATGGGTCTCGAAGAAGCGATTGATTTAAGGATCAAAAACTTGGACGTATACAGTGATTCAGCCTTGGTTATCAATCAGATAAAAGGAGATTGGAACACATACCAATCAGGATTGATTCCTTACAAAGATTATGCAAGAAGGTTGTTACCCTTCTTCAACAGAGTCGAGTTTTATCATATCCCCCGTGAAGAGAATCACATGGCTGATGCATTAGCCACTCTCTCTTCCATGATTAGTGTGGGTCAATGGAACGACCTACCTAAGATATGCATAATGCGCCTTGAAAGGCCCGCTTACATCTTCACGATCGAAGTAGTCATAGATGATAAACCTTGGTATCACGATATCAGATGCTTCCTTCAGAAACAAGAGTACCCATTTGGGGCACTCAGAAAAGACAGGAAAACCCTCAGAAGATTGGCAGGAAACTTCTTCCTGAGCGGTGACACTCTCTATAAGAGAAATTTTGACTTGGTCTTGCTCCGATGCGTAGACAGACCAGAAGCAGACATGCTTATGAAAGAAATTCATGAAGGATCCTTTGGCACTCATGCCAACGGACACACAATGGCGAGAAAAATTCTGAGAGCAGGGTACTACTGGTTGACCATGGAATCCGACTGCTACAAGTACATGAGGAGGTGTCACAAGTGTCAGATATACTCCGAAAAAATTCATGTACCACCATCACATCTCAAAGTTCTTTCTTCCCCGTGGCCTTTTTCCATATGGGGAATCGACATAATTGGCTTGATCGAACCTAAGGCTTCAAACGGACATCGGTTCATCCTGGTAGCCATTGACTATTTCACCAAGTGGGTCGAAGCAGCGTCGTACGCTTATGTAACCCGACAAGTGGTGGTCCGATTTATCAAAAACAATATCATCTGCCTTTATGGTGTTCCGAGCCAGATCATTACAGATAATGGATCTAACTTGAACAACAAGATGATGAAAGAGTTGTGTGTAGAGTTCAAGATCGAACACCATAACTCATCTCCCTACCGACCCAAGATGAATGAAGCGGTAGAAGCAGCTAACAAGAACATCAAGAAGATCGTTCAAAAGATGGTTGTAACCTACAAAGACTGGCACGAGATGCAACCCTTTGTTCTTCATGGTTATCAGACATTTGTCCGCACTTCAACAGGGGCAACCCCTTTCTCTCTAGTATATGGCATGGAGGCAATTCTCCCCATAGAAGTAGAGATCCCATCAATCCGGGTATTGATGGAAGCTAAGCTTTCAGAAGCTGAATGGTGTCAAAGTCGACACGACGAATTAAACCTGATCGAAGAGAAGCGAATCACGGCACTATGCCATGGTCAGTTGTATCAGCAGAGAATGAAGAAAGCGTTCGACAAAAAGGTCCGACCTCGTGTCTTCAGAAAATGAGACCTTGTGCTCAAGAAGATACAATCATTTCTCACTGATTCCCGGGGCAAGTGGACTCCGAATTATGATGGCCCCTATGTGGTCACGAAAGCTTTCTCAGGCGGCGGCTTGAGACTTGCAACCATGGACGGAGAGGAATTTGCCTACCCCACGAATGTTGATGTAGTCAAGAAATACTTCGCCTAAACAAAAAAAAAACATCTCGGTGGATTGAAAACCCGAAAGAGCGGTCCAGGAAAAAGTTAGAGACAAAATAAAAAAAATCATCCCGGTGGATTGGAAACATCATAGTACAATCCAGGAAAAAATTAGGGATACTGGCAAGTAACTATGTTCAACAAAGGCAAGTCCCTCAGCAGCAGTAGTTACACCATCCATTGGAGGAAAATTCTAGTCAAGGTCATCTTCGACAGAAGCTCAGGATGCCCCGAATTCAAAGTTGGTAGAGGGATAATGGTCGTTATGTTTCAACTTAGCCCTTTTCCATGTAAATTACCATTTTCTAACTTTGTATATACTCTTTGGAATCACGCGTTTGGCTGATCTCCATCTTATCAATAAAATTTGAGCCCTTGTGCTTTTGTTTGTAATTCTTATTTGTTTTAGCTTTACAGAACGACATTTTAATATGATTAACGATTCTTGAAATGAAACAAAAATGAATTTACTTGTTAAAACTTTTTCTGCTTTTAAATTAAAGATGGCAATTTCTTTTGACTGTTGAACATCAGAAGAGCATCAACCGCTTCTCCAGAAGTAAGCAAACTTCAAAGTGCAGAATCAAAGTACTCCTTCTACGCCAGTGCGCCTGAATGAAAGATCAACAGTGTCGGATGTGACTATTCCATCTGACCTCTTCGGCCGAGTTCTTATCTCCTAAACCCGACCAATGGTAGCTCCCAATGGGGGCTATCTCTCCTAAGCAAGGTGGAATTGCTATCTTGAACCAGCGGTACTTCTTCGCCCCGCGATGGCCGAGTATCCAGTCGTATTCACTTGTCAGTCTGTATGTCGCGTCAGTTTTGTCAGCATATACATACATACGTACATCATGCATTTGATTTGCATTTACATTTCATATTGCATCACTATCACTCTAGTTGGTCTTGTCCCTTACCGATAGGAGTCCTCTCAATCGAGTTGACAGTTCTTGCCTCGTCAGGAAACGCTGCGTTCGAACAACCTCACCTCCAGTTTATTTCTGGAAGGAAGTTGGCCCTTGACCACTTTGATAACTTAAACCTCTGAAAAACCAGAGGAACCTTCAGTCAGTATCACTCTTCGCCATTGAAGATGATATCCTTGCTTTCCTAGATTAAGGAAAATCCACAGAGAAAGCCTCGTAATCAGAGATTCGGCAGCATGCCAGTTTCGCTCCAAAAAGATTGCTGAAGAAAAGGTCATCGGCACCTCAAAATTAGACCCCATCATATGGCATTTCTCCGGGAAGATCCCGAGAAAAGTATGATGTAAGATCCCAAGCGACAACAGTCTCCCAAGATACCTGCTTTCCCCCAGTAGAAACAAATGGCGTCTCCAACGGAGAAGTTTGTGCAACTCTACAACTCAGACGACTGGGTTCCCCAGTAAGCCTGACATCAAAAGTTTTTCCATCAAATGGCATCTCTCCGGGAAAATTCGGCGAGAAGTTTGAGGAAAGCCGCTACGAATAGCGTCCCTTGTCAATAAATTTTATTGACAAAAGAAACTTAGACTAGTTCCTCGGTAGGAAACCAGGATCGGTGGGAAGTTTAAATCAGAAACTAAGACCAGTTCCTTGGTGGGAAACCAGGATCGAGGGGAAGTTTATTTCAAAAACTGAGACCAGTTCCTTGGTGGGAAACCAGGATCGAGGGGAAGTTTAAATCAGAAACTGAGACCAGTTCCTTGGCTGAAGACCAGGATCGAGGGGAAGTTTTACCTCTTCTAAGCATCATTGCTTAGTAAAAGAAGATGAATGCGTGCGCTACCATTCATAGTCACCATCAAAATTTCGGGTATTCTGATATTTAATCCTCTTGCACCCCGAATGCCCGAATACCTTCGTCATTCACACCTTCGGGTCCAAGAAGATTAAATAGGAGCATCTGTCATACCCCAAATTTTGACCACTAAGATTTCCCATCATTGTGCAAATCATCATCACAATATGGATGAACCATCATGCCTCATCAAATGCCTCAAGGGTTGTTGAGCATTCACTACAATCAAAATTAGGGTTTTAAGCCCTCTCAGAGCTTTAGACAAAGGATCAATCAAGGAATGACTTGATCTTCAACTTGTCCAGCCGCTAAAATATCCAGAATGGATCAAAAGGACTCCCACTTCAAGGATTAAGCACAAGGATGCTCCCTTCTAGGTGGATCAAGCCTCAAGATCGCCAGTGTCACCAAATTAGGGTTTTGGTCGACCAGGGCCTCCAGATGAAATTTTTCATCTGGGCACAAGCCAAGGATCCAAAACATAACCTAATATACTCCATGGGGCCTCATGGACCCAATCATCAAGTCAATTTTGCCTCAGGGGATGCATACATCAAAAATCAGGAATTAGGGTTTCTTGACCTAATTCACCCCTAAGTTGACTTTTGGGATAAATCATGAACCAAGACCTCAAGACATGATTGGAGGGTCTTTAATATACCATATTGATCCATTTGGAACAATGGATTAATCCAAGAAGCTTGAGCAACAAGTCTCAATTTCATCTGCACCACAATTAGGGTTTCACGGGAAAAGTCAACTGTAACTTTGACGTTTGACCAGGACATGCTCCCAAAACCTAAGACATGATTCAATATATCCTATGACACCCATGGAACATGTCCATCAAGTTTGATTTAGGTCAAGGACATGATTTCCTGAAGAATTGCACTGTTTGGAATTCATCTGATAAAAAGTCAACTGTGCACAAAAGTCAACTTTGACTTTTTGAGATTTTTCACCAAAATGGATTTTTAACCCTAAAATGATGTTAATGTATGATTTGAATCATCATTCATCAAGAAAAATCAAAGAAAGTGGGATAACTTGTAAAAGGGGTAACCATAAAACTTAGAAAAATTTCTAAGTTATGGAAAAAGTACCACTAATGTGCCAACTTTGGAGGACCATAACTCCTAAACCACAAGGCCATTGGTCCCCATTCAAATCTTGATTTTTAGATCACATTGCCCTCTACAAAAGCTTCATACTGACCTATGTCCAAATTCCTTATGGATTTTGAGTTATGGAGTGATCAAAATCAAGAAAAGTCACTTTGTTCCAACACTTAGTGAAAATTTCACTAAGTCAGATTTTGCCTTACTTTTTGCCAAATGTAGGGGGATTTTTCACTTGGATTCAAAAGAGATCAAAACCAAACATGTTTAAACAGTTGTTGTATCATGTAAGGGCTTTCCAAAATGGCCAAGAACATTACCAAATTCAATTTGAGCCATGAGATATGACATTGGCAAGTTGCCTTGCTGAAATCTGCCAAGGCAAGGCAGATTTTGCACTTTTGGTCGATTTGCCAAAATCATCCAAATCCAAATGCTCCTATCCACTTGGACACCTCAGAGGATTGAATCTAAAGGGGACAATCACTGAGCCAAGCCTCCAAAGTCTTTGGAACAAGAAATAGCATGTTGAACCTAGAATTGCCAAAATAGGGACAAGACTCCAATTTTGGAATGGAGCATTCAATGGAAGCATCAAGGTGGCATGGACTGAGCCATTCTCAACTGAATTCAGTCAAGACTTATCCAAGACCAAGGGAACCAGCAGCCTGTGCCCTAACCTCTAGTCAATGGCTAGAGGAGACTTGGATTTTCATTTGCCAACATTGGCCAAACCTACTCAGCAGTTGCCATTCACTATTCCTTGCAAAACAAACTTGCTCTACTATAAATAGAGCTCAATTGTTATCAGTTTAAGTACACCAAAGCCATCAAACAGATGCTTTCCTCAAAATCTCTTTCTCTTGGGAAAAATGCCTTCTTTAGCAAGGCAACTTTGAGATTTTGAGCTAGAGAGCAATTCCACTCAAACCAATCACACACACACACCTCACATACATCATATATGAGTTGATCAAACACTTAAACAACATCTGGAACACTGATTTCTCAGAATCACCAGTCAATTGCTCAAGGTTTTAACCAAGGTGCAGTTGAGATGCCATGAAGTGATCCAGCCAATTTCCATCAAGTCCAAGCATTCAAACACACTTCATAGGGTGTAGGGAAGCTGTTCAGGTCATCACAACTTATCTGTAACACCTCCAACTCAGAAATCACTTTGAACTTGCTGTCACGACCTAGAGGTAAGCCTAAACTTGGTCATCTCTCAATCTATGCATATTTCCTCGCACAATACTTTGGTCATATGTTCATAATCATGCATGGAATGTTTCCCCTCAATTAATTGCTTTGTTTGAATCGTGTATCAAAAATCCCAGCCTTCATGCAGAAATTAGGGTTCTTGAGGATTTTTCATGATTTCTTGTTGTATGTTTAATTTAAATGAAATTAAATACCATAGACATGATCGTGAGGTTGAAACGAGTTGATTGGTATGTGGATTACATGATATGATCAAGTATTCAGTGAGATAGGATAGAAACGAGTTGAGTGGTATCTGGGCAAGGCAGAACACGCGCGTGTTCTTGGTCCATGTTCTTTGCTCCATTTTCATAAATTCAAATATTTAAATTTTGTGATTTTATTTAATTGATTCAAAAATTAATTTCTCTCTGAGTTTTAATGATTTTGAGTTGATTCTTGTTTTAATAATTCACAAAAATGTTAAAATATTTTATTTTCCCAAAAAATCCCAACAATATTATTTATTTCATATAATTGATATTTTTGCAAAGAATTAATGTTTTAATTGTTTTTAGCATTTAAAATATTTTTTCCACCATGATTTTGCAACTTTTAATGCTTTCTAATTATTTTGTAGGTCAATACTTAATTTTTGAAGCATTAATCCAAGATCACAATTTGTTTTCCATATGTTAAACAATTTTGATCCTTTTAAATGAATTTTTATTCAATTAAATACATTTTGAAAACAAATTAGGGTTTTGGATTAATTCAACCCTCATAAATCATTTTCAAAACACTTGGGCCTCTAATAGAGTGTAAGACCCAATCCTTTTTTGACTAAATCATTTTTGGGCCTCAGTATATTGTATAAGTCCCGATACCGTCAAAAACAAACGGCGCGGTCGTCGCCTTTTCAAAACAAAACTTTGGGCCTACCCTCGAGTAGTAAGACCCATTTCTTTTCTTAAAACTCACTTGGGTCTCTAATAGAGTGTAAGACCCAACCCTTTATAAATACAACCTATTTTGGGCCTCACTTATTGTATAAGTCCCGTTGTATTTCAAAAGTTCGACGCGATCATCATCCGTTGAAAAATAAACCTCGGGCCTCTCCTTGAGCTATAAGACCCATTCAAAACTTTTGGGCCTCTATTAGAGTGTAAGACCCAATCCCCTTTTAACCAAAACCTTTTGGGCCTCACTTATTGTATAAGCCCCTCTGCGTTAAATGATAAACCTCGACGCGATCGCCATTTTAAACGAAAAAATCAATTGGGCCTACCCTGGTGTTATAAGCCCCACTCTTTTTCTTTAAAAACTCTTTTGGGCCTCTATGAGAGTGTAAGACCCATCCCTTTGTACAGAAAACCTTTTTGGGCCTCAGTCACTTGTAGAAGTCCCTCTGTACAAATTCAAACAGTGCGCTCACTGATAAAACCCTGGGCCTCTCCTTGAGTTGTAAGCCCCAAACCTTTCTTTTTCAAAGCAGTTTCTCCTTTGATTTTGAAGTATACTATTGTTTTCAATCTTTCTTTGTTGAACAACTAACCAAACAACATGGAAGCTCTACAACCGAGTAAGTGGTTATTGCTTTCATTTACCACTTTCATATACATATATTGTATTGTGGGACAGTCTCGTTGTAAGTCTTCTTTCATAAACTCATATCAACTGTGTAATAATAGTATAGATATTTAGAGTTTCCCCGGCAACTACGTCTAGAACTAGGTGACGCCGTTTCGTTTATTCGTAGAAGATACAGTCTTCTTTTCGGCTGTCCTCATTAGGAATCGTCAAGAAACTCTACTCCCAAAGATGAATGTATTCTCCGTGAATGGCATCTTTGAGTTTCTTCCAAATTCTCGGACTTTCCTGACTTTGATCTATTCTCGGTGAATAGCATTGCCTTGAATTTCTCGAGGTTTGGGGACCCACGGGCTTCTTAAAAGCATCGGTCTCCTCTTGGGCATCGTACAAGGACCCACAGGCTTCCTAAAAGCAACCCCGCCTCCTCTTGGGCTTAGTACAAGGCCCCTACGGCTTCTTAGAAGTATTCACAGCCTCCTCTTAGGCTTCGTATAATGATCTCTTCCTCCGGGAATGATAGCCTCCTCTTGGGCTTAGTATAAGGACCCGTCGGCTTCTTAAAAGTCTCTAGTCTCCTCTTGGGCTTCGTACAAATTGTCCTTAAGACCTCCTAGAGGTATAGGAACAAAACTTAGTAATCTTCATAGAACAGTCCTTTCATAGAGTCTACTACCTGTTGCTCAAAGCATAGTACAAAAGATGAAACTCTAGACTCGGACAGTCTAATTTCCTTGAGTCTCAAAGACATTCTCAAGCACCCTTCGTTAAATAGGAAGGAAACCCGTAGACTCGGACAGTCTCAATACCCTTTGGATTTCCCGTTTCCTCAAAGGAAAGGAAATATCCCTGATCCTCGAATCAAAACCTTGAGTACAGTGTTGCTCATATAAGAACTGATTTTCTCTTTAAATCAGCATACTGGACCTATCACTTAACTGAAACAGTAACCATAGCCTCCTCTTAGGCTTTGTATAATGATCCTTCTCCAAGTGAAGTTAGCCTCCTCTTGGGCTTTGTACAATGATTCTTCCCAGCGAAGCAAACGTTTAGCCTCTCTCTCGGGCTTTGTACGAGACACATAAGAAACTCCCTTGTTGAGTCAATCACCCCTTTCGGCTCCATCTCGGGCTTTATACGAGATACAAAAAGGTTCTTATTGAGCCAAACAAATTTTAGCCTTCATCTCGGGCTTCGTACGAGATACATAAAACCCTCTTGTTGGGCCAATAGCCTCCATCTTGGGCTTTATACGAGATACCCAAAAGACTCCATCGTCGAGTCAAAACCTTTTAGCCTCTCTCTCGGGCTTTGTACGAGACACATATTAGCCTCCTCTTATGCTTTGTATAAGAAAACCACTGGTTGATCCAATCAACCTTTTAGCATCAGAGCTGTGCCTCGTTCACAGTACACAAACATCAACAACTCCTTCCCCCTTCATCTAATCGCTGTAACCGGCAAGCCTCTGGATCATCTATATCCATGCCACTGTCCCTCTTTTAGCATGAGAAATTCCTAAGGAAATATAGCATTGATCTACACTGAGTTAAAGTCTTCTCCTTCAGGTTAAAATCCCCTATAAAGGAAATTATGGCATTGCCGGATTCACAAATCCCAGTTAAAGTAATTCTCCTTTATAAACAGTTGTGACCTACAACCCCCCTCTTTAGAAATAACAAATTCTCTCTAAAGTCAAACCTTTTCAGCTTCATATCTTGGGCTTTGATCAAGAAACAAATAGACTTTTCAGCTTCACATCTTGGGCTTTGAACAAGATACAAATTACCCTTTCGCTTCACGTTTTGGGCTTTGAACAAGACACCAAAACACCATTTCCTCCCATAGAATAGGAGGAACTACGAACACTCTGATTTCCCTGTTTCGGTAAACGGGAATACGTATGCATAAGATTGAAAGAATAATCTTAGCGAGCACAATCAACAAAAAACCAAAATCCCATACTCTCACATATCTATAAAAAAAAATCAGTCATAACATCCTAATCCCTGTTCCCCGCCAGAAACATTCTGTCAAAATAAAAAGAAAGAAACCAGTATTCGCGAAAATACAAATAACCAGTACAAAGGCCCCCCACATTGATAGCATCCGTAACCTAACAGACCGCTGTTTAAACTCAGTATGCAAAGCAGGGTTAATTGGAGACATCTATTTCCCTTCCTTCATCAGCTTCAATAGGATAAAAAATGAATCGACCTGTAGTAAGCTCAAACCGTAGAGAGCGACCAGCGCTTAAGAACCGCGTCCAAAATCGCTCGCTACAGATGGAAATCAGCCAAACGCGTGATTACATAGAGTATTTACAAAGTTAGAAAATGGTAATTTACAGGGAAAAGGGCTACGTTGAAACATAACGACCACTATCTTTCTACCAACTTTGAATTCTGGACATCCTGAGCTTCTGTCGAAGATGACCTTGACTGGAGTTTTCCTGACCGATGGCATTACTGCTGCTGAGGGACTTTCCCCTTTGTCGAAAGTAGTTACTTGCCATTATCCCTAATTTTTGCCTGGATTGTACTTTGAGATTTCCAATCCACCGGGATGATTTTTGATCATGTCTCTAATTTTTGCCTGGACCGCCTTTTCGGGTTTTCAATCCACCGAGACGTTTTTTTTAGGCAAAGTATTTCTTGACTACATCAACATTTGTGGGGTAGGAAAATTCCTCTCCATCCATGGTTGCAAGTCTCAAGGCACCGCCTGAGAAAGCTTTCTTGACCACATAGGGGCCATCATAATTCGGAGTCCATTTGCCCCGAGAGTCAGTGAGAAACGATTGTATCTTCTTGAGCACAAGGTCTCCTTTTCTGAAGACACGAGGTTGGACCTTTTTGTCAAACACCCTCTTCATTCTTTGCTGATACAACTGACCGTGGCATAGTGCCGTTATTCATTTCTCTTTGATCAGGTTGAGTTTGTCGTGTCGACTTTAACAACATTCAGCTTCTGTTAGCTTAGCTTCCATCAATACCCAGATTGATGGGATCTCTACTTCTATGGGAAGCACTGCTTCCATGCCATATACTAGAGAGAAAGGGGTTGCCCCTGTTGAAGTGTGGACAGATGTGCGATAACCGTGAAGAGTAAAGGGTAGCATCTCGTGCCAATCTTTGTAGGTTACAACCATCTTTTGAACAATCTTCTTGATGTTCTTGTTAGCCGCTTCTACCGCTCCGTTCATCTTTGGTCGGTAGGGAGAAGAGTTATGGTGTTCGATCTTGAACTCTGCGCACAACTTTGTCATCATCTTATTGTTCAAGTTTAATCCAATATCCATAATGATCTGGCTCGGAACACCATAACGACAGATGATACTGTATTTTATAAATCGAACCACCACTTGTCGGGTTACATTAGTGTATGACGCTGCTTCGACCCACTTGGTGAAGTAATCAATGGCTACCAGAATGAACCGATGTCCGTTTGTAGCATTGGGCTCAATCAAGCCAATCATGTCGATTCCCCACATGGAAAAAGGCCATGGGGAAGAAAGAACTTTGAGATGCGTTGGCGGTACATGAATTTTGTCGGAGTATATCTGACACTTATGACACCTCCTCATGTACGTGTAGCAGTCGGATTCCATGGTCAACCAGTAATACGCTGCTCTCAGAATTTTTCTCGCCATCGTGTGTCCGTTGGCATGAGTGCCAAAGGATCCTTCGTGAATTTCTTTTATTAGCATGTCTGCTTCTGGTCTGTCTAGACATCGGAGCAAGACCATGTCCAAATTTCTCTTATAGAGTGTATCACCGCTCAGGAAGAAACTGCCTGCCAGCCTTCTGAGGGTTTTCCTGTCCTTCCTTAGTGCCCCAGGTGGGTACTCTTGTTTCTGTAGGAAGCATTTGATATCGTGATACCAAGGTTTATCGTCTATGACTGCTTCAATCGTGAAGATGTAAGCGGGCCGTTCAAGGCGCATTATGTCGATCTTAGGTATGTCATTCCATTGACCTACACTAATCATGAAAGAGAGATTGGCTAATGTATCAGCCATGTGATTCTCCTCACGAGGGATGTGATGAAACTCAATTCTGTTGAAGAAGGGTAACAACCTTCTCGCGTAACCTTTGTAAGGGATCAGTCCTGATTGGTATGTGTTCCAATCTCCCTTAATCTGATTGATAACCAGGGCTAAATCGCCGTATACATCCAAGTTCTTAATCCTTAAGTCAATCGCTTCCTCGAGACCCATAATACAAGCTTCGTATTTAGCCTCGTTGTTTGTGCACTTGAATGTCAGTCTGGCGATGAAAGTAATGTGGGTACCCTGAGGTGTTATGATGATTGCCCTAATTCCATTTCCGTAATGATTGATAGCTCCATCTAAGATAAGTCCCCATTGGGAACTTGGTTTTGGCCCTTCACAAGGTAGCGGTTCATCGCAATCTTTCATTTTCAAATACATGACATCTTGGTCTGGGAAGTCAAACCCGATTGATTCTTGATCGTCAATCGGTTGATGAGCCAAATGATCGGCTAAAATACTACCCTTAACGGCTTTTTGAGCATGGTAATCTATGTCATATTCTGATAGCAACATCTGCCAACGGGAAATCCTTCCCGTGAGAGCAGGCTTTTCAAATACATACTTGATTGGATCCATCTCGGAGATTAACCAAGTAGTGTGACGAGTCATGTACTGTCGCAGACGTTTGGCTGCCCAAGCCAAAGCGCATCAAGTTTTTTCAAGCATAGTATACCGAGTCTCGCAGTCGGTGAATTTCTTGCTCAAATAGTAGATGGCAGACTCTTTCCGTTTGGTTTCATCTTGTTGGCCAAGTACACAACCCATGGAGTCTTCCAGGACGGTGAGGTAGATAATCAGCGGCATTTCTTCCACTGGAGGTGACAAAATCGGAGGGTTCAACAGGTATTCCTTAATATTGTCGAAGGCGGTTTGGCAGTCTTCTGTCCAAGCGCAGTCCTGGTTCTTTTTTAGTAATTTGAAAATCGGCGCACATGTCGCGGTCATGAGGAATATGAATCTGGAGATGTAGTTCAAACGTCCCAGGAATCCTCTGACTTGTTTTTTAGTTTTCGGAGAAGGAATTTCTTGAATGACCTTAACCTTGTTAGGATCAACCTCAATTCCTTTCTGGCTGACGATGAACCCTAAGAGTTTCCCTGAACGAACACCGAAGGTGCATTTGTTGGGATTCAGGCGGAGTTTGTACTTTCTCAACTGGTCGAATAGCTTTGACAGATGGGTCACATACTCCTCTTCGGTCTTAGATTTGGCAATCATATCATCGACATATACCTCGATTTCTTTGTGTATCATGTCATGAAAAAGAGTAGTCATGGCCCTTTGATAGGTTGCCCCGGCGTTCTTCAACCCGAATGGCATCACCTTGTAACAAAAGGTACCCCAGGGGGTAATGAACGAAGTTTTCTCCATGTCTTTCGGCACCATTTTGATCTGGTTATAGCCCGAGAATCCATCCATGAATGAGAAAACTTTGAACTTTGCTGTACTGTCAACCAGCATGTCAATGTGTGGTAAAGGAAAGTCGTCCTTTGGATTAGCCTTGTTTAAATATCTGTAATCGACACACATTCTGACTTTTCCATCCTTTTTTGGAACGGGTACGATGTTGGCTAACCATTGAGGTTATTCTGATGTGGCGAGGAAACCCGCGTCAATCTGTTTCTGTACTTCCTCTTTGATTTTGATGGCCATGTCCGGGTGAGTCCGTCTCAACCTCTGTTTTACTGGCGGACATTCCGATCTCAACGGTAGATGATGTTCCACGATGCTCGTATCCAACCCTGGCATATCCTGATAGGACCAAGCGAATACATCGAGGAATTCTTTGAGAAGCTTTACCAAACCCACTCTGGCATTTGGACTGAGCAATGCCCTAATCCTGATTTCTTTTCTCTCTTTTTCCAAACCTAAGTTTACCGTTTCCAACGCCTCTTTATGAGGTTCAACGGACCTTTCCTCCTGTCTGAGTAATCGGGAGATCTCTTCTGGAATTTCGTCGTCATTTTCTTCTTCCGCCCCAAATACCGAGAACTCAAAGTTGGGAGAAGGCATCGGATCGTATGTTTCAACGGGGTTTAAAACAAGCAATCTGCACGACGGTATGATTTGTGTTTAGAAGAGATAGAGAGAATGCAAGAATGTGTGCAATGTATTTTTCTTTTACTGCTTGTGTTTATTATTGAGTTATTTTTTAGGATTACCATTTTCTGAAAAAGCAAAAAGAGAAAACAGCAATAAATGTGGAAATTACAGAACGACGTTATTTTATTTATGAACAAGTTGATTTTTGAAACTACAGCCCTATAAAACAAAACTCTGTCGCTTTGGGCAAAGTGAAGAGGAAAATTTACAGAAAGTGAGCCCTATCAAAACATCTGTTTCACCTGGGCAGGGTGAAAGGTTAAAGACGGCAATTACTTTGACTTATGAACAATCTTCGGAACATCGACAGCAACCCATTGGCGGCGAACTCCTCGGTGAATCACAAATTCTGGCACCTTCCTTGATTTGTCTTCAGAAATAACGCTGATTTCTGGTGGAATAGGATCATTGGAATCTGTCTCCCAGGCAAAGTTGTCGTAGGAGGATTCCTCTGTTGTATTTTGCATAGTATTTGTGCTCTCAGGTAAATCTCCCTATCCAGTTGGCTGGATGTCTTCGAACCTGATACGAGAGCTTTCGGGAGAAGTGTACCTGACCATATAGTCGTATTTCCCACTTGGTTGTCCCAGGGTGTCCCACACTTCTTTGGAACTGGATGAGTCATCCTTCTCGATGACGTTGACCTCTGGAAAAGCATAGTTGATGAATTCAAGTCCTGCAAACATTGCAAATTCATCGTTGTACTGGACGTTTTCTGAATGACTTGATTGTTGATCCCATGACATGGTGGGGACGCAGGTATTCTTTTCAATGATGCTCACCTAATTTTCATTGTTCGGATGATTCTCTTGCCCCAAGTCTCCTGGATACAGCTGCCACATTGGCAGGCCATCCATCGGGCCATAATAGTTGTGGTCAAAGTTGTCCTTCATCAGAGTATCTTCCTCTAATGAATTTGGCAGAGCACTGCATCCTTCAGGATCACAATCTCCGTATATCATTTCGACATCTGACCTCGATATAAATCTCGGGCTCTGTGTAGGAAAGCAAAAGGGCGTAGGCACCTCTTCCTGAGACGTATAACCGTCCTTGTTAAGATAGGACTCTCATTCTTCCTCCATATCAGAGGAATCATCTTTATTGATGGTATGCACTTCTTGAGGCACTGGTGAAGGAAACCTCCACTGTGGAAGAAGTCTTGAATGAGATGAAGACTTTTATTGCTGGTAGTAGTTGTCTGGGTACAGGTTGCAGAAAAACCAAGACCCTTCCTTGTTTTATTGTCAGTGGGAATGACTAGCTGTCCCCATCCTGTTGTATTGGTACTCTCGACCGCTTTGATAGCATCTTTGTATGAGGAAATGGAAGTTCCCTCTTCGGATTGATTGTCCTTGCTCACCGACAGTGCTTGGAACTGAGTTCCAATAACCTCCTCGGGTTCTACACCAGTAGATGATGATAAGTTACTCACGAGCAAGGCGTGTTCTCCACAGACCGTGAAGAGCTGGTTGTTCTGGACGAACTTTAACTTTTGGTGGAGGGTCGAGGTGACCGCCCTAGCCTGATGTATCTAAGGTCTTCCTAATAAACAACTGTACGTTGCCCGGATGTCCATGACTTGAAAAGTGGTTTGGAAAGTGTGAGGACCAATAGTTATGGGAAGATCGACTTCGCCGATAACCGTCTTTTTGGACCCGTCAAATACTTTGACGATGACCTCATTGGTTCTCATCAGGGGTCCTTTGAAGGATAATTGCATCAAAGTGGACTTCGGCATAACATTCAGGGATGACCCTGTGTCTACTAGTACGCTGGCTAAAACATCGTCCTGGTAGCTGACCGTGATATTGAGCGCCATGTTATGACGGCGACCCTCTTCAGGTAATTCCTCATCACTAAATCCCAAATTATAGCTCGAGGAGAGGCCCAAGGTTTGTTTTTCAACGGACGATGATCGCGTCGAACTTTTTGAAATACAACGGGACTTATACAATAAGTGAGGCCCAAAATAGGTTTGTATTTACAAAGGATTGGGTCTTACACTCTATTAGAGGCCCAAAGTATTTTTTTAAAAGGTTTGATGAGGGTTGAATTAATCAAAACCCTAATTTGTTTCCAAAATGTATTTTAATTAAATAAAAAATTCAATTAAAATGATCAAAATTGTTTAACATGTGGAAAACAAATTGTGATCTTGGATTAATGTTTCAAAAATCATGTTTTGATCTACAAAATGATTAGAAATCATAAAAATATGCAAAATCAAGAAGGAAAAAATATTTTAAATGTCAAAAATAATTAAAATATTAATTCTTGGCAAAAATATCAATTATATGAAATAAATAATATTTTTGGAATTTTTTGGTAAAATAAAATATTTTAACATTTTTGTGAATTATTAAAAAAAGAATCAACTCAAAATCATTAAAACTCAAAGAGAAATTAATTTTTGAATCAATTAAATAAAATCACAAAATCCAAATATTTGAATTTTCAAAAAAGGGCGCCAAGAGCACCCAAGAACACGCGTGTGTTCTGAGTTTTGCCCAGATTTGCATTTTCTCTCCAATCTCACTGAATACTTGATGGAATCATGCAAACCACATATCAATCTGCTCGTTTCAACCTCACGATCATGTCTATGGTCTTTAATTTCATTTATTTTTAACATGGAATAAGAAATCAAGACAAAACCTCAAGAACCCTAAAATTTGCATGAAGGCTGAGAATTTTGATACACGATTCAAACAAAGCAATTAATTGAGGGGAAACATTCTATGCATGATTATGAACATTTGGCAAAAGTATTGTGCGAGGAAATATGCATAGATTAATAGATGACCGAGTTTAGGCTTACTTGAAGGTCGTGACAGCAAGAGCAGTGTGATTTTTGAGTTGGAGGTGTTACAGATGAGTTGTGATGATCTGAACAGCTTGCCTACATCATATGGAGTGTGTTTGAATGCTTGGACTTGATTGGAAATGGCTGGATCACTTCATGGCATCTCAGCTACAACTTGGTTAAAACCTTGAGTAACTGGCTGGTGATTCTAAGAAATCAGTGTTCCAGATGTTGTTTAAGTGTTTGGATCACTCCTATATGATGTTTATGAGGTGTGTGTGTGTGATTGGGTTGATTGGAATTTCTCTCAAACTCAAAACCCGATAGTGACTTGCTTTGGAAGGCAAATTTGAAGTGAAGAAGGAGATTTTGAGGAAAGCATCTATTTGATGGCTTTGGTGTACTTAAACTGAGCACAAATGAGCTCTATTTATAGTAGAGCAAGTTTGTTTTGGGATCAATAGTGAATGGCAACTGCAGCAGAGGTTTGGCCAATGGTTGCACTTTGGAATCCAAGTCTCCTCTAGCCATTGACTAAAGGTTAGGGCACAGGGTTGTGGTTCCCTTGGTCTTGGATAAGTCTTGACTGAATTTAGTTGCAAATGGCCCAGTCTATGCCACCTTGGTGTATGCATTGAATGCTTCAATCCAAAATTGGAGTCTTGTCCCTCTTTTAGGCAATTCTAGGTTTGGCATGCTACTTCTTGTTCCAAGGACTTTGGAGGCTTGGCTCAGTGTTTGTCCCCTTTAGATTTGATCCTCAGATGTGTCCAAAGTGATGACAAGGCTTGGAATTATCTGATTTTGCCAAATCGAGCAAAAATGCAAAATTCTGCCTAGCCTTGGTAGTTTTCAGCAAGGCATATTGCCATTGTCATATCTCTTGGCCCAAATGGAATTTGGTGATGTTCTTGGCCATTTTCGAAAGCCCTCATCTGATATAACAACTGTTTGATCATATTTGGTTTTGATACCTTTTGGATCCAAGTGAAAAATTCCCCTACATTTGGAAAAAAGTGAAGGTAGATTCTGACTTAGTGAAAATTTCACTAAGTGTTGGAAAAAATGACATTTTCACTTTTTTGTGATTTTGATCATTCCATAACTCAAAATCCATGAGGAATTTGGAGGAAGGTCAGTTTTAAGCTTTTGTAGAGGGTAATGAGATCTACAAATCAAGCTTTTGATGGGAAAAAATGGCTTTGTGGTTTAGGAGTTATGATCCTCCAAAGTTGGTACCCTTGCCACTTTATTCATAACTTAGAAAAACTTTTTAAGTTTTTATGGCTACCCCTTTTACAAGTTATCCCACTTTTCTTGATTTTTCTTGATGAATGATGATTCAAAATATACATTAACATCATTTTAGGGTTAAAAACCCATTTTTGTGAAAAATCTCAAAAAGTCAAAGTTGACTTTTGTGCACAGTTGACTTTTTTTAAGATGAATTTCAAACTGTGCGATCCTTTAGGAAATCATGTCCTTGACCTAAATCAAACTTGATGGACATGTTCCATGGGTTTTATAGGGTATATTGAATCATGTCCTAGGGTTTGGGAGAATGTCCTGGTCAAATGTCAAAGCTGCAGTTGACTTTTTCCTCAAAACCCTAACTGTGGTACTGATGAAATTGAGACTTACTGCTCAAGCTTCCTGGATCAATCCATTGTTACAAATGGATCAATGTGGTATGTTGGAGACCCTCAAATCCTCTCTTGAGGTCTTGGCTCATGATTTGTCCCAAAAGTCAACTTAGGGGTGAATTAGGTCAAGAAACCCTAATTCCTGATTTTTGATGTATGCATCCCCTGAGGTCAAATTGACTTAATGCTTGGGCCCATGAGGTTCCATGGAGTATTTTAGGTTATTATTTGAAGCATTGGCTCATGCCTAGAGGAAAATTTTCATCTAAAGGCCCTGGTCGACCAAACCCTAATTTGGTGACACTAGCGATCTTGAGGCTTGATCCACCTGGAAGGGGAGCAGCCTTAAGGCTTGAAGATCATGTCATTTCTTGATTGATCCTTTGTCTAAGAACTCTGAGAGGGCTTGAAACCTTAATTTTTTATAGTAGTGAATACTCACCCATCTTTGAGGAGACTGATGAGGCAAAATGGTTCCTCCATATTGTGATAATGATTTTCACAATGATGGGAAATCTTAGTGGTCAAAATTTGGGGTATGACACTCTGGCCCTAAAGCACTTTCTATTTCCCACATGCATTATTCCCACAATTCCTTTCTCTCCATGGAATTCATACGCACTTCACTACTACTACACTCACCGTCTCGTTTACTAAAGACTACCATATTTTCTAGAAACAAATTTGAAGAACAAAATTAAAAGTAAAAGAAGGATACCTGCGAGTAAAGAAGCCTTGGAGATTGGAAAACATTCTGGTTGATAAAGAGGGAAGACGATTTGGAAATGAGAAAAGGGAAAGAGGGATTCTAATAAAAGACTCGAGAGTAGCTAGGGAGTAGCCTTTAATAGTCATCATTATATTGGGGAAACTAAAAGGACACGACCCCCAAGAAATTTCTGACACGTAAGGACCTAAGAAGAAAGGTTGATCTATAGCACAACACCTAGCAAATATATTCGGGCTTATGTCACTGCCGAGTACTACATCCCTATGAGCGGATATAGTACTCGGGGGATTATATACATGCCAAATATATTTGGCGCCGACTTGAGTAGTCAAATAAAGGTGAGCACGGACTAGGCTGAGGTAGCAGGAGAGATCGTGCAATAAGGAGAGCTAGACAAGCCTCATACACAACCCGGCCCGGTCAGGGATCCCGACTCCCACCAGGCCGAGTTCTCACAAGGTCGGGTACCACACCCCATCAACCCGGAACCGAGTGTAATATCCCATATTATCTAACTGCTCAATTGGATATCAGATGAGATCAGATGAGTATCTATGTGCTCTATCTTTGGTATATTGGATTATTGGAATCCTCTAAGTACTTTAAGTATTGACATTTGGGATCAATAGAGCAACTGTTGAACTCTAAAGAGATCAATTATTTCAATTCATGAAAGGATTTTAAGGTAACTTTAATAATTAATCAATTTAGTTGTGACGATAAAATATCAATTTGGAGATATTTTACCCTGTTGGAGATATAATTGATCAACTTTAAGGACGAAGTTGGAAAATACTCACGAAGTATTATTCTTACAAGGAATATTTCGGTGGGTAATTATGGTATTTTGGACTTCGTGAGAGTGGTACTAGTTGTGTGCAATTGTGTTTGACCCAGAGAAGGAATTTGAAAGTTATCTTTCCAAGTACGAGTAAGAATTGGACGTTCCGAAGTTAAGCATGTAACTTAGAATTGGTTGTGGAACGGAACGAATGAGAAATGTGGATTCAATTGAGAACGTGGCATGTCCTTTGAGGGTGTGTGTACGTGTAGAGTGTTGTGTATGGATTGGTGAGTAGTATGGAAACTCACAATCTTGCTTTGAATGGTGAAAATTTTAATAAGTGGTGATTCGTATATGGTTGAAGTTCCGTGATGGTGTTACATTGTCAGTAGTGGAGATTTGATGACGGAAGAAGCCTTGAGTAAGTCGGAAACCGTAAGAAGAATCGATTTGGAATGTGGTAACCAAAAACGAAAGTTGTCAAACTATTTTGGGATATATGGATTCAAGATCGAATGGTTTTGGAGTTGTCTGTGTTATGGTTGTAACAGTGTGACTCATGTACCTTTTTTGTCTAAAAAGTGTTGGACCGATGATATAATATTGTGTATTGGCAAAGAAATTGTTCTACCTTAAGACGCCAGTAAGTTTCTTGTACCATTGGTTAGTAAGGACACCATTGGATAAGTGTGTTCTCCATGGACTGTTAGCTACTTGGTGGTGCTTAAGGATTCGTGGTATTCCACTGTTAGTTTTGTTTTGGAATTGCGCAGTGGAAGGTGACAGACGAAGGAGTTCAGTCAGAATTGGAGAGTTGAAAGTTGTTGCTTATAAGTGTGAGGATACGAAGATCTCGTTCTAAGTGTGTTACCTTTTGGTATGCCACAAAAGGAATGGAATATTGGATTTAATGAGTACCTGGTACAACATCAGACCAGATGGAACTGGTAAAGAAGTAGTTGACTAATTATGAAGTGGTTTTGGATGTTGAAAGATTCATGAAAGGATAAGTTGTCAGAAATTGCATGGGGATAAGGAATCACTAAGTTACCTCGAGAAGATTTGTTGAGTGTTTGTCATCCTAACCAAGAGAAAGTGTTACGAGTTTGTTGTGACTCAGTAGAGGAGTATGAAATGGTACATTCTTTCCGAAGGTAGAATGCGACCAAGTGTTGTAGTAAGGAACAACAGATGAACTATGGGGAAAATCTAAGTTCGAAGTTAACCCAATACTGGAATAAGAGTATGACTAAGGAACCTAAGTTTGATAATTCGTGAAAATAAGGATTTAGGTCAGTGAAGTTAATTTGGAATTGGAATACGTCAGAAATTTGAATGGAAGTAAAGTTAAGTGTGAATCTAAGAACAGGTTACAATTTGTGGTTATTGCCGAATAAAGGAAAATCGGGGGCGAATTTCAATTTAAGGGGGGGGGGGAGTGTAATACCCCATATTATCTAACTGCTCAATTGGATATCAGATGAGATTAGATAAGTATCTATGTGCTCTATCTTTGGTATATTAGATTAATGGAATCCTCTAAGTACTTTAAGTATTGACATTTGGGATCAATAGAGCAACTGTTGAACTCTGAAGAGATCAATTATTTCAATTCACAAAAGGATTTTAAGGTAACTTTAATAATTGATCAATTTAGTTGTGACGATAAAATATCAATTTGGAGATATTTTACCCTATTAGAATTATATTATATAATAAGCATTATATATATATATATATATATATATATATATATATATATATATATATATATATATATATATATATATATATACGTAAAGAAAAGAAAAAGAGAAAGATAGAAAGAAGAAGGAGGAAAAGAGGAAATGAAGAGAAAGAGGGAAAAAGCCATGGATGAAGAAGAAAAGCTTGTGGATCATCTTCATCGATTCATCATCTTCTTCAAACTCCTCTTCGATTATCAGGTGGGTTCTAGTTAGACACTCTAAGTGCTAGAAACTCACGAATTGGAATTAGGTTAAATCGAGATAAAATGAAATCTAACGGATAAAATGAGTTGTAATATGAGTAATATGGTTGATATCTATATGCAATCATCTATCAATGCTTACTTGTGTGTTTGATCATGTTTTGGATGAGATAATTGGTGAAAATGAACTGCTATACGTTACTGCGGAATTCTGGGTTTTCGCAGGTTCGCACTGCGAATCCCCTAGCGAAGGGGAAATCGAACATTCGCTGGTTGTTCGCACGTGAAGGTGAAGGCGAGCATTCGCCAGAGGTTTGCACTGCGAACATTACCCAGTTTTGGTTCTGCCACGGTTCGCCAGACGTTCGCACTGCGAATAGGATAGCGAACCCAGTGTATTTAGGCATTCGCTGGAAGCTTCGCACTGTGAATGAGAAAGCGAGCATTCGCTGGCTGCTTCGCATTGCGAACATAGCAGATCCTCTAACTTGTTTCTTTCATAACTTTTGATCCGTAACTCGGATCGGGACGTTCTTGGTGTCATTAGAAAGCTATGTGGGATATTTCATTTAGTGTAAAATGAAAGAAAGTGATGTTTTATGTAATGTGTGATTATGTGTGTTTACTTGTAATAATTGTGATTATACCATGTCTATCTAATTGTGAATTGTGAATGAAAGATATATGCATGCTTAAAATGAATTAGGAAGAGTGAGGAAACTTTACCCCAAAACAAATGGTAGAATTCTAGGTTGTGAGTAGAATTGTGATTTATGAGAAAGGCGAATGCGGCCTTAAGGCATTGTGGCCTTGTGATTGTCGAATACAATCACATCGTGTATATGATCACGTAATCGTAACCAGTTTATCTTGCGGTGTAGTTTCATGAGACTCGAGCTCCTCCTCTAAAACGTATGCATAATTACTTGGTAGGTTTGATTCCCTACGTGTAGTACGATTGGAGCCTAGGCATTGGGTAGAGACTTGTGATGGTTAACAGGCCATGAGAAGTGATGGTTCACGGTTAACAGGCCGATGTTCCCGAATCCAATTCGTATTCCAAGTAACTACAAGGATCCATGACTCGAATCAACTTCTAGACGTAGAAGTGGACGGGAAAAGGGGATGCCTTGGTATAGGTTATCGATTAGTGAGTTTCTTGAGTTAACAGGCTCAGGACATATTTCGATTCGTAAGGAATCTTGAGTTAACAGGCTCAGGACGTAATTCCTTCCGTGGGGTATTCATGAGCTAACAGACTCATGACATGTTTCCATATAGTGTAAGATTGTGAATTTGTGCACTCAAAGTGATTTTCCCTTCCCCTTGACTTGAGTTAGGATGATAGAACCTTGTAAAGCCGAGAGGACCTATAAGATAGGGAACTCACTGAGATTTGATGTATCTCACCCCACTATAGTTGCTTTATTTCAGGTGCAGGTTTGGTTACAAGTGGAGTGATGCTCAGATGTTTCAGGAGAAGCTTAGTTAAGCTTATTCCGCTGTCTATTCTTTTGTTGTATACAATTGAGGATATTGTATATCATTCATAGTTTTATTATTTTTGGCTAGTTTCCATGACTTGTGCCATGTGTTGTATTTAGGTTTTAGAAATGGACAAGTTTGTGAACTATGCCTTTAGGCACTTTTGATGTGTCAGTACCAAATAAAATGCTTGTATGGTATTATTCTAGATATATATTATACAGGGCATTACACCGATGCTGGTCACGAGCTCATCAAATTCCACTACAACATTTGTAACGGTGGCGGCACATCAATAAGGACGTTACCAAAGCTTCAAAGCTTGTATTCATGGTGGGAAGTTACGACAATGATGGCCACATAACGCCAGAAGGCCAAGAGACTTCTCTTAATGGCTTGAATTAATAGAAGGCTATATAATTGGGGCTCCCACATGAGGGATAAGCAGGAAATTCATCTTGAGGCAGTATACAACATCTGTACAGCCCTCAAATCCCCAAATATTCATCTCAACATAGTCCGCAGTATAGACAACGTAGCTCTCTTTGTCCAAGGAGAAGGAGAGCTAGCACTTTTGGTGATCTAACCATTTTTGGTATATTGAATGAGAAGTTTTTGTCTAAATATGATGATTTTTGTTGTTATTTGGTAATGTATGAATGACTAAACACAAAGTTATGTTGTTCTCTATAGGTGTATGTATGGATTAATAAAATTCCTATAAAAAATCGAACCAATCCAAACCGCATTATCTTGGTTTGGCCTTTAGCGTCAAAACCGCCAAAACCACACCACGAACCAGTATGCAATATTATCAATTCTATCAAAGTGGATGTATGATAGAATGTTTTCAAGATGACGTGGGCTTAATCCATATTTTATGGCGGGAGTTGTCGGTTTTCTCACATATGTGTTTACTCAAGAATGTTGTAGAAGCGAAGGAGCGGTAAAATGTCCGTGTTTAAAGTGTGGGTGCAGAAATATAATTAGTCACCCAAGTGAAGTGAAATTTCACTTGAAGAGAGTGGGTTTTAGGTCAAATTATTGGGTTTGGACATCTAATGGAGAAAAACTGCTAGAGATGAATAGAGAGACATCTAGTGGTCAAACACATATTGGACCAGAGCTAAATAGAGATGCTTCAATGTGTCAATCACATATTAAATACCATGAATAATTTAATCTAGTAGATGATATGGTTGGTGATGAATTAAGGGTGAATGTGGCTTATGATAAACCTCAAGACTTTGTTGCAAAAGAGCTTCTGAATGAGAAAGCGCAAAAATTTTATTAGTTGTTGAAAGAAATAAATATACCACTATTTGAGGGGTCTTCTAACTCCAGACTATCAATGTGTGTGAGGCTCTTGGCTGCAAGGTCAAATTGGAATGTTCCTGATTAGTGTTTGGAATTCTTTGAAAAAATGATTTGGACGCGAATCCTGTGAAGAAAACATGTCTGCAAGTTATTATGATGCAAAAAGGATGCTGTCAAGTTGGAACTAGAAGTAAAAAAGATTGATTATTGCATAGGAGGTTGCATGTTGTTTTATGATAATGAGTTTGGTACAGATGATGGGGGATTCGAGGAATGTAAGATTTGTAAGAGTCTAAGGTATGTTGTTCCCAGTAAAGGCATTGATCGAAAGCAAAAACGAGTTACAGTGAAGTTCATGTTCTATTTGCTAATAATATCTAGGTTGCAAAGAATGTTTGCATCGATGCATAGTGCAAGCCATATGACATGGCATCATACAAACACAACTAGTTCAAGCATGATGTGAAATTAATCTAATGGCGAGGCATGGAAACACTTTGATAGAGTACATCTAGACTTTGCAGCAGAACTCGGAAATGTCAGGCTTGGATTATGCTCGGATGGTTTTACTCCTTATATCCAATCATCAGCAATTTCCTATTCTTGTTGGCAAGTTATTGTTACCCCATACAATATCCCTCCTGAGATGTGCACGACGAAACCTTACATGTTTTTTACATGCCTCATTTCAGGATTGTCGAGTCCAAAGGCGAGAATAGATGTTTATTTACAACCTTTAAATGATGATCGGAAGAGGTTGTGGATTGGAAAATGGACTTATGATGTGTCTCGTAAACAAAACTTTAATATGAGAGTTGTTTTGATGTGGACAATTAATGACTTTTCTGAATATGGCATGTTTTATGTTTGGGGTACGCATGGTAAAATGGGATGTCCATATTGCATAAGACACACAAAAGTGTTTACTTAAGAAATGGGTGGAAAAAGTTCATGGTTGGACTCGAAATGTGCTGTCTGACTATCCGACACGCTTAGGCGTGTTAGAATCAATTGGGAAAGAAAAGGATCACGTCCCTGTTGGATAGGTGAAGATGTATTTCACGAGTTTATTTCCCATAGGAATTCAGATACCTTTAAGAAAATATTTGAAACAAAAAAATAGAACATCTGAAGTTTGTCGCTGCAACTAAGCAGCAGGCAGTATTAGTGTTGCTAAACTTGCATGAAGGATGGTAAATTTATTTATGTCTTACTTATATTTTCACTTATAATTCAGATTAAAACTATTTATTTTTTTACTTATGTTTTCAATTAATTAGCGTGAGGAGTTAAGTAGAACTTAACTTCTTAATGAGATCCATCTAGAGACTTATATGAAGAAAAATAGGGAGTTTATCGATGAACACTCAAAAAACACTCAAGTAAGTTTTTCTTATATTTAGTCATTTTATTTATTTCTTTTATGTACCTACCTTATTAAAGACGAGAAGACAAGCAGAGATGAAGGAAGAACTGAGGAGGAAAACAACAGAGTATGAGGAAGCAATGCGGGTTGTGAATGAGCGTGCACAGACATTTGAAGAATTTATGGCCTCGCATATGAATCAAGGTTTTGGAGGAGGAGATGAGAAGGATGAGGGGGACGAGGAAGAAGATAATTAAATTTGTTAGGACTTGAAACTTTTAATATGTATTTTAATTTTTTTTTATTTCATCTTTAATCGTAATTTATTTTTATTTTGTTGGATATGTATACCATTTTTTTTTTCATTTCACTTTTAATCATAAATTATATTATTTTCTAATTTTATTTTTATAAAATTTAAAATATATATTTATTTCTTATAATTGTATTATTATAATTATATTAATATAATTATAATATTTTTTTAATATAATATTGTAAACATTAGCTAGGGGTTAATCCCCACACAAATAATTAACAATTTGCGAGGGGTTAATCCCCTAATAAATTCCAAAACATATATGAGTTTACTATGGGCATAGCCCCAAGGGAATTACTGAAACACTGCGCTAGGGGCTTTGGATCTCAGAAAAAGCAAAACATAAATGCATTTGCTAGGGGCTTATCCCCTATCAAAATAATTACACGTCCGTGCCACTAGTCCGCTCATATGCCTGTCGGGCAGCATGCTGAAATTTATGGATATTATTTTGCAAGGGGCTTATCCCGAACCAAATTTGCGAGGAGCTTATCAACTAGAAAATAATTTATAATGTCCTATTTAGCTAGGGGACAACTCCGCTCACAATTTTTTTGTTTTGTGAAGGGGTTTTTGCTTTAGTGAGGGGTTTAACCCCTAGCTAAAAACACTTTTTCTTGTAGTGCAAGTTGCTTACACGTGCTGACATGAACAATCTCGAGTACACAATTATGAACTTGATTGTGAAGAAAATTGTACTTAGTATCAATGTGCTTGCTTATTCCATGCAACATTGGATTCTTAGCAAGTCTTATAGATGACTTGTTGTCTATCATTAACCTTATTGGTTTGCTCACCTTAAACTTTAGTTCATGCAACAATTTTATCAGGAAAACAACTTGACATGCTGTCAAAGCACCTACTATGTATTCAGCTTCACAAGTTGATAACGTAACCACTTGTTTCTTCTTGGAACACAAATAAATGGGTGCTCTTATATACATAAACGCATATCTTGTAGTGCTTCTTCTGTCTACTTTGTATCCATACCAGTCAAAGTCTAAATAGCATACCAGCCCAACATCATCTGAAACTCTAGATGAAAACAAAATTTCATGCCTCAAAGAATCCCTTTTACATCGCAGAGTTGTCAAATTACCTACTTTGGTAATGTGACCACTTTGGTTTACTCATAAACCTACTTACCAATCCAACTGCATAACATATGTCAAGCCTGGTGTTACACGGATATCTGAGATAGCCAACCAACTATTTGAAGGTTGTAGTATCTATATGCTCACCATCATCATCCAAATCTAGGTTATGATTTGTCCTAGCAAGTGTGACTGCTGACTTATAATTCATCATCTCAAATCTCTTCAGCAACTCAAATTCATATTTCAGTTGGTGAACAATGATTCCTTTATCAGAGTGTAAAATCTCAATCCCTAGAAAATATACCATATTTCAAATGCCAGTCATATCAAATGCATTCATCAACACCTATTTGAACTTGTTTACCTCAAAAATATAACTCTCTGTCAGAAGTATAGCATCTACATAAAGACACATCTAAATCACATTGCCTTCAGAGGTATGTTGTACATACATACCATACTACATTTCAAAGTTTTGAATCCCATAAGCTTAAAAAATTAATCAATTTTCAGATTCCAAGCCCTAGGAGCTTGATTCAACCCATACAATGATTTATGCAGCTTGTACACCATCTATTATTTGTTCTCTTTCACAAATCCAGGAGGTTGTAACACATAAACTTCTTATTGTAATGGACCATTCAGAAAAGCTAACTTTATATCTAAAGATATCAGAGGCCAATTCCTATTTGTAGCTATAGCAATAACCAATCTTATAGTTTCATGTCTGGCTACAAGTTTAAAGTCGACCATCATGGCACTCTATATGACTCCTCCTTCATTGTCTGTCTCAATATCATGCATCAACTCAAAGGTTGCAAGTCTCCTTGGTATTTATTTAATTCTCCGTGGCCTCTAGAATTGCGCAAGTTCACCTTCAAAAGCATAACCATCTTTAGAGGCTCCTTCTTTAGAAGCTCCACCTTTAGAGGCAGGATTAACTTCAGAGTCAGGTCTACCATCAGATTCAGAATCTCCTTCACAGTCAGACTCACCTTTAAATTCAGATTCATCTTCAGAGCCAGACTCACTTTTAGAGTCAGAGTCATCTTCAGAGTTAGACTCTTCATTAGAGTCACACTCACCTTCAGAGGAAGAATCTCTTTCAGAGACAAAATCTCCTTCAGAGGTAGAATCATACTCTAGTGTTGACACTGCACTAGAAATGGATCAAGACTTGCTCCATTCCCATGTTTCTGATTCTTTCACTATGACATCTTTGCTGACTTCAACTTTGTTTGTGACTAGGCAATAGAGGTTATAAACACATGCACAATGGTAACCTATAAGCAACATTACTCTGCTTCTGTCATCCAATTTTCTTCTAGTAGAATATGGTATATGTTTGTAACATACAGAACCAAACACCTTGAAATGGATAACACTTTTATTTCTTTTAGTCCATATCTCAATAGGAACTACTTCCTTAAACTTTTTTTTGGACATCTATTGAGGACATATGTTGAAGTGGAAATTGTTTCACCCTACAATTACTTAGCTAGATTCTTCTCCTTCAGAATGCTCCTTGTCATGTCAAGTAAAGTTCTATTTCTCCTTTCAACCATTCCCCTCGGTTAACAACTCAACTTAGGGAATAAGATGTACTTTAAAAATAAATGAAATGAAGCGCACGTACGTTTTACACTTAGGTTGTTCGTTGGATGAGGTGAAAACTTTGTTATAAAATGTATTATTTATTTTTGTGGTAAAATCGATGAAAGTGATCCAACACCACCTGTGAAAGGGGTTCTTAAAAAAGTGGAAACACAATAACCTATTTAGTTCCTCCTTTACACAAACTGTAACGCCCCGATTTGTTTAATTGTATTTATTTATTTCATTTATGTGAATTTTGTGCAATGTGTGAATTTATTATATTTTACCTGCTAATTGAGTTAATCGGTTAATTTCCCTGATAGGTCAAATAATTGCAATAAATTATAATTTCTTTTCAACTTTTATTTCCCGAAATATATTTCATCGCTGTTTATGCTTTATCGCGTTTTGAAAGCGTTTGCGAGATATTTGAGCTGAGGGGTAAAACAATCATTTTACTAAGTTAGATATTTTAGAAAAATAGGTTTTTGTTTAAATAGAGATTTGAGAGAAAAAGAGAGAAAAGAAAGGGAAAGGAAAGAAAGAGAGAAAGAAGGAAACGGAGAGGAAAGAAATGGAGAAGAGGAAAAGAGGTGGAAATCTCCAATACTCCGTTTCAAGCGCGATTAATCGGGTAAGGGTGAGAAGTTTCGATTATATTTTGCTTGTGTATGTATATGTGTTGTTTGTTGTAATTGTTTTGGTTGTTTCACAACTTTTTCTTATTGATAATTTGTGATCAATTCGATAGAAATTGATGTTTTAACGGTTAGAATGCAGAATAGTTCGTGTAGAATAGTCGGGAAATGATAGAATTTAGTCGGGAATACTTGTTGGTATGATCGGGGGAGGGGGGTTAAGGATGAGTTTGGGGGGTTTTTGCATCATAAAATTCTGGTTTGTTTTGCCCCTGCGCTGCGAGTAACCGGTTACATCATATGTGCTAACCGGTTACCACTGTTAGTTTCAGAAAAAAATTATTTTCAAAAATTCATAACTTTCAAACTGTAAGTCCGTTTTGGCCGCCGTTCGAAGCGTTGGAAAGCTAGTAAAATATTCTTTCTATTAAAAATGGTTTGGAGGATGGTAGATGATTTACTTAAGTCTTGGTTTTGTAAAAGTGTTGGGTTGTCGGGTTTTTATCGCGTTAAATGCGTGCGGTCGGTGTTTTACAGTGTGTTGTGCTATTGTTATATGACGTGGAGCTTTTATGTGGTTTAAATGATGTTGAAGCATGTGATAAGTTATTGTAATTGTTGTGGCCTTATGGAAAAATACTTTTTTGAATTGAATACAAATGTATGTTATTGTGAATGTTGTTGTAGGTAGCCTTCGTGGCGTGAATGTCGTGAGTATCATTGTATGATTGTAGGATTGTTGTGGTTGATGGTGAGTAATTCTTGATGTGAATTGATATGAGTGTATATGCTAAAATGCTAATTGTTGTGTTTTGTGGATTATGATGAAATGCATTGTTTATTTGAAATTCAATATGTGTTATTTGGTGGCCTTATGGCAAGTAAAGGCATTGTTTGAATTGATTTGCAGTGCATGATTATTGATGTTGAGATGGTTCACATGGATATATATGTGTATGCATTTGATTTTCATGAGTCATTATATGCCAAGCATCATGATATGCATCTTGTGATGTCGTGTGCCCTTGTGGGGTGTGAGCGACGAAATGATTCCCGAGGGAATCTGCTGTAACGGTCGTGTGCCTTATACAAAGAGGACCTAAAGCGACGTTATAGACGATCGTGTGCCTCAATCAAAGAGGACCTAAAGCGATCAGATCGTGTGCCTTATACAAAGAGGGCCTAAAGCGATCCATAAATGTCGTGTGCCTTATACAAAGAGGACCTAAAGCGACGGGGAACATCGTTTGCCCGACGGGGAGTTACACTAAGTAACAAGTGATGATTCCAATAATTCCTGAGTGAATTAGTGATGAGAATGATGGATGGATTGGTACCGCATTTGCATAGAGTCGTTGTGTCGGTCTCTTTGCATTTGCATAAATCATGAATGGATTGATTATGTGTGGGAAATTGTGAATGGATTGATTATGTGTGGGAAATTGTGAGTGGATTGATTATATGTGGGAAATTGTGAATGGATTGATTATGTGTTGAGATTTATGATTGGATTGATGAATTGATATGCATTTGTGATAAATGCATTGGTTATGATGATATGTTTTATGTATAGACATATGCTATGTTTTGTGGGGATGTTGTACCTTACAATGATTGTATTAATTATCTATGATATGCTATATATGATTATATGTGATGTGGTGGTATGTTTCCACATGTCAAGACTTTGGTATGCCTTATGTATGAATATGTGATTATGTTGGTATAATTGATATATGCTATGTGGTTGGATTATTAGAAGTATGTTATGTATCTGTGGCATGCTATATGTATTAGTATGTGATGCTTGTGGTGAAAATAACTATGCATGTGAATTTCTATGTGTTTGCATATTATTATGCAATCTTGATTTAGTTGTTATTTCTCACCCTTCTGCTGTGGTTTGTTGTCCTACGAGGCAATTGCAGATTAGTATCTTGGAGGCTTTTTTGAAGATTAGTTCTCCATCCTTTTGTCGGTATGTCTGCTCTGATACGTAACACGGGAGTCGGGGAACGCTTTTGTTATATATGTATACATTTGTTGGAACTATTTTGTATTACCTTTGTATGAATATTTTGATGTTATAAAACAATTTATTTTGTAAAACAAGTCAGTTATGGATCTTTCCGCTTTATTCCATAATTGAACTTTCCTTTTGTTCGAAAAAGTTTCCCTTTTATGTTTATTCCATTTTGTGTTATGTATCAAATTTATGAGCAGGGATTGTGTTTTCTTTCTTAAAATGTGGCATCCTTGTTTTTGTCTAAGAATAATTTTTTTTATTTACTCTGATTTATTTATGTATTATTTATCCGCGATGGGAATTGGGGTGTTACATTAGTGGTATCAGAGCAGGTCGGTCAGTCTGGTCAAGTTGTTGAGTCTGTGTGGCATGACAGTTGAATACTGTCGATGTTGTTTATTCCTTAGTATGTGATATGTGTGTGAAACACTGTCATTACTTTCCGGTTTTCTAATCCTTTGTCTTCAGGATTGAGAATGAGATAAGTGGGGGAGAAGCTTGTGCTTCTCCAAGTTGCTTCAGGTGTGGAGCATTGACTCAGTGTGCCGTTGGTTGCAAGAGTGTAAGTGTTGTTTGAACAGTGTTGTTCCCAATTCCGGAGGGAATGTGGAGGTAAGGTTTATGTCAACTAAGGATTTGTGCCTTAGGTGGTTTGGTGCACAAGGTGGTTTATGCCCTATCATGATTGTCGACTGTCTATTGACAAATTGAGGAACTGATCACCCTTAATCTCTTGTTGATAGAAGACGGGAATTGTGTTGGATGGAATAGACGTGTCTTGCCAACTTGAATGGTAGGTACAATGGATTGTTTGGAATTAAGTAAAGTGCTTACAGATTATTTTGATGAGTCGATGAAGATTTTTATATCTGAAGGTGAGGCGGATTCAAGGTTTTTGTATGTTGGTCAAGTTGGAATGTCTCTGAGGGAGAATGATTGGGTATTATTAATGGCTGCTTCTCAGAGAGTAGAGAGTGAACTTAAATTGGACGAAGGCGAATAGTTGAGGTTTATATCTGCTAAGTAAGTAGAAAACACTTAGGAGATGAGACTAAGATGTTGTTATGTTTGTGATGATAGTTTTCTAGAAATTGGCAGAAAGGCCACAGTGATGGGCTGCCAGTTGTGCGTGATTTTCATATGTATTTCCGGATAGAATATTGGATGTTAGCATTAGAAGTACCCAGACTGATAGAGCAGTTGGAAGATTTACTGGAAAGGAGAATTGTGAGGCCAAGTGTGTCGTCTTGGAGAGCTCCAGTATTGTTAGTAACAAAAAGGATGGATTTTTGGGTGTTTGGAACCCTAAAAATGCAGCAGAGAAATTCTGCATCTGATACAAAGCGTCGGGTGGTGGTTTGAGCGTCGGGCGACGCAGGAGTTGCGTCGCTGCTCCGCCGGGCGATGGTCAAGAGGCGCAGCAAGTTTTGATTCTATAACTTTTGGGTTTTTGACATGGGATTTACTTCGCTGTTTCGTCGGGCGAAGCACAGGCGAAGGGGGCACCGCCGGGCGAAAATTTGTACCGCCGGGCGCTCTTGGGAATTTTCAATAATTTTGTTTTCTTTACAAATACATAACTTTTGACTCGTATCTCGGATTGAGACGTTCTTGGTATCATTGGAAAGCTAATGAGATGTTCTTTCTTATAAAAATGGTTTTGCTGCCAGTGGCCGATTTGATTGTGTCATGAATTTGGATAAGTTCATAGTGGTTTTGATTGAGGATATTCGGATCTGTTGTAAACTCAGAGGAAGAACAGGTAGAGTGTTTGAGAATTGAATTACAAGTGTTGAAAAGAGACGAAGTTTTATGCTAAGTTATTAGAGTGAGAATTTTGGTTGAAAAAGGTTAGTTTTCTTGGATATGTTATTTCAGATGAGAGTATGGTTATGGATCCATCGGAAGTAGATGCAGTTCTACAATGAGAGGCTCCGAAGTTGGTTAAGGAGATTAGAATCTTTTTGGAGTTTAGTTGGTTATTACCGGAGGTTATGGAAGGCTTTTCCAAGTTAGCATTTTCATTACTTCGATTGACTTGCAAAAGGTAAGTCGTTTGTTTGGGATGTTCGTTGTAAGGAAAATTTCAGAAAGCTGAAGTAGAAGTTTTCTACGGCTCCAGTTTTGATTCTGTGTGATCCTAATAAACCGTTTGTGAGATATTGTGATGTGTCTTTGATGAGTTTAGTCAGTGTGTTAATGCAAGAGGGTAATGTCGTAGCTTATGCTTTACGACAATTGAGGATTCATAAAAGGATCTATACTATTCAGGATTTGGAATTGGTTGTGGTTGTATTGTGTTGGAAAAATTGGAGGTATTATCTTTATGGTTCTAGGTTCAAAGTGTTTAGTAATCACAAGAATATTGAGTACCTGTTTGGTCGGAAGGAATATAGTATGAGACAGCGAGGATGGTTAGAATTTGTGATGAGTTATGACTTTAGCTGGAATTATCTTATTGGTAAAGTTAATGTCGTGCGCGATGAGTTAAGTCGAAAGTTTTTATACATGTCTGTTTTGATGATCAGGGAGTTAGAATTATTTGAGCAGTTCAGAGACTTGTGTCTGGTGTGTGAGATAACACAATAGAGTGTGAGGTTGGGTATATTACAAGTGAACTATGATTTTTCTGGTGAATATTAGAGAGAGTCAGAAGTTGGATATGAAATGGATAGATTTGATAGTTTCGGGTAATCAGAGTGCGCATCGGAAGTGTGATGTGGCACAGTTCGTATATGCATGTGTGACTTGTAAAAGTTCATAGGTTGAACATTGAAAACATGTAGGGATGATGAGACCGTTGGACGTTTCAGAATGGAAGTGTTAGGTGAAAGTTTTAAATATTATTCATGGGCTAATATGTAAATGGATGTATCAGTTACATGTTTGACGGGTAAATCACAACGTTGTTATATTGATGTTATGTTTGGTATTCTGGTTTTGTAGAGGTTGTTGAAATGATGTTGGGTCGTGGAACTTTATGTTCTTGTTTGTGTTGTTGCCTCGTTTCTATCGTGATGGTTCGAGTGCGAGTAGCTAATTCCTTGTGGGGAATTAGGGGAGTAATACCTATGGTGAGGGTAACGATCTTGTTGTGTTTCGGTTCAAGAGTGAACCTGTGTGTGTTCATACCTTGGGTATTCCTTGAGTCGTGGGTTGGTCGTCAAGTGCATTGTATGGGCATTGCATCTTGTCGTTGTTGTTATTACCGTTGTCGTGTCGTTGTTGTAGTTGCTGTTAGCAAGGTGGTTTGTCAGTTGTGTTATTCATGGTGTGCCTTTTCTTGGCATGATAGTTTGTTAGTCGGATGCGAGAGTCGTATCCGGAGTTGTTCGTATCCGTTATATTTTTTAGGACGAAAATGTCTAAGTGGGGGAGAGTTGTAACGCCCCGATTTGTTTAATTGTATTTTTTTATTTCATTTATGTGAATTTTGTGAAATGTGTGAATTTATTGTATTTTACCTGCTAATTGAGTTAATTGGTTAATTTCCCTGATAGGTAAAATAATTGCAATAAATTATAATTTCTTTTCAACTTTTATTTCCCGAAATATATTTCATCGCTGTTTATGTTTTATCGCATTTTGAGAGCGTTTGCGAGATATTTGAGCTGAGGGGTAAAACAGTCATTTTACTAAGTTAGATATTTAAAGAAAAATAATTTTTGTTTAAATAGAGATTTGAGAGAAAAAGAGAGAAAAGAAAGGGAAAGGAAAGAAAGAGAGAAAGAAGGAAAAGGAGAGGAAAGAAATGGAGAAGAGGAAAAGAGGTGGAAATCTCCAATACTCCGTTTCAAGCGCGATTAATCGGGTAAGGGTGAGAAGTTTCGATTATATCTTGCTTGTGTATGTATATGTGTTGTTTTTTGTAATTGGTTTGGTTGTTTCACAACTTTTTCTTATTGATAATTTGTGATCAATTCGATAGAAATCGATATTTTAACGGTTAGAATGCGGAATAGTTCGTGTAGAATAGTCGGGAAATGATAGGATTTAGTCGAGAATACTTGTTGGTATGATTAGGGGGTTTAAGGATGAGTTTGGGGGGGTTTTTGCATCATAAAATTCTGGTTTTTTTGCCCCTGCGCTACGAGTAACCGGTTACAGCATATGTGCTAACCGGGTACCACTGTTAGTTTCAGAAAAATATTATTTTTAAAAATTCATAACTTTTGAACCGTAAGTCCGTTTTGGCCGCCGTTCGAAGCGTTGGAAAGCTAGTAAAATATTATTTCTATTAAAAATGTTTTGGAGGACGGTAGATGATTTATTTAAGTCGTGGTTTTGTAAAAGTGTTGGGTTGTCGGGTTTTTATCGCGTTAAATGCGTGCGGTCGGTGTTTTACAGTGTGTTGTGCTATTGTTATACGACGTGGATCATTTATGTGGTTTATATGATGTTGAAGCATGTGATAAGTTATTGTAATTGTTGTGGCCTTATGGCAAAATACTTTGTTGAATTGAATACAAATGTATGTTATTATGAATGTTGTTGTGGGTAGCCTTCGTGGCGTGAATCCTAGTGTTGTGAGTATCATTGTATGATTGTAGGATTGTTGTGGTTGATGGTGAGTAATTCTTGATGTGAATTGATATGAGTGTATATGCTAAAATGCTAATTATTGTGTTTTGTGGATTATGATGAAATGCATTGTTTATATGAAATTCAAGGTGTGTTATCTGGTGGTCTTATGGCAAGTAAAGGCATTGTTTGAATTGATTTGCAATGCATGATTATTGATGTTGAGATGGTTCACATGGATATATATGTGTATGCATTTGATTGTCATGAGTCATTGTATGCCAAGCATCATGATAGGCATCTTGTGATGTCGTGTGCCCTTGTGGAGTGTGAGCGACGAAACGATTCCAGAGGGAATTTGCTGTAACAGTCGTGTACCTTATACAAAGAGAACCTAAAGCGATCGGATCGTGTGCCTTATACAAAGAGGATCTAAAGCGATCCATAAACGTCGTGTACCTTATACAAAGAGGACCTAAAGCAACGGGGAACATCGTTTGCCCGACGGGAAGTTACACCAAGTAACAAGCGATGATTCCAATAATTCCTGAGTGAATTAATGATGAGAATGATGGATGGATTGGTACCGCATTTGCATAGAGTCGTTGTGTCGGTCTCTTTGCATTTGCATAAATCATGAATGGATTGATTATGTGTGGGAAATTATGAATGGATTGATTATGTGTGGGAAATTGTGAATGGATTGATTATGTGTTGAGATTTATGATTGGATTGGTGAATTGATATGCATTTGTGATAAATGCATTGGTTATGATGATATGTGTTATGTATAGACATATGCTATGTTTTGTGGGGATGTTGTACCTTACAATTATTGTATTAATTATCTATGATATGCTATATATGAATATATGTGATGTGGTGGTATGTTTCCATATGTCATGACTTTGGTATGCCTTATGTATGAATATGTGATTATGTTGGTATAATTGATATATGCTATGTGGTTGGATTATTAGAAATATGTTATGTATCTGTGGCATGCTATATGTATTAGTATGTGATTCTTGTGGTGAAAATAACTATGCATGTGAATTTATATGTGTTTGCATATTATTATGCAATCTTGATTTAGTTGTTATTTCTCACCCTTCTACTGTGGTTTATTGCCATACGAGGCAATTTTAGATTAGTATCTTGGAGGCTTTTGTGAAGATTAGTTCTCCATCCTTTTGTCGGTCTGTCTGCTCTGATACGTAACATGGGAGTCGGGGAACGCTTTTGTTATATATCTATACATTTGTTGGAACTATTTTGTATTACCTTTGTATGATTATTTTTATGTTATAAAACAATTTATTTTGTAAAACAAGTCAGTTATGGATCTTTCCGCTTTATTCCATAATTGAACTTTCCTTTTGTTGGAAAAAGTTTCCCTTTTATGTTTATTCCATTTTGTGTTATGTATCAAATTTATGAGCAGGATTGTGTTTTTTTTCTTTAAATATGGCATCCTTGTTTCTGTCTAAGAATAATTTTTTTTATTTACTCTGATTTATTTATGTATTATTTATCCGCGATGGAAATTGGGGTGTTACACAAACCACTGATTATGTTTCTGCAAAGGTTTGTGAAGACCAAGATAAAGACATAATTTAAGAAGTTTGTGGAGTTGCTGAAAAGCTCTATATTAACATTCCATTAACATATACTTTATCTCATATGCCTTTATATACAAAAAGATCTAGGAAGTTTCTAAATTCTTTGTCGGATTAGGATTATGAATTTTGAGAGAATTTTATGCAATATAGGGGAAACTCTAAGCATGATACCCCTATCAATTTACGAAAAACTTGACCATGGTGAGATGAAGTCCACCAATATATCTCTGTAGTTGGAAAATAGATTGATAATATACCTGGTAGGAATACTGGAGGATGTTCCCATAAGAGTAAAACATTTATTTATACCCATCTATTTTGTGATCATGAAGATGGAGGACGACTCTAAAATCCCAATTATTTTAGGTAGATCTCGCTTAACCGACTCCCGAACCCAGACTATGGTTGCGATGACCATGTCTTTCCCTTTCTAGGTTTTCTTCGATCATTTCCTTTCCCTGCGTCGGGATAAATAACCTTCGGTGGCGACTCTTCTATCTTTTTCGCCGGTTGATTTTTGCAGATGCGACAATCTTTCCTAGGCACAAATGGTGATATAATGGATGTAGAATAAGGAAATCTCACCTTTGAAGTAGGGGATAAGAAGATTGAGTTTATTTTGGCTAAGTTAATGAGCAATCCTTCCTTTAAAGATTTTTTTTTTCATTTATAACATAGTTGATCAAAGTGTCAAACAGTATTGTCGCATCTCGAAAAATACGATCCTTCGCGAAGAGTTCACGCACTCGCGAAAAATGATATTGAGCAGAGTCGCCACCGAAATTTATTTATTCCAAAGAAGTAAAGGGAAAATATCGATAAAACCCTTATAATAAAAAGAAGATGGTCGCGTAACCAAATTCGAGTTTGAGAGTCGATTACACAATGGGAAGATATTAGCACCCCTTACGTCCGTTGTACTCAACTGAAATCTTTTAATTAAACTTGCGATTGAATGTTAGCTTATATTAATTATTTTCTTCTAATTATCAAAAGTGAAAAGGAAAATAAATGGGGTCGCAAAAAGGTTTTTATTAGGGTGCTTGACGAGATTGCGGGTCTCGCACCTACGTATCCTCGGGGTACAATGAGGAACTCAAAGCTTCGTAGTTCGGGGTAGATAACTACATTTTTATTGGTTGGTTTATTTTATTGAACAAGTGTTTAGATTATGTTCTAACGGTTAAACTTCGACTTGTATGATCGCGGGGAGGCTTAAGCACTTGTTTCTATTCACATTAGAATAAACTGAACAATGCTCTTTTGTAAAAGGTTTTCGATCACGCGAGGGCGAGAAAAAGATAGGTTTGGTTGAGTGTTTCTTAGGCAAATAACAAATGCTCAGTAAGAACGAGACGTGAGCGTCAGAACCAATTATTCGGGGTTTTCATCGAATGCACAATTCCAATGTTTCTTTTTCATTAGGGTATTTATGAAATTTGTTTGATGGACAACGAATGCTCGATAAGAATAAGACGTGTGCCTCGGAACTGATTGTTCAAGGGTTTCATGGAATGCTAGACTCCAATGTTCCTTTTTTGTCAAAGTTTGTATTAAGTGTTTTTAGAAACTAAATAAATAATAAGCGGCTAGCCCAAGACGTGTGTCCGGGGACCGATCATTCGGGGTTTTCATGGAATGCGAGACTCCAATGTTCCTTTTCTTCTGCATTTGATAAGAAAAAGATTTTCAACATTACATTTGTTCGGGAAAAGATTTGAAATTGCATCGAAACGAAATAATCGAATTTAAAAACGAGAAATCACTTGGCGTTGGACCAAGGTTTTTGAAAAGCCCACTTGGCGTTGGGCCAAGTGTTTTTTAATCATCTTTGAAAATTATTTAAAGGGTTATTTATTTATTTATCATTAGCGTTTATTTATTCATTTAATTTTGAATAATTAAATAAATAAATGAAACTAATAATAAATAAATAAAAGAATATTTGAATGTGATAAAAGTAATTTTCTAAATTATTATTTATCATCATTATTTAACCTTTTAAATTTATTATCTAAAATAAAATAAATTGATAATAATAATAAAATAATAATAATAATAATAATAATAATAATAATAATAATAATAATAATAATAATAATAATAATAATAATAATAATAATAATAATAATAATAAAGCAAGGGGGAGCACAAAAAGAAACTAGAACTGCAAATAATAAGATCCCAAAGTTAGCATAAAATAAATGGAAAAGAGGAAAAATATAGGAAATAAATGGGTGTGGGAAGCAAACTCAAACGGGTAGGGCGCAATAGGCAAGCCCACCAACGTAAGTCAAAGGGTCAACCAAAAGAAAGAGAGTCAACACTTGTTGACTCCATTCCAGACTTTTGGATCCAACCAAAATTAGACCGAAGAGGGTAGACGATGCACGTGTATGCGTTATTGTGAAGGGGGTCTATATGGGATCCCGTGGTTGATTTAAATTCAACACCAGATGGAGAGGCTACGTGGAAGCCAATTGTCAAAGTTCAACTCAGAGAGAGAGAGAGAGAGAGAGAGAGAGAGAGAGGGAGGGAGAGAGATAGAGAGAATGTTCATGTGAAACACTCGATTCTCTCCTGTCTTCACCGCTTTAAAGCTCTCTCCTCTTTTCTTATGAGCACCGGGCTCCGTCTCCTAGCCGTCGCGGATCCCAGAGTACGACAACCAAAAAACTCAACTGGAGAAAACCCGTACCAAGATTCCGACAAAATTGCCTCCAAACCTCAAACCATCAACACAAACCCTGCTTCAAATCTTACCCTAAACCCATTTCTAATATCAAATCCAAACACAAACCTCTCCAAAATCTAGATCAAAGCTTTAGGGTTTCGAAAACTCCAAACCCTCTTCTGTCAAAAACGACTCAAAATAACCCTAAATCCCTAAGCAAACACCATTATCAACACAAAATCATGCAAGAAATCAACATTCATACAAAATCAAGTTGAATAGACTGCGAATCAAGCAAAAAACACAAAGCTCGACAATGACATCAGTCTAAATCCAAACGAGACAAGTCAAACATCTAACAACAACATTGATATAATCCTACAAGTATAGATTAAATAAAACGGATAGGAAGCTATCGTCCGGAAGTTACTGGAGTGAAGAATCTAGTGGTAAGTGTTCTCTTCCAATCTTTATTTCTACTATTCGCTACTTCTTTCTCTTCTTCTATGTTGTTTCTGGTTATTGTTGTTTGTTGTTTAGGTCGTAGTGATAAGGTTAGTGGCAGGGGGTATATCTCTCTTAGCTCGAAGCTTCAATGGGAAGCTTTGAGTAATTATGAATTTCTTTGAGATTTGGTATGCAAGAGTAAAATTTGACCGAGTTTTAGTGCTCTTCAATGTGTGTTTTGTGAGTCAGTGAAGTGATTTATTTATAGGATAGTGGAATGAGGTAAGGATGGAATGAAACTTGTGTGATTTTCTCATATATTTATGAAATTTGTTGTTTAAGCGTGTGATCAAAGGGGTAATTGAGGAAATAATGGGGTGAGGTGGAGTTTTGGGATAAGGATTGAATGAATCCGTTAGAAACTTTTTCTCAAATCCTTGATTTCAAGTGATTGAGAATGGGAATTGGGTACGGTGTGTGCAACGTGTGATTCCATTTTTTTCAGCTCTTATTTCATTATGTTAATTTATGTATGTATGATTTCGGATGATAAGTTTTGTGCGATAATACGCGTGATGAATTGCTTATGGTCCCAACATCCATGTATGTATGTATGTATGTATCGTTTGTTGAATAGATAGGACATGGATGATAGTCACACGTATCATGTTTAATTTTAGATTCATTGTGACTTATTTTTGTTATGTATGTGCGTTGATGTCATGGTCTATCTATGTTGTATGTTGTCATGGTTGTGCAAAGCTTAATACTTTATGTTGATTGCAACTTGCAGCGTACATGGTTAGGACTCAAAGATGATGGCATATGAAGAACGAGGACACGCATGTGACCCTGCAAATGCTGAATGATGCTCTCTCATATTACTATTCTTTGTAATGCTAATAAAACTTTTTTATGTTAATTTCATTCTCTTTTTGTAATTCTTTCTTTTGTGAATTAAAGTGTAAGAAATTAAAAAAAAAATTGTCCTATAAAACTCTTTCTCTTTTAGTTTTTAAGTTTATGTAAATAAAAACAAATATCTTCTAATTGCAAATTTTTGCCTTTTATAGTACTATTTTGCAAGATATGAAAACATAATATTATTATGTGTAGTTAGAAAAGAAATTTAAGATATGGATGTAATAACATGTCACCTTAAAAACAAATTAAGGATAAGAGAACCCAAATTATTCAACAAAACAAAAGATAATGACCCAATTTGATTAATGACAACATGCACTCTTATCTTACTTTTAAAGTTCCAAGCTTAAAACTTAATTATTGATGTATGACAAATGAACAAACTACAAAATAATAAAAGTAAAAAAGGATGTAAGTAGGATCCAAAGAAAATCTATGGAGCATGGTAAATAAGTGTCATGAGAACAAGAGTAGTTCTGCCTTGATGAACTGCTGGGTAGTCGCCATTTTGAACAAACAATTGTTGTGAATAGATGAAAAGTAATCTTCACTTCTCAAAATGTCACAGATCATGTGGTTTAAGAGAAGAAATCATTCCAAGAGGATTTTATATAAAAATTGGCATCCAACTGTTCCAATGTTTCAAACTCTTGGAAAATGAATGAAAATAATGTTATACGATATGTTGCAAATCCATATCTTTTGGATCGTAAATCCGGTCGAGGCATAATTATAGCCAATGTAAAGCTGTGAAAATATCCTACGGGATAAAAGTGGAAAGTATTGATTTCGATACCCGATTAAATGAATCGGAGGGAACCCGGAAGGGGAGTTTTATGTGATGTGCTATTAAATGGTAACTGAGACCATGATTTAACCAAGGATGCTTGGTAGAGGATAGTAGTGGCTTGTATGCCTTGAAAATATGTGTGAACTACTATGTGGGTTATGTTTGATATGTTATGTCATCTTGTGTGTTTTATGATTGATGTTGTAATATGCTTGTCTAATATTGTTGTTGATCATAATTGAGAGAATAATATGCATGCTTAAAATGAATTAGGAAGAGTGAGAAAACTTACCCAAAAACAAATGTTAGGATCCTAGAGATGTAACTAGGACGTGGTAAAGGTTTAAAGAGCAATGTTTATCATCGATACTAGAAGAGTGTCTTTGATAAGTAGTTGTCAATGGAGGATTGTAATCCCTCTGGTTGGTTGTTATCCCTTAATAAATACCGTGACCCGTGTTGAAGAGCCCCTTGTACGGGATGGCCGGGGAGAAGCATTTATTAATTAAGTAACCGTGACCCGTGTTGAAGTGCTCCTTGTGTGGGCTGGCTGGGGAGAAGTTACTTAGTGGTTGGTACCATGACCCGTGTTGGAGTGCTCCTTGTGTTGGCTGGCCGGGGAGAAGTACCATTTGTAGATAACCGTGACCCGTGTTGAAGTGCTCCTTGTGTGAGCTGGACGGGGAGAAGTTATCTACGTTAAGGATCCGTGACCCATGTTGTAGTGCCTTGTATAGGCTGGCCGGGGAGAAGATTCCTTAACTAGTTTTTGTTTTGTAGATAACCATGACCCGTGTTGAAGTGCTCCGTGTGTGGGATGGCCGGGGAGAAGTTATCTACGTTAAGGATCCATGACCCGTGTTGTAGTGCCTTGTATAGGCTGGTCGGGGAGAAGATTCCTTAACTAGTGTGTCGTTTCGATGAATTGTACGATGTGTCCTCTAGTCAGAAATATTTGAACTCAAGGTCTAGTTCCTTTCCCCCGACTTGAGTTAGGCTAAGATAGAACCTTGTAAAGCTGAGAGAATCCATAAGATAGGGAACTCACTGAGATTTGATGTATCTCACCCCACTATTGTTGATTATTTTCAGGAGGTATTTGCAGGTTTGATTTACAAGTGGAGCTATGCTTGGATGTTTCAAGAGAAGCTTGGCTTTAGTATTTTTCTGCTGTGTATTTATTGTATACAATTGAGGATATTGTATATTGATCTTAGATTTTATATTTTTGGCTAATTTCCATGTCTTGTACCATAGATTGTATTATGTATTAGAAATGGTTGTCGCTACTCGAAAAATAGTCGACCGGAGGCGAAAGAGGAAGAAACAGGAGAGTCGCCATTGAACTTTATTTATCCCATGAGGGGAAGGGAAAACATCGAGAAAACCCCAAGGAAGAAAAGGATAAGATGGTCTCGTAACCAAGATATGGGTTTGGAAGCCGGTTATGCATAGGGAAGGTATTAGCACCCCCCACATCCATCGTTCTCGATGGGAACCATTTGCTTGTCTATGTGTAAGGATGTTTGCTAAGAAAATTGCTTTCTAAGAGTGTTCTAAAGAGGGAGAGAGAAAGGTGAGAACCAAAGAAAGTGAAAGAAAATAAAAGAAAAGGTGGGGAGAAGAGGGGACTCGATAGGACTTCGCGGTCCCATGCCTACGTATTCCCTTGTGCAATGGGAAAGTCAGAGTCAACGTAGTTCGGAGGACTACGGGTGAAGAAGATGGAAGGGGGCTCGCTAAGATTATTGCAATCTTGTGCCTACGTATCTTACATTCGGACAAGAATGAAGAATCAGAGCAATCATAGTTCGACTGACTACGGTTTGTTGGTGTTTTTTATGGACGATGTTAACGTGCGGGTTTTAGCAGTTAGGTGTTTTGCGGCTCGCTCGTGGAGTCTTATGCGTTACCTGTTTGCTGTAGAACGGATGCAACATGTCCTTTTTGAAAAGGTTGATTTTCTCCATCAAGGCAAGATGTCACATTTGATTTGTGAAGGTTAATTTTAAGGGCGAAATAAGTCCTCGGATAGGAACCCCTTCGGGTAGTACCCAATTCTTTATCTCAAAAGATTTATTATGAAAATTGTGTGGCGAATATAGTCACGTCTTCGTATTGAAAGACGAGCATCGAGACCACACACTCTAAAGTGAGCATCCTAATACTCGAAGAGGAATGGGCCTTCACCCAATCCCCTCTCTTTAGTTCAATACAAAGAGAACTTTATTATCTTATTAAGGAAGTGTTTTGATTTAGATGGTAAGTGCTTCATGACAGTGAACCCTAAAGGTAATGTCAAGCACTCGGGATAGGAGAAGGCCTTCGCCTAACCACTCCACGACCATCTAAGTTTATTAAGAAAATGTTTGAAAATGCACTTGGTACAAGACCAAGGTTTTGACTAAGCTGATGAAATAAAGAGAGAAAAAGGTTTTTGAAAGAATGGGTAGTGAATATATTTACGTCTTCGTAAAGACGAGTATCGAGACCACACACTCTAAAGTGAGCATCCTAATACTCGAAGAGGAAGAGGTCTTCACCCAATCCTCTCTCTTTTAGTTCAATACAAAGAGAACTTTATTCTCTTATTTAAGGAAGTGTTTTGAGTTTTTGAGAAAAATGTCACTTGACGTTGGATCAAGGGTTTATTGCTAGTTGAGAAAATAGCACTAGTCCTAAGATTAAAATAATTTTCCTAAAATTACTAAAAAAACTTAATTCTAAAATTATACCATTAATCCTAAAATTACTAATTAAAAGAAGGTTATGAAACTAATCCTAAAAAATTACTAAAAACTAAGCTAATTGAAAATTAAAAAAAAAGTTATGCTCTTAAGATTTTTGAAATAATAAAACAAAGTGATAAACAGGCCCAAAGGATGGTCCAACATAAGGGATACCCGGTCAGGGGGTTAAGGAGGTGGGTCGGGTTCCCTTGACCCGAACCCGATTTAGCTTCAAAGGAAAGGGTATCAAAAACCCTATTTCCCAGCCGTTGGAACGCAACATACACAAAGAGAACAACGTTCAGTAAGAAATAAAGAAACGAAGATGAAGTTTCAAAGTTTCAACACTTCATCGCTCTCATCGAACTCCAACGATCTCGCACTGCGTTCGCTCTACTTTCTCTTCTCGAATCCGTTTCACTTGCAAAAACGCGCTTGCAATTCTCTCAGAATCACGATTTCTCCGCGTCGATCTACTCTCTCAGGATTCATACTCATCACACTCACGGTTCGCCCTCAATCTTTTCACGATTCTTCAACATCTTTTTTCTCATAATCGCTCACTCAAAGGGAGAACAGGAACAGGATAAACATTTATTATTACCTGCCAGTGAAGAGGTTCAAACAGGTTTGATTTCTTTCCCAGTCTGTTCAATCTCTCCCATTTGAAATCGCTCATTTTTACTCTCTTCTCACTCGCTTAACTCTGTTCGTGTTTCTCTCGATCAACTCACGGATTCTATCGGCTTCGCTGTCAAAGCTACAAAGCTAAATAACGGGAAAAGGCAGCTATGATTCAAGACTCGAGCGAAACACAGATGAAACTCACTGGGTAAACCAAGTTATCAGCACAGAATAAAGAGGCAGGGAAAGATATAGTTATACCTATTGGAGACAATAATTGCAGGTACCCTCCTTTCTCTCTTGCGAGTTTTTCTGCTCCTTCTTTGTAGGTTTGAAAATTTTGGACTCTGAAGAAAATCTTAACTTGCTGTTAATGTTTGCTGTTAAGGGTTTCCTCTCTCAAATTTTCTTTGGTCTTTGTTGCTGTTCAGGCTTTTTCTCCGTTTTCAAAACTACTCCTTTGAACTGATGAATACACATGGTTTTATAGTGGGAAATTAGGGTTTGATGGTTTGAACATAGGCTGAAGCATCTTCTGTTTTGGTATGTTTGCAGTTACTTTCTTTGATGCTCAAATGTGTTTTTCCTGAACTGTGAAGCTCTCTTTGTGTACTTTCTGCACCTCTGCATTCTGCTCTTTTTTTTTACTGCTCTGAATTTTGTCTTGTTTCCAGACTGTATTTGTGTTCTGTCTTTTTCTCACTGCTGCAAATTTTGACCTGACTTGTCTTGTGTTGAAATGAATTGAAATGATAAATTGAACCTTGAATCTGAACTGAATTTTGATTTTCTTGGTTTTGATAGGATTGATGAATTTGGAATTATGGATTGAATATGGATGAATTGGTATGATTTAAAATGGTTTGGTTTATAAATTTTGAATGTGATGATATGGTTTATAGAATGAATTATTTGAATTTGAAATGAAATGAAGAATGAATATGAATATGGAATTGGTTAGAACGTGAATAATTGATGAATTGAATGAGAATGATGTTATTATTGAATAAACATGACTTGAATGTGGTTTTTGAGTTATGAATTTTTGGAATTTTGAATTTTGACATGAATTATTTCTTGAATTTGTAGGTTCAAAAAGAGCTTTGGGGAGCCTTATATGAAGCATGGAAAAAAGGATGGAAACCAATGGCATGAAGTAACTTGGGATTTGGAAGATTGAGCATAGTTGATCCTTTAGGCATTTCTTCAGTTTTTTGTCACTTAGAAATCTTGTAGCAATGTGAAAAATTCTTGTAATTGTGACTTGAGAACTTGTATATTTTGAATGAATTTGAATGGAACTTGCCTTTTGAATGGGAACGTTGTTGCTATTGAATATACTTGTGGAATGACATTAAAATTAATCATGCAACTTGCAACCTCTTCAAACTAAGACTTGAAATAAAGTGCAACACAATTTCCTTTAGAATTTTTATTCACGGATTACCTTGATCCAATCATGGGCTAAGAACTCATAAGGTTTTCAACTTGATAGCTCTTAAACACGTTCGGCAATCACGACTTAGACTCTTTGGAATTGAGTTTGAATTGAATGTGGGTTTTAGAAAATTTACTTGATTACTAAGAAGGATTCTTAGAAAAACCTTTCAATCTTTCATGCCAGCACCTTAATCACATTGATTACCTTTTCTAGTCATCTTGAACTCAACCTATTGGCCACTTGAATGAACCCTATTTAGTCTTCAATTCAAATCCAAATCAAATTTCGTGAATAACTAATGATGATGTCTAGCTCCCTTGACTTATATTTGCACTCTTAACCAGTGAAAATAATATGTCCTAACAAAAGCCTTCCATCACGGATAATCTCACACCAATAACAATGTGTTTTTTTTTTGAAGAGTTTTCTTTGACAATGATGAATCTTGAAGCATGAAAGGATGCTTGGCATGGTACCCCAAGAGGACCGGGTAGCTTGAGAGAGCCAATGTGTTGAGAATATCTTCTTGTCTATTGTTGTGAAAGATCAATTCTTCTTCCTTTATTGATGATACCCAAGATGCCTTAGAACCAGAGCCAATCATGAATGATTATGACCTAAATGGATGCAGAGATGATAAAAATGATATGATATGCAAGGCTAGGGTTTGGGTGAAAATGAGGGTGTGACAGATGCCCCTATTTAATCTTCTTTAACTTGAAGGTGAGAGTGGAAGAGGATTTCTTACAGTCAAGGTACAAGGAGATTAAATATAAGAATACCCAGAATTTTCAGCCGAAAAGGTGTGGAATGAAAGGTGTTGAATCAGTGGGATGGCATGAAAAACGCATCTGTCAGTGGGAAATGGTAATTGGTTATGAAGGATATGATAATGTTTGGAATGCAATGCGGGATGAACATGAGTGCTAATGATGCAGAAATGTATGCAAAATGTTGGGGATAATGAAAATGTGAAAGCCTGGACATTGTTGGGAATAATGGCATATCAACTCGAAAAAAAAAATGAATATACCATCGACTCGGGGGTCCTGAACAAATCGAAACAACAAGTCAACTCCGGGGTTGAAGAAACAAAGAGATAAACTGTCATCAACTCGGGGATTGAAAAAAAAAGTAAAGGTAACAACATCGACTCGGGGTCAAGAAGATAACAAAGACAATATCGACTCGGGGGTCAAGAACTAAAGCAGGATACCAACTCGGGGGTTAAGGAAGACAAAGACAATGATATCGACTCGGGGGTCAAGAAGATAACAAGATAATATTGACTCGGAGGTCAAGAGCTAAAACAAGATATCAACTCAGGGATTGCGAAAATAGTAACACTGATATCGACTCGGGGGTCAAGAAAATAAAGACAACATTGACTCAGGGGTCAAGAACAAATCAAAATATCAACGCAGGGGTTGAGGAAGGAAATTGATTGGGTTATATATGCATATGGGTCATGTTAATTGTATGTGATGCATATGTGAATGCAAGCGGGTTATTGGTTTTATGAAGGTGCTAACGGGGCGGGCTTTTGGATTTTGGGGTGCCAAGGAAGGTTGGGCTTTTGGTAGGTGCCAAGCAGGGTTGGACTTTGGTTTCAGGGTGCCAAGGAAGGTTGGGCTTTTGGTAGGTTGCCATGTAAGGTTGGGCTTTATTTGGTGAAAGTATTTGACTTCCCGACACTCGGTATTTGACAGCGCGATGATCAGAAGACAGATATGGATGTTTCTGGTGCCCCAAGTTTAATCCTTTGCAGATGTCGTGTGTTAGTTCTTGTGAGAACCTCGCTTCTAGCTGATATGCCTTGATGACTTGCAGATGATTGTGTGAGCGTAGTGACTTATCCAATGCATGTTGATTGTGCTTTTTCTCTGCCCCAAGGATTTTTGACACTTGTTGAACTCCCAGGTTGCTTAGTGTATGACATGGTCAGCTTGACCAACTTGAAAGCATAGAGGGAAACTGTCCCTTTGCAACCTATCTGCCCCTAGTCGGTAGGGTATTTGAGGGTTTTTCCCTTGAAATATTTATGCCATGACATAGTCCGAGATAATTTGCCCCAGTGTCTGAATCTTGCAGTGGTCTGCCCTATTTTAACCTCGGAAGGACTTTCCCCAGATTCACAAGGTCACGAGAAAGTCTTGATTCATGTCAGCACCAACAGATGTTCAAGTTCCTCTTTGATTTCTCTTGGTTGGAATTTCCATAATGTCAAGTACTAATTTGCAGTTAAAATTGATCATTCAGAAATGGTAATTTTAATGCGACATTCATACAAGTTTTGAAAAGTCATTGATTGAAATGATGTGAAAATGTGTGACAAGTGGACCATTAGTCCAAACTCAGTGCTGATTTAGCTGGTGTATGAAAGATATAGCAAGAATATGACACCAATGTTGAAGATTAGCAAATCTGGGGAGTCAGTTTACGCAACCTTGTTGTAGTATGCTTTCAGAATAAACCCTACCTCAATTAGGTCTTTCGCGGGTTGTAACGTGGCCTGGCTCACGGTTATTGAAACAAAGGATATTAGGCTCCAAATTTGATTTGTACCCACCCCTTCTTCATGATGATTCTCCAGTCATGCGTTCAGTTAAATTGACACACACATCTAGAGTTTGACGGTGTAAGAGTGAAGATGATGATTCAAGATTTTCGTGAAATGACAGTCACCTTATTTATTATTGTGGATGGATATCAGTGACCTTTTGATGGTGATCACTGAATTTTATTCTGTTTTGCCCGAGGATTTGAGGGCCTCTTTTGCTTTATTCATTTTTTGATCCCTAACTTTTGCCTAAGTCGCGCCTTTGAGTGGTGGACTTAGCGGGCTTTCTCTTTTTTTTTCTCTTTTTTTTTTGTTTTGGAAAGGCTTGTGACTGCCAGGTGTTTGGTCATTGAATAACAACAGCCATAACAGGAGGTTTCATCTTGAAAATATGTGTAATCAGGATAACTGAACACTACCCATGCCCCAGGTTAAGCGTAAGGGTTTGGAAATCCGAACTTCTAGGCTCTAAGTGGTTGACTAGGGACTAACTCCTTATCTCTCCAGTGTTTTAGGGGATTTGAAACAATGCCTGTACATCATCAGCAGGATTTTATCCGAAAGCATACAGTTTGCAATAATGGGTATTTTATTTTCATCATCCTCCCTCAAATCTTTGCTAAAACAACAGTTGATAAAGGGAGCGAGATGTAGAAATATTTTTGTGATTTTTTTTTAATAAATGAGAAAAGACGAGTGAATATGAATGGACTTGTTCAAAAAATGCATGCTCATTACATTAACAATACCATTAATAAACAACAATGTCTTAAAAGCAAATAGCACTGAACAAAAGAAACTACAAATGCATAGTAGAGGCATGATCTAAAATTGCCAAAATTGAGGAATTAGGATTTTCTCTTTTGAGTTGCTGTTAGGATAGCTCTCTTGCTCATCGATACCAGTATGATAACCTTCTTCACACTTACTCTCAGCAACTTCTTCCACAACATGGGCTGACGGACCCCCTGGTCAAATGAAGAATTGATGTTGATTTGAAGACCTTGAGGTGTAAATGAGATTAGCTTGAACTCAATCAAATCTTGGACTTTGTTTTTGAGCTGTTTGCAATCCTCGGTTGAATGCCTCATTGCGCCAGCATGGTAACCACATCGTGCATTGGAGTCAAAGCCTGGTGGGTATGGAGGGATCACAGGATCCAAGTCCTTTGGTACTATCAATCCACTATTTATTAAGCGTGGTAATATATGACTGAATGGCATTGGTAATGAATCAAAATGCCTTTTTGGGTTTTTATTATAGTAGCGTCGGCGTTGCGGAGCATGCTGCTGTGCAATATGTTGTTGATGAGGGGGACCTCTATTGACAGGAGGATATTGACCATGTGGAGAGGATGGAGTCACACAGGTAGACCCGTAGGATTGCTGACTTTGAACAGATGAGATGCTTGGGTGATAAGGTAATGGAGGTGGGACATGTGGAGTTTCCTAAATGGAGTTAATTTCACCATCCTCTTCTTCCTCTTGGGAACTGGCAATTGATTCACTTTCTCTAGATGGGATGTTCAAGGAGCCTTGGATCTTTCCACTCTTGAGGATGCACTCGAGGTGTTCTCCAGCTATTACCAGGTTAGAGAAGTTTGATGTCCCAGTGCCAGCCATCTTTTCCAAGTATGGACCTTGCAAGGTATTCAAGAACAGATCAACCAATTCTCTATCTAAGATTGGTGGTTGAATACAAGCAGCTACCTCTCTCTATCTCTGAGCATATCCTCTGAAGGATTCGTCGTCCTCTTGAGACAAGCCTTGCAATTGCGTGCGACTGGGAGCCATCTCAAGATTGTATTGGTACTGCTTCACAAAGGCGTTAGCTAGGTCTGACCATGATTTGATGTGGCTGCTCTCTAGATGCATATACCAACTCAGTGATTCCCCACTCAGATTGTCTTGGAAATAGTGAATCATAAGTTTGTGGTCGTGGACATGCGAGGTCATTCTTCTGCAAAACATAACCAAATGTTGCTTTGGACAACTATCCCCTTTATACTTCTCAAAATTTAGTGTGTTAAACTTTGGAGGTATTACAAGGTTGGGTACCAAACACATGCTTGAAGCATTCAGATCCAAAGTATCACGACTCTTTATGGCGTTAAGCTTCTCTTCCAGCACTCGGCACTTTTCCATAAGCTCAACAGCTTGCGGATCCTTGGTTTTCATTGCAGGGACTGCCCCTTGGGGATTTGGATCAGAGAATGCAAAACTATCATATTTCATGGCATCAAGAGAAGAAGGACTTCCATCTTGGACAATGGCATGTTCGCGTATAATAGGATCATCAACGGGAATCTGTACGGGCTGAGCTTGAGCAACATTGTTCACTCGAGGTGAAATGACATTTCCAGTGGCTGAAGTCCTTTGAATGTTGCCATCTTTCCTTGCCAAGGTTGTCATAGCTTCCACAAGTTGGTCCAACTGGCTTTTCATCAATTCAACATCTGCTCTTGACGCAAACTGATTCTGCTATTCGGAGGCCATGATTCCTTCCAAAGCTACTTCAAATCCAATACGGGCGTCAGGAAGTCAACTACGGGTTATGGACAAAGGATGGATGAGTTCTCTGGTTTAAGGTTGGAGAATGATATGCAAAATGATGCAAAGATGCTTATGCAAATGCAATGTTATGAGTACAATAAGACATGGGATCAAAGAACGCTGAATCAAGGGTTCGCAATAGGTATCACAGTCACAGATTCTGCCAGACAACACAACAAGATATCCCTCACCTCGGGTAGGTTATCTATTGGTTTATAACAAGGCATTCCACGGGCTTTCAAACAAGGTCCCATGCACTAACCCTCAAAAGTTTTCCATCATAACGACAATTCGTAAGATGGTAATCCCTTTAAAGGCTGAGCACAGAGTTATGCCTTAGTAACCTTTAGAATAGGGTTCTAAAGGTCCTCAGAATCACTGACTCCCAAGTCGGAAACAAAGACGCCATTACGACTAATCGTAAGACATAATCATTCCCAAAGGGGCCTCATCTGAGCGGTGGAAGTCAAACCAACTCGACGAGTCCTAAGTCTCGCAAATCAGTAAGTAACCACCTCCTAGCTTAGTGTATACTCGAATAGCTCGGGTAAAAAGCCTGTCTCCTCACAAACCATTCCTAATAAACCCAACAGATAAGAGAGACAAAAATAAAAATGCAATAAAAGCAAACAAATTACACATACGACAAACAAACTAGGCTTGGCTTGCTAGGGTGAACCACATCCCCAGCAGAGTCGCCAGCTATCGCTACTCGAAAAATAGTCGACCGGAGGCGAAAGAGGAAGAAACAGGAGAGTCGCCATCGAACTTTATTTATCCCATGAGGGGAAGGGAAAACATCGAGAAAACCCCAAGGAAGAAAAGGATAAGATGGTCTGGCAACCAAGATATGGGTTCGGAAGCCGGTTATGCGGAGGAAAGGTATTAGCACCCCCCACATCCATCATCCTCGATGGGAACCATTTGCTTGTCTATGTGTAAAGATGTTTGCTAAGGAAATTGCTTTCTAAGAGTGTTCTAAAGAGGGAGAGAGAAAAGTGAGAACCAAAGAAAGTGAAAGAAAATAAAAGAAAGGTGGGGAGAAGAGGGGACTCGATAGGACTTCGCGGTCCCATGCCTATGTATTCCCTTGTGCAATGGGAAAGTCAGAGTCAACGTAGTTCGGAGGACTACGGGTGAAGAAGATGGAAGGGGGCTCGCCAAGATTATTGCAATCTTGTGCCTACGTATCTTACATTCGGACAAGAATGAAGAATCAGAGCAATCGTAGTTTGACTGACTACGGTTTGTTGGTGTTTTTTATGGACGATGTTAACGTGCGGGTTCTAGCAGTTAGGTGTTTTGCGACTCGCTTGTGGAGTCTTATGCATTACCTGTTTGCGGTAGAACGGACGCAACATGTCCTTTTTGAAAAGGTTGATTTTCGCCATCAAGGCAAGATGTCATATTTGATTTGTGAAGGTTAATTTTAAGGGCGAAATAAGTCCTCGGATAGGAATCCCTTCGGGTAGTACCCAATTCTTTATCTCAAAAGATTTATTATGAAAATTGTGTGGCGAATATAGTCACGTCTTCGTATTGAAAGACGAGCATCGAGACCACACACTCTAAAGTGAGCATCCTAATACTCGAAGAGGAAGGGGTCTTCACCCAATCCCATCTCTTTAGTTCAATACAAAGAGAACTTTATTCTCTTATTAAGGAAGTGTTTTGATTTAGATGGTAAGTGCTTCATGACAGTGAACCCTAAAGGTAATGTCAAGCACTCGGGATAGGAGAAGGCCTTCGCCTAACCACTCCACGACCATCTAAGTTTATTAAGAAAATGTTTGAAAATGCACTTGGTACAAGACCAAGGTTTTGACTAAGCTGATGAAATAAAGAGAGAAAAAGGTTTTTGAAAGAATGGGTGGTGAATATATTTACGTCTTCGTAAAGACGAGTATCGAGACCACACACTCTAAAGTGAGCATCCTAATACTCGAAGAGGAAGAGGTCTTCACCTAATCCTCTCTCTTTTAGTTCAATACAAAGAGAACTTTATTCTCTTATTTAAGGAAGTGTTTTGAGTTTTTGAGAAAAATGTCACTTGACGTTGGATCAAGGGTTTATTGCTAGTTGAGAAAAAAGCACTAGTCCTAAGATTAAAATAATTTTCCTAAAATTACTAAAAAAACTTAATTCTAAAATTATACCATTAATCCTAAAATTACTAATTAAAAGAAGGTTATGAAACTAATCCTAAAAAATTTCTAAAAACTAAGCTAATTGAAAATAAAAAAAAAAGTTATGCTCTTAAGATTTTTGAAATAATAAAACAAAGTGATAAACAGGCCCAAAGGATGGTCCAACATAAGGGATACCCGGTCAGGGGGTTAATGAGGCGGGTCGGGTCCCCTTGACCCGAACCCGATTTAGCTACAAAGGAAAGGGTATCAAAAACCCTATTTCCTAGCCGTTGGAATGCAACATACACAAAGAGAACAACGTTCAGCAAGAAATAAAGAAACGAAGATGAAGTTTCAAAGTTTCAACACTTTATCGCTCTCATCGAACTTCAACGATCTCGCACTGCGTTCGCTCTACTTTCTCTTCTTGAATCCACTTCACTTGCAAAAACGCGCTTGCAATTCTCTCAGAATCACGATTTCTCCGCGTCGATCTACTCTCTCAGGATTCATACTCATCACGCTCACGGTTCGCCCTCAATCTTTTCACGATTCTTCAACATCTTTTTTCTCAGAATCGCTCACCAAAGGGAGAACTGGAACATCATAAACATTTATTATTACCTGCCAGTGAAGAGGTTCAAACAGGTTCGATTTCTTTCTCAGTCTGTTCAATCTCTCCCATTTGAAATCGCTCACGTTTACTCTCTTCTCACTCGCTTAACTCTATTCGTGTTTCTCTCGATCAACTCACAGATTCTATCGGCTTCGCTGTCAAAGCTACAAAGCTAAATAACGGGAAAAGGCAGCTATGATTCAAGACTCGAGCGAAACACAGATGAAACTCACCGGGTAAACCAAGTTATCAGCACAGAATAAAGAGGCAGGGAAAGATATAGTTATACCTATTGGAGACAATAATTGCAGGTACCCTCCTTTCCCTCTTGCGAGTTTTTCTGCTCCTTCTTTGTAGGTTTGAAAATTTTGGACTCTGATGAAAAACTTAACTTGCTGTTAATGTTTGCTGGTAAGGGTTTCCTCTCTCAAATTTTCTTTGGTCTTTGTTGCTGTTCAGGCTTTTTCTCCGTTTTCAAAACTACTCCTTTGAACTGATGAATACACGTGGTTTTATAGTGGGAAATTAGGGTTTGATGGTTTGAACATAGGCTGAAGCATCTTCTATTTTGGTATGTTTGCAGTTACTTTCTTTGATGCTCAAATGTGTTTTTCCTGAACTGTGAAGCTCTCTTTGTGTACTTTCTGCACCTCTGCATTCTGCCCTTTTTTTTACTGCTCTGAATTTTGTCTTGTGTCCAGACTGTATTTGTGTTCTGTCTTTTTCTCACTGCTGCAAATTTTGACCTGACTTGTCTTGTGTTGAAATGAGTTAAAATGATAAATTGAACCTTGAATCTGAACTGAATTTTCATTTTCTTGGTTTTGATAGGATTGATGAATTTGGAATTATGGATTGAATATGGATGAATTGGTATGATTTAAAATGGTTTGGTTTATGAATTTTAAATGTGATGATATGGTTTATAGATTGAATTATCTGAATTTGAAATGAAATGAATAATGAATATGAATATGGAATTGGTTGGAACATGAATAATTGATGAATTGAATGAGAATGATGTTATTGTTGAATAAACATGACTTAAATGTGGTTTTTGAGTTATGAATTTTTGGAATTTTGACATGAATTATTTCTTGAATTTGTAGGTTCAAAAAGAGCTTAGGGGAGCCTTATATGAAGCATGGAAAAAAGGATGGAAACCAATGGCATGAAGTAACTTGGGATTTGGAAGATTGAGCATAGTTGATCCTTTAGGCATTTCTTCGGTTTTTTGTCACTTAGGAATCTTGTAGCAATGTGAAAAATTCTTGTAATTGTTACTTGAGAACTTGTATATTTTGAATGAATTTGAATGGAACTTGCCTTTTGAATGGGAACGTTGTTGCTATTGAATATACTTGTGGAATGACATTAAAATTAATCATTGAACTTGCAACCTCTTCAAACTAAGACTTGAAATAAAGTGCAACACAATTTCCTTTAGAATTTTTATTCACGGATTGCCTTGATCCAATAATGGGCTAAGAACTCATAAGGTTTTCAACTTGATAGCTCTTAAACACGTTCGGCAATCACGACTTAGACTCTTTGGAATTGTGTTTGAATTGAATGTGGCTTTTAGAAAATTTACTTGATTACTAAGAAGGATTCTTAGAAAAACCTTTCAATCTTTCATGCCAGCACCTTAATCACATTGATTACCTTTTCTAGTCATCTTGAACTCAACCTATTGGCCACTTGAATGAACCCTATTTAGTCTTCAATTCAAATCCAAATCAAATTTCATGAATAACTAATGATGATGTCTAGCTCCCTTGACTTATATTTGCACTTTTAACCCGTGAAAATAATATGTCCTAACAAAAGCCTTCCATCATGGATAATCTCACACCAACAACTATGTGTTTTTTTTTTAAGAGTTTTCTTTGACAATGATGAATCTTGAAGCATGAAAGGATGCTTGGCATGGTACCCCAAGAGGACCGGGTAGCTTGAGAGAGCCAATGTGTTGAGAATATTTTCTTGTCTATTGCTGTGAAAGATCAATTCTTCTTCCTTTATTGATGATACCCAAGATGCCTTAGAACCAGAGCCAATCATGAATGATTATGACCTAAATGGATGCAGAGATGATAAAAATGATATGATATGCAAGGCTAGGGTTTGGGTGAAAATGAGGGTGTGACAATGGTCAAGCATGTGAATTACGCCATTAGGCACTTATGATGGTGTCAGTACCAAATAAAACACTTGTATGGTATTATTCTAGATATATATTATACAGGTCGTTACAGAGGTCTTCCCTGAACAGGGGGTATCAAGATCAATAGTTCTTACAAATATTCTTTGACTTTGTCGAAGGCTGCTTGACAATCATCTTTCCATTCGATCGCTTAATATTTTCTCAAAAGCTTAAAGATTAGCTTGCATGTGACGATGAGATAGGAAATAAATCTGGAAATATTGTTCAATCTCCCCAAGAAGCCATAAACCTCCTTTTCAATTTTAGGCACATGCATATTTTGGATGGCTCTTAATTTGTAAAGGTCCACCTCAATCCTTCTTTGGCTCACAATGAAACCCAATAATTTTGTGGATCGAACCCCAAATGTGAATTTGTTATGGTTACGATGTAGCATGAATTTCCTCAATCGGGCAAACAATTTTCCAAATTGGAAATGTGACTCTTTTTAGTCTTGGAATTTGCAACCATATCATCAACATATACCTCAATCTCTTAATGAATCAAGTCATGAAAGAGAGTCACCATTGTGCATAAATATGTTGCACCGTCATTCTTCAATCCCAAAGGCATAACTTTGTAGCAGAAGGTTCCCCAAGGAGTGATATAGGTGGTTTTCTCCATGTCCTTCGGGTCATTTTGATTTGGTTATACCCAGAGAAACCATCTATGAAGGGAAATACCGATAACTGAGTCGTGTTATCCACAAATACATCGATGTGAGGTAATTGGTAATCATCTTTCAAACTTTCTTTGTTTAAATTATGGTAGTCAACACACATTCAAACTTTTCCATCCTTCTTTGATACCGGCATAATGTTGGAAACCCATTGTGTGTACTTGGATACTACTCTCAATCTAGCGTCAAACTGCTTTCATACTTCATCTCTGATCTTGAGGGCCATATCTGGGCGATTTCATATTAGATTTTGTTTGACAGGGGGACATTCTTTCTTGAGTGAAAGTTTGTGCATAATGATGTCTGTATCTAACCCAAACATATCTTGATATGACCAAGCATTTATGTCCACATACTCATAAATAAGCTCTATCTGTTTTGTCTTTTCTACATCTTGTAAGGTAGCACCTATCTTTGCTTCTTTCTTGTCCTCTTTGGTTCCAAGATTGATAACTTCAATGCCTTCTTGGTGTGGTTGAATGACTTTTTCTTCCTGCTTGAGAGTCTTGCTAGCTCTTCAGGGAGTTCAAAATCTTCCTCACCTTCTTCTTTGTCTTGGTTAATTGGACAATCAAAGTCATATGGGACCATAGTAGTATTGTTATCAATGGTCTCGAGAGTGTTTCTGAATGTTATGATTTATGTAGTTTTTTAGAAAGTGTGTGCGTAAAACATTGCCATTTATTTTATAAAGGAAGATGTGAAAGAAAAAAAGGAACGCAATTTCGTGCAAATTGTCATTTTTTTCATGATAATCAAAGTTTAAAATAGTGGGTTCCTACAGCCTTAGGAAGAGCATAGGGTTTTGATTAAAAAAGTAAATTACGTTTGAATTTGAAATACTTGGGGGATTTCAACAGCCTTCCAATTCTTTAACTTTTCACCAGACTCTTCTTGGCGTATCCAACTGGATGTCACCTCATTGTATGCCTCCTTGTCGATCATTGTTACTTGACCACCAAAGATGTGGCCAACGCTTGTGAATGTTTCTTCTACTAGAGGAACCTGCCCCTTGATTTCTTTATCATTTGTTCCATCTAAGGACGGTTGGTATCACCACCCAAATCGGTCATTCTTTTCATGCACTTCCACAAGCTTTCCCCAGCCTTTGACAATTCCAGCTTGCATGATGGCCTTGGCTCCTTGCTAAGAGGTCATTGATGGTTGAAATTTTGGATACTCTTGTGTTTGTTAAATAGTTAACACATTCACCACCTTCAAAGATTAGAAAGGTGTTTCAATAGTTTCACCATTGATAATCACTTTTAGTGTGTTATTATTATCCCATTTCATTTGTGTTTTTGTGATGAATTTAATGTTTATTTATTAAGTTTTACTATTTTTAATCTTATCATGCTTAGAGCATAATAGGTTCTCCTTTTGTAGTTTTCATATGTGTGTTAATGAATTTCAAGGCAGTTTAAGGCAATCTGAGGCACAACTGGTCTAGGCAGAGTCTAGAAGAAAGAGCTGAAGATAAAATGAAAAGTTCACTGAAGTTAATGAGAAGATAATGGCCAAGTGCATGAAGTGTGAAAATTTCTAGAGATACACATAAAGATCACATTCTGACCTTTTGAGGCGCGACAAAACTCATCATATGCTCATTTTGGCTACTATGCATATTAATGGATCATAGATCAATACTCACTCTCTTGATTTAATCAAACATTCACTTATTACATTTAATTTTATGTTGTTGACAGTCTAAACTTATTTACCTATTATTATTTTGTTACCTTGCTCAAGTTAGTTTTTAAACAATAATACTTACAAAGGTTCAATCTAAACCTCTTCCACTCCTCGTGGGTACGATATCCTTACTATTATCACTTGCTGCAATTAAAACATACATGTATACTTTCATGTGAAACCATAAATCTTTTTTATGCACAATAACCATCCACATCGATGTATTGGAAGGAAGTCAGATAACTGACCAAGATATTCTCCTCCCCACCAATTATAATCATTTTATCACCAACGATGAATTTGAGTTTCTGGTTCAATGTGGATGTAATCGCCACTCCCGCATGTATCCAGGGCCTCCCAAGTAGATAGTTGTATGCGGGATGAATGTCCATCACGTGGAAAGTGATGGCAAAAATTGATGGACCAATCGTGATTGGAAGGTCCACTTCCCCAATTACGGCTCGCCTTGAGCTATCAAATGCCTTCACTATCAGAGTGTTAGGCTTCATAGGAACCCATTCAAATGATAATTTTAGCAGAGTAGCCTTTGAGATAATGTTCAATGAGGATCTCGTATCCACCAATGCTCTAGACAAAAATGTGTCTACACATCTCAACAAAATATGCAGAGGCTTATTGTGACTTCTTCCCTCGTAAGACAGCTCATCGTCATTGAAGCCCAAAAAGTTGTCGGTAGTGATACTAGCCAATACACCATCAAACTGGTTCACTTTAATATCTTTGGTCACATGTGTTGCGCTTAGGAATTACATTAGGGAATCCATATGTGCTTCCAAGCTAAGAAACAGGGATAGCATCGAAATTTTGGAGTGAGTCTGATTCAACTTATCAACTACCTTATAGTCGCTTTTCTGGATGATCGTGAGAAACTCCTCGGCCTCTTTCTCGAATGTAGCAACTTTAGGGGATAAAAACCCTCCTTGTGGTTCAACATTTTAGGTAGGGACTAGAGTGTTGATTGTAACTTTTTTCCCTTTAGCCTTGGGTAAAGGTTCAACAGATCTTTGCGCGATTACTCGACCACTACGGGTCATCCCTCATAGTCCAACGATGGAAGTGAAATTTGGTTTATTAATCACTAAAGGCTGATTTTCATGCCCTTGCTTATAGACCTTTGGCTTGTATCTCCAGGGTATCGCTTTCTCACTTTCGTAGGGAAAAGGTGTAAGGATCTGGATCACTAAAGGAGTGTTTGGGAATTGTATCTCTGGTGTCAGATACGGGATATACACCACAGCCACTACTTTTTCCTTCTTCTTACTTGGGTGCCCAATTTGAATTGTACCCTAGCTAATTAATTGTTGTATGCAATTTTTCAAATTCTCAACAATATTTGCATTGGAGGTTCAAGCTGCATTATCAACACGGTTTGTTGGGATCAAACCATGTTTCTTTAGTTGTGCCCTAATGATATCCCTAGGAGTTTTAATTTCTTCCACCTTCTCGATCATCTCTTGATCGACACTTTCTTCCACAACACTAACATAGGCCCCTCTATACAGCGGCATGATATTTGCTCTAACATTTGGGCTTATTGGTGTGAAGGTGAGTGCCTTTGATTCAATCAAGTCATGTACACAGTTCTTGAAGGCATACCAGTTTTCTATAGTGTGCCCTAGCACATCCATATGGAAATCACAATGAGCATTGACATTATAGCGCAGTGGATACATGGCATGAGCTGACTTCAGTTCTCTCAAGTTTAATAATCCACCCTTGAGCAAATAAGGAAATATTTAACTGTAAGGTACAGGAAGTGGATTGTACTGTCTTCATGGTCTTTTTGGCTTGAACTGCCGTTGTGGATGGGCATTCTATCGATATTGTTGATGTTGTTGTTGCTAATAAACATGTTGTTGGAAAGGTTGTTGTTGTTGGATCAGTTGTTGATATGGTGTTGGAGCGATAACAACGACTTGGTGGTATGGTACAGGAACATGTTGTTGATCTATGTCACCTCTCCCACTCATGATAGCATTAGCCTCGTCTTCCTTATTATTTTGGAAGTTAGAATACGACTTCTTCTCTCAACCTGAGGCACTGTTAGCACATAGTAGCTTTCCTTTTCTCACATGGCTTTCTATTATTTCTCCAATAGTGACAACTTTGGAGAATGTTGGAAAGCTATTTACCACCATTTTTTCCATGTATTGGAAATGTAGCGTCACCATGAACATATCAATCAATTATTTTTTCAAGAGTGGGGGTTGGACTCTAGCTGTTAGTTCCCTCTACCATTAGGCATACTCTTCGAATGATTCATTGTTGCACTGTGTCATATCCTGTAACTGGTGCGATTAGGCAGAAGAGTTGTGTTATACTAATAATGCTTGAGAAAAGCTTCGACGAGGTCCCTCTAGGATTGGACCTGACCCCTTTCCAGCTGCATGTACTATTCCAGGGATTCCCCACTGAGGCTATCCTGGAAGTAGCTGATCAGGATGTGGTTGTTTTTAATATGAGCTGCCATCTTACGGCAGTATGCCCTAAGGTGGGTGCGGGAACAGTTGATCCCTTTGTATTTGTCAAAGTCTGGTACCTTGAATTTTTTCGGGATCACCAGCCCTAGTACCAAGCACATGTTGACAACGTCCAAGCTGGGAGTAGATTGAACCTCTAATGACTTGAATTTTTCCTCTAGTGAACAAAGCCTTTCCACAACAGGGTCCGACAGAGCTCCAATAACGAGCCTCATCTGCAGAGGCATGTAGAAGGTATTGAAAGGATCTTCATTATCATACAAAGATCCATGTCTGGAGATGCGGAAAAATGATTATAAGTCCCTAAATTACCTACTAGTATTACAATAGGAGAAGGGACAGGGACCCCTTCAGGATGAACAAAGCCAAATTTGGGATTAGTGACCCTAGGAATGTGAAGTGACGATGAGCCAATCTGGTCAACAATTTTTCGGACCTTAGCGTTGATTTGAACATTTCTCTCCTTCTGGGGCATGCTCAACATGGTCTCAAGTAGGCGATGCATCTTTTCCTGCATGGAGTTGACGTCATTCCTCATGGATGCTCGGTTGGCTTCTACTTGCTCGAGCGTCATCTTGTAGTCGTTACGAGTTTTATAACGATGTCGAGTAGCCAATTTTTTTGGACAAAAGGGTGGAAAGTGTGTATGTTTTGGCTTTTGGAGATGAAATGCATGACGATATTCATTTTATGCATACAAATGATATGTTGTTTTTTTTATTCCCAGGGAATCATTTGAATTTGTTGGTCATTAGGCACTCAAAAGTGTAAGAGCAATAGAGACAATAAGTTGAAAGAAAACTTCATTCATTCATTCATTCCTTAAGGTCCTTGACCATGTCCTTGCAGAAGATAATGATGTTGAAGACAGTGATGATGTCCTTCAAATTTATCCCTTAGTGTCGCTCCCAGAATTTTCATCCAGGTACAAACGCGAGAGTGGCGCGGAAAAAACAGAGTCGCCAGCCGTGTAAATTTATCCCAAGAGAGGGAAAGGGAGCACCGCATAAACTTGAGGAAGAGGGAAAGGAATGGTCATCGCAACCATAACCTGGGTTCGGGAGTCGGTTACGCGAGGGGAAGGTGCTAGCACCCCACGCATCCATCGTACTCGATGGGATCCACGCTTGTTGTCTATTATAAGGGTGAGTTATACTATCATCTAGGGCTGTACTAAGACGGGGAAGGGGAAGACTAAGACAGACTCGGTAGGACGTCGACGTCCTAGGCCTACGTACCCCCTTTGTGCAATGGGGAATTCATAGTCAACGTAGTTCGGACCAAGTTCTTTTTGTGTTTTTTATGAGCGACGTTAAGTTCGCGTCTGGCAGTTAGGGTCGATGTCTGTTTGCTACTCAGACGGAAAGTAACGTGCCCTTTTTGGAAATAGCCTTTAGTTTGACAATCCCGAAGGACAAAAAGGTTTGAAGTTTGTTTGTATTTTTTAGGATAGAAGTGACTTGAGTTAGTTCATAAGTTGCATTGCACCAAAGTCTAGGGCACAGGGGCGAATACTTAACGCATCGTCCCAAGACAGGACACTCGCTAAGCACTCTAGAAAGATGAGAGGAAGCCCCTCATTTCTCATTCCCCACGCTTAAGGCTCGTGCGCAATACACTTTATTCTTATTAAGTGTTTTCAACAAGTTCGAGATGAGAAGAGAGAAGACACAAAGGAAACTCTAAAGGGAACTAAGAGCCCTAAAGTTATCATGCATGGCTGACCTACGGTTAGTGAAGTTTAGAAGGGAAGAGCACCTAATGTTAGCATGCAAAGGATTGAAAGCCTAATGTCTCTCCTACCCCCAACTTTATCAGAAATTAAGGGAGCTAGGAATCCTAAGGGGATCACGTGAACAAACACAAGTAAACATTAACCAATTCAATCATAGATATCAACAAAAATATTCAAAATTCAAAGGAGAAGGAAGGAGATGAAGATGAGAAAGATGTTAAAGCAAAGAAAATAAACAAAAAAAAAACAGCAGCTACAACAGCGCTCCTGCACCAAAATAGTAATAAAACCCAGCAAATGAACAAGACAGTATTCAATAGCTCTTATCCTCAGCAAGACAGCTGGCGTAAAAGGTAGTAGGACAGAATAGCACCATTTAACAGCATGTATATACAGAACAGCAGTGTATGCAACAAGATTTCTTCATCAACCAAACTTAGCATGATACATCAAGAGTTAGCCAAAATACCTCAAGAATTCAACAAGATAACATGCATAAAAAAATGCCTCAAGATATGCATAAAGAATTAGTCAAAATTAATACCAAAGAATTAAACACACTTGTATCCGGAAACTCATGAAAAAAATCTTATCGAAAGTCATCGATGTAGCTAAACAAAATTAATCCAAGAACGTCATGAAAGGTAAATCCAGGTAAGAATTAACTCAGGAAAATCAAGAACAATCTAATCAAAACCCATCACAAACTAATAAGAAATTTTCAATCAAAGATTTAACAAGAATTAATCAAAATTTAATAAGACTTTACATCAAAACCAAAATTGAAACTTAATCAAAGCTCAACAAAATTAAGATCCAAGCTAAACCAAAATTAAGGTCTAATTCTAAAATTCAACGAGGGCTAGAATTAACATTCAACCAAAATATAACGATCTTAAATAAAAAAATCAAATCTAACTAAAATATTATATTGTTTATATATTAAAAAAAAACTTATTATATTGAAAACTTTATATATATTTTGAAAAAACTCGTAATAACAAAACGAAATTATTAAACAAACTTACTGTATGGATGAAATGGGTTATATGCTTATGAAAAAGGATCCTAATAGTAAGCACCACCATATATAGTTCACTCACCATGTACATTTTAATGACTGTACGACGGCTTACAATGCTCATATATATTATAAAACTATGTATAACAAAACATGATAGCAAATTGTATATTATTAAAACTATATGTAAGTTGAACAGTGCGGCAGAAGTGTATAAAAGAAAAAAAAAACAACAGTAAATATATATGCAAACTATAATCGAAACGTATATCAATATGAAAACTATGTATATGAAAACTACATATAACTCAACGTGTGTGTATAAATGTACCAGCAGATCTCTCTCGGAAGCCGCCGTTAACACGTCCTTTTTTCTCTTTTCCGGTCTCCTCTTCTCCCCTTTTTTTTTAGTTCCCTCTTTTTTAACAGTAACAACAATATATAGGGACCAAATTAGGATTATCTCTAAATTGTCAATGATATTCCTAATGTCCATTTTAAAGCCCAAATTAAATAATTAGTTAGACTCACAATAAAATAAACATTTAAAATAAAATTAAAATTAAAATATTAATCATCCTATTTATTTACTCTAAATACTTAGACAAAAATTATAAAAATAAACAGACTCTAAATAAATAAAATTCGGATACCCAAGTGTTCGAAAAAAATAAACCGAGTACACTAAAATGATCAGCGCGAAATACGGCTTAGAAAAATACAGTGTTCGATCAGATTTTAAAATAATTTTGATCCGTAAAAATGCTCAAATTGATCAAAATATGACGAAAAATTAAAATGAAACACGCCGAGTTAAACTACGCGAACCGTAGAATAATATAATTGACGTCTGCAAGTTCGATTTTAAAATTTTATGTCCCCTGATTTTAAGCACCGCTGAAATTCAATTTGACCACTCTGTCTGTAAATTTCTGAGAAATTATTCCGACCAATATTTTAGGCAGTATGCGAGAAGAAAAGCACTATTTTATGCTATTTAGATGATGCATAGTGGAAATACAGTCAGATGAATGAAAATATGAAAATATTAAAAATGCCTGGAATAAGCTGTGAACTCTCAAAATACCCAGTTGAAAAAAGAACGATTTGGTACCAAATTACCGAGCAAAATAACTGTTGGGGCACTCTAATGCCTGCTGCTTAGAATAAGAGAAGTCCTTAGCCACAAGGATACCGTGATCCGACGTCTCGAGAGCTCAATGCAATGCATGATTATGAGTTAAGACCTAAATGAGATGCAAATGAAAAAAAGAAACATAAGCCAGAAAAAGTTAGAAAAAGGTAGGTCAAATTTTGGGTTGCTACAGCTGCCCCTATTCAATCTACTTGGTCCTGAGGGTATGATAGCGACGACTTTCAGACAATCGGAATACACGGAGATTGAATACCAAAGAACCCGGAAATTTGCAATCCTCCACTGGAGAATTAGCCATAAATGATGTACCGCCAAGTGCCAGGTATGAAGTGAAACAAACTCTCCCAGGTCATGTCACTCTCTGCTGATAAAGAGAATTGACAAAATAAATCATCAAAAGATTGTTATCTCTACTGATAAAGTGAAACTAGCAGAATAAATGCCATCCCTGCTGATAAAGGGAAACTGACGAACGAAAATCTTCAAAAGATTGCTATCTCTGCTGATAAAGAGATACTAGCAAAATAAATGCCATCCCTGCTGATAAAGAGAAACTGACGGACGAAAATCTTCAAAAGATTGCTATCTCTGCTGATAAAGAGATACTAGCAAAATAAATGTCATCCTTGCTGATAAAGGGAAACTGACGAAAGAACATCTTCAAAAGGTTGCTATCTCTGCTGATAAAGAGATACTAGTAAAATAAATGCCATCCCTGCTGATAAAGGGAAACTGACGGACGAAAATCTTTAAAAGATTGCTATCTCTGCTGATAAAGAGATACTAGAAAAATAAATGCCATCCCTGCTGATAAAGGGAAACTGACGGACGAAAATCTTCAAAAGATTGCTATCTCTGCTGATAAGGAGAAACTAGCAGAATAAATGCCATCCCTGCTGATAAAGCGAAACTGACGAAAGAACATCTTCAAAAGGTTGCTATCTCTGCTGATAAAGAGATACTAGCAAAATAAATGCCATCCCTGCTGATAAAGGGAAACTGAAGGACGAAAATCTTCAAAAGATTGCTATCTCTGCTGATAAAGAGATACTAGCAAAATAAATGCCATCCCTGCTGATAAAGGGAAACTGACGGACGAAAATCTTCAAAAGATTGCTATCTTCGCTGATAAAGAGAAACTAGCAAAATAAATGCCATCCCTGCTGATAAAGGGAAACTGACGGACGAAAATATCTAAAAGCTTGCTATCTCTGCTGACAAAGAGAAACTAGCAAAACAGATGCCATCCCTGCTGATAAAGGGAAACTGACGAAATAAAATCTCCAAAGGATTGCTATGCCATCCCTGCTGATAAAGAGATTTAGCACAACAAACGGCGACTTCACTGGGGATAACGTGAAACAAAACTTCTGGTTTAAACCACCTCTGGCAAACAAAATATGTCAAGCAAGAATGGGATTTCACAAAAGAGAAAAGGCCAGACAAACTCCTAACGGACCCATGATCTACAGATAAGATGACTCCGCTGGGGAAAGGAGAAGTCTAAATAAAAGACTCTACCGGGGAGCACAAGTGTGAGGACCGCATCCCTCCAAAATCTCCTGAGTTATGCCATCGCTGCTGGGAAAGAGAACTGGCAAGGAAAGCATCAATCCTAGCTTATGCTTCAAATGCAAATGGAAATGCTATGTGTTTGAGAATGCAATGCAAATGCTTATGATATGCAAAAGAGCCCCTCCAGCAAAATAAATGCCGGAGAGAAAGGAACCATTCAGCTGGGGACGACAAAAATAAATTATCCTCTGATTCCAAGAACTCTGCTGAGAAGGATCACACTGACCGACTCTTTGGATCAACGACTTCTGATGGGGATGAAATCCCGAAAGAACTTCTGGGGGCCACACCTGTCTTTCACTGAAGGTAATATCCAAAACCTGAGGTTTCTCCTCTGCTGGGGGAGTTGAGAATGAATGCCAATGACAGAACCAGAAGTCGGTTGCTGAGGATTGCTAATAACCAATGGGCTTAGAACTTGCTGGGGGATGCCAGCCCGTTATCATCCTGCTTGGGGAGAATAGTCCATAATACCATCCTGCTTGGGGATACTGCTGAACTTAGCCTGCTGATGGGGAGAATGACTTTACTCCCCCCTTGCTGGGGATTAGACTATGACATCGTCGGTGAAAGCACGCTACCTGACTAGATGGGGGAAGTGAACACCCTGATTCTGTGGGGAATTAACATCTTGTTTCAGAGAAAATACTTTCTAGGTCTCCTGCTGGGGAAGGTCCGCTCTGCTGAGGAAAGTTTGTCCTGATGGGGAAGGAGCAATCTCAATGTTGGGGAGAGCCCACTGCTGGGGGTGTACAATCCTGTTGTCCTGCAACTTGACTTGTCTTTATGGTCATAAACGGCTCTTTGAACTTTTCACTTGCCCCAGACCACCAAGTCTAATGGAGGAAATCACCTCAAGAGGATTTTATAGAAGACCGGGCGTTCGCACTGCCCCAGGGTCTTCAAACTCTTGGAGAGATTTATCAGATCTCGACGTAACTGCCCCAGGTTGTATGACCCATGAAGTAACTTACCTAGAAAGGATTTGTAACGACCTGAAACACTTTGCCCCGGTATTCTGAACTTTGAAGAGGTGCTTCTGATTAAATGTCTTCTGGAGAGGACAATCTCCCACGCTCTAGAGGTGGCCTGCCCCAATATGAGCTTTGAAGTGACTTTGCCCCTGATCTTAGAATGAATTCCCTAGTAATAACTGAATTTCTGAGAGATTTCTCGACTTGACTGCCCCAGATTGGCTACATCTTAACACGACTTACTGGGGAGAACCCACTCTATACCGAGTCTCTTGGCAGCATGCCCTCTAATATGATTGTCCTTCAGAATTTTCAAGCCTCCCAACTTAGCGTGATCAAGCTTCTTGACTGACGTTCACCGTGTAAGCTGCATTGATGCTTAGGCCCATGTATGCAAGCAGAACAAGTTATTTATGAGACCGATAATTCTAATGCAACACTCATGTTAACCTTGAAGTTTTTATTGAAAATGCATCGCCAAGCCTTGTGAATGAATCACTTGCTGGGATGCGACCTTGATTTTTGAATGGTAAAAATAATGCGCACATGCAATACCAACAAATCTTATTAGCACAACTCATAGGAGTCAGGAACGTCATCCGGTTGGAGTACGCTTTCGGACTGAACCCTATTTGAATTAGGAATTTTAAGGGTTGTAACGTGGTTTGGTTCACGGTTTCAGAAAGAAGGATTTATGGCTCAAAATTTAACGGTGCCCACCCACTCTTCGTGATGTTCTCCAGTCCTGTGTTCAGTTAATCTGACCCAAACGCTCATCTATCCAAGGGTTTATGATCTTTAAGGAACCCACGCCACTAAGGAAATTTTGGAGTGATAGTCACCCTTTTATCTTTTGTGTCTGTAATCACACGAAATTGTTCTTATCGTGGATTCTCTTTTGTAACGCTTTTCGCTTTTTCTTTCTTTTGCTTTTTTGATCCCTAATTTTTGCCTGGACTGACTCTTTTGAGTTTTTTGATTTTGAAGTCCAGCGGGATGCCCTGACTTTTGCCTAAGTCGCTTGTTTTCAAGTTTCGACTTAGCGGCCTTTCTTTTTATTCCCCTTTTGAACAAAGCGTGTGACACTGGTTGTCTTACTTGCTTGAAAGGGTTGTGACTGCCTTACTCCTTGATTGTCGATGGATGACCATTGTGGTTTCACATCTCTTGTCCTCTTGATGGTGGGATAGTAGGTAATGGTTCCTCGGATGCACACTCTCCTTGGAATTTGAACGCTCGGTCAAACTAACTGACGCCTACCCTGCCCCTGGGTTAAGTGTGAGGGTTTTTTCCGTACGAAAGAAGCTCCTACTTCAAGGCTCGAAGGGGTTAACGAGGGTCTATCTCCCTTATATCTCCGGTGTTTGGGAAGTTGAAACAATGCATGTACATCCTCAACAGGGTTCTATCCTTGAACATACAACCAGAGATTTTGCGTTTTCGTCTCATCATCCTCCCTCAAGAGTTCTAAACAAGAAAATTGGTATTGCAGTGCATATAAACATTTAAGAGTGAACACGAATGGATTACTTCAAGGAAAACATACTCATTGCATTAATATCATCATAAAAAAAACAAACGAGTCTTACATGCATACGATGCTTTTAACAAGAAATGAAAAAACTATAAATGAAAATGCAGTAAAGAAACTGATGACTGTCGTTGCTGAGGAAGCTTGATTCCGTCTGGACTAATTTCTTCTGATGGTGTCCTTTGAAGTCTTCACGCAGATGAGAGGTCGACATGCATAACCAAGTCTCCTTCTGGAAATGATATGTACCCTTGGTCAATCAATTGTTGCACTTTGGCTTGAAAGGCTTTGCAATCTTCGGTTGAGTACCCTATAGATCCTCCATGATATCCACATTGCACATGGGGGTTGTACCCCGGAGGGTATGGTTCTGGAACAGGCTTCAAAGTCTTAGGCTCCACCAATGAGTTTTGAACCAGGTGTGGCAAGAGTTGACTGTACGACATGGGAATTGGATGAAGAGGAGCATTCCTTCTTTCCAAGTTGTTGCGCGGCCTATGCTGATTCTGACGCTGATACTTCTGTTGTTGATGCTGATTTGAGCGCATAATCTTTTCAGGCATTTTTCTCTTTAGACTTGGTCGAGGCGTAGGCAGCATTTGCGGATGTGGGGATTCTAAGGCCAAAGACTGCAATAAATGCCCCTGACTTGATGTAGCTTTGGGAGAGGCAACAGGGATATCCACCTTTTTTTCAACAGCTAGAGTAGGACCACCATGTATGCTTACACCGCTCGGCGCAAATTCAATTGCCTTGGAATCTATCAGATCCTGGACAACATGCTGAAATGCCCTACAATCTTCCACATTATGCCCTGGCGCGCCAGAGTGAAAATCACAGTGGGCTCTTGCATCATAACCTGGTGGGGGAGTACTAGAGGGAGGAGCCAAAGTCCTTTTTCGTACCAATTGTAACTGAAGGAGATGCTGCAGTAGTTGAGAATATGGCATAGGGAGCGGGTGGAAAACTCTTTCAGACTTCTTCTGTCTCTGTGTACACTTTTTGCCCTTGGGCTTCTCTTGGGAGCCAAGACTTAGCTGCTGCTGGGAAAGTTCAGGAGCTTCCGCTAGTGGAAGAGATCCACGATTTAAATCAAGTTCCAAAGAGATGGGAGGAGTAATGACCTCTGTCGCGGAAGCGAGCACATGACCGTTTTCCTTCTTTAACATTGTTTTCAAAATTTCCATGATCAAACCCATCTGAGTCTTCATCTGATTGACCTCCTCCTTCAGCATCTTCTGCTCTTGGGACATGACCCGCATGTCTTCCCCAAACTGCCTCATCTGAACCTTCATTTCAAGCATCTCTGAACAGAGTTGTTCCATGTCTATCCCCTAGTTATCACAGACTGAGTAGAATACCGGTGAACTGGCTGAACAATCCTGACTGAGATGGAGAGCAAAAATAAGAACACCAGAGATAAACACCTGTTATGCAAAATAATTATGCAAAATGATTATGCAAAATGATCATGACTATGCAAATGAACATGTTTGAAAATTCGCAGGGCGATCCACCCCTTGATTCCAGCTTAATGACAAGATAGAACGGAACTGCTGCTCATATATTAAGAAAACCAGAGGAAAACCAAATGTCAACAATCACAAACCCAAAATAAATGAGTCTGAACATAATAATCATAGATCCCAACCAACAAGCCTGGCGCTGGTCCAAATAATGAAAGAAAATAGAAAACTACGGCATGTCATCAAAGTCCACAAGTGTCAATCCTCCCCATCCACTATGCTTTCTGCTCCAGTCTTGAATTTCCTTGAACAACTTTTTGGAGTCGGGATGCTTTGGTCTCTGAATTAGCTCTTGAATGAGAACGTCTCTTCTATGTATGATCCCTTCCAAATATCGGCAATGCCACTCCCAAGCGTCTTCTCCAGAAACACCATCCGTGCTAGGTCCCTCATGTCTAGATCTCTTCACTTCAGCTTGGACCTTCAGTTCCTCTATGGAGGCTATGGCTTCATTGAGTCGGTCTTGAACTGCTTGTTTCTGGAATACCCCTGATAAGATCTCAGCGTCTTTCTTCTTGAGCTTCGACTTCAACTCCTCAATCTGAGCTAGATAACCGTCTTCCTTTTTCTTATTCTCAGCCATTGCAGTTTCTCGGTGATCATTGAACCTGTGAATTTTTAACAAAGCCTCGTCCAATTCCTCCTTCTTAGACTCGAGAACCTTACTGATACCATCCAAAGCTTCTTTCATCCTCTTTCTGGATGCGACCATGTCAGCTAGCTCTTTTTCCGCCTTAGCGAGAAGCTTTGTCTTCAATTTGGCGGTGTGAACAGCTTCACCCCGCTCATGCTTCAACTGATAAATCTCTCTTTTTAGATCTCTGTTTTCTTCTCGTAGCTTTTCCTTTTCAGCCCATAACCTGTCAAACTTCTCTATCTCAACTGTGGTAGGAGGCTCGATCATCAAAGGATACAAAGGTGGTTCCACCGGGAAGGGAAGAAGCTCCTCTTCTGCTCTCTTCTTGATCCATTCTTTATAGGAAGGGAAAGCCCGATTATTACATTTCCCGAATGGAATTTTACCCTTCTTGGTCACCTGTTTCCAAGCATTCACAATCTTCCTTATCAACCCTTGATCTTCAATACCATTAAAGAATAAGGACTCTCAGACATCTCGCTCTCCGGGTGGACCTTTCAAAGGATAACCAAACTGTCTGATAGCAAGGGACGGATTATAGTTAATTCCACCTTTTCTCCCTATCAAGGGTACATTAGGGAATTCTCCGCACTTGTAAATAATCTCCATTCCTAGTAAATCATGATTGATCCAAACAATGTTGTCAGCAGTCAAGCCCATAACCCTCTTTGACCATTTCAGAGAATCTTTCGTATCAACGAAAGCGCCAGATTCGGGGAGACGACTCAGAAACCAAGTAGATAAGAGTGGTGCACAACAACTCACAGTTTTTCCACGCCTATTCTCATTCTTGTAGTGAACTGAGTGATACACATCACCTAGCAAGGTAGGTATAGGATTCTTCGAAATAAAGATTCTGACGGCATGCATATCCACCAGATCAGGAATATTCGGAAACAGGACAATCCCATAGATGCACATAACTAGGATAGCTTGGAAAGCAGTCCAATTCTTCTCTTTGACATGTATGTAGGCTTGATCAAACAGGAACTTCAACAGGAAACCCTTAACTCCTTGTTTTTCTTCAATGTTACTGTTCAGAACGGATTCACTAATATGAAGAGCAACAACCATTTCTTTTACCCCGAGGTGTTCTTCAGAAAAGAAAACTATATCATGCCTGATGGGGATTCCCAAAATAAATGAGAACTCCTCCAACGTTGGGGCCAAGATGTAGTCTGGGAAGGTGAAGCAACGCAAAGACGGATCATAAAACTGAAGAGTGTATGAATGGCATCCTTCTCATACTTGGAGATGTTGTGGACAAATTTCAGAAGTCTCCCATACCTTCCACTGAACTCTGTACGAACTCCGGAACCAGTCATATTAATCAGCTTATGAATCAGCGTCAAGGTCGGCTCTGGGAATGAATAGGCAACAGTCTTCTTTCTCTGAACATCCATGCTGAAGTAACTTCAGAAAACCGGAATCAAGAGTAAGATGCAAGCCCTGAAAAATGTCAAACATGTCAGAATGCAAGAAAAATGATATGCTCATGCAAACATGGGGTCAAGGCACACTGCTGGATGTGCTGAGCTGTTAGCTGGACGAGAACCACAACCCATAAAACCAAAATTCTGAACCACTGAGATAGGAACCCAAATAATCAGACATTGATGTGAAATCCGAAGAACAAGGTTGAAGGTCTCGGTTACCTACAAACCTGCAAACGCCCATCCCCTCTCACATGTGGGTACTAGGATGTTCAGTATCCCGGGCTCTCAGGTCGAGAAATGATGATACGTTCACCATTTCTGGTTTGGCATCATCATCAATTGAGGAGGCCTCAACCGATTCTCCAAAGCGGAAGGTCCTCAGCTTTGGCACTGAGGTCGAGAAACAATAGCACATTCATCCCTCGGGGTACAGTACTATCGTCAATCGAGGACTGCCTCCACTGATTCTCTTCAAAACGTAGGGGCCATCCTATGCGAGTTCCAAAGCGGGCCCTCGGGTGCGAATGGGTTTGCCACGGGATGTGGTCTGCCACTGTCACCACTAAAGAGGGATGTTTCCACTAAGGTCCTCAATGATCGGTCACCAGAGTCGACAGCTCTCTAGATCAACACCCCAACATGCGCAAGACACACACGTTAGAATGCGTCCCAAGATAGCCTCGTCTGGTTGTGAATTTCGTGAACACACAAACGCACCAAGCGGGCATGTAGGTCCCACTACTTTCCACTCTAGTCCTAGGGTATACTCAAGCCTGGGTATCGGGCTTATCTCTTAGACCTACCCAACCTACAAAACAAGAACAACCAACACAACACAGCAGTATGACAGTAATAAAAATAGAATGCAATGCAGAAAAGCTGTAAAAATAAAATACACGAAATAAAACAAACCAAACACAAAGCACCCAAAGATAACAAAGATAAGCAAGTGCTAGGACTGACTCGCTTAGGGATGGACCAGCATAGGTCAACCAGAGTCCCCAGCAGAGTCGCCAGCTATCGCTCCCAGGATTTTCATCCAGGTACAAACGCGAGAGTGGCGCAGAAAAAACAGAGTCGCCAGCCGTGTAAATTTATCCCAAGAGAGGGAAAGGGAACACCGCATAAACCTGAGGAAGAGGGAAAGGAATGGTCATCACAACCATAACCTAGGTTCGGGAGTCGGTTACGCGAGGGGAAGGTGCTAGCACCCCACGCGTCCATTGTACTCGTGGGATCCACGCTTGTTGTCTATTCTAAGGGTGAGTTATACTATCATCTAGGGCTGTACTAAGACGGGGAAGGGGAAGACTAAGACAGACTCGGTAGGACGTCGACGTCCTAGGCCTACGTACCCCCTTTGTGCAATGGGGAATTCAGAGTCAACGTAGTTCAGACCAAGTTCTTTTTGTGTTTTTTATGAGCGACGTTAAGTTCGCGTCCGGCAGTTAGGGTCGATGCCTGTTTGCGACTCAGACGGAAAGTAACGTGCCCTTTTTGAAAATAGCCTTTAGTTTGACAATCCCGAAGGACAAAATGGTGTGAAGTTTGTTTGTATTTTTTAGGACAGAAGTGACTTGAGTTAGTTCATAAGTTGCATTACACCAAAGTCTAGGGCACAAGGGCGAATACTTAACGCATCGTCCCAAGACAGGACACTCGCTAAGCACTCTAGAAAGATGAGAGGAAGCCCCTCATTTCTCATTCCCCACGCTTAAGGCTCGTGCGCAATACACTTTATTCTTATTAAGTGTTTTCAAGAAGTTCGAGATGAGAATAGAGAAGATGCAAAGGAAACTCTAAAGGGAACTAAGAGTCCTAAAGTTATCATGCATGGGTGACCTATGGTTAGTGAGGTTTAGAAGGGAAGAGCACCTAATGTTAGCATGCAAAGGATTGAAAGCCTAATGTCTCTCCTACCCCCAACTTTATCAGAAATTAAGGGAGCTAGGAATCCTAAGGGGATCACGTGAACAAACACAAGTAAACATTAACCAATTCAATCATAGATATCAACAAAAATATTCAAAATTCAAAGGAGAAGGAAGGAGATGAAGATGAGAAAGATGTTAAAGCAAAGAAAATAAACACAAAAAACAGCAGCTACAACAGCGCTCCTGCACCAAAACAACAATAAAACCCAGCAAATGAACAAGACAGCATTCAATAGCTCCTATCCTCAGCAAGACAGCTGGCGTAAAAGGTAGTAGGACAGAATAACACCATTTAACAGCATGTATATACATAACAACAGTGTATGCAACAAGATTTCTTCATCAACCAAACTTAGCATGATACATCAAGAGTTAGCCAAAATACCTCAAGAATTCAACAAGATAACATGCATAAAAAAATGCCTCAAGATATGCATAAAGAATTAGTCAAAATTAATACCAAAGAATTAAACACACTTGTATCCGGAAACTCATGAAAAAAATCTTATCGAAAGTCATCGATGTAGCTAAACAAAATTAATCCAAGAACGTCATGAAAGGTAAATCCAGGTAAGAATTAACTCAGGAAAATCAAGAACAATCTAATCAAAACCCATCACAAACTAATAAGAAATTTTTAATCAAAGATTTAACAAGAATTAATCAAAATTTAATAAGACTTTACATCAAAACCAAAATTGAAACTTAATCAAAGCTCAACAAAATTAAGATCCAAGCTAAACCAAAATTAAGGTCTAATTCTAAAATTCAACGAGGGCTAGAATTAACATTCAACCAAAATATAACGATCTTAAATAAAAAAATCAAATCTAACTAAAATATTATATTGTTTATATTACATTAAAAAAAAACTTATTATATTGAAAACTTTATATATATTTTGAAAAAACTCGTAATAACAAAAAGTAATTATTGAACAAACTTACTGTATGGATGAAATGGGTTATATGCTTATGAAAAAGGATCCAAATAGTAAGCACCACCATATATAGTTCACTCACCATGTACATTTTAATGACGGTACGACGGCTTACAATGCTCATGTATATTATAAAACTATGTATAACAAAACATGATAGCAAATTGTATATTATTAAAACTATATGTAAGTTGAACAGTGCGGCGGAAGTGTATAAAAGAAAAAAAAAACCAACAGTAAATATATATGCAAACTATAATCGAAACGTATATCAATATGAAAACTATGTATATGAAAACTATATATAACTCAACGTGTGTGTATAAATGTACCAGCAGATCTCTCTCGGAAGCCGCCGTTAACACGTCCTTTTTTCTCTTTTCCGGTCTCCTCTTCTCCCCTTTTTTTTTGGGTCCCTCTTTTTTAACAGTAACAACAATATATAGGGACCAAATTAGGGTTATCTCTAAATTGTCAATGATATTCCTAATGTCCATTTTAAAGCCCAAATTAAATAATTAGTTAGACTCACAATAAAATAAACATTTAAAATAAAATTAAAATTAAAATATTAATCATCCTATTTATTTACTCTAAATACTTAGACAAAAATTATAAAAATAAACGGACTCTAAATAAATAAAAGTCGGATACCCAAGTGTTCGAAAAAAATAAACCGAGTACACTAAAATGATCAGCGCGAAATACGGCTTAGAAAAATACAGTGTTCGATCAGATTTTAAAATAATTTTGATCCGTAAAAATGCTTAAATTGATCAAAATATGACGAAAAATTAAAATGAAACACGCCGAGTTAAACTACGCGAACCGTAGAATAATATAATTGACGTCTGCAAGTTCGATTTTAAAATTTTCTGTCCCCTGATTTTAAGCACCGCTGAAATTCAATTTGACCACTCTGTTTGTAAATTTCTGAGAAATTATTCCGACCAATATTTTAGGCAGTATGCGAGAAGAAAAGCACTATTTTATGCTATTTAGATGATGCATAGTGGAAATACAGTCAGATGAATGAAAATACGAAAATATTAAAAATGCCTGGAATAAGCTATGAACTCTCAAAATACCCAGTTGCAAAAAGAACGATTTGGTACCAAATTACCGAGCAAAATAACTGTTGGGGCACTCTAATGCCTGCTTCTTAGAATAAGAGAAGTCCTTAGCCACAAGGATACCGTGATCCGACGTCTCGAGAGCTCAATGCAATGTATGATTATGAGTTAAGACCTAAATGAGATGCAAATGAAAAAAAGAAACATAAGCCAGAAAAAGTTAGAAAAAGGTAGGGCAAATTTTGGGGTGCTACACTTAGCATTGGAGGAATAATATGTATCAAGTGATTAATAAGCTTGAGAGACACGTCGTAAGCGTGCGACAAATGTCAGAGTAATAAAAAGTATCGAACCTCAGAGACCAATGGTTAAGTACCAATTTCTATCCTATCAGTGTAAAGCTAGAGCGACCGAAAATGGTTTTGAAAATAGATTAAGTGAAAAATCACCTTTGGAAAAATAGCTTAAACGTGTAAAAATATGAAAAGCAAACAAGACCTAGGGTTATGACTCCCACTTTAGACTTCTCCACATGACCTAAGCATTTCTATTACGAAAATTCCGACTCAGTATATAGAAAAATAGATTATTATGGCAATACCTACTTTCTCCAACCTATTGCCCTACCTCTAATGAACAGGATACTCGTTGACTTTCACTCACGTAGACACGTTTGTTAGTGGCCATTACTTATGCACAACTATTAAAAACTGGAAGTTTTCTCAATTTCATCCGATCATTCTCGTGACTTCGGACTTGATCGTTTAAAAACCTGTTTTTCGACATTGCCTCTACCCTTTCAACGTAAGGAAAATGCCTAAAAACAACGCTCATACTTTCATAGCGAGTTTTGAATAAAACTCAGACTCTTAAAATAAAAAGGGTGGAATTCCCGTAACTAGCTTAAGTCATGCGAATAATAATATGATGGGGTTCATAACCCTCAGCCCCTAGTGGACTACTCACTCATGGTGAGGAATGATCCAAACAAAATGATTGCGACAGATGAATACATAATCTATAAACACATAAATAAGAAAGTTAATAATGAAAAATAAGAACTTGAATTGATAACTTGATCTAGCTCCTCCAATGGAGACTTTTACAAAAATGTGGTAAAAAGAAGCGTAAAACTAAAACTGGAATAAAAACTAGATTAAAAACTCAAGACTACCTATGAGTTTTTATATTAAGTTCTATTCATGGTAAGAATCTCATAAGTTCAATGCCAATTACACACAATGAAGATCAGATCCAAGCAATCAAAAACCTTTAAGCAGATGGAATCAGGGCAGAAAAGGAAATAAATCGGTAGAAAGTTTGTCTGCCTATTACGACTGTAATAGCTATTACGGTTGCCCGTTACAGGCCTATGGTTATTGTACTGGGCGCCTCTTGGCTTTTGTAGCCATTGATGTTAGCTTTCATTTACCACTGGTCCCACACCATTCTGAGTTACGACGCTTTAGCTATGATCAAAATACCACAGGTCTATCATGATGTGCAACATGCTGAAAAATATACTTTGTCAATCCTTCTGAAAATTCGCCGCGTTCTTTTTCTGCGTTTTATCCACTCCTCGTCCTTCTTTCGCTTGGAATGCTTATTATGACCTGAAAAACAAAGGAAATACAATACCAAAGCTTAAAACATGGTAAAATGAAAGGAAAGTAGATGAAAGCTATAAAATATAAAGGAAAAAAACTAATAAAAATGATATAAAAACCACTTATCATTGACCATTTCCTCTCACTTCAAGAACCACATGCCAGCTTCTATCTGTAAATAGTGAATGACTGCTTCTTCTATTTTAATCTCCTTTTCCTTCTCTTCCAACTTGGCTTCCCAATGCTCCTCCACTTCCTCTCTGAACTTTCTTAAGAGTTAAGCAGTGAACCTAAGTTCGTGCAGCTCTCCCAAGGCTTCGTCAAGTCCATGACGGTTTTTGTAGGTCCTCTCAATTTCTTCTCAGTGCTGAGTTTCTTTCACAATGTGAGCTTAGGGCCCTTGGAGTTGCCTTCAGAGATTTTTGATTTTAGCTTCGAATGCTTCTTTCATTATCTTCCTTTCATCTGAGGTCGTATCCCCTAGGCTTGCCATTCCTTGTTAGCTTTGACGACTCTCTAGAGCTCTTCGTTTCTTTCACTAAGCTCACTTCCTATTGTGTCCAAACAATATTTGACCTTTTTCCTATTCCCTTTTTCATTTGAGGCTTCTCCTTGACTCTATTCAAGATCTTTGTCTCTCTGTATGTGGTCAAATCTAAGGTCATTCCTTTCTGTAGTGACCTTGCAAAACTTCTGATATAACTCTTGCTTTTCTTTCTCGAGTCTGGCTACTGTGGCTCTGAGCTCTTCCATTTCTTCCAAAGAGACACGAACAAGATCTGGGAAAGCAGGTCTAGGAGGAACCTCTATAGAGAAAGAGAGTTTGAAAATTTTAACCCTCTTAAGAATTCATTGCTAATAAGGCATCCTAGCCACACTGTTTCTTTTTCTCAATTATGTGCCCTTGGTATGAACCTTTTTCCCAAGATCAGATGATCTTGTGGAGCAAGCTTGGAACATTAGTACCCATGTTGTGCAGGACCGTCTCTTTCAATTCGTTATCATTAGGTTTTCCCAACATTGGGTATCTAAACTTTCGTAAAGCTAACACATGATTATAACTTATATAGCCTTTAGACCCCATCAGAGGTACGTTGGGAAAACTGCCACAACTGAAGATAATCTCCTCAACATTAAGCTTATTGCAGTACCAAGTGATATCCATTCCATACAAGGACACCAGAGTTCTAGCCCATCCCCCACTAGTCATCTCACTGATTGAGGCATTGGTCTTGAACACATGTGAGGTAAGCCAAGTGTAGAGCAATGGCAAACAACATAGAAAAGTGTCATTCTTCTTCTCATGGAAAACATGTAAAGTGTGGAAGATATCAGCTAAGAGTGGGGGGGGGGGGGGGCTGGGCTCTCTTTCTCCTTCCATACGGGCCAAAAGATACTAATAGTAGTTGAGTCTATGAATCCTTTGAATGTTGGAAAAATCACTAGCTCATATATAAGGAGAGCTAGCACGTTCCCAAGCGTATGCCGATGTTGTGCCACAATCAACTTCTCAGCTTCTCCTTCTAAATAAGCTCTCCAATATCCATATAAATCTCCCCTCTTTTTTCCAATTAGACATCATATTCAAAAATAAGAATCTGAAGAACGAGAGCTACTTCTTCTACCTTAGGCACCCAAATAATCTTGGTGTATGACATCCTTCCTTTTATAGACAACTCCAAGAGTCCATACAATTCCTCCAAGGTTATTGTCAATTGGAAGTCCTGAGACGAGAAACTACGGAGTGGAGGATTGTAAAACTAGACCAAGGCAGTGATAGCTGGTTGTTAGACCTTGACTATCATAACATCTAAAATCTTGCCAAATCTTCCTTCCAACACAACCTTAAAGCATGAAGGAAGTCTCTCTAGGAGCTTTAACAAATTGCTAATGTCTGGTATTTGGACCTTGAGTTGGAGAGCCTTTATCCTATTTGAACCCATCACAACTCGAAATTCTAACAGCTGTGTAATACAAAGATTTCCTGAAAACAAAATTTGGTATGGGTGTCACGATGTTTATGCCAATGGTTATGAATGCATGGTGTTTAGATCCAAGATATCATGCGTAATACCTCGTATTATCTAAACGCTCAATTGGATATCAGATGAGTATCTATGTGCTCTATCTTTTGTTAGTTAGATTTATGGAATCCTCTAAGTACTTTAAGTATTGACAATTGGGATCAATAGAGCAACTGGAGAACTCTGAAGAGATCAATTATTATAATTCAAGAAAGGATTTTGAGGTAACTCTAATAATTGCTCGTTCGGTGTTAGACGACAAAATATCAATTGAAGATATTTTACTCTATTGGATTATATTATATAATATATATATATATATATATATATATATATATATATATATATATATAAAATTGTTAGAAAAGAGAAAGAAAAAGAAGATAGTAAGATGAAGAAGAGAAAAAGGAAGAGAAAGAGAGAAAGTGGAGAAAGAGGACGAAGAGAGAAAAGCTTGGATCATCACCATTTGTTCTTCATCTTCTTCAACCTCCTCTTCGAATACCAGGTGGGTTCTAGTTAGAACTTTTGTTTTACGAGTTTTGGAAGTGTTAGAGTTAGGTTAGAAATTGTGAGAAAATTAATAATTTTACTAAATCAAAGAATCTAACGGTTGAAATGCGATATAAACTGGGTGTTATGATCAATACATGTGTGGAATTATCTGTTAATACTTGTTTGTGTGTTTGGTTATGTTTTGGATGAGATTTTTGGCCCTAAGGACCTGCTGTTACGTTGCTGAGAATTCTGGATTTTTCAGGGTTCGCCTAGCGAACCCCTGGCGAAGGGCCTAGCGAATGATTCTCGAGGGTTTGCCTAGCGAACCCCAAAGCGAAGGGAAGACGAATGTTCTCCTGGTGCTCGCGAAGCGAACTCTGTGCCCTTTTGGCTCTGACTTGGTTCGCTAGAGGTTCGCGAGGCGAAGGCGAAAGCGAACGTTCGCTGGGGAATTTGCATAGCGAATATGGTAGATTTTCCATTTTGTTTCCTTTATAACTTTTAAACCGTGTTTCCGATTTGAGTGTTCTTTATATCGATGTAAAGCTATGAAAGTGTTCTATGCTACAGAAAGTAAAAATATTGGTTATGAGTGGAATTTATTTCGATGATGTTAAAATATCGGGATTTCGTGAATTATGTAAAACGGAACTTTTGAAAATCTAAAAGCTTCAAGATGTGAATTTCTGAGGAAACCTTAGTACACTAGAATGACTTAGAGAATTGTGCGGAAATACTTACATCGATACTAGAAGAGTATCTTTGTTAAGTGGTTGTTAGTTGAGGACCGTAATTCCTCCGGTTTTGTATGTTTCACTTAATAAATATTAGTGACCCGTGTTTAATCCTTTGGTGTAGGATGGCCGGGGAAAGTATTTATTAGGTTTGTTTCACTTAATAAATATTAGTGACCCGTGTTTAATTCATTGGTGTAGGATGGTCGGGGAAAGTATTTATTAGGTTTGTGTCCCTTAATAAATATTAGTGACCCGTGTTTAATCCTTTGGTGTTGGATGGCCGGGGAAAGTATTTATTAGGTTTGGTCCCTTAATAAATATTAGTCACCCGTGTTTAATCCTTTGGTGTGGGATGGCTGGGGAAAGTATTTATTAAGTAGGTAACCGTGACCCGTGTTTAATCTCCTTGTGCGGGATGGCCGGGGAAAGTTACTAATGGTTGGTACCGTGACCCGTGTTTAATCTCCTTGTGCGGGATGGTCGGGGAAAGTACCAATTATAGATAATTGTGATCCGTGTTTAATCTCTTTGAGAGGGATGGCCGGGGAAAATTATTTACGTTAAGGATCTGTGTCTCGTGCTTAATCTCTTTGAGCCGGATGGCCGACAAAAGATTCCTTAACTAGTTGTTGTTTTGTGTATTATGCAATTGTTTCTCTAGTCAGAAAGATTTGAACTCAAGGTCTAGTTTCCTTCCCCCGACTTGAGTTAGGCTAAGATAGAACCCTGTAAATCCGAGAGAATCCATAAGATAGGGAACTCACTGAGATTTGATGTATCTCACCCCACTATTGTTGATTATTTTTAGGAGGTATTTGCATGTATGATTTACAAGTGGAGCTATGCTTGGATGTTTCAAGAGAAGCTTAGTTGAGCTTATTCCGTTGTGTATTTGTTCTATGCAATTGAGGATATTGTATATTGATCTTATATTTTATATTTTTTGGCTAATTTCCATGTCTTGTACCATAGAGTGTATTATGTTTTTAGAAAAGGTCAAGTATGTGAATTATGCCAATAGGCACTTATGATGGTGTCAGTACCAAATAAAACACTTGTATGGTATTATTCTAGATATATATCATACAGGACGTTACAGTTGGTATCAGAGCAGGTCGTGTCCTCGACCTAGCTTTGAAACATCATAAGTAAATCTATTCCTGCCTCTTAAGTGTGTCTTGCCAGCATGACTCTTAATATCACACTATCTAGTGTTGGGCCTGATCAACCTAATACTATGTATGTGATAGGTAGAATCGTGGTTGAGCGACCATGAGGACTCCAAAGTGTTGTCGGAACTTGTGCTGTGAGGGTAGGATCAAGCCAAGAGTTGGTAGTGAGGAGTTTTGGTCAGCTCAGTTGATGTCTTAGTAGAAGTTGTGTTTTGGGTAGCATGGAATTAAATAGTGGTGTGTTGTTCAAGCAAATCCTTTGGATGAGTAGAGTCTGAAAGTTAAGGATCTCTATCAGACGATTGGTCAAGGTATCAAGGAATATGTAAAGTCGCTAGTAGAGCTGGATTGACCACTGATATGGATAAGGATTTCAAGTAATCTCATTCTGTGGAAAAGAAAAGTTGTTTTGTGGAACGTGTGAGGTAAGGTCCGGAAGTGAGATAAGAATTGGTGCTTCAGTTTCTAAGGTCACTATGGTATCTTGAATGGACGAGAGTACCTTAAGGAATGTGTTCGGAACAATATCTTCCAATTGGTTAAAAGTGAGAGTTAAGGGCGTTCGGCTTTTATGGGAACCTAAAGTAGTAGAGAAGCGTGAGAAGGATCACAAAGATTGTTACATGCTTCAAGTGAAACAAGTATACGCCGGGCATAGAATACGAGATAAATTGTGTATCTCCAGTTATATAGAGAGATTAAGTTCGAGATGATACATCAGGATTTCTGTTTTCAGTAAGAGACCAATTTGGAATTGTTAAATTACTCAAGGAACAGTATAAGGTATTGTGTCGGAGAAAGAATTAGCTTTATTTAGTAATAGAAAGTGTAGTGATATGGACCGGAAGAAGTTTGTATTAAGAAACAGAGTAAGTACCTTGGATTCAAGGAAATTTTTGTAAGATAGTTTTATATTTGGACCTAAGAGGATTACAAAGAAAAGTGAAGTAAATGCGATGTAGAAAACGGTGTCAATAGTATATTACGAGGAAATGACAACGGAATGTATTTTAGGACGAATGTACAATAGAGCTATTGAGTAGTTGTTGAGGCTTTAATTAAGGAAGTGTAATCAAAGATGATTCACCCATGAGAACCCTAATAGTATGACGTGGAATGGGAAAGGTTACACCTTGATATTTAGAACAAGTGTAGTGGTAGCACCGTGGTCACAAGTGTATGTGATGGTTTCTTATTCTTGAGACAAGAGTGAAGGGACGTACTTTGTGGAACAGTGAGTAGTGTATTTTAAGAAGCAAGACTACGGTAAATCAACGAAAAGCAAATCAGGACGTATTATGGACTAGGTGTAAATCTTGGAACGATTTATACCAGAAGGGTTTTGTAAGTAGTTGACGAGAATTGTCAGTTGTGAATCTTCCATTAAGTAATTTGGCGTAAGTATGGTGTGCAATGGATATTGGAAGGTACGAAGTCCGGTTAGTATGTACGAAGTGAAGGAAAGGTTCTTCAAGAGGATGCATTGCCCCAATTTATTTTCAACTATAGAGAACTTCTGTATTTGCGAATAATCAGAATATTCGGAATCTACCTTTTGTTGGACTAAGAACGTTGTTGTTTTATTTCCCACCAAGAAATTCAAGTGAGAGAACAAGATTGTATGCTGACATGATATGTCCGTCGTTTTGTGGTACCGCATAATGGTTGTGTGTTGGGTTTTGCTTATGGACGAATCAAGTATGAGTGGTGGTTGAAACCCTATGATTTCGTCATTATTGGCTTTCATCTAACGTAGTTGTATGAGCAGAAAATGAATGATCCTGCTGAAGTTTTGTAGTGTGACTGCGTCAGAGTTTGGAATTTTACCTTGTCACTTGGTTAGAGTGTGTCATCGGCTTTATCGGTTTTACCTTGAGTGGATCATAGTTAGTGAATGTAATATAAGTTACGGAGCCATGAGTGGAGAGTATTGTGCGAATGTAAACGGGATTGCAAGTAAATGAAAGGCGGAATTGTGTTTTGAAATCGGAACTTGTGGAAAGGTGTGCGTAGTTGACCATTTGTTCAGACGACAAGAGAGTTGACTTTGGGAAATAATCTTGTGAACTGTGTTGAGTATGAGAATTCTTAGGGGTATTACCGTTGCGAGTCTTAAGGATGAAGTTAGAGAATACCCACGAAGTATTAATCTTGTAAAGATCGTTTCAGTGTCAAATTATGGTGTTAGTAAGATATGAGTGGTTGGTCAGAGTTTAGTATTTGTTATCTTCTGTGAGTTCATGGAATCAGATTTAGACTGTGAGAGTAGTACCAGATGTGTGCAGTTGTGTTTTACCAAGTGAATGAAATTTGAAAGTTATCCTTCCAAGTACGAGTAAGAATTGGTGAGTAGTATGGAATCTCACAGTTGTGCCTTGAATGGTTTAAGTTTTGATAAGTGGTGACTCGTATATGATTGAAGTATCGTGATGGTGTTATGTAATATTGGTTGAGATCTCATGTCAACAAGGAACTTTGAGTGAGTCGGGAAAACTGTAAGAAGGATTGTTATATATGTGGTAACTAGAAACGAAAGTTGCTAAACTACTTTGGATGAATTGTTTCGAGTTTAGAATGAAATTTGAGTTGTTTATGTTATGGTTACGACAATGTAACTCCTGTACTTTTATCGTCTGAAGAGTATTGGACAGATGTTATGGTATTGTGTGTTGGCAAAGAAATTGTTCTACCATTGGATGTCAATAAGTTTCTTGTATCGTTGGTTAGTAAGGATCCCAGTGGATAAGTGTGTTCTCCGTGGACTGTTAGCTACTTGGTAATGCTTAAGAATTGGTGGTATCCCATTGTTAGGAATGGGAGTTGTGTAGTGGAAGGTGACAAATGAAAGGGATCAGTCGGATTTATAAGAATCGGAGGAGAAATTGATTGTAAGATAGGAAATAAGAAGATTTCGTTCTAAGTGTGTTACTCTTTGGCGTGATACGGAAGAGATGAATTATTGGATGTAATGGTTACAATGTTTAGTATCAGACCAGATGGAACTGGTAAAGAAGTCGTTTGGCTAGTTATGAAGTGGGTCGAATGTTTAAGGATTTACTAAGGAATAGTTGTCAGTAATTGTATAAAGGAAAGGAATCACCGAACTACCTCATGAGGATTTGATGAGTGTTTGTTATCCTGAATCAAGGCAAGGTATCATGGTTTTGTGTTGTGACTCAGTAGAGGAGCATAGAATGATATATTTCTTCCAAAGGTAAGATATGACAAGTCTTTTTATATGAAACAACAGATGAATTTTGGGAAAACAAGTTGAGAGTTAACCCAATATTGGAGTAAGAGTATGACTAAGGACGTGGAGTTGATAATTTGTGAAAACAAAGATTTTGGTTTGTGAAGTCAAGTTGGAATCAGATTATGTCAGAAAGTTTAACAGAATTAAAGTTGAGTGTGGAACTAAGACAATGATACAAGTTGTGGTTAGTGTCGAATAGAGGAAATTCGAGGGCAAATTTCAATTTAAGGGAGGGAGAATGTAATACCCCGTATTATCTAAAGGCTCAATTGGATATCAGATGAGTATATATGTGCTCTATCTTTGGTTAATTAGATTTATGGAATCCTCTAAGTACTTTAAGTATTGACAATTGGGATCAATAGAACAACTGGAGAACTATGAAGAGATCAATTATTATAATTCAAGAAAGGATTTAGAGGTAACTCTAATAATTGCTCGTTCGGTGTTAGACGACAAAATATCAATTGGAGATATTTTACTCTATTGGATTACATTATATAATATTGGTATTATATATATATATATATATATATATATATATATATATATATATATATATATATATATATATATATATATAATTGTTAGAAAAGAGAAAGAAAAAGAAGATAGTAAGATGAAGAAGAGAAAAAGGAAGAGAAAGAGAGAAAGTGGAGAAAGAGGAAGAAGCGAGAAAAGCTTGGATCATCACCATTTGTTCTTCATCTTCTTCAACCTCCTCTTCGATTACCAGGTGGGTTCTAGTTAGAACTTTTATTTTAGGAGTTTTGGAAGTGTTAGAGTTAGGTTAGATATTGTGAGAAAATGAATAATTTTACTAAATCAAAGAATCTAACGGTTGAAATGCGATATAAACTGGGTGTTATGATCAATACATGTGTGAAATTATCTGTTAATACTTGCTTGAGTGTTTGGTTATGTTTTGGATTAGATTTTTGGCCCTAAGGACCTGTTGTTACGTTGTAGAGAATTCTGGGTTTTTCAGGGTTCGCCTAGCGAACCCCTGGCGAAGGGCCTGGCGAATGATTCTCGAGGGTTCGCCTAGCGAACCCCAAAGAAAAGGGAAGGCGAATGTTCGCCTGGTGCTCGCGAAGCGAACTTTATGACCTTTTGGCTCTGACTTGGTTTGCTAGAGGTTTGCGAGGCGAAGGCGAAAGCGAACGTTCGCTGGGGAATTCGCTTAGCGAACATGGCCGATTTTCCGTTTTATTTCCTTTATAACTTTTAAACCGTGTTTCTGATTTTAGCGTTCTTTATATCGATGTGAAGCTATGAAAGTGTTCTATGCTATAGAAAGTTAAAATATTGGTTATGAGGGGAATTTATTTCGATGATGTTAAAATATCGAGATTTCGTGAATTATGTAAAACGAAACTTTTGAAAATCTAAAAGCTTCAAGATGTGAATTTGTGAGGAAACCTTAGTACACTAGAATGACTTAGAGAATTGTGTGGCAATACTTACATCGATACTAGAAGAGTATCTTTGTTAAGTGTTTGTTAGTGGAGGACCGTAATTCCTCCGGTTTTGTATGTTTCACTTAATAAATATTAGTGACCCGTGTTTAATCCTTTGGTGTAGGATGGTCGGGGAAAGTATTTATTAGGTTTGTTTCACTTAATAAATATTAGTGACCCGTGTTTAATCCTTTGGTGTAGGATGGTCGGGGAAAGTATTTATTAGGTTTGTGTCGCTTAATAAATATTAGTGACTCGTGTTTAATCCTTTGGTGTAGGATAGCCGGGGAAAGTATTTATTAGGTTTGTATCCCTTAATAAATATTAGTGATTCGTGTTTAATCCTTTGGTGTGGGATGACGGGGGAAATTATTTATTAAGTAGGTAACTGTGACCCATGTTTAATCTCCTTGTGCGGGATGGCCGGGGAAAGTTACTAAGTGGTTGGTACCGTGACCCGTGTTTAATATCCTTGTGCGGGATGGTCGGGGAAAGTACCAATTGTAGATAACCGTGACCCGTGTTTAATCACTTTGAGAGGGATGGCCGAGGAAAGTTATTTACGTTAAGGATCCGTGACCCGTGTTTAATCTCTTTGAGTGGGATGGTCAGGGAAAGATTCCTTAACTAGTTGTTGTTTTGTGTATTATGCGATTGTTTCTCTAGTCAGAAAGATTTGAACTCTAGGTCTAGTTTCCTTCCCCCGACTTGAGTTAGGCTAAGATAGAACCCTGTAAAGCCGAGAGAATCCATAAGATAGGTAACTCACTGAGATTTGATGTATCTCACCCCACTATTGTTGATTATTTTCAGGAGGTATTTGCAGGTATGATTTACAAGTGGAGCTAGGCTTGGATGTTTCAAGAGAAGCTTAGTTGAGCTTATTCCGCTGTATATTTGTTGTATGCAATTGAGGATATTGTATATTGATCTTATATTTTATATTTTTTTGGATAATTTCCATGTCTTGTACCATAGAGTGTATTATGTTTTTAGAAATGGTCAAGTATGTGAATTATGCCAATATGCACTTATGATGGTGTCAGTACCAAATAAAACACTTGTATGGTATTATTCTAAATATATATTATACATGGTATTACATCATGAGTTACTCAGAACACCGTATTAGGTAGGTTTCATAACGGATAGTTCTTGGTTTATACCCATAACGCACTCATAGGATAACTTTTAGGTTGATGGATAAGTTTCCCAGAGTCACAGACCTTAATCGTATCAACGTCCTGCAATATGTTAGGCATTTTATGACAAGAGTGATGAAAAGGTCTATTTTGGGTGGGGTTTTCGTGTTAGGCATACAAGGAGTGGTCATAAGGGACTAACACTATGCAACCACCAAATTAGAAACAGGTTCTAAGAGGGGTTCCTAGAGTCATGGACCCTTAATGAATCAACGTTATGTGACAGGCTAGCCATCTTATAACATGATATACAAAAAGGTATACTCCAGGGGAAGTCTTCGTGTTAGGTATGCAAGGAGTGGTCCTTGGGGACTAAGACTACACAACTTCCATTCTAACCTATGTGTTCTCTCTTCTTTTTCTAAAGCTCGAGTGTATAGCTTTACTAAAGATATCATCCTAGGATCCATAAATAAACATGATATTGAGCATATAAAAAGAGAAAGTGTAAAGAAAGTAAATAAGGAAACAAGGCTAAAGGAAACAAATAAGAAAAGCCAACATTTATAAAAAATATTACTAAATTAGGCTTGAATTTCTCTTACATAAGAAAATTCCCCAACAGATTCACCAGCTGTCACATCTCGAAAAATACGATCCTTCGCAAAGAGTTTGTGCGCTCGCAGAAAATGATATCGAACAGAGTCGTCACAAAACTTTATTTATTCCAAAGAAGGAAAGGGAAAATATCGATAAAACCCCTTAGAATAAAAGAAAGATGGTTGTCACAATCAAATTCAGGTTCGGGAGTCGATTACACAAGGGGAAGGTATTAGCACCCCTAAAGTCTGTTGTACTCAACAGGATCCTTTTAGTTAAACATACGATTGAATGTTAGCTTATATTAATTTTTTTCTTAGAATGATCAAAAGTGCAATAGGTAAAGAAAAGAGGTTGCAAAAAGGTTTTTATTAGGGTGCATGACGAGATTGCGGATCTCGCTCTTACATATCCTCGGGTACAATGAAGAACTCAAAGCTTCGTAGTTCGGGGTAGAAAACTACGTTTTTATTAGTTGGTTTGTTTTATTGGAAACATTTTTAGATTGAGTTCTAACGGTTAAATGTCGGCTTGTATACTCGCGGGGGAGAAAAAATATAGGTTTGATTTGTTGAGTGTGTTTTAGGCGAATGACGAATGCTTGATAAAAACGTGTGAGCCTCAGAACCAATTATTAGGGGTTTTCATGGAATGCGAGACTCCAACGTTCCTTTTTCAGTCAAGGTATTTATGAAATTTTTTAGATGGACAACGAACGTTCCCACATGACATTGAGCCAAGGGTTTTTTAATCATCTTTGAAAATTATTTAAGGGGCTTACTTATTTATTTATGATTAGCATTTATTTATTCATTTAATTTGGAATAATTAAATAGACAAATAAATCAAACTAATAAAAAATAAATAAAAGAATATTTGAATGTGATAAAAGTAATTTTATAAATTGTTATTTATCATCATTATTTAACCGTTTAAATTTATTATCTGAATTAAAATAAACAAGTAAAAATAATAATTAATCAAAGGGGTGCACAAACAAAAAATAGAACTGCAAATAATAAGATCCCAAAGCCCAATAAGACCTAGAGTAAGCATAAATTAAAAGGAAAAGAGGAAAAGAATAGGAAATAAATGGGTGTGGGAAGCAATCTCAAACTCGCAGGGCCCAATAGCCAAGCCCACCAACGCCAATCAAAGGGTTAACCAAAAGCAGGAGATTCAACACTTGTTGACTCCATCCCAGACCTTTGGATCCAACTGAAATGAGATCAAAGTAGGGAGAGGATGTGCGTGTATGCGTTACAGTGAGGGAGTCCATATGGGATCCTCTGGTTGACTAAAAGTCAACGCCAAATGGAGGGGCTATGTGGAAGTCAGTTGTCAGTCATGCAGGGAACATAAGAGCACAACTTAGGGATAAATAGATAGATAGATAGATAGATAGATAGAGAGAGAGAGAGAGAGTGTGTGTGTGTGTGTGTGTGTGTTCATTTGCAACACTCGATTCTCCCTCCTCTCTTCAGAGCTTCAAAGTTATCTCCTATTTTCTTATGAACACCAACGGAGTTCATCATGAACACCAGGCTCTGCCCCCAAGCCGTCGCAGCCCCCAGAACCTGGTTGAGTTTTAACTAAAAAACTCAACCAGAGCAAACCCTTACCCAGATTCTGGCCAAATGGCCTCCAAACCTCTAACCATCAACACAAATCATGCTTCAAATCTTACCCTAAACCTATTTTTAACCTCAAATTCAAACATAAACCTGTCACAAATCTAGATTGAAGCTCTAGGCTTTCAAAAACCCTAAACCCTCTTCTACCAAAAACAACTAAAAATAACCCTAAATCCCTAAGCAAACGCCATCATCAACACAATATCACACTAGAAAGCAACATTCATACTATATTAAGTTGAACAGAATGCGAATCAAGCAAAAAACAAAAAGCTCAAGGAGTTCATTCCAAATCCAAATGAGACAATTCAAACATCCAACAACAACATTGATAAAATGCTACAAGTATGAATGAAACAAAAAGGGTAGGAAGCTACTGTCCGGAAGTTACCAGAGTGAATAATCCACTGGTAAACGGTCTCTCCCTCCCTCTATTTCTACTTTTCACTACTTATCTCTCTTCTTCTCTTTTGTTTCTGGTTGTTGTTGTTTGTTGTTTAGGTCGTAGTGATATGGTTAGTGTTAGGGGTCTAGAGAAATTCAATAGGAAACTTTGAGTAAGTATGAATTTCTCTGAGCTATGGGGTGGGAGAGTAAAATTTGGCAGAGTTTTAGTGCTTTTCAATGTGTGTTTTGTGAGTCGTAAAGTGATTTATTTATTGGAGAGTTGAAATGAGGTAACGATGGAATCAAACTCGTGTGATTTTCTTAGATATTTATGAAATTTATTGTTTAAGCATGTGAATTAAAGGCATAATTGAGGAAACAATGGGGTGAGGTGGAGTTTTGGAACAAGGATTGAATGAATATGTTAGAAGCTTTTTCTCAAAAATCCTAATTTTAAGGGATTGAGAATGAGAATTGGGGATGGCGTGTGCAACGTGTGATTCCATTTTTTTTCAACTCCCATTTCATTCTATTAATTGATGTGTGTATATTTTTGGATGATGGGTGATGGTATTGAGAGTTGTATGGTTTAAGCATGAGTTTTGAGTGATAATACGCGTGATGAATTTCTTGTGGTCCTAACCTCCATGTATGTATGTATGTATCATGTGTTGAATGGATAGGACGTGGATTATAGTCACATGCATATTGCTTAATTTTGGATTCATTGTGACTTATTTTTGTTACGTATGTGTGTCGATGTCATGGTCTGTATATGTTCTATGTTTTCAAGGTTGTCCAAAGTTTAATATTTTGTGTTGATTTCACCTTACGATGTCATGGTTAGGACATGATGATCTCTCCTTTTACTATTCTTTGTACTATTATTAATTTTGCAAAGTGTACAATGATAATAAAACTTTTTTATGTTAATTCCATTCTCTTTTTGTAATTCTTTCTTTTGTAAAGTAAAGTGTAAGAAATAAAAAAAATACTATCTTATAAAACTTTTTTTTCTTTGTAAGTTTATGTAAATAAAAACAAATTTCTTCTAATTGCTACTTTATGCCTTTTATAGTACTATTTTGCAAGATATGAACATATCTATTTGTCTATTTATATATATCAAATCTAATGCATGAAACTATTTTGCGACACCTAATACTAATTTCTTCAAAAATAATCCACATCATCCTATTAGTTTATGTGTACAGCTTCTACTAAACTACCAATTAAAACATCACTATTTGCCAACACACATTATTTGACTATTTCCCTTCCAAAATCCTCTTTTCACCTTCCCTAATTCTTCAATATCACGTTACAAGTGACAATACCACGTTACAAGTGACAAAAATAACTGTAGTTCAGAGTTTCCTCTTCCTACAGTTTCCGACAAATCGAGTTGGAATTATTTGACTATTTCCCTACCAAAAACCTCTTTTCACTTTTCCTAATTCTCCAATACCATGTTACAAGTGACAATACCATGATACAAGTGACAAAAATAATCGCTCCTCATAATTCCAATATCTCAGGAAGCGGTGTTGTTCTACGATTAAAACGATTCGAGTTTCACCTTCCTACTATTTCAAACAAATCGATGGTTCGAGTTTCCTCTTCCTACCATTTTCGACAAATCGATTTGGGACTGAGATTGCATCATTCGTTATGCCTATGGCTGTTCGGTCAGAATTCAATTTTGAATATCTCCAATTCTGGTTAGATTTCCTTTTTCCTTAAATCTCCAATAGTTAATTATAATTTAACATATAATGATTTTGATTTTCCCTTTTTGTAAATCTCCAATTTTTTTATTTGTTTTATCAATTTTATATGAAAATATAATTTTATACATTTTTTTGTGAATATTATTTTTTGTACAAATAATAAATAAATATACTATTTTATTCCACTCATTTTAAAAAAAATATAAAACATATAATATTTTTATCACAAAGGACAATAACAAAAAATTACACAATTAAGGATTTACTTATATATTAATATTATTATAAATATTCATTTAAATTTTTTAGATATAGCATAGGAAAAAATAAATTTAAAAATAAATAAAAGAGATCATTTTGCACATTATTTTATTTATTTTAATCATTAATAATTTTTATTATTTTTAATAATCAAAATAATTTTAAAAAATTTAATTAAAATTATAATGAAACAATTACTCTACACTTCCTTTTAACCATTAATATTATCATTTTAATATACTATATAATTTATAAAAAAAAAATATAAATAAAATATTATTTATGAGCACAAAAAGCTCATTAATGATTGTTAAAAAATTATTGAAAAACTTAATGTTATAAAAATTAATTCCATCATTAAATAATGAATATAAAAATTAATTAAATTTTGTAATATTAACATTAATATTGAAAATTAAAAAATACATATGAATAATAAATATATTATTATATTTCTAAACATTAAAAAAATTAATACATATACTAGTTTATTCCAAATATAAATTGCACATAATAAAATGTTACTCAAATCAAATATTTTATTTTTATAAATAAAATAATAAACACATGTATTATTATTATAAACATTTATATCATTTAAAAAAACACATGAAAATTTGACAATAAATATAATAAAATATTTTTTAGATCATGAAAGAAAACCCATGAATGGATGGATAATAATAAAATTTATACTGATTTAAGGTTCGTTATAACTAACAACTCATTCAATTTAAAACTGATTGATATGGTTGTTTAGTTACATGCTAAATAATTGACTAATTCAATTTTACCATAATTAAGAATTAATTGGATTCTAAATGTATTATAATTTAGAAATAATATTCATTTATTATTATGATAATCATATTTTACATGTTTAATAATTAATATTATACATTTTTAATAATTAATATTTTACATGTTTAATAATTAATTTTATGATAATTAACAATTAATTGGATTCCAATTGCATTATAATTTATAATTAATAATCAATATACATAGTTTAATTATTATTATTATTATTATTATTATTATTATTATTATAAATATTTATATAAATATTTTAAAATATAACATTATAAATAATCAATATAAAAGATATCATTTTGTACATTATTTTATTCATCTTTATAATTACTTATATTTACTATTTTTAATAATTAAAGTAATATTCTTCATATTATTATTAAATTATAAATAATAAATATAGATATTAAATTAATAATTAATTTATATACAATCAAGTGTTATTTCTAACATTAATTAAAATATTAAAACAAAATTCATTTGAATCATAAAAAAATAATTTAGTCTCTCTAAAAACATATATTTTTGTGATACTAATAAAAGAAACTGAATCTTGATAAAATATTTACAATAAACTATATTTAAACTTGTTCATAATTAAATTCAATAATAAAAATAATAAATATTTAAATTTTGTATTATTACTGAAAATTGAAAAATAAATATAAATACTAAATATGCTATTTTATTTTACTTGAACATTAACAAATATAATGCATATAATATTTTATCCTGAATATTAATAATACATAATAAAATGTTACAAAAAATAATTTTATTCTCTATCAAAAATAAAGTTTGTTTGTCACTAATAATAGAAGAGGGTCAACTATTTTTAACACAAAAGTTTATAGATTATTGTAATTTTTTTTAAAACATTAATGTCATCATTAAGAAACCAAATGTTGGTATAATATTTACAATAAAGTATATTTAAAGTTGTTCCCGATTAATAATGATTATAATAAATATTTAAATTTTATATTGTTGACATTATTCCTTTTGAAAAACTAATTAAATTCTATTACATTATATTTTTGGCTATCCATCTATAATTTAATTTAATTTTTAATTTTAGTACTGAACAATAAAATCACATCAAATTTAAAACTATTTATGTCATAATGATGATAAAAAATTATCCTTGACTTACATATTGTGGTGATATAACAATAAAATTTTATGCTGATTTAAGATTTATTATAACTCATATCTCATACCGTTTATAATTGATTGATATGATTGTTTCCTTGCATATTAAATAATTTATTAATTCAATTTTATAATAATTAAGAATTAATTGGATACTAATTGCATTATAACTTAGAAATAATATTCATTTATTATTATGACCATCATATTTTACACATTTAACAATTAATTATCTAATTAGAATTAGTTATTTTGACACATATTTATGAAATTAAAAATAAATAAAAATTAAATTATAAACAAATCATTTTAATAATTACTTTTTCCATGTTTCTCTTTTCTCATGTGTCAAAATAACTAATTTTAATTGGATGACAGTGTAAAGTAGTTTTACACTGACAGTGTATTCCAATTAATCTTTTTATAATATATAATTAATAATCAATATACATGGTTTACTTATTATTATTATTATAAATATTTATATCAATTTTTTTAAATATAAAATAGGAAACAATCAATATTAAAGAGATTATTTCATTTTATTCATCTTTATATTTAGTTAGATTTTTAAATTTTTATAATCAAAATAATATTCTTGATATTGTTTTTAAATTATAAATAATAAATACAAATATTAAATGACTAATTAAATTATATTCAATCAAATGTACATATTTTATTATTATTATTAAGAGACTTCTTAGTTTTACACATTTAAAAAGTAGAAGCATGAAAAATATTATATATATTAATCATTATCTGAAATATTAATAAGATTAAATATTTTTCATTTATATTTATAAATAAAAACAAATATTACTATAAAAAATATTCATAATCAATTTTATTAAAATTCATTCATCACCATTTAACATATATTATAGTTATATGAACATTGATACCCATTAATTAAAATATTCAAATTAAATTCATTTGAATCGTAAAATAATAGTTTAATCCTTGGAAAAAATAATGTTCATTTTTAATACTAATAGAAGAAACCGAATCTTGATAAAATATTTACAATAAACTATATTGAAAGGTGTTCACAATTAAATTTAATAATGAAAATAATAAATATTTATTTTTTTTATTATCGAAAATTGAAAAATACATATGAATAATAAATATGCTATTTATTTTACTTGAACATTAAAAAAATCAAATAATATTTTATCCCAAATATTAATACCATATATAATAAAATGTTACAAAAATAGAATATTTTCTTTTCATAAATACATATATTATTATTATTATAAATATTTATACCATTTTAAAAAAAATGTAACACATGAAATAATGACAATTAAAACATTAAACTATTTTTTAAATCATGAAATATAACCGATGAATTTATGGACTTGGGTTATTTATGTATTTAATTATTGATAATTTCAATTTTATTATAATTAAGAACTAATTGGATTTGAATTTTATAATAAGTGGCTAACCGTTGCATAGATTATTCATTTAATTTTTTATCACAATTGCATTCGTTTAGCCGTTTAAAAACTATAAATATAGAAAAACACATACGTTATCGTCGTAGGAATAGTCATAGGAACACATTGTCCTATATAAACAACAATCTGTTAACTTTTTTAATACCACACCATAACAACGATCATATTCACTATACATCCAGATTACCAGACAATCAACAATGGAAAATTTTATCTTAGATCTTAACACCGATCATGATGATTGGTTACTTCGAGTTAGAGTCGTTCGATTGTGAGACGCTTATAATTTGCGAAACAATGAAGAACGAACATTTTCAGAAATGATTTTGTTAGATGAAAAGTTATTAACTCTTTATCCAAAATATTGTATTAGTTGTTAACAAAATATACTTTTATATTCTAAATATTTAACATTATTATTTTTTCTTTATAAAGTTATTGATTTCAATATTTTATTGCTATATTTTTTTTCTTCAGGAAACTCCTTTACATGTAACGATAAAGAAATATTTTATACCACAGTTTAGAGAATTGATAAAGAGGGAAATTTATATACCATAAACAATATAAAAATAGTTCAGAAAAATGAAACATACAAACCAGTCAAAGACTTAAAAAGGCATGGTTTTTGCGAACTACTGCAATAACAAATATTCAAGACTCAGAATCCACAATTCCACGCCATTATTTTGAATTTGTTATCATAGAAACAATTTCAGAAAGAGTTGGAGACAACAATGTTCTATCTAGTAGTGTTATACAGAAGTTACCCTACAATAATAAAAATTATATTATATAACTATATTCATGTTTCTTTTTAGACATAGTTTGAGTGCTTCATGCTATTGGACATGAAGACCACATTTACGTACAAGGAAAACCTAAAAAAATTCTCAGACTTGAGTTGAGGCTACAAGAGTAAGATTTCAACTATGCATATTTTCTTATTCATATATTTATATATAAATTAAGTATATTAAATTAAAATTAATCAAAACATTCTAAACATAATTTATTCATATGAATAAAATTGTTAAGGTCACGAACTTTTGTACCAACCACTATTCAACAAGAACCAATTCTAAAAACACATATTAAACAGGTATTCTAAACATAATTTATTCATAGGAATAAAATTGTTAAGGTCACGAACTTTTGTACCAACCACTATTCTACAAGAACCAATTCTAAAACCACCTATTAAACAGGTAATTAAATCTGTATTATAATTATACAAATATACTATTAACTTTATAAATACTAACAATGTACTTATTACATATAGGAGTCCATAACACCTCTAATGATTCAAAATAAACAAGGTCACCAAGAAGAAGAAAAAGAAAAAGAAGAACGTGGAAGAGGAATTGATGATAGACAACATCAATGATAAACCATACAAGAAAACAAAAACAAAAACTCGCAGTGCTAAACGAAGGCTATCAGATGATGAAACACATATCAAAGGGACTTAAAAAACAATAGTAGCAACAATAAACTTCAGATATTATCCTCTGACGACGAGTCACTTCGTACCTTGCATTTCCATTACTTATAAATATATTACTTTTTAATTAAAATTAGACTATTTTCTTTTGTTATGCTAATCGTATTGTCTATGTTATAGAGTTTTCATAATAAATAATATCTACCATAAATAAAGTCTTATTTTATTTCAACAACTTCTATTTACTATCCACGTGATCTTCTTTACCACCCGCGCATCGCGCGGGTCCTATTCTAGTAATATTATTATTTGTAGTTAAAAAGCAATTTAAGATATGGATGTAATAACATGTCACCTTAAAAACAAATGAAGGATAAGAGAGCCCAAATTATTCAACAAAATAAAAGATAGTGACCCAATTCGATTATGACAACATGCACTCTTATCTTACTTTTAAAGTTCCTAGCTTAAAATTTGATTATTAATGTGTGACAAATAAAAAGAACGTGCTAACTCACGAGGAGGTTTCAAAGGTAAAATGGAAACCTCTTTTGGATCTCGAGTATAAAGAAATGAGGAGGTTTCAAACATGCTAATCCAAATTTGCTTAAAATTCTGAAGTGCTAACTCACGAGAAGGTTTCAAAGGAAACCTTTTTCGGGTCTCGGGTATAAACCCTCTCTTAAGAAAGGAGTGGAGAAAAAAAATAAAAGAACGTAAAAGGATACCCAAAATTGGTTGGTTACATTGTTGAAAATAGGAGTTTGAAGGAAACACCAGTTTAGAAATGCAAATGGTCAAACTAATAACCATAAAGAAGCGTTGTGTGGGAGGAAATCCATGTAATTGTGTAGTTTTTTCTCTTGAGTGTTTATTTTTGTAGAAGTAAAAAGGAACTTGCACAACAAAGAGCCCATTCAACTCCACCACCACATCCTACTAAATGATATGCATCAACCAATGTTGAACGGGAGAGGGTAAAGCATAGAAGTATAGTAATAGAGTCAATACCATTTTCCACTGGCTCCACCATAAAGTTTTGTGAATTGTCTCTCTCCCATTTCTTTTACTATTTACATTGGGGACAATGTTTAGTTTAAGTATAAGATTTTATATTGGTATTTTATTTGCAAAAACTGCTGTAGATTTTTCCTTATTAGTTTAAATATGCTAATTTTTTTTTTAAAATGATATCAACTATATAATTAAAGAGTATGATTGATATCTGAACGAGAAAGACTAAATATTTAAACCAAGGCTACAAAATTTTCTATGGTTTAATTGAGAATAGTCCCATTTTTAAATAGTTGAACTTTAAAGATCCTAAACAATCTGCACTGCACTGCAAAAGTATGTAGTTTGTTAGTTTAGGATGAAATAATACGCTGACAAATTTATGTATCATAAACTTTTTTCTATTAATTTCTTCAAATAAAATTTCTCATAATTGACAAGAACTAAGAACCTGCGTGATCAAGTTTAGGATATAATTCATAGTCCTAAATCCCTTTTTTATTAAATTGATTAAAATAGATCAAAACCATTCCAAACTGAAATAAATCGTTTTAGATGAACACCAAGATAACAGAATTTGGTAATCCGAATAATCCTCTATGGAACAATAACATTTTAGTACTTTGATAGAAAATGTGCACTCGTAGTCTGTCAGTTTTTTTTCATAATGCATACACCATGTTCCTAGGTGCCTCAGGATGATTCCACATACTTGCAAAGAATTTTACCTTTAGGAACATGCAAGAAAATTGGTTAAATTTGTTAGGGAGAAAATTAGAACCCTAACAAAATTAGAGAAAACTATAAATTTTAAATAAAATAAAAGACAAATAGAATTAAGAGAGAGATAAAAATAAAGATTTTCATTGATTTTTTTGATGCCAATACAAATAGAACACTACACTATATATAATACTCTAAACATATCTTAACCTTACAAGTGGCACAATAACAAGGACCTAAGAAACTTCTAGCATAATACTAATTAAGTATATTAAAATACTAACTAATATATTAAAATGCTAATTAAAATATCTAAATAATACTCTCTATCACTACTTACCCCTTCAAAATCAACCTTGTCCTCAAGGTTGTAAATTTATAAAGAAAATATAATTATTATTATTATTATTTTTTTTAATTTAAAAGGACTCTTCGGGCAGTGCACTAAGAAAGTGTTAACAGACTGTTTTGATTGATGGTTCAGAGTAATATATGTGAAGGGGACCCACGTGAAGGGGGTTTGAGTGTGGAAAAATGAAAAGATTCTTACGCATGCTGGTTAGTGGTCACAGCAAAAATTGAAAGAGGATAACAACTATTTTTTTCTTCTTTTCTTCCTTTTTTTTTCTCTTTCTTTCTTCTTCTTTTTTTTTCACGTCTTTTTTTCCTTTTCTTCTTCGCTCTCTTTTTCTTTCTCTGCTTGTTCTTTTTCTTTTTTTTTTTCTTTGTTTTATTCTTTTCTTTCAATAATACTAACTACCAATTAGAATGATGAGTACAAAGTAAAAATGGTTAAAATGATTAAAGCAGTCCGAAAATGGTGGTGGTTTTGGCGGTGGCCGTCGGAGACCGATAAGTGGTGTTGGTGATGAGAGATGCGGCTTTGGCTGTGGTGACAATGTTGTTGAATTCGCCGGCAAAAATGTTAGAACTGTCGCCGGAATTGTTGCCGAAAAAGTCGCCGGGAGTGGTTTTAATGGAGGATTTTGTGGTTCTAATGACAGATTTGGTGATTTAGGCAAAGGAGATGATACCAGAAGTTGAGTTGTCGCTTGACTTGTTGGAGTTTTCGCCGGAGTAATTGCCGGAAATACTGTCAGAGTCAGAAATGTCGTCGGAGTCGGAAAAATCGCCGGAGAAGATGCCAAAGTTGATTTTAGTGAATCTGAAAGTTTTTCCATTTCGTCTTTTTCTTTCATTTTCTTTGCATAACTCTTGAACACGTACTTTTTTTTGAGTTCTTGAGACCTTTTCTTGATAGAAAGAATAGAGGCTTGATATTTCTCTTCAATAGCTCTCTTTTGGTTCTGATATTTTTCTTCTGCCTGAGCCAATTTCTGACAACATTCTTGAAAAATTTCTTGAACTGAATCTGTGTACAGGTGAGTTTGCTGAGAAATGGTATAGGATGGATGTAGATGAGGTGAAATGGAAGTTGTTGCTTGTTGATGGTGATAGTGGTCTTTTGGAAAAACGTTAGAATGATGAGATGTTGAATCTGATGGCTTTGGTGTTGGTTGGTAGGGAGGAATAAAAGGAGTGGAATTATTTTGTTGGTAGAAAGGTGTGTAATAGTCATATGCAGGTTGTAGATGTGGTGTGTATCCATGGTTATAGGACAAATTTTGAGATGGAGTTACAAGAGAAATATTTGTGGAATAAGATGGAAATGAAGGAGTAACAGTGGTGATATTGGGATGATATGGATAAAATTGAGTAGTGAAAGATGGGGGAAATTGGTATGCCATGGAAGAGCTTGAGTTCAACTCTCAATGAAAGCACCAAATTGTTAGGGAGAAAATTAGAACCCTAACAAAATTAGAGAAAACTATAAATTCTAAATAAAATAAAAGACAAATAGAATTAAGAGAGAGATAAAAATAAAGACTTTCATTGATTTTCTTGATGCCAATACAAATAGAACACTACACTATATATAATACTCTAAACATATCTTAACCTTACAAGTGGCACAATAACAAGGACCTAAGAAACTTCTAGAATAATACTAATTAGTTATATTAAAATACTAACTAATATATTAAAATGCTAATTAAAATATCTAAATAATACTCTCTATCAAAATTCTTCATAATTCTTATTTCCTTCAATTTTGTGTGTCAGAGTCTCACTCCACTTCTTGTCACTATGACTTATCATAGAACTTGCATTCCTCTACTTAATTCAAAATTAACTAAAAATGCCATAAAAAAACTAAGAGAATTGCTAGAAAACAGTATAACTCAGTGTCATCACCCAACACGTATTAGAGTCACAATGTGAAGAAGATTCTACTATGGGAAAAATTATTTATGTACAATCACTCTAGTATTTAATCCATGGTTGGGAGAAAGACGCTCGATGAGTATGGTCGAGTTTTAACTTTTGCAACCTTGACATATAATGTTATTAAATTATGATGGTGGAATAGGTTCTATTGTTGTTGGTTTTATTTAGACGTGCATGGTATCCAAGTTTATGTGAAAAGATTTGGTAAATATGTGAGAAAATATTTCAATGACTTTCAGTTTGGGGTTGGGGTATTTGGCGGTGTTGAGGCAATATTGCACCGTGCAAATAGATTATTAAGCATACAACTTGGAGATGATTATTTGACTATGCTCACAATAGTTTCTTGGATACTTTTAACATTGTAGATCAATTGACACTATTGCGAGAGAAGGGGAAAGATGACAATCTGTTTCTTTGTGTGTTTAGTTCCTTTATGTTAAGGAAACAAGATTGTACCTTGGGGATGGACTCATTATGTCAGTGACTTGAGTACAACAAGGAGACATGTTGAGTTCTCTCCTTTTTAATTTAGTGTTACACCCCTTATTGATAAGATCAGAGACAATTACAAGATTCTTCTTCATGTGTTGTATCTTAATAATGAGACTGTCATAAGGAATTCTTAAGAGGTGGCTAAAGCCATTGACATTCACTACTACAAAAGTAACTTTCACAACAGTTGGATAAAAGGCTTAACCACAGGTGGTGGTTTGTGGTAATGAAGGGTGTGGTAGTAAGTGAGGTACTTACAACTGCGGGCTATTTGTCGTGGCAATAACCTAGAAAGCATGCTAGACATCACCACAGTTGTAATAAACAACTATAGTAAAATATGGAAAGGTTATGTGTTCAATATCCAAAAATGTCATTTTTGGAGTTAATTAAACTGGATAGCACGCTACATATTACCACAGTTGCAAGAACCAACCGTGGTGAAATATTATATATATATATATATATATATTCTTATTTTTTATCCTATATTTTTTTGTGAATCAGAAATAGACCAGAAATAACACAACAATAAATTTGTGAATCAAAACAAATTGACAACTATTATACACCAAAAATAAGTATTACATAAAAACAAATATTGCACCAAAACGACATACATTTTACACATCATTACATCTAATAAGAAACCAATTAACATATAAAAATATTATGCATTACTTTCATTATTTTAAAGGAATCAAGATGCACAACGTGAGCGAACGTCTTTTGGAGTATTGTCTCTAAACACCTATAATTTCAAATAATAATACTTGTTAACATATAACACTTAAAAATTATAACATACAATAATTTGGGAATAAATAGTAAAAAATATTTACTTGTTAACTTTCCTACATGCGTTCTTCATAATCATAACGAATAGCATGCACATCATCTATATCAACTTCTTCATATGAAGTAGGCACATGTGTTGTGTAAGAAGGAGTCTCAGGAATATCAAAATTCAAATCATGATTTTCATCACTACGAGAAATGTGTTTTTCGTGGATAACAATTGACCATCTTTTATCATAAGGGTTAGTGACATCAAATACTTTTTTTTCTTGGGATGCCATGATGAATGGTTCGATCATATAATTTGTCTTTTCAAGGTTAACATGTGTGAATCCTAACTCATTACTTTGTACACCAGTGTTATTGTCTATCCACTTGCATTTAAATAAAGGAGCTTTCAATATAACATAATTAATCCCCCAAATCTCCTCAATGACCTTAAAGTAAACCATAATAAGATTCTTATCTTTCGAACTAGATAAGTATATGAACCGGCCTCAACCATAACCCCACTATTTTGAATTGTACTATGATCTTCTTTTGATTTTGTATCAAAGGAAAACTTTCTAATGTCGTAATGTAGTCCAAGTTACTACATTATATTTAGGCATGTATGACATCCATTTAAATGTCTTGGATGCAATACCATCATTAGAAATCCTTTAGTTAAACTAATTTATGAAGTTCTTGTTATGCTCTTTTAAAAACCACTTGTTACTCATTCAGGAATATTTTTCTTTGGTAAGTCTTTTGTGAGAATATAAGTAAGGTTGAACTTCATCAACATTTTTCAATATATAATGTGCTTGAAGAACTATATCACGAACCATTGACTTAACATTTAAACCTTGAGTTCATCTACCTTCATATCTGCCATCATTACAATACTTTAGAATTCCTATAGACTCTACTTTTAACAATTAGTTTGAATAGAACTCAACAGCTCCTTCAATGATGTACCTTTCAACGATTGAAGCTTCCGACCAGTGATGATTCTTCGTATATCCTTTAAAGATCTTCATGTATCTCTCTATTAGATACATCCACCTTAAATAAACTGGACTAAAAAATATGATTTCTCTGACTAGATGAACAACTAAGTGAACCATAATGTCAAAAAATTATAGAGGGAAATACATCTCCAATTAACACAAAATTATTGCAGCCTCATCATCCTATTCATCGAACTTTTTGAAATCAAGTACTTTATTACATATAAAATTAAATAATAAGCACAATTTGGTTATACCTACCATTACATTTTTTGGTAAGATGTCACACATAACCACTGGTAGAAGTTGTTGCATCAATATATGACAATCATGAGATTTTAAGCCAATTAACTTGAGATATTTAATTGATACAATTTTCTTGATGTTTGACAAGTACCCTTGAGGAACTTTGATACCATGCAAATATTCGTAAAAACTTTTTTTCAGATAGAGTGTGACATGCTAGGAAAAATAAGTTCTTTTTCCTAATTCTTCTAGAGCCAAATGTTATTGTATACCAATCAACACCATATCTAGATGAGGGTTCTTACTATATTTTGTCTTGCCTTAAATTTTTAGAAGTGCTATAATAAAAATATTACACAAATATTTGTCTACATGCATCACATCAAGACAATGTCTTACACCAAGGCTAGACAAATATGGAATATCAAATAACACCGACCTATTTTTCCAAATATTTTTCACAAGGGGCCATTTTTTATTCTTTCTAAAGACAAAATTAACGTGTTCTTGTGTTTATAAACTTCATTTCCAGTTAAAGACTTAGGAGCGATATCAAACTCCTGCTCTATATTAAAAGCCTTCCATAATTTATGATATGGATGATTAGGATTTAAAAATTTTCGATGCCCAAGGTAAAAGGTCTTTTTTTTCAAACTGAACTTCATGGAAACACGTTTTAGATTCACATATAGGACACATTTTTTCCCCCTTGACATTGTACTCATCCAAATTACCATATGCATAAAAGTCGTTGATTATACAAAATAGTATGGCATGCATCTTAAACTTTTCTCCTAAATACGCATCATCAGCGTCAATGCCTTCCTCCCACAAAACTCTTAAATCTTTAATTAATAGACTTAGATAAACATCTATGTCATTTCCAGGTTATTTTGGCCCCGAAATCATCATAGATAACAACATATAGTTACGCTTCATGTACAACCATGAAGATAGGCTGTAAATTGTGAGAAGAACATCCCACGAAGTATAGTTAGTACTCAGATTACTAAAGGGATTCTTTCTAAGTCTAAGCCTAAGGTTTCTTGGTTATGGTCAAAATCCGAAAATAATGAATTAATTTTCTTCTTTTGCAAAGAACCAACTACATGCAAAATTTTCATCACATTTTATTTCATTTGCATGCCATATAATGTTCTTTGCGTCATTCGCATTAGCAAATAGTCTCTTGAACCTTGGAATTAATTGCAGGTACCATAACAATTTGGTAAAAAGGGCGCTTCTTTCTAACATTGTCAACGTCATCACCATTGTTGTCATTTACCTTGTAGCGTGACTCGACATATTTCGAGTATTGATTAAAATTTTCATACTCTTTCTTGAATAATATGCAATCATTACAACATGCATGTATTTTGATATACTCCAAACTCATTGGACACAATATCTTCTTGACCTTATAACTACGGTCCAACAAATTATTATCTTCTTGAAGTATTTTTTCATCAATTCAAGCAATTATATGAATCTTTTATTAGATTAAACAATTTTAACTATGTAGACAACTGTGTAAAACTTGTGTACCCCTTATATAACAGTGCATCCTTGTCACTACATAAAGTATCATAAATATGATCTTTCCTAGAAGAATCTTCTCTAATATCACATATTGTATCTTCTAGTCGATCATCCATATCTACATCAACTTCATGTATTTGTGATGTCGCAATTAGTTTTTTATTTACTTCGCCATGCCACATCTATATTGTATAATTTTAAAAAATTTCATCACAGCATAGGTGATGGAATATTTCTTTCTTTGCAAATTTTTTAATATTCCCGCATATAACACAAGGACAATAAAAGACTCCATTATTGTGTGGAATATTTTGTCATGCATATTCAAGGAGTTCTAGAAATCCTTTCTCATACACTGGACCTAATCTGTCAACTTTCTTACAACTACGATCCATAATACATATTTAAATGTATATAAAAAGCTTGTAAATCATTTAACAATACTACAATACAAAAACACAACAACACAACAACACCACTCTCTATACAACAACTTATTAAATCACTTTTTTATAATATGGAAAACAATATATACCATAATACAACAACAATATTGTCAACAACACATTAACAATCTCAATACAACAACACAATAAGAATGAAACAACTGCAACAACAATATATAAAATTTTCAACACAACAAAAACATTCTCAATCTCACTCAATAAAAACAACATATAACATTAAAAAAAACAACAAAAACCTATTACTATCTCTTGTCGCTACGCAAAAAAAAAAATGTCGCCACCAAACTTTATTTATTCCAAAGAAAGGGAAAATATCGGTAAAACCCCTCTATAAGGTGAAGAAAATGGTCTTGCAACCAAATTCAGGTTCGGAAGTCGGTTATGCAAGGAGAAGGTATTAGCACCCCCCACATCCTTTGTACTCAACAGGAATCATCTAGGTTGTCTAAGCGCGAATGGTGTCGTTATCTAAAGGTCTACTTGCTTTTGGGGAAAAGGTTGATTTTTTATTAGTGTGCTCGCCAAAATCTTGCAATATCGTGCCTACGTGTCCTCATATTCCAATAATAAAATCAGAGCTCTATAGTTTGGGGTAGAAAATAAGTGTGTGTTGGTAAATTTTATTGGAAGATGTTGACGTTCGCGTGCTAGCAGTTAAGCATTGCTTGTATTGCAGTAGAACGAAAGTAACATGTCCTTTATGAAAAGGTTTTGAAAGTGATGCCTTAAGGCGAAAAATGAATTTGATTAGTTTGACATTGATTTTAGGATTTTGAATAGAAGGTTGTTTTGGATTCGAATTGCACTAAAGTCTATGGGTAGAAGCGAATATTTCAAACAACCAAACCAAGCGTCTTGTGTTCAAAATACTCAGAGTGAGGGTAAGAAAGCTCCATTATCACTCCTTCTTTGCCACTTAAGGCTTGTGGCGCACAATTCTAATCGTATTTTAAAAGTGTTTTTGAGTTTATTTGGGAAAAATGCCACCTGACGTTGGATCAAGAGTTTTATTGAGAAAATTTCGCTTGACGTTGGATCAAGTGTTTTATTGTTGATTAAGAAAATGGTGAGGTCGATCCTAGACCTTAGGGATAGCTAGCAAGCAAAACCAGACCAAAGGAAAATAAGAGAATGTAAAGTACACCAAATGGGGATAGGGGTACATGAAAAATACAAGGGATGTGTATAGGAAATAAAGGAGTCTCATTGTAAGGTAGCCAAAGAGAAATCCATGTGTGTGCAAAACTTCTTAAGCTAAGCAATGAAATAAGAATCCAAGTTCAAGTCTCCTTTTATTAGGGTCAAACATAAGGTCCAAAACTCCATGATGCAAAGGTCATTCAAAGTCCATGAGAGTCCATCCTTTTAGGTCTGAAATAGAGAATCATATCTTTTTAGTGTTTTCATTTTATTATGTTTTTATTCTTTTTAATAATATGAAACAAAGGAGAAATAAAATGACATAAAGTAAAGAATGCATGATGTAAATGGATGATAATAAGCATAAAAGTATATTTCTAGAAAAATAAATTGCAAGAATGTAAATTGAAAGAATTAAATGACATGAAAATAAAGTCAATAAGTCAATAGTTAGTGATTAGGGTTAATGGACAATTTATCGCATTGGAGCAATATAGCACTATGTTAAGTAATCGTAAGTAGGCTTATATAGAAGCCACAACTATCTGAGGCCGGTCAATAGTAATTTATGTGTCAAACATGTTAGAGAAATAACACATGGTTATTCTCCTAAAACATGTAACACAAAGGTTTAAAACAAAAGAAGAAGATAGATGGAGAAGGAGATATTAGAAAGCAAACTCAAGCAACAACATGATGATCATCTATCAATAAGTCAAAGGACTCAAACATACGATACAACCAAGGGATATCATATCACTAATCCAAAGTGTCAAAAATAATCAATGATCATTTATCAACATGTTTGAATTAGAGAAGATTAAATCAACCAAAGGATCACCTATCCATGATTTAAAATGTTGAAGATTTGACTAACTAAGCAATCACACACGCCAAATCAAAAGCAACAAAAAATTTGAAAAAACGAATTAAAAATGATTTTAAAATTCATTTTAATGGAAAATAAAGAGAAAATTTCAAAAGGAGTATCAAAATGTAAAATAAACGACTGAGAAAATTATGAGAACTCAAAAATATTATGAGTAAGTAGATCTCAAAGGTTGGATGCAAATTGTTAGAAAATGGTTGAAAATAAAATCAAAATGAATTTTAAAAAGAAAATGAAACAAAAATAGAAATTAAATGCTAAAATGATTTTAAAAATTATGAAAAAAATATAAAATATGCAAAATATTTTTATGGATTTTGTGTACAAAATTTGGATAAAAATAAATTAAAAATCAATCAGAATTAAATCAAAAAGTAAATGGAAAAAGAAAAAGAAAAATAAAAATAAGAAAATAAAAGAAAAGGGCACCAATGGTTAGTGGATTTGAAAAAATGTGCGGGCAACACGTTATTGGTTGGATTTCAAAATCTAGAGCCAAAGCGCACACACCAGACTTCGTCTTCAACCTCCATTAAATTTTGCAAACTTCATGAACTTGTTTTTTTTTTGCCAGAACAAAATAAGGATTCAGTTGCCTAACACATCATCGTCCATGTCTCCATGATTCATAGCGATTGATTGACTCCAAGCATAGAGAACTTTCTCAAGAACATGAAGAACCCTAGTTTTTCAAAGTAAAATTAAATGATGAATTCAAAATATAAATGCAAGGTTATATAGGGGAAACACTCGGTGAATAAAGACGAAGCAACTGGTAAGTTGTTTGCTCAAGGATTTTACAAATATCTACCTTTTCAGCTAGAGCTTCGCAGGTCAACAATGGTGAAAATGGAGATTTGGTTTCACGTTGTTTCAAGCCACGACTACGCTTCAAAGGATGCCGGTGATGAGTTCTGGCAAAAGATTCAAAGTTTCTTTGGTTGTCCAAGCTTAGAAATGAAGGAAAAATGGTCTTCTATTTATAGGAAATGAAATGGTTAGCTCACACATGTGATTTGGATTTGAAATTCGTGTGAGCTAGGGTTGGAATTTTTTATTTGCAATCCATGTGAAGAGAGGGATGAAAAGCGTGATTCAATGATGAAACCTGGTCGTTTTGCACTTGCTTGCACACGTTTTGGTCTTACAAAACGTTTGCCCATGTTCAGGTGGTCCCAGATTCAAAATTGAGTGATTTTGTGACCTAAAGCTTGTGTGAGAAACATAGTTCATGACACATGTTTGCAGCCAGGCCAAATGAAATATACTCGTGCGTTTTTTTTATTTTTCTTCGTGCATTTTGTTCATTTCATTTCATAGAATTCAATGCAAAAATATTCACATCAAGAGGAACCTTGAATTGAAAATGGCATGGTCCCAAAGTTCAGGTCGTGACCTGGTTTCTAGGTCAGGCATTAGGTCGAACCAGCTTTTGGCATGTTTGACATTTTGAGACCTAATGTTAATGACATCATAACTTTTGATTCCCTCATTCTTTTTGAGCCAAACTTGGGACAAATGATATTTTCCATAAGTTTAACAAAAGGCACAAAATTTGTTGTCAATTGGATGCTTGAGCTTGAAATGGCATAGGTGCAAAGTGAGGGTTATGACAAGGCTTTGGGCATTTTTGGCAACTTGGTCACTTCCAAAATTGAGGTCCTTAAAGGTTGAATTGATGTTTGAGCCTTGAAGAAAAGTTGTAAAGGGGATTATTTATGACATTTGGCTTAAAGTGGATTTCAAAAATGTTGAGAAATGAGAAAGTTATGATGTTTGGACCAAGTGGCATACCATACTTGCATTTTAGGCCACACAACCATGCACCAACTTGTTATTTTTTATATGATCTTGGATCTAAAGGCACAATGATGATCATGTAAACACCAAATGAATCAATGTTGAATAAAACTTGAATAACCATGAAGATAACTTGAAGATTGGATGAAATGGAATGGAAATAAACACTTGAACCATTCTTGAATCAATGAATCAATTTTGAATCACCCTTGACCAAAATGAGACTCCTCATGCCATAGTGGACATGTTTTGATCATGAACCTTTATTTAAGTACCACAACACTTAAATTCCCTCTTGCCTTCACTTGAAACCATGAGCTTCTCAATCCAATCCTCCACACTTAGATGAATACAAAGAAGGATAAAGCAAGTACCACATCTCGTTGGTAATTTGGTTAGATGACATGTAACAGGTATCAAACTTTGTTTAATAAAGCAAACAAACAAGAAATATGAACCATGGGAAAACCTTGAAAAATAAATCAAGGAAAAACCCTAATCCTTATCCCTCTCACTCAAACTTGTGGCCAACCATGTTTGGGAACCAATGATTAAATGATATGCTAATAAGATGATATGATGAATATATGATGAGAAAGATAAGCTAAAAATAAGGGTATGACATCTCTATAATATATAACATTCAATCAAAATCAAAATAACAAATAGAAACATTGAAACTCAACACACCTTTAAATACAAATGATGATAAAATATCTAATGTACCTTCAATGTGAAGACGAGGAAAAAGCAAAGAAATGATTTTTTGTACGCTTCTTGAAGTTTCGTCTTTCCCTTCCTTTATTAGAATATGAAATGATGGAGTTTGCTTGGTGTCTTTATGGATATTGGTCTCTAGTATTGCCTTCTTTTATTCTTTTGTTGTGACATTGTTGTGTTATGAAGAAAATAAACTAATATGTGCCATGTTTTTAATTTTAGAGAAACACTTTTCACCACGGTTGACAAAATCAACCATAGTGATATATTATACATATTACTATAGTTTTTCTTCACAACCGTGATGAAATTATTTAAAGATTTGTCTATAAAATTGAACAAGTGTGTCATTCAGCTTTTTACTACACCTAACTCATTCTATCTTCAAACTTCACATTCCATTCTTCAAAAGTTAATATAGTTAATTAAAAAACTTGGTTTAAAGATTAATGTTAAGTTTCACTTCATTAAATAAACTATATGCTTGAATCTTAAATGATCTTTAATGCCAAAATTTTCAATGTAGTAAAAATATAAGAAGATATTGCATAGAAAGCCTATCTAAGATTGTAAAGACTGTAATTGTCTGTAAAAAACTAAACTCTGTGAAATTGTGAAAAACTAAGCTCTCTATGAGATTGTGAAAACTAAACTCTCTGTTAGATTATGGAAACTAAAATCTTTTAGATTGTAAAAATGAACACCACATTTCACTACGATTGGTATAAATGACAGTGGTGAAAAGTATATTAATTTTAATATAAATATACAAATTAAAGGTGTAACACCCTACTTCCCAATTCAATAATTAATAAATGAAATATAATTCTATCCAAGTTGAATGTCACTTTACAATCCAAGAATTATGAATGTTACTTCATTTAATAAAAAATTATAGTCTAAACAACGGAATTAAACAAAAGTATGGCATACAGAGCCTCAACAATCACCTACACCAAAAGTGGTTCAATAATTACTTGAAATTAAAAGATACGTAACACAATAACATAAAGAAAATAACCTGTTTCTCAGTGTTACGTATCAGAGCAACTCCACAAGTAGACTCGACCGATAACAACATAAGGTACATCTCTTAACTACTCAGATACCTAATTGTCTGTACTTTGAGGGAGCGCAGACACAACAAACACAAAAGGGGTGAGAAATTCTTCATATAATAAACGATGTATAATAATTAAGAGAGTAGTATTTATACACTGATTAGTGCATTTTGATGCACATTCTTCTGCCATTGTACTTAGGCATTTCTCTAGTTTGTTTTATTAAGTTTACTATTTTATTGTATTTTTAGAATTAAGTTTATTTTTGCCTTTAATTTAAATTCGTATTTTATTTTCATCATTAACAGTTATTTGATACATGTTCAAGGTGCAGATCATAACTTAAGCTACAATAATCAGATTGATGCATTCTAGCATGCGTTAGAAAGCTAAGATAAAGAGCTACAAATTTCATGTTGAAGCCAATATCTGATTTGGAGTGAAGAATTATCAAATAATTCGTTGAAGTTTCAAACCTTTAGAAAATAACTATTTTTGGGCCATGTTTGAGCCGGTTTTAGGTTTTCCAACTCGGTTTGAATTAGAATTGTGAATCCTTATTTTGTATAAGTAGATTAGTCGTGGTGCTGTTCACCTACCTTCTTTTCACTGTTCACGAATATTTCTTTTTGTTTTGTACGAGTTCATATAGAGAGCTAAACCTCTTCGTAGTTGATCTGTTGTATTCAGGTTCTGAAACCTTGAGATTATTATAATTTGTAACATAATTTTTGTTTCCTTCAAATATATTGTATGATTATTGTTTGCTTAATCCAATTTGTCATAAGGTAGTTTTGTTTGGTTCGATTGATTCATGTTCCCTAAATTTGTTTGCGCGTTATCGTTTGCTTAATTCGTTAACTCGCTTATTTCTTAACCGAGTGCTTAATTTGGCAAATAGGAAACATAATTCTTATAATTTCATTCATGCTTGTTGATTTATTTTGTGATCCAATAGGAATAGAGAATCCGCTTAGGGATTGTGAGTTTATAATAGTCGATGATAGGTAGGAATTGAATCAGTAGATTAACTCTTTAATCGTAACTGTAATCACTTATTTTCCTTATTTTCATAATCGAAACCTAATCTTAAACAATCCCCAAATCGATTTTAGTTGTTTGATTCAATACAAGAATCCTTGTGATACAACATTCGAGTGTCGCTTCCCGTTATTGCATTTTCTAAACTCGTTTTTAACTCGTGTGCGACAGCGGATCAAATTGGCGTTGTTGTCGGGGATTCTTGTCATTTTTAACCGTTAATTGAGTCATACGTGTTGATTGTTGTGTTTTGGACCTTTCGATTTGCTGTTTTGGTCAATTCCCGTCCGGACATCCGTCTTGCGTCCGACCTAGTCCGAAAACCTGATTTTCAGGAAAATTGTTTCCTTTTCGAAATCTGCTTTGTGCATATTGAGCAGAAAAATCCCAAATTCCTCATTTTTCTATTTTTAATGTATTTTTTTTACTGTTTTCATAGTTTCAGAAAATTCCAAAAAAAATATCTCAAAATTCTTATTTTACCTAATTAGATTGAATTTCGTGTTTTTAGATTTTTCTGAATTTATTTTAATCATATTTCTTCTTTGGCTCTGTTTCTGCCTATTTAGGGACATTGTTGGCATTTTCGCATTTGTAGCATAGTTGAATTAGTTTTGTGCTTTCTCATTCTTTGTTAATTTTTTATTTTGTTTTCCCTTTTGATAGCATGGCTGACCAAAGAACACCAAGAGAGCTTGATGCTCCCGATGTTAATTACAATGGTTTATGTATTGAATATATTGATGTTGTGGTTCCTTTTGAATTAAAATCTGGTTTCATACACTTGTTGCCAAGGTTTTGTGGTTTTTGAAGGAATTTCAGGTTGTTTATTCTACCTCATTGAGGCCCGAAGAAATAACAGAAGATCACATCAAGCTGAGAGCCTTTCAGTTTTCACTACAGGGTGCTGCCAAAGATTGATTATACTATCTTGAGCTGAATTCTGTCACAACTTGGAATGATTTAAAGAAAGTCTTCCTAGAGATATACTTTCCTGCCTCCAGAGTTGCCTCAATCCAAAAAGATATATGTCGTATTAAACAACTTGACATGGAATTATTGGATGAATATCATGGAAGATTCAAATAGTTAGTGTCCAGTTTCCCCCAACACCAGATTACCGAATAGTTTCTTATCCGGTATTTCTATGAGGGATTACTACCAATGGATAAAAGCATTTTAGATGCTGCTAGTGGTGGAGCACTTATTGATATGACTACAGCTACTACCAAGGCCCTGATAGAAAATATGCCACTCTACTCCTAACAGTTCACAACTAGAAACAATTATGTCCAAACAAAAGGTGTAAATGAGGTTCATGTTTCTTCTTCCAACAAGGCTTTAGAAAATATGATTGACCAGCTGACCTCTTTAGTGAAATAGTTGGCAGAAGGTAAAGCCCAAATAGCTAAGTTGTGTGGTATTTGTACTTTGATTGAACACCTAACTTACACATGTCCTATTCTACAAGATGAGTCGGTTACTGAGTTGCCTCAAGCATACACAACATACCTTTACAATCAAGGTAACATTCAGAACATGTACAACACTCATAACCTGTCCACTAACAAATACCATCCTAATTAGAGGAACCATCCAAACCTTCGATATGGAAATCAGTAGCCCACCCAACAACAGTTGATGTTACCATTACCACCACCACCACCACAAAACCCTCCAAAGGCTGTAACCACTTCTGCCCCAACATCTGAAGCTTCACTAGAGGAACTTATCAAGAAAATGGCTATAAATAGTCTCTAATTTTAGCAATGGACATATTCTAGCATTCAAACTTTGCAAAAACAGATCAGACAACTTGCCACTTCAATGAATGCCATGTAGTAAGCTCAAGGATCAAGCCAACTACCTTCCAAAAAATTAGTGAATCCAAAGGGAACTAATGTGGGTGCAGTGTCCTTAAGATCCAAAAAAATTGCAGAACCAACCCCAGAAAAAATAAAGAAGTTGTTGAGGTAACACCTAAACCTGAACCCTCTGTTGTTGTTGAGGCTGAAAAAGAGTATATACCACGAATCCCTTTCCCACACAGAGTACTGAAAAGTAAGAAGATTGATGATGAAGACAAAGAGATTTTGGATGTATTCAAAAAGGTGGCGGTGAACATTCCACTTCTTGATGTTATTAAGCAGGTTCCTAAATATGAAAAATTTCTGAAAGATTTAAGCACTCACGAGAGGAGACTTAAGGGAAATGAGAGAGTCAATTTAGGAAGAAAGTTTCTTCCTTCATTCATCCTAAAGTACCCGAAAAAGTCACATCCGAGCGAAATGTTTCAGCTCTCACTCAGGCCATGCCACAAAAGTGCAAGGATCCATGAAATTTTGTTATTCCTTGTACCATTGGGGATAGTAAATTCAAAAATTGCATGCTTGATTTAGGAGAGGGAATTAATGTTATACCTACTTCTGTTTATGATAATCTTGATCTTGGTCCTTTGCATCATACAGGTTTAATCATTCAACTGGAAAACATAAGCAATGCCTGCCCCGCCGAAGTAGTAGAAGATGTCCTCGTGCAAGTTAATGACTTGATTTTTCCTACAGATTTTTACATTCTAGACATGGAAGGAGAAACAAAGTCAAGTAGGGCTCCCATCATTTTAGGGAGGCCATTCATGAAAACAACAAAAACAAAAATTGATGTTGATGATGGCACAATGACCATGAAATTTGGTGACATTGTCGCAAAATTTAACATTTTTTATGCTATCAAACATCCATTGGAAGAGAATTATGTTTTTCATATTGAATTTATTTTTGAGTTGGTTGATGATACTTGTGCTGATTTGTTTGCAGCTGATTTTCCATCATTGTCTGATTTTGATGATAGTTACTCATGCGATGACTGTACTGACACTAACCTTTATTTTGTTTGTGTTGAGATTGAGGTTGCCTTGCAGGTTTGTGTTTTTCATGCAGATGATGTTATAGATGATGTCATTTATGCAGTAGAAGCTCTTGACATCCCGACTTCCCCAACCATGCCGTCCATTAAACAAACTCCTTCCTTAGAGCTTAAACCACTTCATAATAATCTGAAATATACTTATTTAGAGATGGATGAAAAGCTCCTGATTATAATTTCTTCTAACATTGAATTTGATAATAAAAAGGTTTTGTAGGTTTTGAAGAAGCATAAGAAGGGAATTGGATGGACCTTGGTTGACATTCATGATTTTAGTCCATCCATGAGTATGCATAGGGTCTCAATTGAAGATGGAACAAAATTAGTGAGGCAACCCCTTAATCCTTTGACTCCTAATGTTGTGAAAAAAGAGATCATGTTCACGTGCTCATTTGACACTTTTACTTATCGAAGATTATTCTTTGATCTTGGAATAAAAGGAGAAGGCACTAATAAAAATTTCAAGGTCAATGGATGCTACCCAAAGTTACTCTATGACATCCCCACTTTGGAAGAGGAGACTGTATAAGATCTCTCTTTGGGAAAGGTTGCTTATGCAATCACCTATCCACCTTGACTACTCGGGTGTGTTCTTTCCTTTCTCTCACTCTTATTTTATATTTTTGTTCTTTCATTGAGTATAATGTGTGCTTTAAGTGTGGGGGAGGGAACCATTTACTTTGTTTTATTTCTTTCAGTTTTCTTCATTTTTGTGTGTTTTCTTAAATAAAAAATAAATAAAAATTGCATGTTATTCTTTGGTTTTGAGTTACAAATTCTATGTTCTATTGATTAAAGAATTGTGGTATGAAGTGATTGAATTTTTTAGGTGCATTCTTGGCATGTTTTGTAGGATTAGACTCTAGATTGTGCATCATTTGTGGTACATAATTAACCTTGTGAGATTTTTAGCCTTTTAATGAAAACCATTCAAAAATCTATATTTTTCTTTCTTCTGTGTTTTACTCATGTCTATTAGTCTCTAGAACTTGAATTGACTATGTTAAAACTTTTTGTTTACTTGTGCACACTGATATGTGTCGCACCTCAAAAAATGTTACGACCTACGCGATGTGACGCGGCAAAATGGTTCAAACAGAGTCGTCACCAAACTTTATTCATTCCAATGAAGGAATAGGAAAATATCTAGAAAACCTTTAAGAGATAAGAACATGGTCATCACAACCACATTCTGGGTTCGGGAGTCGATTACGCAAAGGGAAGGTACTAGCACCCCTCATGTCTGTTGTACTCAATGGGAACCTCTTAGTTTGATTTGTGATGAATTTTAGCTAATGTTATTTGTTTTCTTCTAAGCGAGTAATGCGAAAAGGTAATGAGAAAAGGGTTTCGATAATTTTATCATGTTTTTGTGTTTTTGAATAATATGAATAAGATAAGATGAAGATGACAATATGAATATGAACAATGATAATATGAGCAACAATAATATGAACATTGATATATTGACGGAAAGATAAAGCAAGATAATAATGAGCGGAAATTAAAGTCAGTTGTTAGTCGTTAATTGTCATTGACCGGGTGATTACTTTCAAATCGGGTCTACTCGTAGCAGGATCTTTGAGGAAGATCATGCTATGGAAGGCCGGTCAACAACGATGTTTGTGCTAAAACACGATAGAGAACTGATATGTGGATCATTCTCAAAGAAATTGTGCCACACAAAAAGAAAAGAGAACGGTCTCGTCTTAATCACAAATTTTCGTCGATTAATCGAACGTAACCTATCACAATCCCAAAGTATAGAAAATGATCCAAATAATCTTTCCCTATAGATTTGAAATAATGAAGGTTAAACAACCTCAATAACCAATATTCATAATTTTAAAGACTTCATATACCAAAAATGAAAAGGGAATAAAAGGAGGCAAAAATAATAAGATAAAATCAGAGTAAATTATGAATAATAAATAAAACACACAAAAAAGTTGTAAAAAAATAGAAAGAAAAAATTAAAAGGAAAGTTGAATAAGAATTAAAAAAAAAATTAAAAAAATTATAAAATACAAAGGGAGAGGGGTGCATCACTCATGGTTATGTGTAGATAGAATCATATGGGCTTCAAGAAAAAGGCATCATCTTTCTAAGTAATGGTATGGTCAATAAAAGATGGTGTGTAAAATTGGTGTGTGTGTGTGTGTGTGAATGAGTAACAACATGGGCAGAGCCCATCGATCTAAAACAAACGGATCAAAAAAACATGGGATCATGGTTTTTAAAAAAAAAAAGCTATTTTAAAATCCAATAAAATGAATGCGTTATCATATCAGCATAACAAAGAAAATGGAAAAGTGGCGAAAACGGACAAAGAAGATCAACTTCCTCAAAATAAATTATTCATCATCGCGTCACACCTTTTCATCTTAAAAACGAGCTGGGCAAAACAACATCATGAAGAACGAAATAAAGGCAGACGGTCCAACCTTCTTGCGACGGGATCGACGAGATCTCTCTCCTCTTCGATTACTTCGATTATGCTCGATTATTCAGGTTTGGTTTCGATTTAGGTCCACTTTGGATTTGTGTTTCGTCTCATTCTTTTCTTCTTCTTCTTCTCAATCTTTTCTGGTTCGATTATGGTTTAATTGATGTTTGGGTTGAAGGTTTTGTGAAGACATGGCTTCTCAATGATTTTGATGAAGACAACAATGCTCATATTATATGCTATGCTTGCTCAAACGGAATTGGATCAAAGACTTTGAAGCTACATTAAAGATTGAACAAGATTGCACATTATTTCAAGTCTTGAAGAATTCTAAAGGATTGATCGAAGGTATAAATAACTCCTCTTAGCAATGTGCATACAAGTGTTCAAACTAGTCATCATTCATGTCATGATCAATAGGAAAAGTTTTAGCATCAAAAACACTGTCACAGTTCTGTTTTTAACTGACTTTCACAAATCTGTCTGCAAGTAACCGGTTACTCACCATGCGTTAACCGGTTACCCTGTGCAATGTTTCAAAAATAAAAAGACGTTGTTTCAAGTAACCGGTTGCCCACCATGCGTTAACCGGTTACCACTATTCCAGTTTAAAAAATAATTGCATCTCTTCAGAAAATTAATTTTAATTTCTTCCTTTTGAAGCATGGCATCCTTTGGCATATTGCAACCTTTTGAGTAGGTGTTTATGTGTTATATAAATTCTCATTTTTCAGAATTTCAATTCAACTCCTTGAAAATAATTTTCACACAATCATTCATTTACAAAATCCTTCATCTTTATCAAAGTGTTCTTCAAAACTTTCTAAGAGTGAAACCTCTGAATTAAACCTTCACACATACTGCATTTGTTTCATTCCAATTGTGTTGAACACTTGTATAACATTCTTAGAGTGATTACTACAAAAGGAGAAGATCAATCTTTTGATTGATTCAAGTTCAAAATATAACTTTCATCACTTACTACAAAATTCAGAATTATAGTTCTTTGTCACATCTTATTTTTAGGATTGTTAAAAATTAAGATTGTGAAGTTGTAATCCTTGTTATCCGGATTGTGGATACAAGAGGTCCTTTGTGAGAGGTTTGTTCTCAATATGACTAAGTGTAAAATCCAAGAGGATTGTTCTTGGTGGTTCATAGTTAGTGACTTGTATAGAAAGACTAGGAAGAGTCTTGTCTTGTCCAAAACTATAGTGAAATCTCTTTCAAGTTGAAAGGGGACTGGAGTACTCTCGACCTGTGAGGGGAACCAGTATACTTCCTGGTGTTCTTTACTTTCCGTATTTACCGCATTTCATCACTTAGAAATCTTTAGGAAAGTAAAAATCAAAAACCGTCAAAAATCCGGATAATCGTCTAAGTACCTAATTCACCCCCCCTCTTAGGCACATTTATAACTTACATTTGGCATCAGAGCAGATCATAGGTAACCTATTCCTAAAGATCTAGAATAGCTTCCGCAAGCACAAACCTAGTTTTCAAACACGGTGGAAGTAGTAACAAGCCCCCACTTTTCTCAGGAGAGTATTTTGATTTTTGGAAGATTCGTATGAGAGCACATCTTGAAGCACAAGAAGAAGGTATATGGGAAGCTATTGAGAATGGTCCGCATAATCCTGTGAATGTAGTCAATGGTGTTGGTACTGCAAAATTAAAAAGTACATATGATGAAGAAGACAAGAAAGACATTCTAAATGAAAAGAAAGCTATCAATCTTCTTCAAAGTGATTTAAGTATTAACGAGTTCTTTCGTGTTTGTCAATGTAATCAGCAAAAGAAATATGGGATACTTTGGTAGAAACACATGAAGGTACGACTGAAGTTAAAAGATCTAGACTAAACACTTTAAGTCAAGAATATGAAATGTTCCGAATGCAGCCCGGAGAATCCATTGCCGTATTACAAAAGAGATTTGTTCATTTGACTAATCACTTAATAGCACTTGGTAAGACATTCTCAAATGATGAATTAAATCTCAAAATTCTAAGATCATTAACTAGAGAATGGCAACCAAAAGTAACGACGATATCGGAAAAGAAAAGCCTCTCTACGATGACTTCCGTATCTCTATTTGGTAAACTCCAAGAACATGAATTAGAACTTGGACAACTTGAAAAACATGAACTTCAAGACAAGAAGTCCAAGGGTATTGCTTTAAAAGTAGATACAAGAGGAAAACAAAATGATGATTCATAGGAGGAAGACCAAAATTTCATGCTTCTAGTAAAAAGACTCGGTAAATTCTTTGGAAATAAAGACAAGTCTTTTTATGCTAAAAGAAAGAAACACTTTAAGAAAAAGGAGACTTCCACTTCATCTCAAGATATTACATGTTATGAATATGGAAAGCAAGGTCATATAAAATCCGAATGTCCAAAACTTGCAAAGAAAGGAAGTTTCAAAGGCAAGAAGGAATCAAAAAATAAGAAGGCATACATTGCATGGGAAGACAACGAAATTAGTTCATCGTCCGACTCGGAGAGTGATGAAAGCGCGAAACTAGCACTTATGGCTACACATAACTCCGAAGATGAAAATGACGAGGTTAGTACTAAATTTTATCTTTATGATAATGATGCACAAGAAGCTATAAATGAACTCTTAAATGAATGTAAGGTCTTATGTAAAACAATTTCTTCACAAAAAAGACAAATAACATCTTTAGAAGAAAAAGTCAATGTTATGGAAAAGGAGTCAAAAGATGAAAAACAAAAGAAAACTAGTGAAGAAAAACAAGAGTTGGTATGTAAAAATTGTGAATCACTTTTATTCCAAATTGTTCAATCGAAAAGGGCTCCTACAAAGAAAAGATTTCCTAACAAAAAATCCTATGTTCCTAGATATAAAAGCAATTTTGTTCCTACTTGTTTTTATTGTGGTATTATTGGCCATACACCTAATGCTTGCTATGTAAGAAACTTTAGTATTGCAAGTGGGCATTATGTGTGGGTAAAGAAAGGTACTAATTATGAAGGACCCGAGGCTATTTGGGTACCTAACAAAACTTAATTTGTTTTGTAGGTTTGCTTGAAGACTACTTCAAATCTATGGTATCTTGATAGTGGTTGTTCGAAGTATATGATCGGAGACATAAACAAATTTTCAAGTCTAGTGCTTAAGGCCAAGGGTTATGTTACTTATGGAGATAATAATAAAGGAAAGATTCTTGGCGTAGGCAATGTTGGTGCACCACCTTTCACAACAATTGAAGATGTGCTTTATGTTGAAGGCTTAAAGCATAATCTTATTAGCATAAGCCAACTTTGTGACAAAGGATTCAAAATCAAGTTCACTAAAGATGAATGTTTGATAGAAGACAAAATCGCTAATGATGTAATGCTTAAAGGTAAAAGAATTAACAATATTTTTATGATTTCCCTTGATGACACTTCTTTGAAGGTTAAATGTCTTATGGCAAGCAATAATGATTCATGGCTTTGGCACAAAAGGATTGCTCACATTCATATGGAGCATTTGAATAAATAAATTAAACATGATTTAGTTATTGGTTTACCAAAGATAAAATATGTCAAAGATAAGTTGTGTGATGCATGTCAAAAAGGGAAACAAACCAAGTCAACTTTCAAATCTAAAGATGTGGTGTCCACTTCAAGGCCACTACAATTGTTGCATATGGACTTATTTGGTCCATCAAGAACAAGAAGCTTCAGAGGTAATGTATATGCTTTAGTTATTGTTGATGATTTCTCTAGATATACTTGGACTTTCTTTTTAGTGTAGAAAAGTGATGCATTTAAGGCGTTCAAGAAATATGCAAAGCAAATTCAAAATGAGAAGTCACTTTCAATTGCCTCCATAAGAAGCGACTATGATGGAGAATTCCAAAATGCTTCCATTGAAGAATTTTGTGAAGAACATGGAATATCTCACAACTTCTCGGCTCCAAGGACTCCTCAACAAAATGGAGTGGTCGAGAGAAAGAATAGGTCACTGGTGGAACTTGCAAGAACAATGCTTAGCGACTCAAATCTTCCAAAATATTTTTGGGCGGATGCGGTAAGCACGACAAGTTATGTAAGTAATCGTGTTAACATTAGACCTATTCTTAAGAAGACCCCTTATGAACTTTTCAAAGGGAGGAAACCAAACATTGCTTACTTTCACATTTTTGGATGCAAGTGTTTTGTCTTAAACAATGACAAAGACAATCTTGGTAAGTTCGATGAAAAATCGGATGAAGGTATATTTCTTAGTTATTCTCTTTCTAGTATGGCTTATAGAATTTATAATAAAAGAACTTTAACAATTGAAGAATCTATGCATGTTAAGTTTGATGAATCTAACCCCTCCAAGGAGGATATTGTTCTATACGATGATGATGATGATGAAATTGTAGAAGTTCCTCAAGAAGATACTTCAAAAGAAAATCAAGTGGAACATCAAGAATAAACGATTCAACAAGAGTCAAATGTAAATGATCTACCTAAGGAATGGAGGACTCATAGAGATCATCCAATTGACAAAGTTATTGGTGATATTAGTCAAGGTGTAGCAACAAGGTTAAATCTTAAAGATGCTTGCTTAAACATGGCTTTTGTCTCACAAATTGAACCTTCCAAAATTGGTGAAGCCTTAAGTGACGACCATTAGATTATTGCTATGCAAGAAGAGTTAAACCAATTCGAAAGGAATCAAGTTTGGGAACTTGTTCCTAGATCAAGTGAGAAACACATCATTGGTACCAAATGGGTGTTTAAGAACAAACTTGATGAGAATGGGATAATTATTCAGAACAAGGCAAGATTGGTGGCTCAAGATTACAATCAAGAGGAAGGCATTGATTTTGAGGAAACATTCGCTCCAGTTGCAAGGTTAGAAGCTATTCTGTTATTACTTGCTTACGCATGTTCATTAAATTTTCAGCTATATCAAATGGATGTCAAAAGCGCATTCTTGAATGGCTACATCAATGAAGAAGTATATGTCAAACAACCCCTAGGCTTTGAAGACTTCAAGAATCCTTCACATGTCTTCAAGTTAAAGAATGCTCTTTATGGCTTAAAGAAAACACCAAGGGCTTGGTATGATCGTCTAAGCAACTTTCTTTGTGAAAAGTGATTTGTAAAAGGCAAAGTTGACAAGACATTGTTCATTAAGAAAGCAAAAGATAATACTTTGTTAGTTCAAGTCTATGTAGATGACATCATATTCGGGTCAACGAACAAAGATCTTTGTGAAGAATTTTCAATGATGATGCAAGGAGAGTTTGAGATGTCTATGATGGGTAAGATGAATTACTTTCTTGGACTTCAAATTAAGCAACTAAAGGACGGTATGTTCATCAACCAATCCAAGTATTGCAAAGAATTATTGAAAAGATTCGACATGGATGGATGCAAGGCTATGGCTACACCAATGGGATCCGGAACCTATGTTGATCAAGATGAATCGGGTACTTCCATTGATATTACTAAGTATCGAGGTATGATTGGTTCTTTATTATATTTGACGGCAAGTCGTCCTGACATAATGTTTAGTGTGTGTTTATGTACCCGGTTTCAAGCAAATCCAAAGGAGTCACATCTCACCGCCGTAAAAAGGATCATGAAGTATCTCAAGGGAATGACAAACGTTGGTCTATGATATCCAAAAGGTAGTGTTTGTAATTTAATTGGTTATTCTGACGCGGATTATGCAGGATGTAAAACCGATAGAAAAAGTACAAGTGGTACTTGTCACATTTTGGGAAATGCTTTAGTGTCTTGGGCGTGCAAGAAACAAGCATGTGTCGCACTTAGTACAGCCGAAGCAGAATATATTACAGCAGGTAGTTATTGTGCACAAATTCTTTGGCTCAAACAACAACTTCTTGATTATGGACTAGATCTCGGTTGCATTCCTCTACACTGTGACAACACAAGTGTAAATAACATCACAAAGAATCTGGTCATGCATTCAAGGACCAAACACATAGACATTCGACATCACTTCCTTCGTGATCATGTGCTTCATGGAGATGTTGAAGTTACCTTTGTGGACACGCATAATCAACTAGCGGATATTTTCATAAAACCACTCGCAAAAGAACCGTTTTTCAAGATTCGATGAGAACTTGGCATTTTAGATGAAGGTGATCTATAACTCTTCAATATTTCTTCATTATACACTATAATGAAGCCAAGGTACACAAAATATTAATTTTTTAAATATTACAAGCTTTCTTTAAAAAGTGTTTTATGTTGAAAATATGCTATTTCTTGATTTTATACTTGCTTAACCTAATTTTTATAATCAGTGATTATCACTCAAAGTTGCATTACTATGTATATTAACATGTCAACACAATTTTTTTTTGAAAAATCTCACAGTTTTTGCACTGCAAAGCTACTGTTTTTCAAACTTGAGCTTAAGTAACCGGTTAACGCGTGGTAAGTAACCGGTTACCCCTTGTATTTTTTGCCCCAGAACGCACTTTTTAACACGCGTTAACCGGTTACCACTGCTATTTTTTGAAAAAAAAATTAAATTAATGTTACGTTATTTTTATATGGTCTGTGTGTTAAATGTTATTTTTGTCTTGTTTGGTTGGTCAAAAGTGCTTATAAGAATAAGTTAATTGCATCTATTGTCATAAATAGCATTGGAACTTATTTCCTCCACTTATTCTTCAACTCTTTCCAAATTCTTCTCCATAAACCCCTTTACTACACTTTAAGAGGATTCAAACCCCATTCAACATTTTTACTCTTTATAAATCCTAACCCTCCAAAGTCTCATCTTCATCTCTCACTTTAACCCAAAATCCGAAAATCCTTTCCAAACCCTAACTCTCAAGCTCTTGCAATGGCTCCTTCAAGGAAAGATAAGGGTAAGAAGAAAATGGGAGAAAGTTCTGACTCTGTTGAAGAACATCACATGCAACCTGTCAAACTCAGAAGGATGGATTTTGATGTCAGAACCAGAACCTTGATGCAGGTAAAATATGTCAACTTCTCAGGTTTTCCAAATCACAGTTTTACTTTTGAGGTTTTGCTTAAAAACTCTGGAGTTAAGGATCTTGTTGCTGAGGTGGGTCCTTATTATCCTGACCTAATTAGGGAATTTTATCATACTGTTAAGTTTGGAAAAGATGAATTAGATGAAGACTTGCTTATTTCTTCTATTAAGGATAAGGAGATTTTTATGGATTTAGAAGAGTTAGGAAAATGTTTGGGTGTTCCATCTGATGGTGAGGAACTGCGTCAGGGTGCTTTACCTAACACTAACACTTGGAAGAATTTTGACAGCTTAGCATGCTTTGTGGAAATTTCCAGAGGATCTCATGATGATGTTTTAGCTAAACAACCTTCAAATGCCACAAGAGTTCTCAAATATGCTGCCTCCCTATCTGTCAGTGACCGTATGCTACACTAAATTTTGGCATATATTTTGGTCCCGAAACACTCAAATCATTCCCAAGTGAGTGAGTTGGAAGTTCAACTCATTCGGGCAATGAAAATGGGACTAAAAATTAACTAGGCATATGTGATATTTCACCACATGCAACATCAACTCTCTCTCTCCGGCGGTCTACCTTATGCAAGGATTGTCTCAAAAATTCTGGAATATAATGAGTTATTGCTTTAAAGGGAACCAAGGAATCAAATGTCTTATAGGGTGTGTGAGATAAATGCAACAATTGTTACTAAGAACACTGGAATCATTGTTGCGTCTAATGGTATGTATCGCTACAAAGATGAAGTGGCTGCCCCCGTTGTTGCTCCTAAAGGTGGTTTCACAAATGAGTTTCTCTACAATGAATTGCAGAGCATAAAGGCAACCATGAACCATAACCACCAACAAACCTCTCGAGGCATAAACTCCCTTAGAAAGTTATTCCGGTCCATGCTCTGTAACCAAGCCACCGTGGAAGAGGAAAGAGGAAATGATGTTGGTAAAGAGGAAGAAGAAGGAAGTGACGATGAGGAAATGAAAGAGAATTCTGAAAGTGACTAATTTCATGTGTTATGTATGCATCTAGTTTCTAAGAATTAAGTTTAGTTTTTTGATTAAGAATTAAGTTTCTAAGACAAAGATGTTTAGACTTGTTGAGTTATTTTGTTTCGTACTTTGTTGTTTTGGTGCTACTTTCTTTTGATCAAGTTTAATCTATATTAAGTGTTTTGTTAAGCCTTGTGTATTGTTCTCTTTGTATGAGTTGGTATTCTTCTCATCTTTAAATCATGTTCATACAACATGTGATCTTTTGTTTCAAAGTCTTTTTCCCTTCCTTTTTGGTAATGACAAAGGGGGAGAAGCTTGTATTGTGTTGTATGGTTTCTCTAACAAATTTTGCAAATTTTAAAAGTGTCGCACCCTAATTTTTGACCCTAAGGTCCCGTTTCTTTTTGCATAGCATCTTTAGGTCATAGGACTTTGTGTGTATGTTTATTACGACTAATAAGTTTGTGCAGGCGCATTGAATTCAAATGAAGACAATACTCATTCTTAAATTTAGGGTTTTCTGTCTATTTGGTGTGGAGCACGACCATTTGAAAACTGAGTAGGGTTTTGGGAGGAATAATGTGGATATTCTTAATGTACTTTGAGGTGCTATGTTCGGATATGTTCACGTTGCAATATTTAAGGGTTTTTGGAATGACTCAAAGCTCACCAAAACTCAAGGGATTCAAACCCTATTAAGTAGACTTTACTTCTCCATGTTCATGTTCATTCTACTAAGCCTTAAACAATACATGTTTAATTCTCATGTATTTTGAGATAATGTTGGATACGTTCTTTTTGGTTGGTGATGTGCACGAGACGGAGCCGCTCCTTGGTATATTTTGTTCTAAGCCATATTCGAATCTTTTGAGAATCAAAAAAGTTTTGAAGGACATACTGAACCATGGCATGGAGCTACTTATTTCATTGAAAAGTTGACACAAGCCAGATACATTGTTTTCCACACCAAAGGCTTATTATTGAGATGAATTTCAATTTCCCACATGCTGGAAACTCCCAAGGTTGAAATGTTAATGCACATTTTCATGCAGCTATTGATGGACTATTTGAATGATAATGCTTATTATGCCCTGGTTGCTTATTTGTATTATAATATACACCAATTCGGATGACGGTTTTCAGGAGAATCTCGTTGGTTATAATCACAAATTAAGGATCCTACTTGAAATTATTGTTGAAAAGATTCCAACACTCTTCAGAATTACACAATCAAAGTTCATATTTCAAGAAGAGTCTAATTCAATTCAAAATGCCAAAGATTCAAAATATACAAAATTCGATACAAAGTTCAAAGGTCTTTTGCAAAGACATAAGATAAGGTCGCTAAATGAGATGTTCCTTTTGTCAAAAGGAGCATCAAAAGGAAATGCCTCAACGTGCTACAAAAATACATTTGGCTGGATATAATTATGAACAAATTAGTAAGAATACACAACATGGACTCTACCTAAAATTACAAGTTATACATGCTCAGTAGTAGTTTCTGCCAAAGTGTATCTATACATTGGTTGGTCCACCATCATGTTTGATTGTTCTTCTTGATTCACCTGGCTACATGCTTGTCCGTGTTGCTTCGTGCCTTTCCCGCGTCGGAGAGGGGTACATTTCCATTACATTGCTCTTGGGCCCCCTAAACCAACCACTTTGAAGAGCATGGTCTGTCTTGAGCAGCTACCAAGTCACTGGATGAATAAATGTGTCTACCCAAATGTTACCTGCATCAACAATACACCATCATCACTCTAATTCTAAAGCCCTCCACAACCGGCGAGCAAAACCACAATAGTGTCATTAACACAGTTAAACCAAGAAGAAAATGGAAACAAGGCCATAAATAATTTAAGAAGTAAAACACAAAACTGAAACCTCAGAGCTTCCTCTTCAGATCCATATCATGAACCTGCAGAATGCAAATATCGCCAAACATTACACCATATCATCACCAATATCCTCCCATAAAAAAAAACCCTAACCTATGTTCACATGAGTTTCTAACACACAACATCTCCAATTTTAAATAACATAATCATCACAGAGAGGAATTGTAGAAGAAAGTTTGAAGTCCAAAACAATATCATTCAAAGTCGGCTTTGAGAAAATCCAAATCAGAACTGAAACCGCAAATTCGCGGATTTACATCTTGGGCTCCTATAGCAATGTAGAATGGTATAAAACCTAGTGTAAAATTGTATGACTATTATAAAGGGATGCCCCATGCAAGCTGCTCAATATGAAGATCACAAGGTTTAAAGGGTTTACCCTTAGTTGGATTAATGGTTGGTTTCCATGAGGCTCCGAGTGATGCTGTAGAGTATGATGGTTCGTAACCCAAATAGAAACCAAATCCGGTGCAAGTGGATGCCAGCAATGAGACGTTTAGTGCAAACAGTTTTGTCAACTCAGCTCGAACGTCTAAAGATAGCTACCGTCATCAAATTCACGTGTCGCAGCGCCGACCTCCTTATACTCATAAATATTGATCGCCCTTTTGAAGCACCTGTAAGCATCAACGGAGAAGTGAGATAAGCCTTTTAGTACGAGAATTTGGAAGATGACACATACAAGAAAGAAAAACAAGTTTACTACCATGGAAAGTGCAGTACATGCTGCCGGTTCACCTCTTTTTTTGGTAACGTGGTAATACCATTTAGTCACATCTACAGAAGATGTTTGTTATCAACCACAACCGAAGCCCAATTTATAGCCAGGATTTCTGTATAAAATTAAACATGAGAAGAAGTTTGTGCGACAAAACACCATGTGACAACAAGCCATAATTACTCTTTGGCAATATTAACGGGATGGAAAGAAATGCATTAACAATATAATGTAATTTTCTGACCCTATTTAACCTTGTTGATCATAGTCGAATTCGTCGTTTGAGGCTGCTGCGGGACTCCTGCGTTCAATACCTTCAGCTGACGAGTACGTGAATTTGGTGGCAGATAGTGGTACTATAGAAGAGATGGACGCGTCATTGGGCTGGCGGGGGATGATTACCACAAAGCTCTTATGCCATTGATAGGTGCTGCACAATATCACCTCCATTTCTAGCTAGTACAGAGAAAAAGATACACGGTAACCGTTAATCTCAAAGAGGAACGATACAAAGATGAAAATGATGAATCTTAAAATATGTCATGCTAACTTACTTGGCAGTACTTCAGTAAGAGGCAAGAATCGCATGGACAACGTTCTTAACATTGAAGCAACAAGAGTGAATTATGGTCACGATTTCCGCCATTCCTGCTAGACACAATATTTTATTGTCAGAATAAAAGAGTGTCAAAAAAGCATGAATAACAGGATGAAGATTGAAACGTATTCAGAGCATTTTGAATCGTTCCCCCAAACTTCAGATAGTTTCCAAAACAACATTTATCAGACCTGCATCAAACGGTACATAAAGATGAAAATAGTTGAAATTATACACGTAAGAGGTTAACATGAGTGAACGAATTGAAAACGGAAAGATATCAGAAAGTAATCAAAGCAGAGCAAATTCAAATTACTTTCCAAAACACAGAGGAATATGTCTAAAAATCAGTTTAAACAAAAAAGAAAGAACTCCTATTTTGGCCTCAGAATATTTTTTGAATCAGAGAGATTTCATCATCTTCAAAATTAAGAACTGAGGGCAACATCGTAAAGACACCGCCAACATCAATTCCTTCCAATTTGGATCAATCAGAGCATTCAACTCAATAATTACAAGAGATCATATCAAAAGCGGATAATTGTTGGATCTTCCAGATTAAACCGTATCACAAATTCAAATTTCAAATTAAAAAAAAAACTTTCCAAATCAGTAAACCAAGTGAATCGTATCAAATTACCCAAAACAATTCAAAACTTTCTAACACCATTCACTAAAGACACGTTGGAAAACAGTCAGCAACAGGGCATCAGAAATTCAAATCACAATCAGATCGTATCAGGCAATTCAAATATTTCAAAAAACCTTCTAAATCCAACCAAATCAGATCAAATCATTTAACACATTATCAATCAGCATTCAAGATTTCCAAGTTCCCTAATTCATCATCGGCCTATAAAAAGGGACAAGGGTTTGGCAGAAGAGACAAAAAAAAATTGACAAAAACCAATGATAATCATACGTATCCATACACCAAGGTACTCAGCAAAGTTCATCACAAAAAAAAAAACCAGGATACACAGTGATTAAATCGAGGCTCAGAACACCAAGAGCGTTCATCATCGCCCAACGGGCTCAAAAACACGCAATAAACATAAACGAAGGGAGGATATCACCTGGAGCATCACAAGGATCCACTTTCAGCTCACGCGTCGCTGTTGAAGCCCAATCGGAGGGTCTCTGATAGGTAATCCAAAAATCACTCTCTTTTAAATTTCCTCTCACCATGAACATGCATGAATTGTCATCTATCCATGAATATTACGGCTCTATTTGTTTGATTTCCATCGTTCGTTGTTTGTTTATGCCGTTAGGGTTCCCGATTTGGGGGAAAACCGATTTAGGGTATTGAATAGGGGAGTGGGCGAAACTTATGGGTTTTTTTTAGTTGCTTGAATCTCAGTCGCCGCCGTAGGCGATTTCCGGCGTGGCGGCACCCTTAACAAGGAATCAGAGGGTAAGAGAACGAGAGAGAAGAAACGAGAGCGATAGAACGAGAGAGAAGACATATTTTGTTTTTTCGTTCTTTCTTTTAGTTTTTAACATGTTCACTGATGCCGTGCATGCACCCCTTTTTTTTTTTTTTTTCTTAAAATCAATTTTTTTTTCTAAAAGAAATCAATTAATCTGTTTTAAAAAAAACTAAACATAATCTGTTTTTTTATAAAATAAAATTTGATTTTGTTAAAAATAAAATATAAAACATAATTTGTTATAAAAATAAAAGACAATCTATTTTTTCTGTTATAAAAATAAAATATAATTTGTTATAAAAATAAAATATAATTTGTTTTAAAAGTAAAATAATTTGTTTTTTGTTATAATAACTTAACATTATGGTTCTTTTTATATGGAAATCTAATTTAGTTTTTCATAAGATAATTCTAATCTTAATAATAACTCGTTCCTTTTATATAAGTACATCAAAAAAAATATATATATAATTTTCATAATAAATTTTCGGGTGCAAATTTCTTTTTTAATTAATTTTTTTAATAAGAGTTTGTTTATATAAGATCATTTAAAATTAATCATCGTTTCAACATAGTAGTAATCCTTTGATTTATATCATGTTCTTTACCCAATTAAAATAAATTTATAACCTCTCATACCGTATTCGTCTCTAATTTTCTAAATGCATGCTTAAATCTCGTTGACTTCGCAAGATACATATATGATGCATGATTTGAATGTCTTGTTTGAATATTAATTGTTTGCCTTGTATGTTGAAGTTTCAATCATGATCTTATGCTCGTTATTTTATAATATGATTGCATGAATTATCATATCTTAATTTGCTATTAACTTTTGAATTGTTTATATCGGTTTTATCCCCCTTTAAATCCAAAGGAAGGTCACTAATATTGACTAAACCGTCATAAGACTAACTCTTAGATCCCTTGGCCTTAAATCCGGAGTTTCCGTACTCCATGTCTCGTTGTAGACACTTAAAAACCTTAGCTTTAGGATCAGAGTTTTTATACTCCAAGTAAATGTCCTCCATGAACATTTACAAACTTACCCCTCTTGGACCATCCTACAACTTTAGAGTCACCGTACTCTATGTAAGGTTTTGCCCGAAACTTTAATTCCCTCTTGGAACCTTGACCCCGTCAAGAAGTTCCTCTTCTTAGAACTACGCATACTCTGATTCTACACCCGAGGATACGTAGGCGTAAGGTGTGATGCCTTATCGTGTATACTTAGATACTAACCCCTAGGGTTCTCAACCTTTAGCATAGTACCCTTAGCAAGCGAAATATAAAAAAATAACATAATAAAACGAGAGGCTCCCGTAGAGTACTACGGACGTTTAGGATGCTAATACCTTCCCTAGGCGTAACCAACCCCCGAACCTTAGATCCCCCCTTTAGGTTTTTGACCTTGAACCGTTCCTTTGGATAAATCAAAGTCGGTGTCGAAATAAATGTAATCCTAGTTCATTAATAACTATGGTATCCAAATTTTCACCGCGATAGAAATGGCGACTCTGTTGGGGATATAATGTTTTTTATTATTGAGGGTTTCCCCTAACTTGTTTATTTATGCTATTATTATTATTTGCTTGCTTGGTTTTCTTTTTTTTGTGTAGGTTTGGGAATTTAGTGTGGTGAGACAAAGTACTACACCCGGACTACAGTGACATTAAGATAGGAAAACGGTGAGACTTCAATGATGCTTTGAGGGAGTCGATTCCTGAAAAAGTAAATTGAAACTTCACCACTCAGTCTAGGCCCTCTCGAATAAAATATTTGTCCAACGAGTTCATCCGTGAAGACGGTATGGTTTCGATCTAAAGGCCCTCGGGACTGGGGACCGTAGTTACCTTTAACCCAACTTGGCCTATTAGGTAGTGCGGGCACTATGCGGGAGTCTATTTCCGCGATAGTTGCTACGCGATACTACACTCAGACGAGATTCTCTTGAGAATATTATTGACTACCAAGTGATTTGGAAAATCGATAATATCCGAAAGATGGATTGTAGACTCTGGGGACTTTGTAGAACCCGTTCGGCAGGTACATCTGAAACTATAGTACACTCCTATGGGATGGGTAGACCTTGACTTCATGCTATGACCTTTTAAACCTAGGACTCTTTGCTTGTTTGTTTTGCTTGAGTGTGCTTTGTGTTGCATACATTCATAAGCATCATGTCATAAAGATTCAAGGGACTTGACTATATTTATGAACTTTATAGGGATGCTATGGATACCGAAAGAAGGAATACCAAGAAGTACACTTTTCAAATTCCTGACTTGGACGATCTAAAGAGGTTGGGAGCTTTGATAACAAATGAGGAAAATTTTCGAAGAAAGCATGGGAAGCTTTTATATGTGTTGAATACAAGTGTAGATCAAACGCTGCTTTCTACATTACTCCAGTTTTATGATCCGATGTATCACTGCTTCACCTTTCCAGATTACCAACTTGTACCTACACTTGAAGAGTACTATCAGATAATTGGGTTACCTATTCGAGACAATTATCCCTTTCCGGTCTTCACAAATAAACCTGATGAAGAGGAAATCGCTAAGCATACACATTTGAATGTAGCTGACATTAAAGCTAATATGATTGCAAAAGGGAAAACTTCCGATTTTACTGCAAAGTTTTTGGTCACCAAAGCCCGATATTATTTTGACCATCACAATAAGGAGGCTTTCGAAGCAGTTTTCGCCCTACTCATCTATGGTGTTCTTTTATTCCCAAGTTTCAAAAATTTCATGGACCTCAACACCATTAAAATTTTCCTGAAGAAGAATCTGGTTCCGACCTTATTAGCTGAAGCTTATTATTCCGTTCATACGAGGAATGCTCGTGGAAAGGGAATGATTACTTGTTGTGTTCATCTGTTGTACAGGTGGTTTATTTCGCACCTGCCTAAAACACGTGACTTTTGGAATCCCAAGAAGGGGTGGTGGTCGCAAAAGATAATGTCTCTCACTCATTCCGACAACGACTGGAATAATCACTTACCTGATAAGGTGGTTATTATAGACAGCTTAGAAATTTTGGCAATGTACCCCTCTTCAGCATTGAAGGGTTAATCAACTACAATCCAGTTTTGGCGCAAAGACAACTAGGGTTCCCCCTAAGAGACAAGCCTGACAGCGCCCAAGTAGAAAACATTTATTTCAAACATGAAAAATTGAGCAAGGATTTAAGGGAACAAGTTTTAAGTGCTTGGGATCAGAAGATTAAGAAGGATCTGCATAATTTAGGGAAGCCTGATTGTGTCTCTCTGGAACCTTATCTCCAATGGGTTCGAAGAAGGGTCATTGAGTTGAAGATTCCTTATCGTCGTCAAGATCCAATGGTTCTAAAAGAAAAACCGGTCTTATACTTTACATCTGATGCTGACAAGTTGAAAATTGCTTTAGAAAATCTCAACAAATGGAAGAGGCTTGGAAGAACAAGTACCACATAGCTTTGGAAGAGAATGCCGAACTTCAACAGCAACTCAAGGCGAAAGAGGAAGAATTCACTTCATTCAAGAAGAGGAAAGCACAAGAAGAGTTACCTCACCCTAAACCTCAATCAACACCTTGGAAGTTAATGGTTGACAAGCTTATCTTGGAGAAGAGCAAGATAGAAGAGGAAAACAGGAAGCTCAAGACAAGGCTTTTAGGAGAATCTCCTTAGATCTTTCTTAGTTTTTATTTAACTATTCCGTTATGGTTTTTGAAAAGTGTGCTGAATCATTGTAATGAATTTTATTTAATTAGCAGTTTCATCTTTCGGTATTCCAGACATTAATTTTGTAACCGACTTTTTATGATTAATAAAATGCGTTTTGGGATGTGAAAGATGCTTCTGAATGGCCCGTTAAACTCATGGATCTCGCTCACTTGGACATTGTTTGGCATGATCCAATGTACGAAGGAATTCCCATGATTCACAGCTATGGAGATTTCCCCAATATGCCTCTCCTTAGCACAAAAGGATGCACTAGTTACAACCCTATTCTCGCCTGTCGCCAGCTTGGACATCCGATGAATGAAATACCTGATCCGGAGAACCTGAAAAGAATTTTCCTCTATGAGGGAGAAGACCTTCAGCTGAAGATTCAGATTTTATTTGCTTGGCGTCGAATCAACAGACAAGGGATGACTACAACAACAAACCCCGACTGCACAGTTACAGAATCTTGCCTGGAGTGGTCGCGCAAACGAGCTCTCGTTCTGACAATGCCGTATCCTCGACCCAAGCCTCCCGTAGTGGAATCAAATGAAGTTTCAAGATTGAAAGCAGAAGTGGAGAAGCTGACACTGGACAAGTACACATTGCAGGAAAGGATTGACAAGTTGATGGAAGAACTCAGTGAAAGAAAGGGAGCATCATCCAGTTGATCGAAGCCCTAGTCCCTTTTTTTTTATATTCTGTTTGTTTATTATAATAAAGCCCTGAAGGTGTATCGTTGTAATGAAAGTTTAAATTTTAAATAAAATAAATTTCAGATTACGATATTTGAAACACACTTTTGAGTTCCTTGAAGTGTATGTTGCATCATACGCATCATTTGCATCTGCATTTGCATTTCTTTGCATTCCAGGTTCTTATCCGTGTCTCCTTTCAGAAGACAAGCTAAGTCATCGATACAAAACTCGAGCCGGTCGTAAAAAAAGAATGGATCAACTCGAGCAGGAAAAGAGAGCACTCCGGGAAGAGGTTTCAACACTGAAAGAAAGTCTAGAGAAGATCAATGGGATGATGGAAGCTTTGATGGCTGCTCAGAATCAGCCATCACATGGTACGACATCACACAACACTGGTATCTCTGAGATAATATCAGCACCGATCCCAGTGGTGCCCACTACAAATGAAGTTCAATATTCCATGCCTCCTGGATACCCGTGGGGTATGCCTCTTAACTTTACTCCAGTTGGATACCGCCCACCTGTGTCTCAAGTTATTGCCACAACTGTTGTAATGACTGCGCCACCACCTGTGGTGAATGCTACTCCTTTTCATCTGGAAGAACTTGTGTTTCATGCTGACCCTAGTGAGAGTATTGGAATGGAAGAGCGAATGGATGATTTCCAGGACCAGTTTCTAGAAATTAAGAAAGAAATCAAAGCCCTTCGCGGGAAAGAGCTATTCAGAAAGAGTGCCTCTGAGCTATGCTTGGTTCCTAATGTTTAGATCCCTCCAAAGTTCAAACTCCCTGACTTGGAGAAGTATAAAGGAAATTCTTGCCCACATAGTCACATAGTTATGTATGCCCGAAAAATGTCTGCTCATAAGGATAATGATCCCCTATTGATACATTACTTCCAGGACAGTTTGACTGGCGCGGCCCTCAAGTGGTACATGGGGCTAGATAGTTCAAAGGTCCGTAGTTTTAATGACCTCTGTGAGCTTTTTATCAAGCAATATAAATATAATGTCGACATGGCACCAGATAGAGACCAGTTGAGAGCCATGGCCCAGAAGGAAAGAGAAAACTTTAAAGAGTACGCCCAGCGTTGGCGTGAATTAGCCGCTCAAGTTACGCCACCTCTAGAAGAGAAGGAGATTACTAGAATTTTCCTGAAAACACCGAGCCCGTTTTTCTATGAGAGAATGGTAGCAAGCGCCCCTAGTGATTTTACTGAAATAGTAAACATGGGAATACGTTTGGAAGAAGGTGTCCGTGAAGGAAGATTGGTGAGAGAAGGAAGCGCTTCTAGCAATGCCAAGAAGTATGGAAGTAATTTTGGGAAAAAGAAAGAACAAGAAGTAAGTACTGTGCACCAAGGACGGTCAAAAGGAAGATATTAGTAACACCCACAGATCGCTGCTGTGACCCCAGTTATCAATGCTCCAGCTTACCAACCACAGTTTGCACAACCTTATCAACCACCACCTCAAACTCCACCTGCTTTGCCACAACAACAATATCGTCAGCAAAATCAGCAATCTCCTCAACAAACCCGACAGCCGTTCAACAGCCCCAATCGTGTGGTCAGGAAACCAAATTTTGATCCAATTCCTGTGTTATATGCAGAACTCTTTCCAGCATTGTTGCAAAAAGGCCATATCCAGACTAAGCCCCCACCAGCAGTGCCCAAGGACCTTCCTTATTGGTATATAGCTGATCAGTTTTGTCCATATCATCAGGATGCGCCAGGCCATATTATCGAGAATTGCTATGGATTGAAAGCCGACGTTCAGAGATTGGTTAAAAGTGGAATCCTAACGTTCAAAGATTCAAACCCAAATGTGCAGAACAATCCTCTACCACATCATGGAGCGACCAATGTGAACATGATCCAAGAGTGTCTTACAGATGAGGATGAAGAAGTATTTGTGATAGTTCCCCACATCAAAGATCTGGAACGAATTGAGTTTACTTATGATAGCCGGAAGACTGTTGCTAATCCTCTGGTTATTAATGTACCTGGTCCATTTCCTTATACTTCCAGCAAGGCTATTCCCTACAGGTATAACGCTACTATGTTTGAAAATGGTAAGGAGGTGCCTTTGCCTAATTTGTCCTCTGTAGTCAACATTGATGATGTTAGCCGAGTTACAAGGAGTGGTCGAGTTTTCTCGGCACAAAAAGATAAAGAGGTCCCTTCTGAGCAGCCAGTTGTAGAGAATACGACTCTGGGGCAATCTAGTGGGAATGATTCTATAGACAAATCTGATGAGGTTCTAAAGATGATCAAGAGAAGTGAATACAAGGTGGTGGGTCAGTTGCTACAGACACCATCTAAAATATCCGTGTTACAATTGCTAATGAACTCCGTGGCCCATAGGCAGGTATTGCAAGGAGTACTGGAGCAGGCATACATCGACCATGATACAACTATAGAGCAGTTTAGTGGAATAGTGGGCAACATTACTGCGTGCAACAATCTGGGATTTTGCGAAGAGGAGTTACCTGAAGAAGGAAAGAAGCATAATCTGGCTCTGCACATTTCAATAAACTGCATGAATGACATGTTATCTGGAGTTTTGGTTGATACTGGTTCTTCGTTGAATGTGATGCCAAGGACGACTCTCACAAGGCTGACTTATCAGGGACCACCAATGAGGCCGAGCGGTGTTATTGTTAAAGCTTTTGATGGTTCGAGGAAGACCGTGATTGGAGAAGTGGATTTACCCATGACTATTAGGCTCAGTGTTTTTCAAATCACATTTCAGGTCATGGACATTCATGTCGCCTACAGCTGTTTACTAGGCAGGCCATGGATACACGAGGCTGGAGCGGTTACATCTACCCTACACCAGAAGCTGAAGTATATTTGTGACGGACAGTTAGTCACAGTTTGCGGAGAAAGGGCTTTAGTGGTGAGCCAACTCTCTTCCTTTTCTTATGTCGAGGCAGAAGAAGAGGTGGGGACTCAATTTCAAGTTCTCTCGATCGCTAACAACAACACCAAGAGTAACGAAGTTACTATGACATCTTTAAAATACACACAACGAGTTGTAGAAAGTGGCTCTCAAGGGAAGTGGGGGCAGGTGCTGGTGTTGCCCGAAAATAAGAACAAGAAAGGTTTGGGTTTCAAAGGTAACAATTCCGAGAAGACTCCCACAGGAAATACGATTATTCCCCCTATCAAGAATGTGTTTCACAGCGGAGGGACTATCCATTCACCAGAGGTAAATGTTGCGGAGAATGATTCTGAAGATGCTTTCATTCCTCTCTTTCCTCCTCCACCAGAAGCCCAAGGATCTGAATATGAAGCCAGTGCCATCCTTGAAGATGAGTCTGTCAAAGATCAGCCTAATCTTGTGACGCATGGGGCAATGGCCCAGAATTAGAGTGCTGTTAATGTTCCTGTTGTGATCCCTTTATCAAAGTAATTGTTTCGTTGTTTCATTTGTATTAGTTATTCGCTCTGCCCAAGGAGATATCATTTGTGTGTGGGCTTTACTTTTCATAATTCCCTTTGCTCTGCCCAAGGCAAAGGTGATTTTGTGTTGGGGCCTTTGTTTGAAATTTGCTATCATCAATAAATTATCATTTTGCTTTCCTATTTTCTATTTCCATTTATTATTACTTTAAGGAAAATGGTAATCACAACTTTAAAATCACTTTGCACGTTCGTGCACACACTTTCACTTGCCAAATCTAAAATAAAATCACATCACATGTGCAGATTATTGCACGAATTGAACATAAAAAACAATGACCCAATGCCTTCTCCGAACTTTGAATTTCCTGTGTTCGAAGCCGAGGAAGAGGAGGAAGAGATTCCTGAGGAAATATCCCGGTTACTTGAGAATGAAGATAAAGCCATTCAGCCTCACAAAGAGCCAGTAGAGGTTATTAATTTGGGTGCAGAAGAATCCCGTAAAGAGGTGAAGATTGGAGCTTTACTCATGTCTAGTGTGAAAGAAAGGTTGATTGAATTACTCAAGGAATATGTTAATGTGTTCGCTTGGTCGTACCAAGATATGCTTGGTCTTGACACTACTATAGTGGAGCATCATCTACCTTTGAAACCAGAGTGTCCTCCAGTCAAGCAGAAACTCAGAAGGACTCGCCCTGATATGGCCTTGAAGATTAAAGAAGAGGTACAGAAGCAGATTGATGCAGGTTTTCTCGTTACATCTGAGTATCCGCAGTGGTTAGCCAATATCGTGCCTGTGCCGAAGAAGGATGGTAAAGTTCACATGTGTGACGATTACAGAGATTTGAACAAAGCTAGTCTGAAGGATGATTTTCCTCTGCCTTATCTTGACATGTTGGTGGATAGTACTGCAAGGTATAAGATTTTCTCTTTTATGGATGGATTTTCAGGTTACAATCAAATCAAGATGGCTCCCGAAGACATGGAAAAGACATCATTCATCACACCCTGGGGCACATTTTGTTACAGAGTTATGTCGTTTGGTTTGACGAATGCTGGCGCGACATATCAGAGGGCTATGACTACTCTTTTCCACAATATGATGCATAAAGAGATTAAAGTTTACGTAGATGACATGATAGCCAAGTCCAAGACTGAAGAAGACCATGTCGAACATCTGTTAAAGTTGTTTCAGCGTTTGAGGAAGTATCAGCTACGTTTGAATCCTAACAAGTGCACATTTGGTGTCCACTCAGGAAAGCTGCTGGGTTTCATTGTTAGCCAAAAGGGAATCGAAGTGGATCCAGATAAGGTTAAAGCTATACGAGAAATGCCAGCTCCGACTACGGAAAAACAGGTCAGAGGTTTCCTGGGGCATTTGAACTACATCTCCTGGTTTATCTCTAATATGACTGCCACCTGTGGACCCATCTTCCAACTTCTCAGAAAAGAACAAGGTTATGTTTGGATTGAACAATGTCAGAAAGCATTTGATAGTATTAAAGAGTATCTCTTGGAGCCTCCTATTTTGATTCCTCCGGTTAGGGGCAGACCTTTGATCATGTATCTGACGGTTTTAGAAGTTTCTATGGGATGTGTGCTCGGTCAACAAAACGAATTCGGGAAGCAGGAACATGCCATTTATTACCTCAGTAAGAAGTTCACCGACTGTGAATCCAGATATTCAATGCTAGAGAAGACTTGTTGCGCCTTGGCATGGGCAGCTCGACGTTTGCACCAATACATGCTAAATCATACCACCTGGCTGATCTCTAAGATGGATCCCATTAAGTACATTTTTGAGAAACCAGCCCTGACGGGAAGGATTTCCAGATGGCAGATGCTGTTATCCGAATATGATATCGAATACCACACTCAGAAGGCAATTAAAGGAAGTGTTTTAGTGGATCACCTAGCTCATCAACCCATTGAAGACCATTAATCTGTGGAGGATGATTTCCCCGATGAGAACGTGATGTATTTGAAAATGAAGGATTGTGAAGAACCATTACCAGATGAAGGGCCTAAACCGGACTCTCAGTGGGGTTTGATTTTCGACGGTGCTGTCAACAACTACGGTAAAGGGATTGTGGCGATTATTGTGACTCCTCATGGATCTCATATCCCTTTCACTTCAAGATTGACTTTTCCATGTACGAATAATGAGGCTGAGTATGAAGCATGCATCATTGGCCTTGAAGAGGTAATGGACTTAAGAATCAAGAATTTGGACGTGTATGGTGATTCTGCTATAGTGATATACCAAATTACAGGAGAATGGATGACCCAACAAGACAACTTGGTTCCATACAGAGATTACGCAAGAAGACTACTCCCTTTCTTCAACAGAGTTGAATTCCACCATATTCCTCGTACCGAAAATAGAATGGCAGATGCTTTGGTGACTCTGGCTTTTATGATCGTGGTGAATCGTTGGAATGACTGTCCTAAGATTAATGTTATGTGCCTCGACAGGCCTGCTTATGTGTTCTCAGTAGAAGAAGTTATTGGTGAGAAACCCTGGTACTATGATATTGAGTTGTTTCTCCGAAAGCAAGAATACCCGCCTGGGGCATCTAATAAAGATAAGAAAACTTTGAGAAGATTGGCTGGCAACTTTTTCTTGAACAATGATGTGCTTTACAAGAGGAATTTCGACATGGTACTGCGGAGGTGTGTTGACAAGCGAGAAGCGGATATGTTAATGACTGAAATTCATGAAGGATCTTTTGGTACCCATGCTAACGGGCATGCTATGGCAAAGAAACTCCTGAGAGCAGGCTATTATTGGATAACAATGGAAGCTGATTGTTATAAATTTGCCAAGAAGTGCCACAAGTGTCAAATCTATGTTGATAAAATTCATGTACAACCAACTCTCCTGAATGTTATATCGTCTCCGTGGCCCTTCTCTATGTGGGGCATCGATATGATTGGTATGATAGAACCGAAAGCGTCTAATGGACACCACTTTATCTTAGTTGCGATTGATTACTTCACCAAATGGGTTGAAGCCGCTTCATATGTGAATGTTACCAGACAGGTGGTCGTCAGATTCATCAGGAACCAGCTTATCTGCAGATACGGTGTGCCGAGTAAAATCATCACTGATAATGGGTCAAATCTGAATAACAAGATGATGAAGGAATTGTGTGAGGAATTCAAGATTGAGCATCACAACTCTTCTCCTTCTCGACCAAAGATGAATGGAGCGGTCGAAGCGGCAAACAAGAATATAAAGAAGATTATTCAGAAAATGGAGGTCACTTATAAGGACTGGCACGAGATGCTCCCGTTCGCTCTACACGGATATCGTACCTCGGTGCGCACATCAACAGGGGCAACACCTTTTTCGCTTGTTTATGTTACGGAAGCTGTGCTCCCAGTAGAAGTCGAGACCCCTTCTATGAGAGTCCTGATGGAAGCAAAGCTCTCAGAAGCCGAATGGTGTCAAAGCAGATATGACCAGTTGAATCTGATTAAAGAAAAGAGGTTGACAGCCTTATGTCGCAGACAACTATACCAGCAGAAGATGAAGAAGGTTTTTGATAAGAAGGTTCGACCTCGCGAGATCAAAGAGGGAGACCTTGTGCTTAAGAAGATTCAATCTTTCCTTACCGATTCTAGGGGAAAATGGGCTCCTAACTATGATGGTCTGTATGTCGTCAAGAAGGTCTTTTCGGGGGGTGCTGTGATGTTAGCAACCATGGATGGAGAAGAGATCACTCGTCCCTTGAATGTGGATGTGATCAAGAAGTATTATATTTAGAGGTGAAGAAAAGCAGACTCAGTTTAGTTCGCCGAAACTTACTGCAACAACTAAAGTCAAGACCTTCAAGAGGCCTAGAACACGGGGAACTCAAGTTCATTTAAGAAATAACATTGTTTTGTTTTTGATGTAATTTCTTTTATTACCACTTTCCGACATTGTAATAACATATGGAATCACGCAATTTGCTGATCACCATTTTATGAAATAAAGTTGCGATTTTTATCATTTATTGGAAAATTGTTTTATCTTGCAAAATGATTTTTCATCTTTTGATAATAAATTTCAAATTGTCTTGTGTGTGGATTACTTTGATTTACGAACACTGAAGGGATGTTGACAGTCTCCATAAGCCATGGCTCAAGAGCTTACATCCCAGGTAATATGGCAACCCCCCAGTAAATCTTTACTCCAGGTAATCACGACTATCCCCAGTGAACTTCTTCGGTTTCGACCTCCCCCAGCGAAGCGAGTGTTTATTTCACTCCTCATTAGGCTATCTCAATCTTCACCAGTGAAGAGGGATGTTTATTTCATCCCCTCGAGATTTCATCTGAATGATCAAAATTTCCCCAAGGAAGTGGATGTTCATTTTGTCCAGCTACAACTCTTATTTAGATTACTTCAGTTCTCAACGGATATTTATTTTATCCCCATGAAGTATTTTCAATCACGAGATTGATTTGTTCCCAGTGAATCTTCTCATCTCCAATGGAATCACAAGGTTTATCTTGACAATCCTAAGTGAAGTCATAATGTTCATCCCCGAGTGGAGTGCTCTATTTTCCCCAGAGATTTAAAGCTTTGAAGTGGGACCACGTCCTTATATATGGCTCTCCATTCATCCCCAGTGATGCTTCTATATTGCCGAGATTGGCCGAGTATTCGTATTGAGTTGCTTGTTTTCGTCTCCCATTTGCTTCTCGTTGTTGTTTTGTCAGTATAAGCATAAGCATAGCATGACATTCTTTCATTTGGATTCATGGCATGTGCACATTATTTTTTGCATCTTGCATTTTGTGTTGTTGTTTGGTCCTTTCACTTTGGTCGTGGTTATCCCCAAGTGATCAGGGTTTGTCTGCTCCCTCCAAGTAGAATTGTCAACCCTAGGCAAAAAAAGAAAAAACGCATCATTTCTAATTCCCCACTGAGCTCGATCCTCGTGGAAGATGGTTGCTTTAGTTCTCTTTTCCATTTTTGGATAAAGATAAACCCGTTGAGTTCAGTCCTAAATGGATGGAGTCCTTGTTTGACCGTTTCTCTCCAGTTATTTCCTGGATTGAACTTTGGTCCCTAACAATCACAATTGTGGATATCTCTGAGATACTAAGCCTGGACTAAGCGTGCATTTATTTTGCACTTTGCCTCTCAAAGAAGAGTGCACTTGAAGATCTCTATGGAAGACATAAATTATTTCTCCAACAATGATTACTACATTTTCAAAGGATTTACATCCAGACAACAAGCAGCAGCTCTTTATTTGAGCAGTTTGGTTATCAGGATTTCTACAAATTATCAAGATTTTCCATTTACTCTCTGTCGGGTGTTATCTCCCCGGAAATTCGTCAGAGAAACTTACTGAAGACTTTGCAGGCATTCTCTTTATTTGAGAACTCTCGTGGCAAGAATTCTTTTACTTCACTGAAATTTCAACTACAGCAATATCGCCCTACAATGGCTATCTCCAGTGAATCCATTATTCAAGTTACTCCTACCAGATGATATCTCTTTGAAGAGGGTGGGAAATTCAAAACTTTGGTTGAGGCGGACAACCTCACAGCATTTATTTTCAAGACTTGCCCATATCATACAACCTTGGGGCGTGGGAAGGTATTTACTCTTCCTGAGTGGAACATTTGAGGAAGCTGAATCATCGTCTTGATTGTTGAAGCTTATCTCCAGTCTATTACCTTTGCTTAGGCTATCGTGGGATAGTAGGTAATAGATCTGTATTTTGGGTCAGATGCCTCGCTTAGGCTACCGTGGTGGTAGTAGGTCATCTTTCCCTCTTGTGTTTACCTGGCTTAGGCTATCGTATGCTTAATAGTAGGTAACACACCATGTTTTTGGTCAGATGCCTCGCTTAGGCTACCATGGGGTAGTAGGTCATCTTTCCTTCTTGTGTTTACCTGGCTTAGGCTATCGTATGCTTGATAGTAGGTAACACACCCTGTTTTTGGTCAGATGTCTCGCTTAGGCTACCGTGGTGGTAGTAGGTCATCTTTCCTTCTTGTGTTTACCTGGCTTAGGCTATCATATGCTTGATAGTAGGTAACACACCCCTTTTGGATCAGATGCCTCGCTTAGGCTACCGTGGTGGTAGTAGGTCATCTTTTCCCGTTGTGTTTACCTCGCTTAGGCTATCATGTGCTTGATAGTAGGTAACACACCTTTTCTTTCGGGCCCGACACCTATGCTTAGGCTACCGCTTCTGGTAGTAGGTGATCCCTTTTCTTCAGTCTATTACCTCTGCTTAGGCTATCACGTGTGATAGTAGGTAATATACGCCCTTTATTTTCAACCGGATACCTTCGCTTAGGCTGCCAGTTTTTGGTAGTAGGTTATCCTCCGTTTTAGGTTTCTACCTTATGTTTAAGCTACCCTTGTGATTGTCAATCGGTAGTCTCTTTCCCCAGTAGAGTTAGATTTTTCCCCGTGGTGTCTTGTCTCGCTGGGTTATCCTCGTCGGATTTTCTTTCGTTGTGTCTTAACATCAGCTATCTCCTGTGACATTATCTCTCACAGATTCTCCGTCTTGCATATCATATCTTTTCATATCATATCATGTGCATTCGACGGTATCTTAGGGACAAAAATTTTGTGCATGTTTGTATTTAAGTCTCTCCTATCTCGTCGAGACGAAGATTTCAATCTCTATATCTCCGAATAGGAGAAACTTAAATAGGGGCATCTGTCGCACCCTGATTTTTTACCCTAAGGTCCCGTTTCTTTTTGTATAGCATATTTAGGTCATAGGACTTTGTGTGTATGTTTATTACGACTAATAAGTTTGTGCAGGCGCATTGAATTCAAATGAAGACAATACTCATTCTTAAATTTAGGGTTTTCTGTCTATTTGGTGTGGAGCACGACCATTTGAAAACTGAGTAGGGTTTTGGGAGGAATAATGTGGATATTCTTAATGTAGTTTGAGGTGCTATGTTCGGATACGTTCAAGTTGCAATATTTAAGGGTTTTTGTAATGACTCAAAGCTCACCAAAACTCAAGGGATTCAAACCCTATTAAGTAGACTTTACTTCTCCATGTTCATGTTCATTCTACTAAGCCTTAAACAATACATGTTTAATTCTCATGTATTTTGAGATAATGTTGGATATGTTCTTTTTGGTTGGTGATGTGCACGAGACGGAGCCGCTCCTTGGTATATTTTGTTCTAAGCCATATTCGAATCTTTTGAGAATCAAAAAAGTTTTGAAGGACATACTGAACCATGGCATGGAGCTACTTATTTCATTGAAAAGTTGACACAAGCCAGATACATTGTTTTCCATACCAAAGGCTTATTATTGAGATGAATTTCAATTTCCCACATGCTGGAAACTCCCAAGGTTGAAATGTTGACGCACATTTTCATGCAGCTATTGATGGACTATTTGAATGATAATGCTTATTATGCCCTGGTTGCTTATTTGTATTATAATATACACCAATTCGGATGACGGTTTTCAGGAGAATCTCGTTGGTTATAATCACAAATTAAGGATCCTACTTGAAATTATTGTTGAAAAGATTCCAACACTCTTCAGAATTACACAATCAAAGTTCATATTTCAAGAAGAGTCAAATTCAATTCAAAATGCCAAAGATTCAAAATATACAAAATTCGATACAAAGTTCAAAGGTCTTTTGCAAAGACATAAGATAAGGTCGCTAAATGAGATGTTCCTTTTGTCAAAAGGAGCATCAAAAGGAAATGTCTCAACGTGCTACAAAAATACATTTGGCTGGATATAATTATGAACAAATTAGTAAGAATACACAACATGGACTCTACCTAAAATTACAAGTTATACATGCTCAGTAGTAGTTTCTGCCAAAGTGTATCTATACATTGGTTGGTCCACCATCATGTTTGATTGTTCTTCTTGATTCACCTGGATACATGCTTGTCCGTGTTGCTTCGTGCCTTTCCCTCGTCAGAGAGGGGTACATTTCCATTACATTGCTTTTGGACCCCCTAAACCAACCACTTTGAAGAGCATAGTTCGTCTTGAGCAGCTACCAAGTCACTGGATGAATAAATGTGCCGACCCAAATGTTACCTGCATCAATAATACACCATCATCACTCTAATTCTAAATCCCTCCACAACCGGCGAGCAAAACCACAATAGTGTCATTAACACAATTAAACCAAGAAGAAAATGGAAACAAGGCCATAAATAATTTAAGAAGTAAAACACAAAACTGAAACCTCAGAGCTTCCTCTTTAGATCCATATCATGAACTTGCAGAACGCAAATATCGCCAAACATTACACCATATCAGTTACAAACCTATCATCACCAATATCCTCCCATAAAAAAAAACCCTCACCTATGTTCACATGAGTTTTTAACACACAACATCTCCAATTTTAAATAACATAATCATCACAGAGAGGAGTTGTAGAAAAAAGTTTGAAGTCCAAAACAATATCATTCAAAGCCGGCTTTGAGAAAATCCAAATCAGAACTGAAACCGCAAATTCGCGGATTTACATCTTGGGCTCCTATAGCAATGTAGAATGGTATAAAACCTAGCGTAAAATTGTATGACTTTTATAAAGGGATGCCCCGTGCAAGCTGCTCAATATGAAGATCACAAGGTTTAAAGGGTTTACCCTTAGTTGGATTAATGGTTGGTTTCCATGAGGCTCCGAGTGATGCTGCAGAGTATGATGGTTCATAACCCAAATAGAAACCAAATCCGGTGCAAGTGGCTGCCAGCAATGAGACGTTTAGTGCAAACAATTTTGTCAACTCAGCTCGAACGTCTAAAGACAGCTATCGTCATCAAATTCACGCGTCGCAGCGCCGACCTCCTTATACTCATAAATATTGATCGCCCTTTTGAAGCACCTGTAAGCATCAACGGAGAAGTGAGATAAGCCTTTTAGTACTAGAATTTTGAAGATGACACATACAAGAAAGAAAAATAAGTTTACTACCATGGAAAGTGCAGTACATGCTGCCGGTTCACCCCTTTTTTGGGTAACATGGTAATACCATTTAGTCACATCTACAGAAGATGTTTGTTATCAACCATAACCGAAGCCCAATTTATAGCCAGGATTTCTGCATAAAATTAAACATGAGAAGAAGTTTGTGCGACAAAACACCATGTGACAACAAGCCATAATTACTCTTTGGCAATATTAACGGGATGGAAAGAAATGCATTAACAATATAATGTAATTTTCTGACCCTATTTAACCTTGTTGATCATAGTCGAATTCGTCGTTTGAGGCTGCTGCGGGACTCCTGCGTTCAATACCTTCAGCTGACGAGTACGTGAATTTGGTGGAAGATAGTCGTACTATAGAAGAGATGGATGCGTCATTGGGCTGGCGGGGGATGATTACCACAAAGCTCTTATGCCATTGATAGGTGTTGCACAATATCACCTCCATTTCCAGCTAGTACAGAGAAAAAGATACACGGTAACCGTTAATCTCAAAGAGGAACGATACAAAGATGAAAATGATGAATCTTAAAATATGTCATGCTAACTTACTTGGCAGTACTTCAGTAAGAGGCAAGAATCGCACGGACACCGTTCTTAACATTGAAGCAACAAGAGTGAATTATGGTCACGATTTCCGCCATTCCTGCTAGACATAATATTTTATTGTCAGGATAAAAGAGTGTCAAAAAAGCATGAATAACAGGATGAAGATTGAAACGTATTCAGAGCATTTTGAATCGTTCCCACAAACTTCAGATAGTTTCCAAAACAACATTTATCAGACCTGCATCAAACGGTACATAAAGATGAAAATAGTTGAAATTATACACGTAAGAGGTTAACATGAGTGAATGAATTGAAAACGAAAACGATATCAGAAAGTAATCAAAGCAGAGCAAATTCAAATTACTTTCCAAAACACAGAGGAATATGTCTAAAAATCAGTTTAAACAAAAAAGAAAAAACTTCCTATTTTGGCCTCAGAATATTTTTTGAATCAGAGAGATTTCATCATCTTCAAAATTAAGAACTGAGGGCAACATCGTAAAGACGCCGCCAACATCAATTCCTTCTAATTTGGATCAATCAGAGCATTCAACTCAATAATTACAAGAGATAATATCAAAAGCGGACAATTTTTGGATCTTCCAGATTAAACCGTATCACAAATTCAAATTTCAAATTAAAAAAAAAACCTTTCCAAATCAGCAAACCAAGTGAATCGTATCAAATTACCCAAAATAATTCAAAACTTTCTAACACCATTCACTAAAGACACGTTGGAAAACAGTCAGCAACAGGGCATCAAAAATTCAAATCACAATCAGATCGTATCAGGCCATTCAAATATTTCAAAAAACCTTCTAAATCCAACCAAATCAGATCAAATTATTTAACACATTATCAATCAGCATTCAAGATTTCCAAGTTCCCTAATTCATCATCGGCCTATAAAAAGGGACAAGGGTTTGGCAGAAGAGACAAAAAAAATTGACAAAAACCAACGATAATCATACGTATCCATACACCAAGGTACTCAGTAAAGTTCATCACAAAAAAAAAACCCAGGATACACAGTGATACAATAGAGGCTCAGAACACCAAAAGCGTTCATCATCGCCCAACGGACTCAGAAACACGCAATAAACATACACGAAGGGAGGATATCACCTGGAGCATCACAAGGATCCACTTTCAGCTCACGCGTCGCAGTTGAAGCCCCATCGGAGGGTCTCCGATAGGTAACCCAAAAATCACTCTCTTTTAAATTTCGCTCTCACCATGAACATGCATGAATTGTCGTCTATCCATGAATATTACGGCTGTATCTGTTTGATTTCCATCGTTCGTTGTTTGTTTATGCCGTTAGGATTCCCGATTTGGGGGAAAACCGATTTAGGGTATTGAATAGGGGAGTGGGCGAAACTTATGGGTTTTTTTTAGTTGCTTGAATCTCAGTCGCCGCCGTAGGCGATTTCCGGCGTGGCGGCACCCTTAACAAGGAATCAGAGGGTAGGAGAACGAGAGAGAAGAAACGAGAGCGATAGAACGAGAGAGAAGATAAATTTTGTTTTTTCGTTCTTTCTTTTAGTTTTTAACATGTTCACTGATGCCATGCATGCGCCCCCTTTTTTTTTTTTCTTAAAATCAATTTTTTTTTCTAAAAGAAATCAATTAATCTGTTTTAAAAAAAAGTAAACATAATCTGTTTTTTTATAAAATAAAATTTGATTTTGTTAAAAATAAAATATAAAACATAATTTGTTATAAAAATAAAATACAATCTGTTTTTTCTGTTATAAGAATAAAATATAATTTGTTATAAAAATAAAATATAATTTGTTATAAAAGTAAAATAATTTGTTTTTTGTTATAATAACTTAACATTATGGTTCTTTTTATATGGCAATCTAATTTAGTTTTTCATAAGATAATTCTAATCTTAATAATAACTCGTTCCTTTTATATAAGTACTTCAAAAAAAAAAAATATAATTTTCATAATAAATTTTCGGGTGCAAATTTCTTTTTTAATTAATTTTTTTAATAAGAGTTTGTTTATATAAGATCATTTAAAATTAATCATCGTTTCAACATAGTAGTAATCCTTTGATTTATAACATGTTCTTTTCCCAATTAAAATAAATTTATAACCTCTCATACCGTATTCGTCTCTAATTTTCTAAATGCATGCTTAAATCTCGTTGACTTCGCAAGATACATATATGATGCATGATTTGAATGTCTTGTTTGAATATTAATTGTTTGCCTCGTATGTTGAAGTTTCAATCATGATCTTATGCTCGTTATTTTATAATATGATTGCATGAATTATCATATCTTAATTTGCTATTAACTTTTGAATTGTTTATATCGGTTATATCCCTCTTTAAATCCAAAGGAAGGTCACTAATATTAACTAAACCGTCATAAGACTAACTCTTAGATCCCTTGGCCTTAAATCCGGAGTTTTCGTACTCCATGTCTCGTTGTAGACACTTAAAAACCTTAGCTTTAGGATCAGAGTTTTTATACTCCAAGTAAATGTCCTCCATGAACATTTACAAACTTACCCCTCTTGGACCATCCTACAACTTTAGAGTCACCGTACTCTATGTAAGGTTTTGCCCGAAACTTTACTTCCCTCTTGGAATCTTGACCCCGTCAAGAAGTTCCTCTTCTTAGAACTACGCATACTCTGATTCTACACCCGAGGATACGTAGGCGTAAGGTGCGATGCCTTATCGAGTATACTTAGATACTAACCCCTAGGGTTCTCAACCTTTAGCATAGTACCCTTAGCAAGAGAAATATAAAAAAAAAAACATAATAAAACGAGAGGCTCCCGTAGAGTACTGCAGACGTTTAGGATGCTAATACCTTCCCTAGGCGTAACCAACCCCCGAACCTTAGATCCCCCCTTTAGGTTTTTGACCTTGAACCGTTCCTTTGGATAAATCAAAGTCGGTGTCGAAATAAATGTGATCCTAGTTCATTAATAACTATGGTATCCAAATTTTCACCGCGACAAAAAGCTTCCAAAAACCTCGAAGAATCATGGATTTAGGGGGAGCATTATCTAAGGGAGAGCTTTCATTGGTTAGAGAAACAAGGTTGAAATTAACTTTCAAATATTGGGTTGTCATCATCAAAAAGGGGGTGAATGTGAAGACATGGCTTCTCAATGATTTTGATGAAGACAACAATTCTCATATTATATATTATGCTTGCTCAAACGGAATTGGATCAAAGACTTTGAAGCTACATTAAAGATTGAACAAGATTGCACATTATTTCAAGTCTTGAAGAATTCTCAAGGATTGATCGAAGGTATAAACAAATACCTCTTAGCAATGTGCATACAAGTGTTTAAACTAGTCATCATTCATGCCATGATCAATAGGAAAAATTTTAGCATAAAAAACACTGTCACAATTCTGTTTTTGCTTTTAATTTAAATTCGTATTTTAATTTAGCATTCATAGTTATTTGATACATGTTCACTGTGAAGACTATAACTTGAGCTACGAGAACTAGATTGACGCGTTCTGACATGCGTTGGAAAGCTAAGAGAAAGAGCTACAAGTTTCATGTTGTAGCCAAAAGTTGATTCGGAGTGAAGGAGTATCAAATAATTCGTTGAAGTTCCAGACCTTTAGAAAATAACTATTTTTAGGCCATGTTTGGGCCGATTTTAGGTTTTCCAACCCAGTTTGAATTAGAATTGTGAATCCTTGTTTTGTATAAGTAGATCAGTCGCGGTACTGTTCACCTACCTTCTTTTCACTGTTCACAAATATTTCTTTTTGCTTTGTACGATTTCATATGGAGAACTAAACCCCTTCGTAGTTGATCTGCTGTATTCAGGTTCCGAAACCTTGAGATTATTATAATTTGCAATATTATTTCGGTTTCCTTCAATTCTATTGTATGATTATCGTTTGCTTAATCTGATTTGTCATAGGGTAGTTTTGTTTGGTTTGATTAATTCATGTTCCCTAAATTAGATTGCGTGTTATCCTTTGCTTAATTCCTTAATTCGCTTATTTCTTAAAGGAGTGCTTAATTCGGAAAATAGGAAACATAATTCTTATAATTGCATTCACGCTTGTTGATTGATTTTGTGATCGAACACGAATAGAGAATCCACTTAGGGATTGCGAGTTTATAATAGTCGATGATAGGTAAGAATCAGATCAGTAGATTAACTCTTTAATCGTAACTGTAATCACTTATTTTCCTTATTTTTGTAATCGAAACCTAATCGTAAATAACCTACCCCCCGATATCGATTTTAGTTGGTTAATTCAATACAAGAATCCTTGTGATACGACATTTGAGTGTCGTTTCCCTTTACTACATTTTCTAAACTCGTTTTTAACCCGTGTGCGACAGTGGATCATACACACAAATCACATTCATTCACAATCATATTCTCACCACCACAAATGCACAAGCACAACACAATTACAATGCAATGAGACCCGACATCATTACACGATGCATGTGGTACCAATTCTCATCAATGATTCATCATACGAACCCGATTCCTCCTTCGAAATCCCAAACTCCCATTTCCGAGTTCCAAATAAGTCGTTCGCCCTTTGCACATATGACTTATCTCCTTCAACATATCAACAATGAATGCATGGCATGATAATAATACAATTAACACAATAATTATAATAATATTTAGTGATCCACAATCAATCATGCAATTTCAACCATGCTTAACGTAATCCACCCTTATGGACTACCCCCAATATAATCAAACACACCCTCTCAATCATTCACAACACATCAAATAATTTGTCAATACGGACCTCGTCCATATTCGTCACCTCATACACTTCTTTCCACCTACTACAGACCTCTGATAAAATCGTTAAAAATATTTTATCCCTTAAAAAAGTTATAGCCCTTTGTTTAAGCTACCCAACGCTTCAAACCCCGTCCCAAAGTGATTTACGAGTTGAAGTTTATGATCAAAATTATGCACGAATGCATTACTAAAACATTGTTGTTTTTTGAAATTTCCATCACGATTTTCATCTTCTTCAACCCCAAATATGTCCATCAAATCATCACTAAAAATATTTTATGCTTGAAACAAAATTATAGCCCTCTGTCTCAGCTACCCAACACTTCAAACCCCATCCCAAAATGATTTACGAGTTGAAAGTTATGATTAAAAGTGTGCAATAAAGCGTTACTAAAAAGTTGTTGTTTTTCTGAAATTTCCAGAACAATTTTCATCTTCTTCAACCCCAAAAACGTCCATGAAATCATCACAAAAAATATTCAATGGTTTAACTCAATCATAAACATACCAATATCAATCACCACTTATATTCATATAACCACACAAATAAATCCACAATTTCATATCCTACTATCATCATAATCATCATCCCAAACCCTTAGCATACAACAAACATAAAACTCTGCAACAATTTAAAATACAACATCAGCAAATATCAATTACTATAACTACAACAATTACAATTCATTCCTCACAATCATTGTCACAAATCAACAACAATCATAAAATGACATAAGACCAACCTAAGAGGGTAAGGACCCCTCACTACCCTCTCATGATTAAACACTCTTATAGGAATAGTTCCCCATACCTTAGAATTTTAAGCTCCAAGTTCTTCTACAATGGTGGTCTTCTTCTTATTCATACCCATGCCTCTTTCCCTAACTCTCCCTTTTCCAATTCTTTCACGTGCGTTCCCCCACTCTCTATTCTCTCCTCACCTTCTTATAAGTAGACCAACTAAATCCCTTATTTTTAATTTATTTTTAAATCTTATTATTAATATTACTATAATATTAATTCCAAGTAAAAAGAATCAAATACTAATATATATATATATATATATATATATATATATATATATATTATATATATATATAATATTTTTTAAATCATATCATTAGGACAACTATCCAATAAAATATAAATAAAAGTAATACTATCTCTATATTATTATTGTTATTTTAAATAAATATTAACTTATTTAGTATTACTATTAATCGCATTGTGTCCAACACCCCCTACTTCTCGTTAATTACTACCACATCTTTCATTTAAAATTTTAATATTCTAGGACCACTACCCCATATCCAAGGCTGCCCTACTACCTGAACCATTTAAAACATGTACAATACAATTAAATTATTCTATAGAATTAGATAATTCAAATGCGGTGTTACAAAAGAGACACCATATTTTGTAACGAAAATATGGACAAAATGCCGATGCTATGATTCGAAGCGTGTATTCCTGAATCTATCACAATAATTGTTAATTTGGACCGTAGTAAAAAGTGTTTTAATAAAAAATGAAGACACATAAATAAGAGTTATTACTTACTTAGGTTAATTAAATGACCAAAGTAATAAATTTTAAGAAATGTATATTTTGTAGCAGTGATAATTCCAAAAATAAATCCACGATTGGGTCTTGAATTAAATATCTATAAGACTTAGATCTTTTTCCATTGCCATAAGAGTTAAAGTTGTTTTTATATGTTTGCAAGAAACACATGTTTATGATTTTCTTCTAGATATTCTTATTGATAATCTAGGTCAATATATGTCACCAGTAGAATATTACATTATTCTTAGTTATCGCCTCATGGTTCCATGTTTTTTTTTTTTAGTGATGAGGTTTTCCTTGTTTTTCGTAAGACGTGCCAAAAGCACAATTCTTTATAAGGAGCTTCTAGACATCATATATCGGCATGACTTTGTTAAGAATATATCTTTTTATATATTTAGGTGGATGAGAGTATTTATGAATAAGAGGTTCTTGCAAATTTCTTAACTGACCCATTGGATGAAAGATTGACACTTAGGTCAACACTTGTTCTAATGTTGGATTAAAGACGGGACGTTTTGCTGTGGAATATGCAACCTTCAAAATTTCTTCAAATAAAGGGATGAAACATGAGAAACGTTTTTGTACAATCAACATGTATTCATATCACATGTGTTTGACACTTTTGCCTTACTAGAATCAGAAATTATGAATCTTTTTCAAAGAGTTCAAAAGGTCATGCCTAGCAATAATGTATCTCCCATATTGATAAATATTTATAAGAGGGTTAATTTTGTCATTAAAAAATTGTTCGTACGCATCTTATTATCCACTTTCCATCTCTCATGTTAATAGATATTTATAAGAGGGTTGATTTTGTCATTATAAAGATGTTCGCAGCGTAATTTTTTATCCACTTACCGTCCATTTATATATAAATAATATAATAGCAATTGGAAATATTTTAACAAAATAGAAAATGACTTGATTAATTGCATAGATATGTAAAAGAAAAAACAATTATTTCTATACATTCAAGTCAATCTTTGTTTACACTTAAATAAACAGTCAACAAACTCTTTAGGTAATTTTCAAAATCAAATATGTTAAGTCAAATTTGATGAGAATAAGCTAGCAAGCTCTTTGAATTGTCTCCCCCTTTTCTCCAATAAATAACCTAATGCTTCCATGCATGTAGACTCCTCCAACAACAAGTCTCTCTGTTAAAAAATGACCAAAGTATTAGCATTAATCCTAATCTTGGTGAGCTCCTTAATGATATTTACCCAATATCAGGAGTTTCAATTCGATGATTATGAGCCTCGTAGTCCGCGTTCTTCCCCAAGTACCAGTCCGGCACCGGTACCTCACCTTATTAAACCCCAAGTTTACTCATTTACCCGCCGCTCATGGAGGCCTATCAAACCGCACCCGCCATCGCAACCTCCATCATTGCCATTTTTTAACAAGCACTTTTAAATCGAAGTTTGACCTTCAACTCATGCATACTTCAACCTTCCAGGTTCATCATCTGCGTCACTATTCCAGCAGCAACATACTCTCTTGAAGTCATGTGAAATTTTGTTATTGTTGTCCAATGATTGTTTTGAAGAGGATCTTGTAGTAAAGTTGTAAGAGTGATTTCAATGGAATTTAGTTTCAATAAAATTTGCATGTATGGTATATTCTTAAGGAATTTCTAGCGCAGTGCGGATGTGCTAGAAACAACATGTGATGCGAGAAAGCAGACAGAATAATGTTTCCAAACATGCACACAGTAATTTATCTTGTATAACGCACGTTTGTTCTTCGATAAAAGTTGTTAAGACGGTATAGAAAATAGATTCTAAACATATTTGTCAAACAAATTATTCAATTGATACATTTACTTTAATAATGTGTATTTTTAAACATAATATGTATATCGTCAAACAATAAATATATCACACCCCAATAAAATACAATAAGTATATAACCGAGTCAAAAAAAGATCACAATATATTTTGATTGACTCTGACGTTTTTTCCCTTGTTTATATATATATATATATATATAAAATATATATATATATATATATATATATATATATATATATATATATATATATATATATATATATATATATATATATATATTCTGATGTTTTAGTCTTTTTTTTTTTTTTAATACTCAACTCAAACAAGCTCCATTAATAGGTCCAAGACAGACCAATCACCAAGAATTACAAACAGTTTTTCTTCAATCTAAAGCAAAGACTACAACAGAAAAACAACAGAAATTTCTAGTAATCCTCCAACAACATGAGTTGTCAAGAACAACAAAAGCCACAAACTAAAAAACTATGTACAACAGCCACTAAGATACTCAAGCAGCATCTAGCGGACATTTATACCACTCGTACCAACTGCCAATCGACGCTTGCTTTGATCTCCTTCTCTTCCAATTCCAAGAGAAGACCTGTACATCTTGCAGAATTTTGTTTGCCATAGCCACCTCTCCTTGGAAAATCACCGTATTTCGTGTACGCCATATACATCAACACGATGTCAGCCACAAGAATGCCAATGTAGAGCCAAATTCCTTGTGTCTAGCCCATCTTACAAATATATCTATATAGTTTTCTTCTCTTGGTAAATGGATACCAACCCAATCCTCCAGCCCTTTCCACACTAATTTGGATGTATTGCAGTCCACAATGAGGTGATTGATATCCTCCACAACTCTGAAGCAGAAAACACATGATTGTTGATGCGGATCAGATATAATTCTCCTTCTAATTGGATTAGATCGTGTTGGCAGCCAGTCTATAAGAGATCTCCAGCCGAATATCAATACTTTAAGTGGAATCTTTGTCTTCCAAAGTAAAACTAATGCTTCTTTAAGACTGTCATCCAATATTGCACCCTCCTCACATCTGTCCCAAAAATTATAACTGTCTCTCACACTAAAAGTTTTATCAGTCTTTGTTGGCCAAATGATCACATCTTCGACATTGTATATTAGTCTAACCTCCTGCAGTAATTGCATAAGTTCTCTAGCAGCTTCAGAATCCTCACCAGTTAAAACAATATTCCTGCAGGTAATTTCCCACCTCCAATTGTTTTCTACCCAACTGCCACAGTCCTTAATGAGTACATTCTGTTTTGGAGAAGATAAAAACAGAGAAGGAAATAGGGTAGCTAAGGATTTACACCCAAGCCATTTAGACTGCCAGAATAAAGTTCTATCCCCCATTCCAACCTTCCAACACAACTGTCTAAACAAACCCTGATAATTGTTCTCACTGGCCAGGTATAATAAGTCTTTCCACTAGCTTGACATAAATCTTGAGGACACATTGCCTTGGTTAAGGAATAAGCATGAAAAATCACCCTTGTATCTTGCCTTGATCAGGTCAGACCAAATTGCAACATTTTCATTGGAAATCCTCCACAGCCACTTTGCAACAAGAGCTTTGTTGAATTTACCAATGTCCCTAATCCCTAAGCCACCTTGTTCTTTTGATTTGCAAACTGTAGACTATTTTACCCAAGATATACTTTCCTTCTCACCAGCTCCAGCCCATAAAAACCTTCTTTGAATTCTTTTGATTTCTTTGATAACAGTGGCAGGGGCTAGATAAAAAGACAAATAGTGGATTGGTATGTTATTCAATACTGAATTGATCAGTGTAACCCTCCCTCCAATAGAGATCAATCTCCCTCTCCAAGTCACTAATCGATTCTTAATAGATTGAATGACTAGTTTCCAAAAGCCTACTGCCCTGTGGTTACCACCAACACACGGCCCTAGAAATTTAAAAGGAAAAACACCAACTTTGCAATTCAGGAAAGTTGCTGCAGCCATACATCTCTCATTCTCAACTCCAATTCCCATCAGCCTACTCTTACCATAGTTAACTTTCAGTCCAGACAAAGCCTCAAACCCCTTCAGTATAGATTTTATGCACCAGGTATTATCCCAATTATCCTCACAGATTATCAACGTGTCATCTGCAAATTGCAGCAGCACATTGGTTGGGCCTCCTTCTATCCTGATATCCTTCAATAATCCTTCATCCACAGCTTTCTTGAACAATAGTCCCATACTTTCAGCCAGCAAAACAAATAAAAATGGAGAGATGGGATCACCCTGTTTCAATCCCTTAGACATTTTAAAGTCTTTGCCTGAACTTCCATTTACCAAGACAGAACCAAAGTTGTTGCATACCAACCCTTTAATCCACTCAATCCGCTTGGAGCTAAAATTCATAGCTTTTAGTACTTTACACATGAAGCACCAATTTATACTATCATAAGCCTGAGCAAAATCCACTTTGAACATAAATCCTGTCTTTTTTCTTCTCTTTACATAATCAAGAATCTCATTTGCAACTAGGACACCATCTAAAAGCTGTCTCCCAGGTACAAAAGTTGTTTGGCTAACAGACACCAGTTTATGAATCACTTTCCTTAGTCTAGCCACAAGAATCTTGGAAATTATCTTATTAACACAACCTATCAAGGTTATAGGTCTGAACTCCAGCAGGTTTTGTGGGTTATCCACTTTAGGAATCAGCACAAAGAAAGCTGAGAAGAAAGCCTTAGGAAGAGAAGCTTTTTCATGGAATTCAGTAATACATCTGTAGAAATCATTACCAACAACGTCATTACCTTAAAACTTTTGCCGTTATTAAATAGTGATCGTACCTGGATCAGACAGTTATTCAATGGCCAGCAACGTCGTAAGGACTTCAGCTCCGGTGAGGTTGAAAGACGGCGGGGGGAGGGGGAGGTGTACCTGCAAGGTACTCCAACGCTCAAATAAGGGCAAGGTACTCCTCGCCAATATTTCTTCTGTGTGAGGGAATCCTCCCAATACGGCATGCCGGTGACCTGAGGATGGTCACGGGGAGGCTCGTCGGTTGCCTCGGGGGCGTGGACGAGCGCGACAGTCTCGAAACCCCTACGCTCCCTCTTTGCCCCTTCACTTGAACAACGGTGGATGGGTGAATTTGATATGGATCATCGAATTCACCGTTTCCTTCTGCTTTTCAGGTATATGGAGGCTTTGTCCGTTTCCGTGGCCGCGGGATTGTTGGACGTCGACGACCAGCCTGACTCTCCAATGGCGCCAATCACTAGTGTCGAGGAACGTCCCCTTGAGGAGTGGGTTAGCGAAGAACCGCTAAATATGGCTTCCCAGTTCGTCGACGGGGACGAGGACGATATTTTTTGTACTGTCGAGCACCGGCTGGTGGGTTCGTCGAAGTCGTGGAGGGTGTTCTGTCCCCAAGCACACCATCGCATATGCTCGACCTACCGAGGGATGAGGTTCCCTCTTTACGAGTTCATGTTCGACGAGGCGAGGTGGCGTTTGCCCTTCACGGACTTCCAACAAGCAGTGTTCGTCTGGCTGCGCTTGGCGCCTTCGCAGCTTCACCCTAACTCCCTCGCTTTTATCCGAACCTTCGAGCTCGTCTGTAAATATCTTCGGATCGGGGCAACCGTGCCTCTTTTCTTTCGCATCTTCCACCTCCAGCGACAGGCCTCCGACAGCATACACGGTTGGGTGTCTTTTAAACAAACGAGCAGTCTCTTCCACACCTACCTGGATTCTGTTCGCGACTTTAAATACCGGTATTATATCGTGAGGCCGATCACGCTTGAAGCTGTGAATTCGGTGTATCGTCGAGTTTCCCGCAAGGTGGACTGGCAGACGGAGGAGGTCCTCGAGCCGAGATTCCCCTTGTTCTGGACGGAAGAACACTTCAAAAAGGGGACGGACAACTACAAAGTCAGTCCTAGCCATCTTGACGAGGGGGATCGCTTGGCCTACGAGAGGATAGTCGCTTTCATCAACGGTTTTAATAAAGCCAAGCTCGTGACGATGGACGGGGAATTCGTCCGGGGAGACGACGGGCAGGTGTTGACGAAACGCCGTTTGATCAATACGAGGGCCCTCCTCGAGACGCTCTCCGATGAGTATGCTCTCGAGCTGCTAGGTGGTGACATCCTCTTTGACTCACTTTTTCCTTTGTGTCCTGGTCTCTAATTTACTGACATTTATTTTCTTTTTGCAGGTAAGATGTCGACTGCTGAGGAGCGCTTCAAAAAGTTGAAGGATACCCGCCTTTCGAAGAAGGGAGGTAAAGGCCGCATCGAGCAACTCCGATCGCAGGTCCTCGGTCCTACTCCGGCCACCGGGGGTTCTTCTGGTTCTCCCCAGGACAGCGACTCCCCCAGCACTCAGAGCTCCCCAAAGAGACAACGGCTTGTCGATCCGGTGGACGTCGACCTCACCGAGGACGAAAGCCCTCCTGCTGTGAAGTTTGAGCTCCCACCTTGCCACTCGAGGCCGGACTTCTTCATGGGGAATAATTCCCTATGCGTGGGTGCCCCCGAAGCTCAGGCCATCTTAGGTGTCGACAGGGTTTCTCGGAGAAGGGCGCTGGTGGAGGATGTGCACGCGGTGATGCGGGTTTGTGCTGCTGCCTTGGTTCTGAACGACGAGGCATGCCCCGAAGACGAGCTGAACAGGTTGCGAGAGAGTTTCAGGTCCATCTAAGCTGAAATGGAGAAGGTGGGCAAGGATTTGGCTGACTGAAAAAAGCCAGAACCAGGCCCAGGTCGAGCTTCAAGGGAAGTTGGAGGGGAAGTTGAAGAATGCTGAGGAGGAGCGGAAACGTCTCTTGGCGAGGGACGCCGAGCTTGAAGAGGCTGCTTGCCTGGCCGAGGAGGAGAGGGATCATCTCTTAGCAAGGAACGCCGAGCTAGAGGAGGTTGTCCGCCCGGTTGATGAGGAAAACTAAGAAGACAGGTTGCTGACTTCGCGGGCAGCGTTGATAGGGAAGCTAAGGGAAGTCAGGCAAGACAACCTCGTGGCGGCTGACATAGGTTTCAGAAACGCCGTGCAGCAGCTTCAGGTTCTCAACCCCGGCCTCATAACCGAAGGGACTGACCCCTACTACGAGGTGGTCGACGGTCAGATCGTGCAGCCGATGCAAGAGGACGAGGTTGTCGAACACGAACAGCCTGAGGGGACCGTCGCCGAGTAGGTTTTTCCTTTCTCGTCCTGTTTGGCCTGCGAGCCATTTTATTTTTCGATGCCTATGCCCGGCCTGCGTGCCAGGGGCTTTTTGATACTTACTTGTTTGTAATATTTGTACGCTGGGCTTCTGCCCGATCAATGCATTTTTGTTTGTCTGCTCGTGTGATGTTTGTATGTGTTGGATTGTGTGTGATGTTATTGCATTTGCTATGCTTTGTTCGTTTTTGTCTAAGTAATAGAGATTTATATACTTTGTTTGTTTTTGTCTAAGTAATAGAGATTTTGGGAATTTGCTCGACTTCGATAGTCCCCGACCGCGTGGAGAGCTGGCCGGGTTGTCGGAGGCGTATTCCGACCTTCAACGAGGCTTAAGGGCTCGGTCGAGGTCTTAGCTTCGTGGCACGAACTTCCCATCGCGAGCTGGGTGTTCTGCCTGATTGGTACAATGACGGCGGAGCTCGATCAAGGTGTTCTCGTCAGATCAAAAGTCCTCGCGCACACACAATGCGGCCTTTGATCATCGTGTTTGGTATAAGGGTGTCGCGCTCGTACCCTAGTGCGTCCTCGTAATCGCGATGCTAGTGTGTCGCAGGCAGTGTTTAACTGTAGTACTGTTTGAGCTTCTCAGCGTTCCATGGTCGAGCAAGTTCTTCCCCGTGCAGATTTTTGAGGAAGTAAGCTCCTGTCCCCGTTTTCACGCGGACGCGGTACAGGCCCTCCCTGTTCGCGGCAAGTTTTCCTTCTCGCGAATCTTTCTGGTTCCTTCGTAGGACGAGGGTGCCTACCAGAAAATCACGTTTGATAACTTTGTCGTTATAACGTAAAGTTATTTTCTGTTTAAGTGAAGCTTCTCGGAGAGAAGCGCCCGAACGCGTCTCCTCCGCGAAATTGAGTTCTTCCCTCAGGGCTTCGTTGTTCGCGGCTCCGTCGAGGGGGGCTTCCGTCCGCCTCGAGGGTTCCCTGATCTCCACGGGGATCACCGCTTCCATTTTGTAGGTCAGACGAAAAGGGGTCTCTCCGGTCGTGGAATGTGGGGTTGTTCGGTAGGCCCAGAGTATGCTGTGTAGCTCCTCGACCCACCATTGTTTGGCATCGCCTATACGACGTTTCAACCCTCGGAGGATTACTCTGTTCGCCGCTTCGGCTTGCCCGTTCGTTTGAGGATGCTTGACCGACGTGAAGTGTTGCTTCGTGCCCAGTTTGGTGACGAAGTCTTGGAAGTTCCTGTCGGTGAACTGTGTTCCGTTGTCGGTGACAATTGCTTGGGGCACGCCGAATCGGGCGAGGATGTTCCTCTTGTAGAAACTCAGTATGTTGAAGGTCGTGATCTTGGCCAACGCTTCCGCCTCAATCCACTTCGTAAAATAATCCACCCCGACAATGAGGTATTTGTTTTGATACGATCCCACAACGAAAGGTCCGAGGATATCCATCCCCCACCACGCAAACTGCCACGGGGAGGACAGTGTTTTGAGCTCGTTAGGAGGAGCGAGGTGCATGACCCCGTGTCGCTGGCATCTATCGCACTTCTTGACGTGTTCCTTGGTGTCTTGTTACATGGTGGGCCAGTAATACCCTGCCCGGAGTGCTTTACGGGCTAGCGATCGTCCACCGAGGTGTTGTGCATTACTTCCCTCATGGATTTCCTGGATTATGCCGGGGACCATGTTCTCCTCGATACATCTGAGGAGGGGAATAGAAAACCCTCGCCGGTATAGCTTGTCCTCGACTATCGTATATGAGCATGCCCACCGCTTCACCATCCCCGCTTCCTTGGGATCTTCGGGCAGCCTGCCCATCGTGAGGTACTCGTATACCGGGGTCATCCAGCAATTGCTGTCCCCAATGGCGTTCACGTCCGTCGCTGGAACAGGTTTGTCTATGCTCGGGTGTCGTACCTCAAAAAATATGATCTTCGCGATGGACGCGGAAAAAACTGTTCGAAACAGAGTCACCACCGAACTTTATTTATCCCAAAAAAGATAAAGGAAAATATCGATAAAACCTTTAAAGGGGTAAGAAAATGGTCATCGCAACCAAATTCGGGTTCGGGAGTCGGTTACGCAAAAGGGAAGGTATTAGCACCCTCTACGTCCGTTGTACTCAACGGGAACCTCTTGATTCGATTCGTGAGAAAGTTAGTTAGGTTTGTTTGTTATCTTCTAAGCTAATATTGCTTTCTAAGGGGGAAATGGGGTGGTTTTTTATTAGGGTGCTCGGCAAGGATTAGAACCCTTGTGCCTACGTATTCCCTCGTGCAATGGGAAAGTCAGAGCATTCGTAGTTCGTGGGACTACGGTTGTTTGGTTTGTGTTTTTTATGTAGGCGCTAATTGTCCACACGCGAGTAAGAGAACTCGCACCCAAACAATTGAGGAGAAAGGTCAAAGACTTGGCCCCCCTCACATCACCTTTTAGGAAGTTGTGTTTGAATATACGATTATCGCATAAGGCGAGAAAGAAGAGTTTTAGTCGTGTCGGATATTTTAGAGGTGACAATTGCCCACATACGAGTAAGAGAACTCACACCCAAACAATTGAGGAGAAGGGTCAAAGACTCGACCACCCTCACTTCACCTTTAGTAAAATGTGTTTAGATAGAGATTAAGTGTTTTAATGATTGATCAGAAAAAAAGGTTTGAATATTGTCGAGTTCAAGTGTTTTAGAGGCGTCAATTGTCCACACACGAATAAGAAAACTCGCACCCAAACAATTGAGGAGAAAGACCAAAGACTTGATCCCCCTCCTTCTCACCTTTTAAGAAATGATGTTTAAGTGTGGTTAAATGTATTGATTTGATTTGGAAAATACTCGATGTTGATCGAGGTTTGATTTTGCGTGCGAAAGGGGTTGAGGACTAATGGAAAAGAGGTCCTAATGTTTCAAGGATTAGGAGGGGAGTCTACCTAATGTTATCATGCTTGGATTGAGATCCTAATGTCTATCCTACTCCGAACTTAATCAGAAATTAAGTCGGACTAGGAGCCTTAAGGAAGCATGTGAATACAGAGGTAATCAACAAGTAAATACCAGAAAACTCAATCACAAAGAGTAATCGAGAACAAAAACAAGGTTCAATCACCAAGTACAAAGAGAATATGTACAAGCATCATCACGGAAAGAATTCACAAATATCACCAAGAATTAGTTTAATCAAAATTAACATTAAAATCTAAATTTAGTTAAAACTAGTAATTAATCACCAACAAGGTTAAATGCTAATGAGAAAAATTAACCTAAACTAAGATTAAAAACTAAATTCTAAAATTAATATCTAATCCTAAAATTAAAATTAAAAATTAAAAAAATTAAACAAAACAATATAAAAAACAAATATCTAAAACCTATATAAGACAAACAACTTGTATATAAAAACTATGATAATTACTATATAACTCAAAAAATTATAAAGTATATATATAATTATAAAACTTAAAAGCATATGTACAGTATAAAAAAATGCACAGTAAACAAGTATACACATTTAGAAATGAAACGCACAAGTGACTTGTATCAATAATACTCTCTGTACTAAATAGTTTTTTAAATTATACAATGCCAATTACGAAACGCGAACCGCTATCAGCTTTTTTTCAATTTGCAGAGAATTCCTATTACACATACAAATATTCTTACATTTTAATTTACAAAGCAACTATATTTTCTCATGATAATATTTTAAAAGTATTCTTTTACTAACTTGCAGTAACATAAGCATGACCCTGCAATATATTATCTACACCAAAACAAATCCGACACACACTGCAAGATCGAATTGAAAACAGCAAGTATCACCATATTTATAACATTCACAAACTATTACAGCATCCCCAAACAAAATTCCAATGCAAATGAATAGAAAATCTTAGTTACAACGCAAATTAAATCTGCAAGTGAAACAAGATGTCATGTTGGCTTGGCTTTTTTTCAAAATAAACATTTCAACCAACAGAAAAAATGACATTTGGTCAGGTTATAAAAACAAAATTAAAACCAGAAAGGAAAACAAAAGCTCATTCATCACCATCCTCTTTCACCTATCGTATTCCACTACTCACGTTTTCAGCAAACAAAATCATGAACAGATGCAACTAAAAATGAGGACGAAAACACTACGATCAAAAGCATCGACAGAACCGAAATCATAACGAATGAAAGTAGCAGTGCGACAAGATCGAAACAGCCAGCATAAACAAACGTAACCGATATCGACCATGTTTTATTAATGCATCGAAATAGAAATCGGCAGCATGACAACATATTAACAATGTCGAAATCCATCAGAAATGGCAGCAGCAGTAGAATCGAAACAAACAACAGCAACAACAATATTCATTCATCAAAAGCAAACAGCAGCAGTACAAGAATGATCGCAACACACAGAAATACTCTAAATAATTGAATCGACAAAACTCAGTAGCAACACAAATAGGATATGACTAAAATGAAATGTTACCACCATTGAATGATTAATACGGGATCCGTGAAATCAAAACCACAAATATGATATTCGAAACAATATAAGTTATCCCTTTACCGAAATCGAAAAAAGAAACCAAACACACATTTGTAGATCATAAGCATGTTTATTATAACAGAGAATCCAAGAATATATCAATAGATTGAAACTATAATCACATCAACAATAGCCAGCAATAAATTGAATCCAAACAATACCAAAGCATAATGTAAATCTATAAACCGTGTGAGTCCAAGTAGAAATGATGTGAAAATTATCGACATCACATTGTCAACATTGTTGCTGACATTTTGCTACTGCTCGGTGAATAATGGGGTGTCTTATCTGTACTCTGGTCGTGGAGTTAGTCGAGATGTCGTTGAATCACGTCGGAAACGGAAGGTACGTCACCGGTTGTTGTTGTTGAAGCTTGGCGTTGTTCTTGATGCAGATCTGTAAAATCAAGTTGATGTTGCTGCTACTACAAACCGAGGTGTGACGTTGTTTGAAGCTGATGATGAAATGGGTACGGTTGTGTACGTCAGAGTTGTAGTGTAGATCGCGGCAGATATGAGATTCGAAAGATGCTCAGACATGTTTCGGCGATGAGCTTTTGTGGAGGAGTTACAGAGTATGATGTTTAGGGTTTGATGTTCATGAAAACCACGACGGAAATTCAATGGAGCTTTGCACAATGCGATGAAGAAGATAATCGAAGGAGAGGCTCGTTGATGAGATCACTGAAGATGATGTTATGCGACGCCGTTTTCTTCTCTTTCTCCAGATTTTTGTTTTCTCCCTCTTTTTTTTTTTTTTGAGAATCAGTGACCCACTCTTTTTATAGTTAGGTCAACCAATTGACTTATCATATTAACATGGGCTTTGAAATTGGTGAGGAAGTGGACCGAATACACATGAGGTCCTTGCACTCTCTTCTTTTTTTTTTTATCTCATTTAGACATGAATGGGTTAGAAAAGAATATGGATGGGATTGGATTAGAAAAAAAAAAGATTAAATGGATAATATGGTTTAGGGGGAAAAATATGGTTTAATGGTTATTAACATGAATTTGAATGGAATTTGAAAATGAATTAAAATTAAAATGGAGGTTAAGAAGTGGATAATTGGATTATAATATGGATATTTGTAGCGAGCGATTTTGGACGCGGTTCTTAAGCGCTGGTCGCTCTCTGCGGTTGAGCTTAAAACTACAGGTCGATTCATTTTTTATCCTATTGTGAGCTGAATAAGGAAGGGAAATAGATGTCTCCAATTAACCCTGCTTTGCATACTGAGTTTAAACAGCGGTCTGTTAGGTTACGGATGCTATCAATATGGGGGGGCCTTTGTACTGGTTATTTGTATTTTCGCCAATACAATTTCTTTCTTTTTATCTAGACAGAGGGTTTCTGGCGGGGAACAAGGATTAGGATGTTAGGACTGATGCTTTTGAATTACTGCTTTTGATTGATGGAGATATGGGATTTGGTTTTTTTGTTTAGTGTGCTCGCTAAGATCTTTTCTTTCGATCTTATGCCTACGTATTCCCGTTTACCGAAACAGGGAAATCAGAGCGTTCGTAGTTCCTCCTATTCTATGGGAGGAAATGGGTGTTTTTGTGTCTTGTTCAAAGCCCAAGACGTGAAGCTGAATGGTGATTTGTGTCTTGTTCAAAGCCCAAGATGTGAAGCTGAAAAGTCTATTTGTGTCTTGTTCAAAGCCCAAGACGTGAAGCTGAAGGACCTCGACTTTAGAGAGAATTTGTCATCTCTAAAGAAGGGTTAAAGGAGAATTACTTTAACCGGGATACGCGGATCCTAGCAATGCCATAATTTCCTAAGAAGGGGTTTTATCCTGAAGGAGAAGACTTTAACTTAGTGTAGAGCAATGCTATCTTTCCTTAAGAATTTCTCATACTAAAAGAGGGACAGTGGCATGGATGTAGATGATCCAGAGGCTTGCCGCTTACATCAATTAGATGAAGGGGAAGGAGTTGTTGATGTTTGTGTACTGTGAACGAGGCACAACTTTGATGCTAAAAGGTTGATTGGGTCAACCAGTGGTTTTCTGATACAAAGCCTAAGAGGAGGCTAATATGTGTCTCGTACAAAGCCCGAGAGAGAGGCTAAAAGGTTTTGACCCGACGATGGAGTCGTTTGGTATCTCGTATAAAGCCCGAGATGGAGGTTGTTTGACTCAACAAGAGAGTTTTTTGTATCTCGTACGAAGCCCGAGATGGATGCTGAAGGTTTGTTTGGCTCAATAAGAACCTTTTTGTATCTCGTATAAAGCCCGAGATGGAGGCGAAAGGGGTGATTGACTCAACGAGGGAGTTTCTTATGTGTCTCGTACAAAGCCCGAGAGAGAGGCTAAACTTTGTTTGACTCCACTGGGGAGGATCATTGTACAAAGCCCAAGAGGAGGCTATGGTTACTGTTTCATTTGAGTGACAGGTCCAGTATACTGATTTTTATAGAGAAAATAAGTTCTTATATGAGCAACATTGTACTCATGGATTTGATTCAAGGATCCGGGTTATTCCTGTTCTTTAAGGAAGCGGGAAATCCGACGGGTATTGAGACTGTCCGATTCTACGGGTTTCCTTCCTATTTTACGAAGGGGTGCTTGAGAATGTCTTTGAGACTCAAGGAAGTAAGACTGTCCAAGTCTAGAGTTTCATCTTTTGTACCATGTTTTGAGAAACAGTAGTAGACTCTATGAAAGGACTGTTCTATGAAGATGATTAAGTTCTGTTCCTATACCTCTAGGAGGTCGTCGGGACAATTTGTACGAAGCCCAAGAGGAGGCTGGAAACTTTTAAGAGGCTGATCGGTCCTTGTACGAAGCCCAAGAGGAGGCTATCATTCCTGGAGGAAGAGATCATTATACGAAGCCTAAGAGGAGGCTGTGATTACTTCTAAGAAGCCGTAGGGTCCTTGTACTAAGCCCAAGAGGAGGCGGGGTTGCTTTTAGAAAGCCTGTGGGTCCTTGTACGATGCCCAAGAGGAGGTCGATGCTTTTAAGAAGCCCGTGGGTCCCAAACCAAAGAAACGTTCAAGAAAAGTTTCACCGAGAATACATTTAGTGAACAGTTCTGAGGTTTGAAGAAATTCAAGAGAAGTTTCACCGAGAATAATTCATCTCTGGGGAATATAATTTCTTGACAATTCCTAATGAGGACAGCCGAAGAGAAGACTGTATCTGGTAATCCTATTGGGGATCTAGTTCAGTCTATTTCTAAGAGTGACAGTCTGAGAAAGGGTTCAAAAAGAATCTGCTTTTCACATCTCCATATTGTTTAACCCCAAGAGGAGGGAAGACTGTGTCTGGTAATCCTATGTGGATCTAGTTTTGACTGTAAGTTCAGAGTGATCAACAGGGCTTTACCTAGTGCTAGACGTAGTTGCCGGGGAAACTCGAAATATCTATACTATTATTACACAGTTGATATGAGTTTATGAAAGAATACTTACAGTGAAACAGCCCCACAATACAATTATATATATATGTGAAAGCGGTAAATGAAAGCGTATAAACACTTACTCGGTTGTAGAGCTTCCATGCTGTTTGGTTAGTTGTTCAACAAAGAAAGATTGAAAACAACAGTATATTCAAAATCAAAGGAGAAAGTGCTTTGAAAAAGGAAGATTTGGGGCTTACAGCTCAAGGAGAGGCCCAGGGTTTTATCAGTGAGCGCACTGTTTGAATTTGTACAGGGGGACTTATACAAGTGACTGAGGCCCAAAATGTTTTTCTGTACAAAGGGATGGGTCTTACACTCTCTCAAGAGGCCCAAAAAAGTTTTAAAGAAGAAGAGTGGGGCTTATAACACGAGGGTAGGCCCAGTTGTCTTTTCGCTTAAAAATGGCGATCGCGCCGAGGTTTTCTTTTAACGCAGAGGGACTTATACAATAAGTGAGGCCCAAAATGATTTTGGTTAAAAGGGGGTTGGGTCTTACACTCTATTAGAGGCCCAAAAGTTTTGAATGGGTCTTATAGCTCAAGGAGAGGCCCAAGGTTATTTTTCAAAAAGGGCGACGATCGCGCCGTTCATTTTTTGACGGTATCGGGACTTATACAATACACCGAGGCCCAAAATGTTTTGGTCAAGAAAGGATTGGGTCTTACACTCTATTAGAGGCCCAAAGTGTTTTGAAAATGATTTATGAGGGTTGAATTAATCCAAAAACCCTAATTTGTTTTCAAAAATGTATTTAATTGAATAAAAATTCAATTAAAATGATCAAAATTGTTTAACATGTGAAAAACAAATTTTGATTTTGGATTAATGCTTAAAAAATTAAGTATTGACCTACAAAATAATTAGAAAGCATCAAAAGTTGCAAAATCAATGTAGAAAAAATATTTAAAATGTCAAAAATAATTAAAATATTAATTCTTTGCAAAAATATCAATTATATGAAATAAATAATATTTTTGGGATTTTTTGATAAAATAAAATATTTTAACATTTTTATGAATTATCAAAAAAAGAATCAACTCAAAATCATTAAAACTCAGAGAGAAATTAATTTTTGAATCAATTAAACAAAATCACAAAATTCAAATATTTGAATTTGGAAAAAAGGTAACAAACTGAAGAACACGCGCGTGTTCTTGGATTCTCAGATTTGCATTTTCTCTCCAATCTCACTGAATACTTAATCATATCATGCAATCCACATATCATTATGCTCGTCTCAACCTCACGATCATGTCTATGTCCATTAATTTCATTTAAATTAAACATACAACAAGTAATCACGAAAAATCCTCAAGAACCCTAAATTTTGCATGAAGGCTAGGATTTTTGATACACGATTCAAACAAAGCAATTAATTGAGGGAAAACATTCCATACATGATTATGAACATATGGCCAAATTATTGTGCGAGGAAATATGCATAGATTGAGAGATGGCCAAGTATGTGCTTACCTTCAAGCCGTGACAGCAAGTGCAAAGTGATTTTTGATTTGGAGGTGTTACAGATGAGTGGTGATGATCTGAACAGCTTCCCTACACCCTATAGATTGAGTTTGAATGCTTGGACTTGATTGAAATTGGCTGGATCACTTTGTGGTACCTCAGCTGCAACTTGTTTGAAATTTTGAGCAACCAGCTGGTGATTTTGTGAAATTGGTGTTTCAGAAGTGATCTAAGTGTTTGGATCACTTCTATATGATGTATGTGAGGTGTGTGAGTGATTGGTTTGATTGGAATTGCTCTCAAACTCAAAACACGATAGCTACCTTGCTAAGAAAGGCATATTTGCCAAGAGAAAGAGATTTTGAGGAAAGCATCTGTTAGATGGCTTTGGTGTACTCAAACTGATCACAATTGAGCTCTATTTATAGTAGAGCAAGTTTGTTTTGCAAGGAATAGTGAATGGCAGCTGGTAAGTAGGTTTGGCCAATGTTGGCAAATGAAAATCCAAGTCTCCTCTAGCCATTGACTAGAGGTTAGGGCACAGAGCTTTGGTTCCCTTGGTCTTGGATAAGTCTTGACTGATTTCAGATGAGAATGGCTCAGTCCATGCCACCTTGATGGTTCCATTGAATGCTTCAATCCAAATTTGGAGTCTTGTCCCTATTTTGGCCATTCTAGGTTCAACATGCTATTTCTTGTTCCATGGACTTTGTAGGCTTGGCTCAGTAATTGTCCCCTTTAGATTCAATCCTCTGAGGTTTCCAAGTGGATAGGAGCATTTGAATTTGGCTGATTTTGGCAAATCGAGCAAAGTTGCAAATTCTGCCTTGCCTTTGACAGATTTCAGCAAGGCAACTTGCCAATGTCATATCTCATGGTGTAAGTTGAATTTGGTAATGTTCTTGGCCATTTTGGAAAGCCCTTACATGATACAACAACTGTTTGAACAAGTTTGGTTTTGATCTCTTTTGATTCCAAGTGAAAAATCCCTCTACATTTGGCAAAAAGTGAGGTCAAATCTGACTTAGTGAAATTTTCACTAAGTGTTTTAACAAAGTGTGATTTCTTGATTTTGATCACTCCATAACTCAAAATCCTTAATGAATTGGACTTAGGTCTAGTTGAAGTTTTTGTAGAGGGTAATGAGGGCTACAAATCCATCTTTGGATGAGAAAAAATGGCCATGTGGTTTAGGAGTTATGACCCTCCAAAGTTAGTGTATTAGTGGTACTTTTTCCATAACTTAGAAAAATTTCTAAGTTTTATGGTTACCCCTTTTACAAGTTATCCCACTTTCTTTGGTTTTTCTTGATGAATGATGATTCAAATCATACATTAACATCATTTTAGGGTTAAAAATCCATTTTGGTGAAAAATCTCAAAAAGTCAAAGTTGACTTTTGTGCACAGTTGACTTTTTATCAGATGAATTCCAAACTGTGCAATTCTTCAGGAAATCATGTCCTTGACCTAAATCAAACTTGATGGACATGTTCCATGGGTGTCATAGGGTGTATTGAGGCATGTCCTAGGGTTTGGGAGCATGTCCTCGTCAAAAGTCAAAGTTACAGTTGCCTTTCCTCGCGAAACCCTAATTGTGGTGCAGATGAAATTGAGACTTGTTGCTCAAGCTTCTTGGATTAATCCATTGTTCCAAATGGATCAATATAGTTCATTTGAGACCCTCAAACCCTCTCTTGAGGTCTTGGCTCACGATTTTCCCTAAAAGTCAACTTAGGGGTGAATTAGGTCAAGAAACCCTAATTCCTGATTTTTGATGTATGCATCCCCTGAGGTCAAATTGACTTGATGTTTGGGTCCATGAGGTTCCATGGAGTATATTAGGTTATGTTTTGGATCATTGGCTTGTGCCCAGATGAAAAATTTCCATATGGAGGCCCTGGTCGACCAAAACCCTAATTTGGTGACACTGTCGATCTTGAGACTTAATCCACCTAAAAGGGAGCAGCCTTGTGCTTAATCCTTGAAGTGGGAGTCCTTTTGATCCTTTGTGGATGCTTGAGAGGTTATACAAGTTGAAGATCATGTCATTCCTTGATTGATCCCTTGTCTAAGCACTCAGAGAGGGCTTAAAACCCTAATTTTGATTGTAGGGAATGCTCACCCATCTTTGGGGAGACTGATGAAATAGAATGGTCCCCCCATATTGTGATGGTGATTTGCACAATGATGGGAAATCTTAGGGGTTAAAATTTGGGGTAAATATTAACAAATGGTTTTGAATGTGAAATGAATGGATATCAGATTTTGAACCCAAACCATCAAACGATCATGTGAATGAATACTCCACCAAACTCCTTAATTCTCAATGAAAACCAAGATGCATTCTCAATACAAACCTTGACCTGACAGCCACGCCTGAACTTATCTCCACAACAACTGGACTTAGGAAACATGAGCAACATATTTTTTTGAGTTTTCTGAATGATGGTTAATGGATGAATGTTCAGATGAAAACTATCCACAGGTAGGACAAATTTGGGGTATGACAGATGCCCCTATCTAATTGGCTTAAACCGAGAGAGTGAACGGCTACGACGTTCATTCTAAGGGTATAAGTCAATTAGATATAAGAATGCCCCAAAATTTGTCTCACAAAAGGTAAAGTGTTGTAGAGTAAGAGCTGGCAGAATGAAGTAGCGGGGTTCAAACTGAACAACATAACTTGAGGTTCTTTGGGTGGTCGAAGCAGTCCCTTATCCATTAAGGTTCTCCGATGATGAAGATGTATTTTTGAACAGGCAGAGGATTCTCTGGGTCGTCGAAGCAGTCCCTTATCCATTAAGGTTCCTCGATGATACCAAAGTAGTATCTCTGAAGGCAGACGATTCTTCGGGTTGTCGAAGCAGTCCCTTATCCGTTAAGGTTCCTCGATGATACCAAAGCAGTATCTCTGAAGTAGATTTGCTAAAGGATGGTTGAGCAAGATTCCTGTCGGAGGAAATGTGCTGGCTCTGCAGGGGAAAGCTCACAAGAAACTTTCTAGGATATCCTCTGCTTGGGGAGTAAGAAGTAGCAACAGCTGCTGGGGATTGTCATTATCAACTGCATGGTTGAAGAATGACTTTCTGGGGAATAGAATTCCTTGAGCATGTGCGGGGTATCAACTTCTCTTCAAATGAATACTGCCGACTTTGAAGGAAGACTGGCCAAGATGCTTGTGAACTAATCCTGGATCCTGTTATGCTATGCTGGGGATGGATATGCCATGCATACAGGAATGCAAATGAACTTGTTTATTTATGAGATGCATATGGGAATGCAACTGGGCAAGGCTTCACTTCTGGTTTCCAAAGAAGGATTAATGGGGATTAGATGGAGCAAGGTGAAAGACTCACTGGGAATACTGGCATATCAACTCGGGGGTTGAGAAAAGGAAATACACTATCGACTCGGGGGTCGAGAAACATTAAGATAAACTGTCGTCAACTCGGGGGTTGAAAGAAAGGTAAAGGTAATATCGACTCGGGGGTCAAGGAAATAAAGACAATATCGACTCGGGGGTCGAGAAAATAAAGGCGGGGTAATCTATAAACTCAGGGGTTGAAGGAAATAACAAAATATCAACTCGGGGGTTGAAGGTAAAAGCAAATATCGACTCGGGGGTCGAGGGCAGAGATAAACGCAATATCCACTCGGGGGTCGAGGAAATAAATACAATATCGACTCGGGGGTCGAAGAAGATAAAGATAACAATGACTCGGGGGTCAGTACAAGCAATAAGATGTCAACTCGGGGGTTGAAGATGTAATAATGATATCGACTCGGGGGTCGAGAAACTAAGGCAACATCGACTCGGGAGTCGAGAAAATAAAGACAAAATATCATCAACTCGGGGGTTGAAAGAAAGGTAAACATCGACTCGGGGGCCGAAGAAAATAAAGACAACATTGACTCAGGGGTCAAGAAAAAAACAATATATATCAACGCGGGGGTTGAGGAAGGAAAAAGGTTATTTTATGTATGCATATGGTGTACGTATGTTGTATGTGATGCATATGTGGATGCAAGCAGGTTATTGGTTTTATGAAGGTGCCAGCAGGGTGGACTTTTGGTGGTTGCCAAGCAAGGTTGGACTTTTAGTGGTTGCCAATGAAAAGTCGGGATTTTGGAGGTGCCAAGCAGGGTTGGACTTTTGGTAGGTGCCAAGATTTAACTCCCCGACACTCAAAAATGGAAGATATTATGATCAGTAAGCCAATATGATTCTCTTGTTGCCCCAAGTCCGATCCTTTGCAGAAATCGCGTGCTTGGTTCATGAGAGAACCTCACTTCTAGATGATATGCCATAAATGGTTTGCAAATGGTTGTATGAGTGCAGCGACGTAACCAATGCATGTTGATTGTGTGAGCGTAGCGACTTATCCAATGCATTCTGATGGTGCATTTGCTCTGCCCTAAGGCTTTTAATACTTGTTGAATTCAAGGGTCGCTTAGTGCATGACATGGCCAGCTTGACCAATTTGAATGTATGAAGGGAATCTGCCTCTGTATGGAGGGTAATGAGATTATCTTCCCCAGTGTCTGGATCAGTGGTCTGCCCCTGTGTCTGGATTTTGCAGCGGTCTGCCCCAGTCTTGGCTTTTGAAAGACTTGCCTCAGATTGACTAAGTATTGCTTTGAAGGACTTGCCCCAGATTCACAAGGTTATGAGATAGTCTCGATTCGAGTCAGTGCCAACGAATACTCAAGTCTCCCTCTGATTGCACTTTGTTGGAATTTCTAAAATATCAAGTACTGATTTGCAGCTAAAATTGATCATTCAGAAATGGTAATTTTAATGCGACATTCATGCACGTTTTGAAAAATCATTTATTGGAATGATGTGTTAGTGTGTGACGAGTGAACCATTAGTCCAAACGCAGTGTTGATTTACTGGTGTGTGAAGGTACAACAAGAATATGATACCAATTCAAAAGACTAGTAAATTCGTAGGAGTCAGTTTATGCAACCTTGCTGTAGTATACTTTCAGAATAAACCCCGCCTCAATTAGGTCTTTTGAGGGTTGTAACGTAGTCTGGTTCACGGTTATAGAAACAAATGATATAAGGCTCAAAGTTATATCTGTACCCACCCCTTCTTCGTGATGATCTCCACTCTTACGTTCAGTTAAATCGACACACGTACTTAGATTTTGACGGTGTAAGAGTGAATAGGAAGGTTCAAGATTCGCTTGAAATGACAGTCATCTTATTTTGTTTTTGATGGACGTCAATGACCTTTTGATTTTTGATATGGTGTTCACTGAATCTTATATTGCTTCGCTTGAGGATTTAAGGACCTTTTTTTGTTTTTTATTTTTGATCCCTAATTTTGCATGGACTGATTTTATTCTACGAGTCCATCGGGATTGCCCTAATTTTTGCCTAAGTCTCCTTTTTGAAGTGTTTGACTTAGCGGGCTCTCTTCTTTTTTTAGAGTAAGGCTTGTGACTACCAAGTCAGTAGTCATTAAAAAACAACCGTCATAACTTCTGAAATTTGCATGGTTCCTTCGTCACCTCAAGACGTGTACAAAGAATACGGAGTCAGATTAACTGAACACTACCCTGCCCCGGGTTGAGTGTAAGGGTTTAAATATCCAAAGGAAACTTCTACTTCTCGGCTCGAAGTGGTGAACTAGGGATTAACTCCTTATCTCTCCAATGTTTAGGAATTTGAAACAATGCATGTACATCCTTGGCAGGATTCTATCCGAAAGCATACCATCAGCAATTATGGGTATCTCGTTTTCGTCGTCCTCCCTCCGATCTTTGCTAAACAACAATTTGGTTAAGAAAGAGAATGAGAGGTATATAGATGAATTTTTTTGTTTTTTTTGTTTTTTTATATAAGTGAAGAAAAATGAGCGAATGCGACGTGATTAGTTCAAAAAATGCATGATCATTTCATTAATATTACCATTAATAAACAACAATGTCTAAAAGCAAATAACACATAACAAAAAGAAACTACAAATGCATAGAAATGACATGATCTAAAAATTGCCAGCATTGAGGACTGGGCTTTTCTTTCTTGACCCACTATTGGACTAGCATTCTTGTTCATCGAGACCACTATGATAGCCTTCTTCACACCTACTATCAGCAACTTCTTCCATAACATAGGCGGATGGACCCACCCGATCAAGTGAAGGATTGACGTTGATTTGAAGACCTCGAGGCGTAAATGAGATTAGCTTGGACTCAATCAGAACTTGGATCTTGTTTTTGAGCTGTTTGCAATTCTCAGTTGAATGCCCCATGGCGCCAGTATGATATCCACATCGTGCATTGGCGTCGAAGCCTGGAGGGTATGGAGGAATAATAGGATCCAAGCCCTTTGGCACTATTAACCCATTACTAATCAAAAGCGGCAATATATGACAGAACGACACTGGCAAATGATCAAAATGCCTTTTTGGTCTTTGACTATAGTAGCGTCGGGGTTGTGAAGAATGTTGTTGTGCAATCTGTTGTTGACGAGGGGGACCTCTATTGACAGGAGTATATTGACCATGTGGAGAGAATGGAATCGCGCAGGGAGGTCCATAGAATTGTTGACTTTGAACATTTGAGATGCTTGGGTATTGAGGATAAGGTGTCAGAGATGGAGCTTGTAAAGTGTCCCAGATTGCATTGATTTCATCCTCCTCTTCCTCTTGAGAATTGAAAACAGATTCAGTCTCACTAGCTTGAATGCTCGGGGCGTCTTGGATTTTTCCACTCTTGAGGTGGTTCTCGATGCGTTCTCCAGCTGATACCAATTCAGAGAAGTTTGATGTCCCATTAACCATCATCTTTTCCAGGTATGGGCCTTGCAAAGAATCTATGAATAGGTCAACCAATTCTCTATTTAAAAGTGGTGATTGAACGCGAGCAGCAACCTCTCTCCATCTCTGAGCATACCCTCTGAACGATTCATTCTCCTCTTGAGATAAGCCTTGCAACTCTATGAGATTGGGAGCCACGTCAAGATTGTATTATTATTGCTTCACAAAGGCATTGGCTAAGTCCAACCACGACTGGATATGGTTACTCTGTAGCTGCATGTACCAACTCAACGATGCCCCACTCTGACTGTCTTGGAAACAGTGGATCATAAGTTTATCATTGAGAGCATTGAAGGTCATCTTTCTACAAAACATCACCAAATGCTGCTTTGGACAACTATCTCCTTTGTATTTCTCAATTTTTGGCATCTTGAACTTTGGAGGTAATTCAAGTCCGGGTACCAAACACATGTTCAAAGCATTCAGATCAAAGGCATCACGCCCGTTTATTGTTTCAAGTTTCTCTTCCAACACACGACATCTTTCAGCAAACTCAACATCTTAAGGTCGTTCAGTATTCACCACCAGGCTTGTCCCTTGGGAATTCGGCGTAGTGAATGCAAAGCTATGATATTCAACTGCATCATGAGACGAGGCATGTTCATCTTGAATAGTGTAACATTCTTGTATAACCTGGTTCCCAATAGGAATCCGCACAGGCTGAGATTGGGCAAGATTATTCACTTGAGGCAGAATGACGTTCTCAGTGACTGTAGGCCTTTGAATGTTGTCCTCTTTCCTTGCCATAGCTTCCACAAGTTGGTCTAGCTGGTTTTTCATCAAGTCAACATCTGCTCTTGACGCCAACTGGTTATGCCCTTCTAAGTCCATGATTCTTCCAAAAGCGGCTTTAATTCCGATGCAGGGGCGGGAAATCAACTGCGGGTTACGGACAAAGGATGGATGAGTTTGTTGGAGAATGACATGCATACATGCTAATGTCATGAGTATGCAATGCTTATGCACGGTTCCAGGATCAAAACAACATCTGATTCTGAGGAAGGAGTTAGACACAGGATATCTCAGATCGCAGGACCCCCCACAGGTAGGTTCTAAACGGGTAGGTGCCTAGAGTTGTGGATACTTTCAAAGACATTATAGCCATAACGAAGGAACATCAGACGATAATATCCTTGAAAGGATCTCGTCTAGGTGAGGTCTTCGTTTCTTCCCCACGAGAAAGACTCCTCGGAGGCGCCCACTACACAACCATCGAGACACGGGTTCTAAGTAGGGTTCTCAGAATCCTAGATCGAGGTCGAAAATATTACTGTCAGGAAGTAATACATTCGAGGGATCTCATCTGATTGTGGCGTTCACATTAACCCACAAAGAGTTTAACACTACCAACCACCATGGATAAAAAGGACTAATGGTCCTTGGTATCAACGATTCAGGCTCGAAAACATTATCATCATGACGAAGTAACATCAAAACGATAACATTTCCAAGGGAATCTACTCCAAGCGAGGTCTTTGCTTTGGCTCACGCGAAAGATACCATGCAAGCCTCCACTACACAACCACCATCATAATCCTAGGGTTATACTTGACTCGGGTGTAGAGCCGTCTCACAAAGCACCAATGATCAGAGAACTCCAACAGTGTGTCATAAGAGATAATAATAGGATATAATAAAAATAAGCAAGCAAGTAGATAACAGATAATCAGACAAGCAAGCAAACAAGCAAGATTGGTACAACGACGGCGGAGCTCGATCGAGGTGTTCTCGTCGGATCAAAAGTCCTCGCGCACACACAACGCGGCCTTTGATCATCGTGTTCTGTATAGGGGTGTCGCGCTCGTACCCTAGTGCATCCCCGTAATCGCGATGCTAGTGTGTCGCAGGCAGTGTTTAACTGTATTACTGTTTGAGCTTCTCAGCGTTCCATGGTCGAGCAAGTTCTTCCCCGTGCAGTTTTTTGAGGAAGTAGGCTCCTGTCCCCGTTTTCACGCGGACGCGGTACGGGCCCTCCCAGTTCGCGGAAAGTTTTCCTTCTCGCGAATCTTTCTGGTTCCTTCGTAGGACGAGGGTGCCTACCTGAAAATCACGTTTGATAACTTTGTCGTTATAACGTAAATTTATTTTCTGTTTAAGTGAAGCTTCTCGGAGAGAAGCGCCCGAACACGTCTCCTCGACGAAATCGAGTTCTTCCCTCAGGGCTTCGTTGTTAGCGTCTCCGTCGAGGGGGGCTTCCGTCCCCCTCGAGGGTTCCCTGATCTCCACGGGGATCACCGCTTCCATTTCGTAGGTCAGACGAAAAGGGGTCTCTCCGGTCGTGGAATGTGGGGTTGTTCGGTAGGCCCAGAGTACGCTGTGTAGCTCCTCGACCCACCGTTGTTTGGCGTCGCCTATATGACGTTTCAATCCTCGGAGGATTACTCTGTTCGCCACTTCGGCTTGCCCGTTCGTTTGAGGATGCTCGACCGATGTGAAGTACTGCTTCGTGCCCACTTTGGTGACGAAGTCTTGGAAGTTCCTGTCGGTGAACTGTGTTTCGTTGTCGGTGACAATAGCTTGGGGCATCCCGAATCGGGCGAGGATGTTCCTCTTGTAGAAATGTAGTATGTTGAAGGCCGTGATCTTGGCCAACGCTTCTGCCTCGATCAACTTCGTAAAATAATCCACCCCGACAATGAGGTATTTGTTTTGATACGATCCCACAACGAAAGGTCCGAGGATATCCATCCCCCACCACGCAAACGGCCACAGGGAGGACAGTGTTTTGAGCTCGTTAGGAGGAGCGAGGTGCATGTCCCCATTTCGCTGGCATCTATCGCACTTCTTGACGTGTTCCTTGGCATCTTGTTGCATGGTGGGCCAGTAATACCCTTCCCGAAGTGCTTTACGGGCTAGAGATCGTCCACCGAGGTGCTGTGCATTGTTTCCTTCATGTATTTCCTGGAGTATACCGGGGACCTTGGTCTCCTCGATACATCTGAGGAGGTGAATAGAAAACCCTCGCCGGTATAGCTTGTCCTCGACTATCGCATATGAGCATGCCTGCCGCTTCACCATTCCCGCTTCCTTGGGATCTTCGGGCAGCCTGCCCGTCATGAGGTACTCGTATACCAGGTCATCCAGCAATTGTTGTCCCGAATGGCATTCACGTCCGTCGCTGGAATATGTTTGTCTATGCTCGGGTGTTGTACCTCGAAAAATAGGATCCTCGCGATGGACGCAGAAAAAACTGTTCGAAACAGAGTCGCCACCGAACTTTATTTATCCCAAAAAAGGGAAAGGAAAATATCGATAAAACCTTTAAAGGGGTAAGAAAATGGTTATCAAAACCAAATTCGGGTTCGGGAATCGGTTACGCAAGAGGGAAGGTATTAGCACCCTCTACGTCCGTTGTACTCAACGGGAACCTCTTGATTCGATTCGTGAGAAAGTTAGTTAGGTTTGATTGTTATCTTCTAAGGTAATATTGCTTTCTAAGGGGGAAATGGGGTGGTTTTTTATTAGGGTGCTCGGCAAGGATTATAACCCTTGTGCCTATGTATTCCCTCGTGCAATAGGAAAGTCAGAGCATTCGTAGTTCGTGGAACTACGGTTGTTTGGTTTGTGTTTTTTATGTAGGCACTAATTGTCCACACACGAGTAAGAGAACTCGCACCCAAATAATTGAGGAGAAAGCTCAAATACTTGCCCCCCCTCACATCACCTTTTAGGAAGTTGTGTTTGAATATACGATTAAGTGTATTAAAGAGTTTTATTAAGAAAATAGGATTTAATTTGTATGTGTTTTTAGGGTTTCGGTCGCACAAGGCGAGAAAGAAGAGTTTTAGTCGTGTCGGATATTTTAGAGGTGACAATTGCCCATACACGAGTAAGAGAACTCGCACCCAAACAATTGAGGAGAAGGCTCAAAGACTCGACCACCCTCACTTCACCTTTAGTAAAATGTGTTTAGATAGAGATTAAGTGTTTTAATGATTGATCAGAAAAAAAAGGTTTGAATGTTGTCGTGTTACAAGTGTTTTAGAGGCGTCAATTCTCCACACACGAGTAAGAAAACTCGCACCCAAACAATTGAGGAGAAAGACCAAAGACTTGATCCCCCTCCTTCTCACCTTTTAAGAAATGATGTTTAAGTGTGTTTAAATGTATTGATTTGATTTGAAAAATACTCGATGTTGATCGAGGTTTGATTTTGCGTGGGAAATGGGTTGAGGACTAATGGAAAGGAGGTCCTAATGGTTCAAGGATTAGGAGGGGAGTCTAACTAATGTTATCATGCTTGGATTGAGAGCCTAATGTCTATCCTACTCCAAACTTAATCAGAAATTAAGTCGGACTAGGAGCCTTAAGGGAGCATGTGAATACAGAGGTAATCAACAAGTAAACACCAGAAAACTCAATCACAAAGAGTAATCGAAAAAAAAAACAAGGCTCAATCACCAAGTACAAAGAGAATATGTACAAGCATCATCACGGAAAGAATTCACAAATATCACCAAGAATTAGTTTAATCAAAATTAACATTAAAATCTAAATTTAGTTAAAACTAGTAATTAATCACCAACAAGGTTAAATGCTAATGAGAAAAATTAACCTAAACTAAGATTAAAAATTAAATTCTAAAATTAATATCTAATCCTAAAATTAAAATAAAAAATACAAAAAATTAAACAAAACAATATAAAAAACAAATATCTAAAACCTATATAAGACAAACATCATGTATATAAAAACTATGATAATTACTATATAACTCAAAAAAAATATAAAGTATATATATAAGTATAAAACTTAAAAGCATATGTATAGTATAAAAAAATGCACAGTAAACAAGTATACACATTTAGAAATGCAACGCACAAGTGACTTGTATCAATAATACTCTCTGTACTAAATAGTTTTTTAAATTATACAATGCCAATTACGAAACGCGAACTGCTATAAGCTTTTTTTCAATTTGCAGAGAATTCCTACTACACATACAAATATTCTTAATTTACAAAGCAACTATATTTTCTCATGATAATATTTTAAAAGTATTCTTTTACTAACTTGCAGTAACATAAGCATGACCCTACTATATATTATCTACACCAAAACAAATTCGACACACACTGCAAGATCGAATTGAAAACAACAAGTATCACCATATTTATAACATTCACAAACTATTACAGCATCCCCAAACAAAATTCCAATGCAAATGAATAGAAAATCTTAGTTACAACGCAAATTAAATCTGCAAGTGAAACAAGATGTTATGTTGGCTTGGCTTTTTTTCAAAATAAACATTTCAACCAACAGAAAAAATGACATTTGGTCAGGTTATAAAAACAAAATTAAAACCAGAAAGGAAAACAAAAGCTCATTCATCACCATCCTCTTTCACCTATCGTATTCCACTACTCACGTTTTCAGCAAACAAAATCATGAACAGTTGCAACTAAAAATGAGGACGAAAATACTACGATCAAAAGCATCGACAGAACCGAAATCATAACGAATGAAAGTAGCAGTGCGACAAGATCGAAACAGCCAGCATAAACAAACGTAACCGATATCGACCATGTTTTATTAATGCATCGAAATAGAAATCGGCAGCGTGACAGCATATTAACAATGTCGAAATCCATCAGAAATGGCAGCAGCGGTAGAATCGAAACAAACAGCAGCAACAACAATATTCATTCATCAAAAGCAAACAGCAGCAGCACAAGAATGATCGCAACACATAGAAATACTCTAAATAATTGAATCGACAAAACTCAGTAGCAACACAAATAGGATATGAGTAAAATGAAATGTTACCACCATTGAATGATTAATACGGGATCAGTGAAATCAAAACCACAAATATGAGATTCGAAACAATATAAGTTATCCCGTTACCGAAATCGAAAAAAGAAACCAAACACACATTTGTGGATCATAAGCATGTTTATTATAACAGAGAATCCAAGAATATATCAATAGATTGAAACTATAATCACATCAACAATAGCCAGCAATAAATTGAATCCAAACAATACCAGAGCATAATGCAAATCTGTAAACCGTGTGAGTCAAAGTAGAAATGATGTGAAAATTATCGACATCACATTGTCAACATTGTTGCTGACATTTTACTACTGCTCGGTGAATAATGGGGTGTCTTAACGGTACTCTGGTCGTGGAGTTAGCCGAGATGTCGTTGAATCACGTCGGAAACGGAAGGTACGTCACCGGTTGTTGTTGTTGAAGCTTGGCGTTGTTCTTGATGCAGATCTGTAAAATCAAGTTGATGTTACTGCTACTACAAACCGAGGTGTGACGTTGTTTGAAGTTGATGATGAAATGGGTACGGTTGTGTACGTCAGAGTTGTAGTGTAGATCGCGGCAGATATGAGATTCGAAAGATGCTCAAACATGTTTTGGCGGTGAGCTTTTGTGGAGGAGTTACAGAGTATGATGTTTGGGGTTTGATGTTGATGAAAACCACGACGGAAATTCAATGGAGCTTTGCACAATGCGATGAAGAAGATGATCGAAGTGTTGGAAGTGTAATTCAATGTTTTGTCGAAGTCGAAGGTGTATAGGTTTTGGTCGAAGTAGTATATGTTCAGTCGAATAGTTGTTGTACATTGTAAGTCAGCTGTATTCGACAGAGTCGAATATAGCTGAGAAAGAGTTTGTGTCGAAATGTAGTTTTGGGCCTGGGCCGTGATGGCTTATATAAAGGGTTTCCTAGTTTGTAATTTTACACAGCTTAATACAGTTTTACACAGTTAATACAATTTTCACAATTCTGCAATATAGTTTTCTCTCTCTCTCTCTCTCTCTCTCTCGTCTTCTTCTTCTTCTTTACAAATCCCATCTTTCTTGAACCCTAGTTCCAACAAATTGGTATTACAGAGCCCGGTTGCGATTCAGAGAGAAAGATGGCAAAGCACTGTTCTTGATTCACCAGTGTGTGGGTCCAAACGTGTTTGAAAAGATTATTGAAGAAGAATCAGCAAAAGCAGCTTGGGAAAAGTTAAAGAGCTTGTATGGTGGAGATGTGAAATTGAAAAATGTGAAGTTGCAGACCTTGAGGAAGCAATACGAGATGATTCAGATGAAAGAAGATGAATCAGTCTCGGCATACTTCTCAAGAATCGTGATGTTAACGAACCAGATGAAGGCATGTGGTGAATCACTCACTGATTTGCAAAAGATTGAGAAGGTATTAAGATCTTTAATAGCAGATTTTGATTACTTTGTAGTGACAATAGAAGAGTCCAAGAATCTTTCTGAGATGAAGTTAGAAGAACTTCAAGCTTCTTTAGAGGCTCATGAGATGAGATTGATGCAGAGGAGCTCAGAAAGAGAGAAGGTGACTGAAAAGGCGCTACAATCAAGATTCACCAAGAAATCTGGAAAAGAGAAATCGAAGCAGTCAAAGAATGTTGCTAATGATGAGAAGTCAAGCAAGAAGACTGATTCGACTAAGAAAGACATGAAGGACGTGCAATGTTACAACTGTCAAGGTTTTGGTCACTATGCTCGAGATTGTCGAAGAAGAAAGAAGGCAAAAGCAAAAGATAGTGATGAAGCCCAATATGCACGCGCTAGAGATAGTGATTCTGATGATGTGTTGCTGATGGTCAACACTCAGTCAAACACTGAGCGAACTAACATGTGGTATCTAGATTCAGGATGCAGCAACCACATGACTGGCAATAAAAACTAGTTTACCGACTTAGATGAATCAGTCGAAAAGGTTATAAAGTTTGCAGATGGCAGGCACGTCAAATCAGGTGGTAAAGGAGATATTTCGATTATCAGAAAGGATGGTCAAAGAGCAACTATCACTGATGTATTGTATGTACTAGCAATGACAAGTAACTTGATAAGTGTAGGTCAATTACTTGCAAAAGGCTTCAATATGAAGTTAGAGAAGAATCACATGAAGGTACATAGGGCTGATGGGAAGTTGATAATGAAAGCACCTATGGCAGAAAACAAAACCTTCAAAGTTGAACTTAGCACATCAGATCATAAGTGTCTCGCTTCAATGACTGAAGAAGACAAGAATTGGCTATGGCACCACAGGTATGGACATCTAAACTTCAAAAGTTTAGGCATGCTCAACCAGAAAAGAATGGTGTTTGGTTTACCGCAGTTGAAGGAACCAAAGTAGGTGTGTGAAGAATGCTGCAAAGCAAAGCAGGCCAGAAAAGCATTCAAGCATGACTTGCCCATGAGATCAAGGCAAAAACTGGAGCTAGTTCATTCTGATGTGTGTGGACCTTTTGAAGTTAGGTCAAATGGTGGTAAGCGTTACTTCTTAACTTTCATTGATGAATTCACCAGATATATGTGGATTTATATGATTGGAAGTAAGAATGAAGTATTCACAAAGTTCAAGAAGTTTAAGTTGCTTGTCGAAAAGCAAAGTGGCTGCAAGCTAAAGAAACTGAGAACTGATGGTGGTGGCGAATATGTCTCTCGAGAGTTTGCCAGATTTTGTGAAGAGGAAGGTATAGAGCATGAGGTTATTGCACCCTATACACCTCAACATAATGGCATAGCTGAGAGGAAGAATAGAAGTATACTGAATATGACGAGAAGTATGTTGAAGGCTAAAGAGGTACCAAAGAGATTTTGGGCTGAAGCAGCTTCGACAGCAGTATACATTCTGAATAGATGTCCAACGAAGAAGTTAGTCGAGAAGACTCCTCATGAGGCTTGGACAGGTGAGAAACCAAATGTTAGTCATCTTAGAGTTTTTGGATCAATATGCTTCAGGCATGTACCTGAACAATTGAGAACAAAACTGGATGATCGAAGTCAAGCTATGGTGTTAATAGGTTATCATTCGACTGGTGCATACAAACTGTATTCACCAAACGATGATAAACTAGTGATCAGTAGAGATGTTCTTGTGGATGAAAGCAAAGGGTGGGACTGGAGTCAAACTTTAGTTCGACAGGAGTCAGATACAATCACAACTGTGTTTGAAGAAGATCAACAGAATGAGGCTTCAACCAGTCGAAGTGAACAGGGTAAAGCTTCAACCAGTCGAAATGAAGAACAACCTGAGCAGAATACAAGAAGATCGAATAGAACAAGAACTGAGTCGACAAGACTATGTGGATATGAGAGATTTCCAGACCAAGCAGTTGATGCAGATGGTAACTTAATGGAAGAAGCCATGATGATGGCTGAAGCAGAACCAATTGATTTGGATCAAGCCATGAGTGATACAAAGTGGTGTGAAGCTATGAAAGAAGAACTCAAAGCTATTGAGAAGAACAAGACCTGGGAGCTTGTCGAAAGATCCAATAAGAAGCCAATTGATGTAAAATGGGTTTACAAGTTGAAACGAAGACCAAATGGTGAGATTGCCAAGTATAAGGCAAGATTAGTGGCTAGAGGTTTTCTGCAGAAACAGGGCATTGACTTCGACGAGGTTTATGCACCTGTTGCAAGGTCGGAGACAATCAGAATTGTTGTGGCAACAACTGCTTATCGAGGGTGGAAGATACATCAGTTGGATGTAAAGTCAGCATTTCTGAATGAACCATTAGAAGAAGAGATCTATGTTACTCAACCACCAGGATTCGACATCAAATGGCAGGAGTCGAAGGTGTACAGATTAAGGAAGGCTCTCTATGGTTTGAAACAAGCTCCTAGAGCTTGGAATAAACGAATAGATAATTTTCTGAATGAAGCAGGTTTCACAAAATGTGTCTCTGAACATGGAGTGTATGTGAATGATGTTGACGATATCAGTCGAATCATTCTATGTCTCTATGTCGATGATTTGTTAATCACAGGAGCAGATGAAGCTGAGATAAAGAAAGTCAAGTCGAAACTAATGCAAGAGTTTGAAATGTCCGACCTTGGGAAGTTGTCATATTTCTTAGGGATGGAATTTAAGGACACAGGTGAAGGAATATTTTTACACCAGAAGAAGTATGCTCAAGACATCTTGAAAAGATTCAAGATGAGCAACTGTAATACAGCAAACACACCATTAGAAACTGGCGCAAAGTTGAAGAAGGAAACTAATGATGAGTTTGTAAGTGAAACTCTGTACAAACAAATCATTGGTTCCTTGAGATATTTGTGCAACACTAGACCTAATATATGTCAAAGTGTTGGAGTGTTAAGTCGATTTATGGAGAAACCCCAAGAATGTCATCTCACTACTGTGAAGAGGGTGCTGAGATACATAAAGGGAACGATTGATCATGGTGTGTTGATGCCAAGGAAGTCGAAAGATAATACAAATGCAGAAGTCTATGGGTTCACTGATTCTGATTTCAGCAGAGATCAAGACGAAAGGAAGAGTACTGCAGGCTACATCTTCATGATCGAAGGAGCCCCAATATCTTGGAGCTCAAGAAAACAAAGCATTGTGGCTTTGTCCTCATGTGAAGCTGAATATGTAGCTGCATCATATGCTGCGTGCCAGGCAGCATGGATCGAAATGTTGCTTGAAGAACTCAAGATAATGGAATCGAAGAAAGTAAAGTTGTTTATAGACAACAGGTCAGCTATCAACCTGGAGAATCACCCAATGAGCCATGGTCGAAGCAAACACATTGAGAGGAGGTATCATTTACTGAGAGATCAAGTCAACAAAGGGAAGCTGGAACTGGAGTATTGCAAGATAGAAGTTCATCTAACTGATATACTCACCAAACCTCTGGGAAGAGTCAGATTCGACGAATTGAAGAGAAGCATCGGGATGAGAAGTATCGACAACATGAATTAGGGGGTGTGTTGGAAGTGTAATTCAATGTTTTGTCGAAGTCGAAGGTGTATAGGTTTTGGTCGAAGTAGTATATGTTCAGTCGAATAGTTGTTGTACATTGTAAGTCAGCTGTATTCGACAGAGTCGAATATAGCTAATAAAGAGTTTGTGTCGAAATGTAGTTTTGGGCCTGGGCCGTGATGGCTTATATAAAGGGTTTCCTAGTTTGTAATTTTACACAGCTTAATACAGTTTTACACAGTTAATACAATTTTCACAATTCTGGAATATAGTTTTCTCTCTCTCTCTCTCTCTCTCTCTCTCTCTCTCTCGTCTTCTTCTTCTTCTTTACAAATCCCATTTTCTTGAACCCTAGTTCCAACACGAAGGAGAGGCTCGTTGATGAGATCACAGAAGATGATGTTATGCGGCGCCGTTTTCTTCTCTTTCTCCAGATTTTTGTTTTCTCCCTCTTTTTTTTTTGAGAATCAGTGACCCACTCTTTTTATAGTTAGGTCAACCAATTGACTTATCATATTAACATGGGCTTTGAAATTGGTGAGGAAGTGGACCGAATACAAATGAGGTCCTTGAACTCTCTTTTTTTTTTATCTCATTTAGACATGAATGGGTTAGAAAAGAATATGGATGGGATTGGATTAGAAAAAAAAAGATTAAATGGATAATATGGTTTAGGGGAAAAATATGGTTTAATGGTTATTAACATGAATTTGAATGGAATTTGAAAATGAATTAAAATTAAAATGGAGGTTAAGAAGTGGATAATTGGATTATAATATGGATATTGACAAATGGTTTTGAATGTGAAAAGAAAATTGGTTACGGTGAAATGAATGGATATCAGATTTTGAACCCAAACCATCAAACGATCATGTGAATGAATACTCCACCAAACTCCTTAATTCTCAATGAAAACCAAGATGCATTCTCAATACAAACCTTGACCTGACAGCCACGCCTGAACTTATCTCCACAACAACTGGACTTAGGAAACATGAGCAACATATTTTTTTGAGTTTTCTGAATGATGGTTAATGGATGAATGTTCAGATGAAAACTATCCACAGGTAGGACAAATTTGGGGTATGACAGATGCCCCTATCTAATTGGCTTAAACCGAGAGAGTGAACGGCTACGGCGTTCATTCTAAGGGTATAAGTCAATTAGATATAAGAATGCCCCAAAATTTGTCTCACAAAAGGTAAAGTGTTGTAGAGTAAGAGCTGACAGAATAAAGTAGCGGGGTTCAAACTGAACAACATAACTTGAGGTTCTTTGGGTGGTCGAAGCAGTCCCTTATCCATTAAGGTTCTCCGATGATGAAGATGTATTTTTGAACAGGCAGAGGATTCTCTGGGTCGTCGAAGCAGTCCCTTATCCATTAAGGTTCCTCGATGATACCAAAGTAGTATCTCTGAAGGCAGACGATTCTTCGGGTTGTCGAAGTAGTCCCTTATCCGTTAAGGTTCCTCGATGATACCAAAGCAGTATCTCTGAAGTAGATTTGCTAAAGGATGGTTGAGCAAGATTCCTGTCGGAGGAAATGTGCTGGCTCTGCAGGGGAAAGCTCACAAGAAACTTTCTAGGATATCCTCTACTTGGGGAGTAAGAAGTAGCAACAGCTGCTGGGGATTGTCATTATCAACTGCATGGTTGAAGAATGACTTTCTGGGGAATAGAATTCCTTGAGCATGTGCGGGGTATCAACTTCTCTTCAAATGAATACTGCCGACTTTGAAGGAAGACTGGCCAAGATGCTTGTGAACTGATCCTGGATCCTGTTATGCTATGCTCGGGATGGATATACCATGCATACAGGAATGCAAATGAACTTGTTTATTTATGAGATGCATATGGGAATGCAACTGGGCAAGGCTTCACTTCTGGTTTCCAAAGAAGGATTAATGGGGATTAGATGGAGCAAGGTGAAAGACTCACTGGGAATACTGGCATATCAACTCGGGGGTTGAGAAAAGGAAATACACTATCGACTCGGGGGTCGAGAAACATTAAGATAAACTGTCGTCAACTCGGGGGTTAAAAGAAAGGTAAAGGTAATATCGACTCGGGGGTCAAGGAAATAAAGACAATATCGACTCGGGGGTCGAGAAAATAAAGGCGAGGTAATCTATCAACTCAGGGGTTGAAGGAAATAACAAAATATCAACTCGGGGGTTGAAGGTAAAAGCAAATATCGACTCGGGGGTCGAGGGCAGAGATAAACGCAATATCCACTCGGGGGTCGAGGAAATAAAGACAATATCGACTCGGGGGTCGAAGAAGATAAAGATAACAATGACTCGGGGGTCAGTACAAGCAATAAGATGTCAACTCGGGGGTTGAAGATGTAATAATGATATCGACTCGGGGGTCGAGAAACTAAGGCAACATCGACTCGGGAGTCGAGAAAATAAAGACAAAATATCATCAACTCGGGGGTTGAAAGAAAGGTAAACATCGACTCGGGGGCCGAAGAAAATAAAGACAACATTGACTCAGGGGTCAAGAACAAAACAATATATATCAACGCGGGGGTTGAGGAAGGAAAAAGGTTATTTTATGTATGCATATGGTGCACGTATGTTGTATGTGATGCATATGTGGATGCAAGCAGGTTATTGGTTTTATGAAGGTGCCAGCAGGGTGGACTTTTGGTGATTTCCAAGCAAGGTTGGACTTTTAGTGGTTGCCAATGAAAAGTTGGGCTTTTGGAGGTGCCAAGTCGGGTTGGACTTTTGGTAGGTGCCAAGATTTAACTCCCCGACACTCGAAAATGGAAGATATTATGATCAGTAAGCCAATATGATTCTCTTGTTGCCCCAAGTCTGATCCTTTGCAGAAATCGCGTGCTTGGTTCATGAGAGAACCTCACTTCTAGATGATATGCCATAAATGATTTGCAAATGGTTGTATGAGTGCAGCGACGTAACCAATGCATGTTGATTGTGTGAGCGTAGCGACTTATCCAATGCATTCTGATGGTGCATTTGCTCTGCCCTAAGGCTTTTAATACTTGTTGAATTCAAGGGTCGCTTAGTGCATGACATGGCCAGCTTGACTAATTTGAATGTATGAAGGGAATCTGCCCCTGTATGGAGGGTAATGAGATGATCTTCCCCAGTGTCTGGATCAGTGGTCTGCCCCTGTGTCTAGATTTTGCAGCGGTCTTCCCCAGTCTTGGCTTTTGAAAGACTTGCCTCAGATAGAATAAGTATTGCTTTGAAGTACTTGCCCCAGATTCACAAGGTTATGAGATAGTCTCGATTCGAGTCAGTGCCAATGAATACTCAAGTCTCCCTCTGATTGCACTTTGTTGGAATTTCTAAAATATCAAGTACTGATTTGCAGCTAAAATTGATCATTCAGAAATGGTAATTTTAATGCGACATTCATGCACGTTTTGAAAAATCATTTATTGGAATGATGTGTCAGTGTGTGACGAGTGAACCATTAGTCCAAACGCAGTGCTGATTTACTGGTGTGTGAAAGATACAACAAGAATATGATACCAATTCAAAAGACTAGTAAATTCGTAGGAGTAAGTTTACGCAACCTTGCTGTAGTATGCTTTCAGAATAAACCCCGCCTCAATTAGGACTTTTGAGGGTTGTAACGTAGTCTGGTTCACGGTTATAGAAACAAATGATATAAGGCTCAAAGTTATATCTGTACCCACCCCTTCTTCGTGATGATCTCCATTCCTACGTTCAGTTAAATCGACACACGTACTTAGATTTTGACGGTGTAAGAGTGAATAGGAAGGTTCAAGATTCGCTTGAAATGACAGTCATCTTATTTTGTTTTTTATGGACGTCAATGACCTTTTGATTTTTGATATGGTGTTCATTGAATCTTATATTGCTTCGCTTGAGGATTTAAGGACCTTTTTTTGTTTTTTATTTTTGATCCCTAATTTTGCATGGACTGATTTTATTCTACGAGTCCATCGGGATTGCCCTAATTTTTGCCTAAGTCTCCTTTTTGAAGTGTTTGACTTAGCGGGCTCTCTTCTTTTTTTAGAGTAAGGCTTGTGACTGCCAAGTCAGTAGTCATTAAAGAACAACCGTCATAACTTATGAATTTTGCATGGTTCCTTCGTCACCTCAAGACGTGTACAAAGAATACGGAGTCAGATTAACTGAACACTACCCTGCCCCGGGTTGAGTGTAAGGGTTTAAATATCCAAAGGAAACTTCTACTTCTCGGCTCGAAGTGGTGAACTAGGGATTAACTCCTTATCTCTCCAATGTTTAGGAATTTGAAACAATGCATGTACATCCTTGGCAGGATTCTATCTGAAAGCATACCATCAGCAATTATGGGTATCTCGTTTTCGTCGTCCTCCCTCCGATCTTTGCTAAACAACAATTTTATATAAGTGAAGAAAAATGAGCGAATGCGACGTGATTAGTTCAAAAAATGCATGATCACTTCATTAATATTACCATTAATAAACAACAATGTCTAAAAGCAAATAGCACATAACAAAAAGAAACTACAAATGCATAGAAATGACATGATCTAAAAATTGCCAGCATTGAGGACTGGGCTTTTCTTTCTTGACCCACTATTGGACTAGCATTCTTGTTCATCGAGACCACTATGATAACCTTCTTCACACCTACTATCAGCAACTTCTTCCATAACATGGGCGGATGGACCCACCTGATCAAGTGAAGGATTGACGTTGATTTGAAGACCTCGAGGCGTAAATGAGATTAGCTTGGACTCAATCAGATCTTGGATCTTATTTTTGAGCTGTTTGCAATTCTCAGTTGAATGCCCCATGGCGCCAGTATGATATCCACATCGTGCATTGGCGTCGAAGCCTGGAGGGTATGGAGGAATAACAGGATCCAAGCCCTTTGGCACTATTAACCCGCTACTAATCAAAAGCGGCAATATATGACAGAACGGGACTGGAAAATGATCAAAATGCCTTTTTGGTCTTTGACTATAGTAGCGTCGGGGTTGTGAAGAATGTTGTTGTGCAATCTGTTGTTGACGAGGGGGACCTCTATTGACAGGAGTATATTGACCATATGGAGAGAATGGAATCGCGCAGGGAGGTCCATAGAATTGTTGACTTTAAACATTTGAGATGCTTGGGTATTGAGGATAAGGTGTCGGAGATGGAGCTTGTAAAGTGTCCCAGATTGCATTAATTTCATCCTCCTCTTCCTCTTGAGAACTAAAAACAGATTCAGTCTAACTAGCTTGAATGCTCGGGGCGTCTTGGATTTTTCCACTCTTGAGGTGCTCTCGATGCGTTCTCCAGCTGATACCAATTCAGAGAAGTTTGATGTCCCATTGACCATCATCTTTTCCAGGTATGGGCCTTGCAAAGAATCTATGAATAGGTCAACCAATTCTCTATTTAAAAGTGGTGGTTGAACGCGAGCAGCAACCTCTCTCTATCTCTGAGCATACCCTCTGAACGATTCATTCTCCTCTTGAGATAAGCCTTGCAACTCTATGAGATTGGGAGCCACGTCAAGATTGTATTGGTATTGCTTCACAAAGGCATTGGCTAAGTCCAACCACGACTGGATACGGTTACTCTGTAGCTGCATGTACCAACTCAACGATGCCCCACTCAGACTGTCTTGGAAACAGTGGATCATAAGTTTATCATTGAGAGCATTGAAGGTCATCTTTCTACAAAACATCACTAAATGTTGCTTTGGACAACTATCTCCTTTGTATTTCTCAAAATTTGGCATCTTGAACTTTGGAGGTAATACAAGTCCGGGTACCAAACACATGTTCAAAGCATTCAGATCAAAGGCATCATGCCCCTTTATTGTTTCAAGCTTCTCTTCCAACACACGACATCTTTCAGCAAACTCAACATCTTAAGGTCGTTCAGTATTCACCACCAGGCTTGTCCCTTGGGAATTTGGTGTAGTGAATGGAAAGCTATGATATTCAACTGCATCATGAGACGAGGCATGTTCATCTTGAATAGTGTAACATTCTTGTATAACCTGGTTCCCAATAGGAATCCGCACAGGCTGAGATTGGGCAAGATTATTCACTTGAGGCAGAATGACGTTCTCAGTGACTGTAGGCCTTTGAATGTTGTCCTCTTTCCTTGCCATAGCTTCCACAAGTTGGTCTAGCTGGTTTTTCATCAAGTCAACATCTGCTCTTGACGCCAACTGGTTCTGCCCTTCTAAGTCCATGATTCTTCCAAAAGCGGCTTTAATTCCGATGCAGGGGGCGGGAAATCAACTGCGGGTTACGGACAAAGGATGGATGAGTTTGTTGGAGAATGACATGCATACATGTTAATGTCATGAGTATGCAATGCTTATGCACGGTTCCAGGATCAAAACAACATCTGATTCTGAGGAAGGAGTTAGACACAGGATATCTCAGATCGCAGGACCCCCCACAGGTAGGTTCTAAACGGGTAGGTGCCTAGAGTTGTGGATATCTTTCAAAGACATTATAGCCATAATGAAGGAACATCAGACGATAATATCCTTGAAAGGATCTCGTCTTGGTGAGGTCTTCGTTTCTTCCCCACGAAAAAGACTCCTCGGAGGCGCCCACTACACAACCATCGAGACACGGGTTCTAAGTAGGGTTCTCAGAATCCTAGATCGAGGTTGAAAATATTACTGTCAGGAAGTAATACGTTCGAGGGATCTCATCTGATTTTGGCGTTCACATTAACCCACAAAGAGTTTAACACTACCAACCACCATGGATAAAAAGGACTAATGGTCCTTGGGATCAACGATTCAGGCTCGAAAACATTATCATCATGACGAAGTAACATCAAAACAATAACATTTCCAAGGGAATCTACTCCAAGCGAGGTCTTTGCTTTGGCTCACGCGGAAGATACCATGCAAGCCTCCACTACACAACCACCATCATAATCCAAGGGTTATACTCAACTCGCGTGTAGAGCCGTCTCACAAAGCACCAATGATCAGAGAACTCCAACAGTGTGTCATAAGAGATAATAATAGGATATAATAAAAATAAGCAAGCAAGTAGATAACAGATAATCAGACAAGCAAGCAAACAAGCAAGATTGGTACAACGACCGCGGAGCTCGATCGAGGTGTTCTCGTCGGATCAAAAGTCCTCGCGCACACACAACGCGGCCTTTGATCATCGTGTTCTGTATAGGGGTGTCGCGCTCGTACCCTAGTGCGTGCCCGTGATCGCGATGCTAGTGTGTCGCAGGCAGTGTTTAATTGTAGTACTGTTTGAGCTTCTCATCGTTCCATGGTCGAGCAAGTTCTTCCCCGTGCAGATTTTTGAGGAAGTAGGCTCCTGTCCCCGTTTTCATGCGGACGCGGTACGGGCCCTCCCAGTTCACGGCAAGTTTGCCTTCTCGCGAATCTTTCTGGTTCCTTCGTAGGACGAGGGTGTCTACCTGAAAATCACGTTTGATAACTTTGTCGTTATAACGTAAAGTTATTTTTTGTTTAAGTGAGGCTTCTCGGAGAGAAGCGCCCGAACACGTCTCCTCGACGAAATCGAGTTCTTCCCTCAGGGCTTCGTTGTTAGCATCTCCGTCGAGGGGGGCTTCCATCCCCCTCGAGGGTTCCCTGATCTCCACGGGGATCACCGCTTCCATTTCGCAGGTCAGACGAAAAGGGGTCTCTCCGGTCGTGGAATGTGGGGTTGTTCGGTAGGCCCAGAGTACGCTGTGTAGCTCCTCGACCCACCGTTGTTTGGCGTCGCCTATACGACATTTCAATCCTCGGAGGATTACTCTGTTTGCCACTTCGGCTTGCCCGTTCGTTTGAGGATGCTCGACCGACGTGAAGTGCTGCTTCGTGCCCACTTTGGTGACGAAGTCTTGGAAGTTCCTGTCGGTGAACTGTGTTCCGTTGTTGGTGACAATAGCTTGGGGTACGCCGAATCGGGCGAGGATGTTCCTCTTGTAGAAATGTAGTATGTTGAAGGCCGTGATCTTGGCCAACGCTTCTTCCTCGTTCAACTTCGTAAAATAATCCACCCCGACAATGAGGTATTTGTTTTGATATGATCCCACAACGAAAGGTTCGAGGATATCCATCCCCCACCACGCAAACGGCCACAGGGAGGACAGTGTTTTGAGCTTGTTAGGAGGAGCGAGGTGCATGTCCCCGTGTCGCTGGCATCTATCGCACTTCTTGACGTGTTCCTTGGCGTCTTGTTGCATGGTGGGCCAGTAATACCCTGCCCGAAGTGCTTTACGGGCTAGAGATCGTCCACCGAGGTGCTGTGCATTGTTTCCCTCATGTATTTCCTGGAGTATGCCGGAGACCTTGGTCTCCTCGATACATCTGAGGAGGGGAATAGAAAACCCTCGCCGGTATTGCTTGTCCTCGACTATCGCATATGAGCATGCCCGCCGCTTCACCATTCCCGCTTCCTTGGGATCTTCTGGCAGCCTGCCCGTCGGGAGGTACCCGTATACCAGGTCATCCAGCAATTGCTGTCCCGAATGGCGTTCACGTCCGTCGCTGGAATAGGTTTGTCTATGCTCGGGTGTCGTACCTCGAAAAATACGATCCTCGCGATGGACGCAGAAAAAACTGTTCGAAACAGAGTCGCCACTGAACTTTATTTATCCCAAAAAAGGGAAAGGAAAATATCGATAAAACCTTTAAAGGGGTAAGAAAATGGTCATCAAAACCAAATTCGGGTTCGGGAGTCGGTTACGCAAGAGGGAAGGTATTAACACCCTCTACGTCTGTTGTACTCAACGGGAACCTCTTGATTCGATTCATGAGAAAGTTAGTTAGGTTTGATTGTTATCTTCTAAGGTAATATTGCTTTCTAAGGGGGAAATGGGGTGGTTTTTTATTAGGGTGCTCGGCAAGGATTATAACCCTTGTGCCTATGTATTCCCTCGTGCAATGGGAAAGTCAGAGCATTCGTAGTTCGTGGAACTACGGTTGTTTGGTTTGTGTTTTTTATGTAGGCACTAATTGTCCACACACGAGTAAGAGAACTCGCACCTAAATAATTGAGGAGAAAGGTCAAAGACTTGGCCCCCCTCACATCACCTTTTAGGAAGTTGTGTTTGAATATACGATTAAGTGTATTAAAGAGTTTGATTAAGAAAAGAGGATTTAATTTGTATGTGTTTTTAGGGTTTCGGTTGCACAAGGCGAGAAAGAAGAGTTTTAGTCGTGTCGGATATTTTAGAGGTGACAATTGCCCATACACGAGTAAGAGAACTCGCACCCAAACAATTGAGGAGAAGGGTCAAAGACTCGACCACCCTCACTTCACCTTTAGTAAAATGTGTTTAGATAGAGATTAAGTGTTTTAATGATTGATCAGAAAAAAAAGGTTTGAATGTTGTCGAGTTACAAGTGTTTTAGAGGCGTCAATTGTCCACACACGAGTAAGAAAACTCGCACCCAAACAATTGAGGAGAAAGACCAAAGACTTGATCCCCCTCCTTCTCACCTTTTAAGAAATGATGTTTAAGTGTGTTTAAATGTATTGATTAGATTTGAAAAATACTCGATGTTGATCGAGGTTTGATTTTGCGTGCGAAAGGGGTTGAGGACTAATGGAAAGGAGGTCCTAATGGTTCAAGGATTAGGAGGGGAGTCTAACTAATGTTATCATGCTTGGATTGAGAGCCTAATGTCTATCCTACTCCAAACTTAATTAGAAATTAAGTCGGACTAGGAGCCTTAAGGGAGCTTGTGAATACATAGGTAATCAACAAGTAAACACCAGAAAACTCAATCACAAAGAGTAATCGAAAAAAAAAACAAGGCTCAATCACCAAGTACAAAGAGAATATGTACAAGCATCATCACGGAAAGAATTCACAAATATCACCAAGAATTAGTTTAATCAAAATTAACATTAAAATCTAAATTTAGTTAAAACTAGTAATTAATCACCAACAAGGTTAAATGCTAATGAGAAAAATTAACCTAAACTAAGATTAAAAACTAAATTCTACAATTAATATCTAATCCTAAAATTAAAATCAAAAATAAAAAAAATTAAACAAAACAATATAAAAAACAAATATCTAAAACCTATATAAGACAAACATCATGTATATAAAAACTATGATAATTACTATATAACTCAAAAAAAATATAAAGTATATATATAAGTATAAAACTTAAAAGCATATGTATAGTATAAAAAAATGCACAGTAAACAAGTATACACATTTAGAAATGCAACGCACAAGTGACTTGTATCAATAATACTCTCTGTACTAAATAGTTTTTTAAATTATACAATGCCAATTACGAAACGCGAACTGCTATGAGCTTTTTTTCAATTTGCAGAGAATTCCTATTACACATACAAATATTCTTAATTTACAAAGAAACTATATTTTCTCATGATAATATTTTAAAAGTATTCTTTTACTAACTTGCAGTAACATAAGCATGACCCTACTATATATTATCTACACCAAAACAAATTCGACACACACTGCAAGATCGAATTGAAAACAACAAGTATCACCATATTTATAACATTCACAAACTATTACAGCATCCCCAAACAAAATTCCAATGCAAATGAATAGAAAATCTTAGTTACAACGCAAGTTAAATCTGCAAGTGAAACAAGATGTCATGTTGGCTTGGCTTTTTTTCAAATTAAACATTTCAACCAACAGAAAAAATGACATTTGGTCAGGTTATAAAAACAAAATTAAAACCAGAAAGGAAAACAAAAGCTCATTCATCACCATCCTCTTTCACCTATCGTATTCCACTACTCACGTTTTCAGCAAACAAAATCATGAACAGCTGCAACTAAAAATGAGGACGAAAATACTACGATCAAAAGCATCGACAGAACCGAAATCATAACGAATGAAAGTAGCAGTGCGACAAGAATGAAACAGCCAGCATAAACAAACGTAACCGATATCGACCATGTTTTATTAATGCATCGAAATAGAAATCGGCAGCGTGACAGCATATTAACAATGTCGAAATACATCAGAAATGGCAGCAGCGGTAGAATCGAAACAAACAGCAGCAACAACAATATTCATTCATCAAAATTAAACAGCAGCAGCACAAGAATGATCGCAACACACAGAAATACTCTAAATAATTGAATCGACAAAACTCAGTAGCAACACAAATAGGATATGACTAAAATGAAATGTTACCACCATTCAATGATTAATACGGGATCAGTGAAATCAAACCCACAAATATGAGATTCGAAACAATATAAGTTATCCTGTTACCGAAATCGAAAAAAGAAACCAAACACACATTTGTGGATCATAATCATGTTTATTATAACAGGGAATCCAAGAATATATCAATAGATTGAAACTATAATCACATCAACAATAGCCAGCAATAAATTGAATCCAAACAATACCAGAGCATAATGCAAATCTGTAAACCGTGTGAGTCAAAGTAGAAATGATGTGAAAATTATCGACATCACATTGTCAACATTGTTGCTGACATTTTGCTACTGCTCGGTGAATAATGGGGTGTCTTAACGGTACTCTGGTCGTGGAGTTAGCCGAGATGTCGTTGAATCACGTCGGAAACGGAAGGTACGTCACCGGTTGTTGTTGTTGAAGCTTGGCGTTGTTCTTGATGCAGATCTGTAAAATCAAGTTGATGTTACTGCTACTACAAACCGAGGTGTGACGTTGTTTGAAGTTGATGATGAAATGGGTACGTTTGTGTACGTCAGAGTTGTAGTGTAGATCGCGGCAGATATGAGATTCGAAAGATGCTCAAACATGTTTTGGCGGTGAGCTTTTGTGGAGGAGTTACAGAGTATGATGTTTGGGGTTTGATGTTGATGAAAACCATGACGGAAATTCAATGGAGATTTGCACAATGCGATGAAGAAGATGATTGAAGTGTTGGAAGTGTAATTCAATGTTTTGTCGAAGTCGAAGGTGTATAGGTTTTGGTCGAAGTAGTATATGTTCAGTCGAATAGTTGTTGTACATTGTAAGTCAGTTGTATTCGACAGAGTCGAATATAGCTGATAAAGAGTTTGTGTCGAAATGTAGTTTTGGGCCTGGGCCGTGATGGCTTATATAAAGGGTTTCCTAGTTTGTAATTTTACACAGCTTAATACAGTTTTACACAGTTAATACAATTTTCACAATTCTACAATATAGTTTTCTCTCTCTCTCTCTCTCTCTCTCGTCTTCTTCTTCTTCTTTACAAATCCCATCTTTCTTGAACCCTAGTTCCAACACGAAGGAGAGGCTCGTTGATGAGATCACGGAAGATGATGTTATGCGGCGCCGTTTTCTTCTCTTTCTCCAGATTTTTGTTTTCTCCCTCTTTTTTTTTTGAGAATCAGTGACCCACTCTTTTTATAGTTAGGTCAACCAATTGACTTATCATATTAACATGGGCTTTGAAATTGGTGAGGAAGTGGACCGAATACACATGAGGTCCTTGCACTCTCTTTTTTTTTATCTCATTTAGACATGAATGGGTTAGAAAAGAATATGGATGGGATTGGATTAGAAAAAAAAAAAGATTAAATGTATAATATGGTTTAGGGGAAAAATATGGTTTAATGTTTATTAACATGAATTTGAATGGAATTTGAAAATGAAATAAAATTAAAATGGAGGTTAAGAAGTGGATAATTGGATTATAATATGGATATTGACAAATGGTTTTGAATGTGAAAAGAAAATTGGTTATGGTGAAATGAATGGATATCGGATTTTGAACCCAAACCATCAAACGATCATGTGAATGAATACTCCACCAAACTCCTTAATTCTCAGTGAAAACCAAGATGCATTCTCAATACAAACCTTGACCTGACAGCCACGCCTGAACTTATCTCCACAACAACTGGACTTAGGAAACAGGAGCAACATATTTTTTTGAGTTTTCTGAATGATGGTTAGTGGATGAATGTTCAGATGAAAACTATCCACAGGTAGGACAAATTTGGGGTATGACAGATGCCCCTATCTAATTGGCTTAAACCGAGAGAGTGAACGGCTACGACGTTCATTCTAAGGGTATAAGTCAATTAGATATAAGAATTCCCCAAAATTTGTCTCACAAAAGGTAAAGTGTTGTAGAGTAAGAGCTGACAGAATGAAGTAGCGGGGTTCAAACTGAACAACATAACTTGAGGTTCTTTGGGTGGTCGAAGCAGTCCCTTATCCATTAAGGTTCTCCGATGATGAAGATGTATTTTTGAACAGACAGAGGATTCTCTGGGTCGTCGAAGTAGTCCCTTATCCATTAAGGTTCCTCGATGATACCAAAGCAGTATCTCTGAAGGCAGACGATTCTTCGGGTTGTCGAAGCAGTCCCTTATCCGTTAAGGTTCCTCGATGATACCAAAGCAGTATCTCTGAAGTAGATTTGCTAAAGGATGGTTGAGCAAGATTCCTGTCGAAGGAAATGTGCTGGCTCTGCAGGGGAAAGCTCACAAGAAACTTTCTAGGATAACCTCTGCTTGGGGAGTAAGAAGTAGCAACAGCTGCTGGGGATTGTCATTATCAACTGCATGGTTGAAGAATGACTTTCTGGGGAATAGAATTCCTTGAGCATGTGCGGGGTATCAACTTCTCTTCAAATGAATACTGCCGACTTTGAAGGAAGACTGGCCAAGATGCTTGTGAACTGATCCTGGATCCTGTTATGCTATGCTGGGGATGGATATGCCATGCATACAGGAATGCAAATGAACTTGTTTATTTATGAGATGCATATGGAAATGCAACTGGGAAAGGCTTCACTTTTGGATTCCAACGAAGGATTAATGGGGATTAGATGGAGCAAGGTGAAAGACTCACTGGGAATACTGGCATATCAACTCGGGGGTTGAGAAAAGGAAATACACTATCGACTCGGGGGTCGAGAAACATTAAGATAAACTGTCGTCAACTCGGGGGTTAAAAGAAAGGTCAAGGTAATATTGACTCGGGGGTCAAGGAAATAAAGACAATATCGACTCGGGGGTCGAGAAAATAAAGGCGAGGTAATCTATCAACTCAGGGGTTGAAGGAAATAACAAAATATCAACTCGGAGGTTGAAGGTAAAAGCAAATATCGACTCGGAGGTCGAGGGCAGAGATAAAGGCAATATCCACTCGGGGGTCGAGGAAATAAAGACAATATCGACTCGGGGGTCGAAGAAGATAAAGATAACAATGACTCGGGGGTCAGTACAAGCAATAAGATGTCAACTCGGGGGTTGAAGATGTAATAATGATATCGACTCGGGGGTCGAGAAACTAAGGCAACATCGACTCGGGAGTCGAGAAAATAAAGACAAAATATCATCAACTCGGGGGTTGAAAGAAAGGTAAACATCGACTCGGGGGCCGAAGAAAATAAAGACAACATTGACTCAGGGGTCAAGAACAAAATAATATATATCAACGCGGGGGTTGAGGAAGGAAAAAGGTTATTTTATGTATGCATATGGTGCACGTATGTTGTATGTGATGCATATGTGGATGCAAGCAGGCTATTGGTTTTATGAAGGTGCCAGCAGGGTGGACTTTTGGTGGTTGCCAAGTAAGGTTGGACTTTTAGTGGTTGCCAATGAAAAGTTGGGCTTTTGGAGGTGCCAAGCAGGGTTGGACTTTTGGTAGGTGCCAAGATTTAACTCCCCGACACTCGAAAATGGAAGATATTATGATCAGTAAGCCAATATGATTCTCTTGTTGCCCCAAGTCCGATCCTTTGCAGAAATCGCGTGCTTGGTTCATGAGAGAACCTCACTTCTAGATGATATGCCATAAATGGTTTGCAAATGGTTGTATGAGTGCAGCGACGTAACCAATGCATGTTGATTGTGTGAGCGTAGCGACTTATCCAATGCATTCTGATGGTGCATTTGCTCTGCCCTAAGGCTTTTAATACTTGTTGAATTCAAGGGTCGCTTAGTGCATGACATGGCCAGCTTGACCAATTTGAATGTATGAAGGGAATCTGCCCCTGTATGGAGGGTAATGAGATGATCTTCCCCAGTGTCTGGATCAGTGGTCTGCCCCTGTGTCTGGATTTTGCAACGGTCTGCCCCAGTCTTGGCTTTTGAAAGACTTGCCTCAGATTGACTAAGTATTGCTTTGAAGGACTTGCCCCAGATTCACAAGGTTATGAGATAGTCTCGATTTGAGTCAGTGCCAACGAATACTCAAGTCTCCCTCTGATTGCACTTTGTTGGAATTTCTAAAATATCAAGTACTGATTTGCAGCTAAAATTGATCATTCAGAAATGGTAATTTTAATGCGACATTCATGCACGTTTTGAAAAATCATTTATTGGAATGATGTGTCAGTGTGTGACGAGTGGACCATTAGTCCAAACGTAGTACTGATTTACTGGTGTGTGAAAGATACAACAAGAATATGATACCAATTCAAAAGACTAGTAAATTCGTAGGATTCAGTTTACGCAACCTTGCTGTAGTATGCTTTCAGAATAAACCCCGCCTCAATTAGGTCTTTTGAGGGTTGTAACGTAGTCTGGTTCACGGTTATAGAAATAAATGATATAAGGCTCAAAGTTATATCTGTACCCACCCCTTCTTCGTGATGATCTCCATTCCTACGTTCAGTTAAATCGACACACGTACTTAGATTTTGACGGTGTAAGAGTGAATAGGAAGGTTCAAGATTCGCTTGAAATGACAGTCATCTTATTTTGTTTTTGATGGACGTCAATGACCTTTTGATTTTTGATATGGTGTTCACTGAATCTTATATTGCTTCGCTTGAGGATTTAAGGACCTTTTTTTGTTTTTTTATTTTTGATCCCTAATTTTGCATGGACTGATTTTATTCTACAAGTCCATCGGGATTGCCCTAATTTTTGCCTAAGTCTCCTTTTTGAAGTGTTTGACTTAGCGGGCTCTCTTCTTTTTTTAGAGTAAGGCTTGTGACTGCCAAGTCAGTAGTCATTAAAGAACAACCGTCATAACTTCTGAATTTTGCATGGTTTCTTCGTCACCTCATGACGTGTACAAAGAATACGGAGTCAGATTAACTGAACACTACCCTGCCCCGGTTTGAGTGTAAGGGTTTAAATATCCAAAGGAAACTTCTAGTTCTCGGCTCGAAGTGGTGAACTAGGGATTAACTCCTTATCTCTCCAATGTTTAGGAATTTGAAACAATGCATGTATATCCTTGGCAGGATTCTATCCGAAAGCATACCATCAGCAATTATGGGTATCTCGTTTTCGTCGTCCTCCCTCCGATCTTTGCTAAATAACAATTTGGTTAAGAAAGAGAATGAGAGGTATATAGATGAATTTTTTTTTATTTTTTTTGTTTTTTTATATAAGTGAAGAAAAATGAGCGAATCCGACGTGATTAGTTCAAAAAATGCATGATCACTTCATTAATATTACCATTAATAAACAACAATGTCTAAAAGCAAATAGCACATAACAAAAAGAAACTACAAATGAATAGAAATGACATGATCTAAAAATTACCAGCATTGAGGACTGGGCTTTTCTTTCTTGACCCACTATTGGACTAGCATTCTTGTTCATCGAGACCACTATGATAGCCTTCTTCACACCTACTATCAGCAACTTCTTCCATAACATGGGCGGATGGACCCACCCGATCAAGTGAAGGATTGACGTTGATTTGAAGACCTCGAGGCGTAAATGAGATTAGCTTGGACTCAATCAGATCTTGGATCTTGTTTTTGAGCTGTTTACAATTCTCAGTTGAATTCCCCATGGCGCCAGCATGATATCCACATCGTGCATTGGCGTCGAAGCCTGGAGGGTATGGAGGAATAACAGGATCCAAGCCCTTTGGCACTATTAACCCGCTACTAATCAAACGCGGCAATATATGACAGAACGGCACTGGAAATGATCAAAATGCCTTTTTGGTCTTTGACTATAGTAGCGTCGGGGTTGTGAAGAATGTTGTTGTGAAATCTGTTGTTGACGAGGGGGGCCTCTATTGACAAGAGTATATTGACCATGTGGAGAGAATGAAATCGCGCAGGGAGGTCCATAGAATTGTTGACTTTGAACATTTGAGATGCTTGGGTATTGAGGATAAGGTGTCGGAGATGGAGCTTGTAAAGTGTCCCAGATTGCATTGATTTCATCCTCCTCTTCCTCTTGAGAACTGAAAACAGATTCAGTCCCACTAGCTTGAATGCTCGGGGCGTCTTGGATTTTTCCACTCTTGAGGTGGCTCTCGATGCGTTCTCCAGCTGATACCAATTCAGAGAAGTTTGATGTCCCATTGACCATCATCTTTTCCAGGTATGGGCCTTGCAAAGAATCTATGAATAGGTCAACCAATTCTCTATTTAAAAGTGGTGGTTGAACGCGAGCAGCAACCTCTCTCCATCTCTGAGCATACCCTCTGAACGATTCATTCTCCTCTTGAGATAAGCCTTGCAACTCTATGAGATTGGGAGCCACGTCAAGATTGTATTGGTATTGCTTCACAAAGGCATTGGATAAGTCCAACCACGACTGGATATGGTTACTCTGTAGCTGCATGTACCAACTCAACGATGCCCCACTCAGACTGTCTTGGAAACAGTGGATCATAAGTTTATCATTGAGAGCATTGAAGGTCATCTTTCTACAAAACATCACCAAATGCTGCTTTGGACAACTATCTCCTTTGTATTTCTCAAATTTTGGCATCTTGAACTTTGGAGGTAATACAAGTCCGGGTACCAAACACATGTTCAAAGCATTTAGATCAAAGGCATCACGCCCCTTTATTGTTTCAAGCTTCTCTTCCAACACACGACATCTTTCAGCAAACTCAACATCTTGAGGCCGTTCAGTATTCACTACCAGGCTTGTCCCTCGGGAATTCGGTGTAGTGAATGCAAAGCTATGATATTCAACTGCATCATGAGACGAGGCATGTTCATCTTGAATAGTGTAACATTCTTGTATAACCTGGTTCCCAATAGGAATCCGCACAGGCTGAGATTGGGCAAGATTATTCACTTGAGGCAGAATGACGTTCTCCGTGACTGTAGGCCTTTGAATGTTGTCCTCTTTCCTTGCCATAGCTTCCACAAGTTGGTCTAGCTGGTTTTTCATCAAGTCAACATCTGCTCTTGACGCCAACTGGTTCTGCCCTTCTAAGTCCATGATTCTTCCAAAAGCTGCTTTAATTCCGATGCAGGGGGCGGGAAATCAACTACGGGTTACGGATAAAGGATGGATGAGTTTGTTGGAGAATGACATGCATACATGCAAATGTCATGAGCACGCAATGCTTATGCACGGTTCCAGGATCAAAACAACATCTGATTCTGAGGAAGGAGTTAGACACAGGATATCTCAGATCGCAGGACCCCCTACAGGTAGGTTCTAAACGGGTAGGTGCCTAGAGTTGTGGATATCTTTCAAAGACATTATAGCCATAACGAAGGAACATCAGACGATAATATCCTTGAAAGGATATCGTCTAGGTGAGGTCTTCGTTTCTTCCCCACGAGAAAAACTCCTCGGAGGCGCCCACTACACAACCATCGTGACACGGGTTCTAAGTAGGGTTCTCAGAATCCTAGATTGAGGTCGAAAATATTAATGTCAGGAAGTAATACGTTCGAGGGATCTCATCTGATTGTGGCGTTCACATTAACCCATAAAGAGTTTAACACTACCAACCACCATGAATAAAAAGGACTAATGGTCCCTGGGATCAACGATTCAGGCTCGAAAACATTATCATCATGACGAAGTAACATCAAAACGATAACATTTCCAAGGGAATCTACTCCAAGCGAGGTCTTAGCTTTGGCTCACGCGGAAGATACCATGCAAGCCTCCACTACACAACCACCATCCTAATCCTAGGGTTATACTCGACTCGGGTGTAGAGTCGTCTCACAAAGCACCAATGATCAAAGAACTCCAACAGTGTGTCATAAGAAATAACAATAGGATATAATAAAAATAAGCAAGCAAGTAGATAACAGATAATCAGACAAGCAAGCAAACAAGCAAGATTGGTACAACGACGGCGGAGCTCGATCGAGGTGTTCTCGTCGGATCAAAAGTCCTCGCGCACACACAACGCGGCCTTTGATCATCGTGTTCTGTATAGGGGTGTCGCGCTCGTACCCTTGTGCGTCCCCGTAATCGCGATGCTAGTGTGTCGCAGGCAGTGTTTAACTGTAGTACTGTTTGAGCTTCTCAGCGTTCCATGGTCGAGCAAGTTCTTCCCCTTGCAGATTTTTGAGGAAGTAGGCTCCTGTCCCCGTTTTCACGCGGACGCGGTACGGGCCCTCCCAGTTCGCGGAAAGTTTCCCTTCTCGCGAATCTTTCTGGTTCCTTCGTAGGACGAGGGTGCCTACCTGAAAATCACGTTTGATAACTTTGTCGTTATAACGTAAAGTTATTTTCTGTTTAAGTGAAGCTTCTCGGAGAGAAGCGCCCGAACACGTCTCCTCGACGAAATCGAGTTCTTCCCTCAGGGCTTCGTTGTTAGCGTCTCCATCGAGGGGGGCTTCCGTCCCCCTCGAGGGTTCCCTGATCTCCACGGGGATCATCACTTCCATTTCGTAGGTCAGACGAAAAGGGGTCTCTCCGGTCGTGGAATGTGGGGTTGTTCGGTAGGCCTAGAGTACGCTGTGTAGCTCCTCGACCCACCGTTGTTTGGCGTCGCCTATACGACGTTTCAATCCTCGGAGGATTACTCTGTTCGCCACTTCGGCTTGCCCGTTTGTTTGAGGATGCTCGACCGACGTGAAGTGCTGCTTCGTGCCCACTTTGGTGACGAAGTCTTGGAAGTTCCTGTCGGTGAACTGTGTTCCGTTGTCGGTGACAATAGCTTGGGGCACGCCAAATTGGGCGAGGATGTTCCTCTTGTAAAAATGTAGTATGTTGAAGGCCGTGATCTTAGCCAACGCTTCTGCCTTGATGAACTTCGTAAAATAATCCACCCCGACAATGAGGTATTTGTTTTGATACGATCCCACAACGAAAGGTCCGAGGATATCCATCCCCACCACCCAAACGGCCACGGGGAGGACAGTGTTTTGAGCTCGTTAGGAGGAGCGAGGTGCATGTGCCCGTGTCGCTGGCATCTATCGCACTTCTTGACGTGTTCCTTGGCGTCTTGTTGCATGGTGGGCCAGTAATACCCTGCCCGAAGTGCTTTACGGGCTAGAGATCGTCCACAGAGGTGCTGTGCATTGTTTCCCTCATGTATTTCCTGAAGTATGCCGGGGACCTTGGTCTCCTCGATACATCTGAGGAGGGGAATAGAAAACCCTCGCCGGTATAGCTTGTCCTCGACTATCGCATATGAGCATGCCCGCCGCTTCACCATTCCCGCTTCCTTGGGATCTTCGGGCATCCTGCCCGTCGTGAGGTACTCGTATACTGGGTCATCCAGCAATTGCTGTCCCGAATGGCGTTCACGTTCGTCGCTGGAATAGGTTTGTCTATGCTCGGGTGTCGTACCTCGAAAAATACGATCCTCGCGGTGGACGCAGAAAAAACTGTTCAAAACAGAGTCGCCACCGAACTTTATTTATCCCAAAAAATGGAAAGAAAAATATCGATAAAACCTTTAAAGGTGTAAGAAAATGGTCATCAAAACCAAATTCGGGTTCGGGAGTCGGTTACGCAAGAGGGAAGGTATTAGCACCCTCTACGTCCGTTGTACTCAACGGGAACCTCTTGATTCGATTCGTGAGAAAGTTAGTTAGGTTTGATTGTTATCTTCTAAGGTAATATTGCTTTCTAAGGGGGAAATGGGGTGGTTTTTTATTAGGGTGCTCGGCAAGGATTATAACCCTTGTGCCTATGTATTCCCTCGTGCAATGGGAAAGTCAGAGCATTCGTAGTTCGTGGAACTACGGTTGTTTGGTTTGTGTTTTTTATGTAGGCACTAATTGTCCACACACGAGTAAGAGAACTCGCACCCAAATAATTGAGGAGAAAGGTCAAAGACTTGGCCCCCCTCACATCACCTTTTAGGAAGTTGTGTTTGAATATACGATTAAGTGTATTAAAGAGTTTGATTAAGAAAAGAGGATTTAATTTGTATGTGTTTTTAGGGTTTCGGTCGCACAAGGCGAGAAAGAAGAGTTTTAGTCGTGTCGGATATTTTAGAGGTGACAATTGCCCATACACGAGTAAGAGAACTCGCACCCAAACAATTGAGGAGAAGGGTCAAAGACTCGACCACCCTCACTTCACCTTTAGTAAAATGTGTTTAGATAGAGATTAAGTGTTTTAATGATTGATAAAAAAATTTTTTTGAATGTTGTCGAGTTACAAGTGTTTTAGAGGCGTCAATTGTCCACACACGAGTAAGAAAACTCGCACCCAAACAATTGAGGAGAAAGACCAAAGACTTGATCCCCCTCCTTCTCACCTTTTAAGAAATGATGTTTAAGTGTGTTTAAATGTATTGATTTGATTTGAAAAATACTCGATGTTGATCGAGGTTTGATTTTGCGTGCGAAAGGGGTTGAGGACTAATGGAAAGGAGGTCCTAATGGTTCAAGGATTAGGAGGGGAGTCTAACTAATGTTATCATGCTTGGATTGAGAGCCTAATGTCTATCCTACTCCAAACTTAATTAGAAATTAAGTCGGACTAGGAGCCTTAAGGGAGCTTGTGAATACATAGGTAATCAACAAGTAAACACCAGAAAACTCAATCACAAAGAGTAATCGAAAAAAAAAACAAGGCTCAATCACCAAGTACAAAGAGAGTATGTACAAGCATCATCACGGAAAGAATTCACAAATATCACCAAGAATTAGTTTAATCAAAATTAACATTAAAATCTAAATTTAGTTAAAACTAGTAATTAATCACCAACAAGGTTAAATGCTAATGAGAAAAATTAACCTAAACTAAGATTAAAAACTAAATTCTAAAATTAATATCTAATCCTAAAATTAAAATCAAAAATAAAAAAAATTAAACAAAACAATATAAAAAACAAATATCTAAAACCTATATAAGACAAACATCATGTATATAAAAACTATGATAATTACTATATAACTCAAAAAAATATATAAAGTATATATATAAGTATAAAACTTAAAAGCATATGTATAGTATAAAAAAATGCACAGTAAACAAGTATACACATTTAGAAATGCAACGCACAAGTGACTTGTATCAATAATACTCTCTGTACTAAATAGTTTTTTAAATTATACAATGCCAATTACGAAACGCTAACCGCTATGAGCTTTTTTTCAATTTGCAGAGAATTCCTATTACATATACAAATATTCTTAATTTACAAAGCAACTATATTTTCTCATGATAATATTTTAAAAGTATTCTTTTACTAACTTGCAGTAACATAAGCATGACCCTACAATATATTATCTACACCAAAACAAATCCGACACACACTGCAAGATCGAATTGAAAACAACAAGTATCACCATATATATAACATTCACAAACTATTACAGCATCCCCAAACAAAATTCCAATGCAAATGAATAGAAAATCTTAGTTACAACGCAAATTAAATCTGCAAGTGAAACAAGATGTCATGTTGGCTTGGCTTTTTTTCAAAATAAACATTTCAACCAACAGAAAAAATGACATTTGGTCAGGTTATAAAAACAAAATTAAAACCAGAAAGGAAAACAAAAGCTCATTCATCACCATCCTCTTTCACCTATCGTATTCCACTACTCACGTTTTCAGCAAACAAAATCATGAACAGCTGCAACTAAAAATGAGGACGAAAATACTACGATCAAAAGCATCGACAGAACCAAAATCATAACGAATGAAAGTAGCAGTGCGACAAGATCGAAACAGCCAGCATAAACAAACGTAACCGATATCGACCATGTTTTATTAATGCATCGAAATAGAAATCGGCAGCGTGACAACATATTAACAATGTCGAAATCCATCAGAAATGGCAGCAGCGGTAGAATCGAAACAAACAGCAGCAACAACAATATTCATTCATCAAAAGCAAACAGCAGCAGCACAAGAATGATCGCAACACACAGAAATACTCTAAATAATTGAATCGACAAAACTCAGTAGCAACACAAATAGGATATGACTAAAATGAAATGTTACCACCATTCAATGATTAATACGGGATCAGTGAAATCAAAACCACAAATATGAGATTCGAAACAATATAAGTTATCCCGTTACCGAAATCGAAAAAAGAAGCCAAACACACATTTGTGGATCATAAGCATGTTTATTATAACAGAGAATCCAAGAATATATCAATTGATTGAAACTATAATCACATCAACAATAGCCAGCAATAAATTGAATCCAAACAATACCAGAGCATAATGCAAATCTGTAAACCGTGTGAGTCAAAGTAGAAATGATGTGAAAATTATCGACATCACATTGTCAACATTGTTGCTGACATTTTGCTACTGCTCGGTGAATAATGGGGTGTCTTAACGGTACTCTGGTCGTGGAGTTAGCCGAGATGTCGTTGAATCACGTCGGAAACGGAAGGTACGTCACCGGTTGTTGTTGTTGAAGCTTGGCGTTGTTCTTGATGCAGATCTGTAAAATCAAGTTGATGTTACTGCTACTACAAACCGAGGTGTGACGTTGTTTGAAGTTGATGATGAAATGGGTACGTTTGTGTACGTCAGAGTTGTAGTGTAGATCGCGGCAGATATGAGATTCGAAAGATGCTCAAACATGTTTTGGCGGTGAGCTTTTGTGGAGGAGTTACAGAGTATGATGTTTGGGGTTTGATGTTGATGAAAACCATGACGGAAATTCAATGGAGATTTGCACAATGCGATGAAGAAGATGATTGAAGTGTTGGAAGTGTAATTCAATGTTTTGTCGAAGTCGAAGGTGTATAGGTTTTGGTCGAAGTAGTATATGTTCAGTCGAATAGTTGTTGTACATTGTAAGTCAGTTGTATTCGACAGAGTCGAATATAGCTGATAAAGAGTTTGTGTCGAAATGTAGTTTTGGGCCTGGGCCGTGATGGCTTATATAAAGGGTTTCCTAGTTTGTAATTTTACACAGCTTAATACAGTTTTACACAGTTAATACAATTTTCACAATTCTACAATATAGTTTTCTCTCTCTCTCTCTCTCTCTCTCTCTCTCGTCTTCTTCTTCTTCTTTACAAATCCCATCTTTCTTGAACCCTAGTTCCAACACGAAGGAGAGGCTCGTTGATGAGATCACGGAAGATGATGTTATGCGGCGCCGTTTTCTTCTCTTTCTCCAGATTTTTGTTTTCTCCCTCTTTTTTTTTTGAGAATCAGTGACCCACTCTTTTTATAGTTAGGTCAACCAATTGACTTATCATATTAACATGGGCTTTGAAATTGGTGAGGAAGTGGACCGAATACACATGAGGTCCTTGCACTCTCTTTTTTTTTATCTCATTTAGACATGAATGGGTTAGAAAAGAATATGGATGGGATTGGATTAGAAAAAAAAAAAGATTAAATGGATAATATGGTTTAGGGGAAAAATATGGTTTAATGTTTATTAACATGAATTTGAATGGAATTTGAAAATGAAATAAAATTAAAATGGAGGTTAAGAAGTGGATAATTGGATTATAATATGGATATTGACAAATGGTTTTGAATGTGAAAAGAAAATTGGTTATGGTGAAATGAATGGATATCGGATTTTGAACCCAAACCATCAAACGATCATGTGAATGAATACTCCACCAAACTCCTTAATTCTCAGTGAAAACCAAGATGCATTCTCAATACAAACCTTGACCTGACAGCCACGCCTGAACTTATCTCCACAACAACTGGACTTAGGAAACAGGAGCAACATATTTTTTTGAGTTTTCTGAATGATGGTTAGTGGATGAATGTTCAGATGAAAACTATCCACAGGTAGGACAAATTTGGGGTATGACAGATGCCCCTATCTAATTGGCTTAAACCGAGAGAGTGAACGGCTACGACGTTCATTCTAAGGGTATAAGTCAATTAGATATAAGAATTCCCCAAAATTTGTCTCACAAAAGGTAAAGTGTTGTAGAGTAAGAGCTGACAGAATGAAGTAGCGGGGTTCAAACTGAACAACATAACTTGAGGTTCTTTGGGTGGTCGAAGCAGTCCCTTATCCATTAAGGTTCTCCGATGATGAAGATGTATTTTTGAACAGGCAGAGGATTCTCTGGGTCGTCGAAGTAGTCCCTTATCCATTAAGGTTCCTCGATGATACCAAAGCAGTATCTCTGAAGGCAGACGATTCTTCGGGTTGTCGAAGCAGTCCCTTATCCGTTAAGGTTCCTCGATGATACCAAAGCAGTATCTCTGAAGTAGATTTGCTAAAGGATGGTTGAGCAAGATTCCTGTCGAAGGAAATGTGCTGGCTCTGCAGGGGAAAGCTCACAAGAAACTTTCTAGGATATCCTCTGCTTGGGGAGTAAGAAGTAGCAACAGCTGTTGGGGATTGTCATTATCAACTGCATGGTTGAAGAATGACTTTCTGGGGAATAGAATTCCTTGAGCATGTGCGGGGTATCAACTTCTCTTCAAATGAATACTGCCGACTTTGAAGGAAGACTGGCCAAGATGCTTGTGAACTGATCCTGGATCCTGTTATGCTATGCTGGGGATGGATATGCCATGCATACAGGAATGCAAATGAACTTGTTTATTTATGAGATGCATATGGAAATGCAACTGGGAAAGGCTTCACTTTTGGATTCCAACGAAGGATTAATGGGGATTAGATGGAGCAAGGTGAAAGACTCACTGGGAATACTGGCATATCAACTCGGGGGTTGAGAAAAGGAAATACACTATCGACTCGGGGGTCGAGAAACATTAAGATAAACTGTCGTCAACTCGGGGGTTAAAAGAAAGGTCAAGGTAATATTGACTCGGGGGTCAAGGAAATAAAGACAATATCGACTCGGGGGTCGAGAAAATAAAGGCGAGGTAATCTATCAACTCAGGGGTTGAAGGAAATAACAAAATATCAACTCGGAGGTTGAAGGTAAAAGCAAATATCGACTCGGAGGTCGAGGGCAGAGATAAAGGCAATATCCACTCGGGGGTCGAGGAAATAAAGACAATATCGACTCGGGGGTCGAAGAAGATAAAGATAACAATGACTCGGGGGTCAGTACAAGCAATAAGATGTCAACTCGGGGGTTGAAGATGTAATAATGATATCGACTCGGGGGTCGAGAAACTAAGGCAACATCGACTCAGGAGTCGAGAAAATAAAGACAAAATATCATCAACTCGGGGGTTGAAAGAAAGGTAAACATCGACTCGGGGGCCGAAGAAAATAAAGACAACATTGACTCAGGGGTCAAGAACAAAACAATATATATCAACGCGGGGGTTGAGGAAGGAAAAAGGTTATTTTATGTATGCATATGGTGCACGTATGTTGTATGTGATGCATATGTGGATGCAAGCAGGCTATTGGTTTTATGAAGGTGCCAGCAGGGTGGACTTTTGGTGGTTGCCAAGTAAGGTTGGACTTTTAGTGGTTGCCAATGAAAAGTTGGGCTTTTGGAGGTGCCAAGCAGGGTTGGACTTTTGGTAGGTGCCAAGATTTAACTCCCCGACACTCGAAAATGGAAGATATTATGATCAGTAAGCCAATATGATTCTCTTGTTGCCCCAAGTCCGATCCTTTGCAGAAATCGCGTGCTTGGTTCATGAGAGAACCTCACTTCTAGATGATATGCCATAAATGGTTTGCAAATGGTTGTATGAGTGCAGCGACGTAACCAATGCATGTTGATTGTGTGAGCGTAGCGACTTATCCAATGCATTCTGATGGTGCATTTGCTCTGCCCTAAGGCTTTTAATACTTGTTGAATTCAAGGGTCGCTTAGTGCATGACATGGCCAGCTTGACCAATTTGAATGTATGAAGGGAATCTGCCCCTGTATGGAGGGTAATGAGATGATCTTCCCCAGTGTCTGGATCAGTGGTCTGCCCCTGTGTCTGGATTATGCAACAGTCTGCCCCAGTCTTGGCTTTTGAAAGACTTGCCTCAGATTGACTAAGTATTGCTTTGAAGGACTTGCCCCAGATTCACAAGGTTATGAGATAGTCTCGATTTGAGTCAGTGCCAACGAATACTCAAGTCTCCCTCTGATTGCACTTTGTTGGAATTTCTAAAATATCAAGTACTGATTTGCAGCTAAAATTGATCATTCAGAAATGGTAATTTTAATGCAACATTCATGCACGTTTTGAAAAATCATTTATTGGAATGATGTGTCAGTGTGTGACGAGTGGACCATTAGTCCAAACGTAGTACTGATTTACTGGTGTGTGAAAGATACAACAAGAATATGATACCAATTCAAAAGACTAGTAAATTCGTAGGATTCAGTTTACGCAACCTTGCTGTAGTATGCTTTCAGAATAAACCCCGCCTCAATTAGGTCTTTTGAGGGTTGTAACGTAGTCTGGTTCACGGTTATAGAAATAAATGATATAAGGCTCAAAGTTATATCTGTACCCACCCCTTCTTCGTGATGATCTCCATTCCTACGTTCAGTTAAATCGACACACGTACTTAGATTTTGACGGTGTAAGAGTGAATAGGAAGGTTCAAGATTCGCTTGAAATGACAGTCATCTTATTTTGTTTTTGATGGACGTCAATGACCTTTTGATTTTTGATATGGTGTTCACTGAATCTTATATTGCTTCGCTTGAGGATTTAAGGACCTTTTTTTGTTTTTTTATTTTTGATCCCTAATTTTGCATGGACTGATTTTATTCTACAAGTCCATCGGGATTGCCCTAATTTTTGCCTAAGTCTCCTTTTTGAAGTGTTTGACTTAGCGGGCTCTCTTCTTTTTTTAGAGTAAGGCTTGTGACTGCCAAGTCAGTAGTCATTAAAGAACAACCGTCATAACTTCTGAATTTTGCATGGTTTCTTCGTCACCTCATGACGTGTACAAAGAATACGGAGTCAGATTAACTGAACACTACCCTGCCCCGGTTTGAGTGTAAGGGTTTAAATATCCAAAGGAAACTTCTAGTTCTCGGCTCGAAGTGGTGAACTAGGGATTAACTCCTTATCTCTCCAATGTTTAGGAATTTGAAACAATGCATGTATATCCTTGGCAGGATTCTATCCGAAAGCATACCATCAGCAATTATGGGTATCTCGTTTTCGTCGTCCTCCCTCCGATCTTTGCTAAACAACAATTTGGTTAAGAAAGAGAATGAGAGGTATATAGATGAATTTTTTTTTATTTTTTTTGTTTTTTTATATAAGTGAAGAAAAATGAGCGAATCCGACGTGATTAGTTCAAAAAATGCATGATCACTTCATTAATATTACCATTAATAAACAACAATGTCTAAAAGCAAATAGCACATAACAAAAAGAAACTACAAATGAATAGAAATGACATGATCTAAAAATTACCAGCATTGAGGACTGGGCTTTTCTTTCTTGACCCACTATTGGACTAGCATTCTTGTTCATCGAGACCACTATGATAGCCTTCTTCACACCTACTATCAGCAACTTCTTCCATAACATGGGCGGATGGACCCACCCGATCAAGTGAAGGATTGACGTTGATTTGAAGACCTCGAGGCGTAAATGAGATTAGCTTGGACTCAATCAGATCTTGGATCTTGTTTTTGAGCTGTTTACAATTCTCAGTTGAATTACCCATGGCGCCAGCATGATATCCACATCGTGCATTGGCGTCGAAGCCTGGAGGGTATGGAGGAATAACAGGATCCAAGCCCTTTGGCACTATTAACCCGCTACTAATCAAACGCGGCAATATATGACAGAACGGCACTGGAAATGATCAAAATGCCTTTTTGGTCTTTGACTATAGTAGCGTCGGGGTTGTGAAGAATGTTGTTGTGAAATCTGTTGTTGACGAGGGGGGCCTCTATTGACAGGAGTATATTGACCATGTGGAGAGAATGAAATCGCGCAGGGAGGTCCATAGAATTGTTGACTTTGAACATTTGAGATGCTTGGGTATTGAGGATAAGGTGTCGGAGATGGAGCTTGTAAAGTGTCCCAGATTGCATTGATTTCATCCTCCTCTTCCTCTTGAGAACTGAAAACAGATTCAGTCCCACTAGCTTGAATGCTCGGGGCGTCTTGGATTTTTCCACTCTTGAGGTGGCTCTCGATGCGTTCTCCAGCTGATACCAATTCAGAGAAGTTTGATGTCCCATTGACCATCATCTTTTCCAGGTATGGGCCTTGCAAAGAATCTATGAATAGGTCAACCAATTCTCTATTTAAAAGTGGTGGTTGAACGCGAGCAGCAACCTCTCTCCATCTCTGAGCATACCCTCTGAACGATTCATTCTCCTCTTGAGATAAGCCTTGCAACTCTATGAGATTGGGAGCCACGTCAAGATTGTATTGATATTGCTTCACAAAGGCATTGGATAAGTCCAACCACGACTGGATATGGTTACTCTGTAGCTGCATGTACCAACTCAACGATGCCCCACTCAGACTGTCTTGGAAACAGTGGATCATAAGTTTATCATTGAGAGCATTGAAGGTCATCTTTCTACAAAACATCACCAAATGCTGCTTTGGACAACTATCTCCTTTGTATTTCTCAAATTTTGGCATCTTGAACTTTGGAGGTAATACAAGTCCGGGTACCAAACACATGTTCAAAGCATTTAGATCAAAGGCATCACGCCCCTTTATTGTTTCAAGCTTCTCTTCCAACACACGACATCTTTCAGCAAACTCAACATCTTGAGGCCGTTCAGTATTCACTACCAGGCTTGTCCCTCGGGAATTCGGTGTAGTGAATGCAAAGCTATGATATTCAACTGCATCATGAGATGAGGCATGTTCATCTTGAATAGTGTAACATTCTTGTATAACCTGGTTCCCAATAGGAATCCGCACAGGCTGAGATTGGGCAAGATTATTCACTTGAGGCAGAATGACGTTCTCCGTGACTGTAGGCCTTTGAATGTTGTCCTCTTTCCTTGCCATAGCTTCCACAAGTTGGTCTAGCTGGTTTTTCATCAAGTCAACATCTGCTCTTGACGCCAACTGGTTCTGCCCTTCTAAGTCCATGATTCTTCCAAAAGTTGCTTTAATTCCGATGCAGGGGGCGGGAAATCAACTACGGGTTACGGACAAAGGATGGATGAGTTTGTTGGAGAATGACATGCATACATGCAAATGTCATGAGCACGCAATGCTTATGCACGGTTCCAGGATCAAAACAACATCTGATTCTGAGGAAGGAGTTAGACACAGGATATCTCAGATCGCAGGACCCCCTACAGGTAGGTTCTAAACGGGTAGGTGCCTAGAGTTGTGGATATCTTTCAAAGACATTATAGCCATAACGAAGGAACATCAGACGATAATATCCTTGAAAGGATATCGTCTAGGTGAGGTCTTCGTTTCTTCCCCACGAGAAAAACTCCTCGGAGGCGCCCACTACACAACCATCGTGACACGGGTTCTAAGTAGGGTTCTCAGAATCCTAGATTGAGGTCGAAAATATTAATGTCAGGAAGTAATACGTTCGAGGGATCTCATCTGATTGTGGCGTTCACATTAACCCATAAAGAGTTTAACACTACCAACCACCATGAATAAAAAGGACTAATGGTCCCTGGGATCAACGATTCAGGCTCGAAAACATTATCATCATGACGAAGTAACATCAAAACGATAACATTTCCAAGGGAATCTACTCCAAGCGAGGTCTTTGCTTTGGCTCACGCGGAAGATACCATGCAAGCCTCCACTACACAACCACCATCCTAATCCTAGGGTTATACTCGACTCGGGTGTAGAGTCGTCTCACAAAGCACCAATGATCAAAGAACTCCAACAGTGTGTCATAAGAAATAACAATAGGATATAATAAAAATAAGCAAGCAAGTAGATAACAGATAATCAGACAAGCAAGCAAACAAGCAAGATTGGTACAACGACGGCGGAGCTCGATCGAGGTGTTCTCGTCGGATCAAAAGTCCTCGCGCACACACAACGCGGCCTTTGATCATCGTGTTCTGTATAGGGGTGTCGCGCTCGTACCCTTGTGCGTCCCCGTAATCGCGATGCTAGTGTGTCGCAGGCAGTGTTTAACTGTAGTACTGTTTGAGCTTCTCAGCGTTCCATGGTCGAGCAAGTTCTTCCCCTTGCAGATTTTTGAGGAAGTAGGCTCCTGTCCCCGTTTTCACGCGGACGCGGTACGGGCCCTCCTAGTTCGCGGAAAGTTTGCCTTCTCGCGAATCTTTCTGGTTCCTTCGTAGGACGAGGGTGCCTACCTGAAAATCACGTTTGATAACTTTGTCGTTATAACGTAAAGTTATTTTCTGTTTAAGTGAAGCTTCTCGGAGAGAAGCGCCCGAACACGTCTCCTCGACGAAATCGAGTTCTTCCCTCAGGGCTTCGTTGTTAGCGTCTCCATCGAGGGGGGCTTCCGTCCCCCTCGAGGGTTCCCTGATCTCCACGGGGATCATCGCTTCCATTTCGTAGGTCAGACGAAAAGGGGTCTCTCCGGTCGTGGAATGTGGGGTTGTTCGGTAGGCCTAGAGTACGCTGTGTAGCTCCTCGACCCACCGTTGTTTGGCGTCGCCTATACGACGTTTCAATCCTCGGAGGATTACTCTGTTCGCCACTTCTGCTTGCCCGTTTGTTTGAGGATGCTCGACCGACGTGAAGTGCTGCTTCGTGCCCACTTTGGTGACGAAGTCTTGGAAGTTCCTGTCGGTGAACTGTGTTCCGTTGTCGGTGACAATAGCTTGGGGCACGCCAAATTGGGCGAGGATGTTCCTCTTGTAAAAATGTAGTATGTTGAAGGCCGTGATCTTAGCCAACGCTTCTGCCTTGATGAACTTCGTAAAATAATCCACCCCGACAATGAGGTATTTGTTTTGATACGATCCCACAACGAAAGGTCCGAGGATATCCATCCCCACCACCCAAACGGCCACGGGGAGGACAGTGTTTTGAGCTCGTTAGGAGGAGCGAGGTGCATGTGCCCGTGTCGCTGGCATCTATCGCACTTCTTGACGTGTTCCTTGGCGTCTTGTTGCATGGTGGGCCAGTAATACCCTGCCCGAAGTGCTTTACGGGCTAGAGATCGTCCACAGAGGTGCTGTGCATTGTTTCCCTCATGTATTTCCTGAAGTATGCCGGGGACCTTGGTCTCCTCGATACATCTGAGGAGGGGAATAGAAAACCCTCGCCGGTATAGCTTGTCCTCGACTATCGCATATGAGCATGCCCGCCGCTTCACCATTCCCGCTTCCTTGGGATCTTCGGGCATCCTGCCCGTCGTGAGGTACTCGTATACTGGGTCATCCAGCAATTGCTGTCCCGAATGGCGTTCACGTTCGTCGCTGGAATAGGTTTGTCTATGCTCGGGTGTCGTACCTCGAAAAATACGATCCTCGCGGTGGACGCAGAAAAAACTGTTCAAAACAGAGTCGCCACCGAACTTTATTTATCCCAAAAAATGGAAAGAAAAATATCGATAAAACCTTTAAAGGTGTAAGAAAATGGTCATCAAAACCAAATTCGGGTTCGGGAGTCGGTTACGCAAGAGGGAAGGTATTAGCACCCTCTACGTCCGTTGTACTCAACGGGAACCTCTTGATTCGATTCGTGAGAAAGTTAGTTAGGTTTGATTGTTATCTTCTAAGGTAATATTGCTTTCTAAGGGGGAAATGGGGTGGTTTTTTATTAGGGTGCTCGGCAAGGATTATAACCCTTGTGCCTATGTATTCCCTCGTGCAATGGGAAAGTCAGAGCATTCGTAGTTCGTGGAACTACGGTTGTTTGGTTTGTGTTTTTTATGTAGGCACTAATTGTCCACACACGAGTAAGAGAACTCGCACCCAAATAATTGAGGAGAAAGGTCAAAGACTTGGCCCCCCTCACATCACCTTTTAGGAAGTTGTGTTTGAATATACGATTAAGTGTATTAAAGAGTTTGATTAAGAAAAGAGGATTTAATTTGTATGTGTTTTTAGGGTTTCGGTCGCACAAGGCGAGAAAGAAGAGTTTTAGTCGTGTCGGATATTTTAGAGGTGACAATTGCCCATACACGAGTAAGAGAACTCGCACCCAAACAATTGAGGAGAAGGGTCAAAGACTCGACCACCCTCACTTCACCTTTAGTAAAATGTGTTTAGATAGAGATTAAGTGTTTTAATGATTGATAAAAAAAATGTTTTGAATGTTGTCGAGTTACAAGTGTTTTAGAGGCGTCAATTGTCCACACACGAGTAAGAAAACTCGCACCCAAACAATTGAGGAGAAAGACCAAAGACTTGATCCCCCTCCTTCTCACCTTTTAAGAAATGATGTTTAAGTGTGTTTAAATGTATTGATTTGATTTGAAAAATACTCGATGTTGATCGAGGTTTGATTTTGCGTGCGAAAGGGGTTGAGGACTAATGGAAAGGAGGTCCTAATGGTTCAAGGATTAGGAGGGGAGTCTAACTAATGTTATCATGCTTGGATTGAGAGCCTAATGTCTATCCTACTCCAAACTTAATTAGAAATTAAGTCGGACTAGGAGCCTTAAGGGAGCTTGTGAATACATAGGTAATCAACAAGTAAACACCAGAAAACTCAATCACAAAGAGTAATCGAAAAAAAAAACAAGGCTCAATCACCAAGTACAAAGAGAGTATGTACAAGCATCATCACGGAAAGAATTCACAAATATCACCAAGAATTAGTTTAATCAAAATTAACATTAAAATCTAAATTTAGTTAAAACTAGTAATTAATCACCAACAAGGTTAAATGCTAATGAGAAAAATTAACCTAAACTAAGATTAAAAACTAAATTCTAAAATTAATATCTAATCCTAAAATTAAAATCAAAAATAAAAAAAATTAAACAAAACAATATAAAAAACAAATATCTAAAACCTATATAAGACAAACATCATGTATATAAAAACTATGATAATTACTATATAACTCAAAAAAATATATAAAGTATATATATAAGTATAAAACTTAAAAGCATATGTATAGTATAAAAAAATGCACAGTAAACAAGTATACACATTTAGAAATGCAACGCACAAGTGACTTGTATCAATAATACTCTCTGTACTAAATAGTTTTTTAAATTATACAATGCCAATTACGAAACGCTAACCGCTATGAGCTTTTTTTCAATTTGCAGAGAATTCCTATTACATATACAAATATTCTTAATTTACAAAGCAACTATATTTTCTCATGATAATATTTTAAAAGTATTCTTTTACTAACTTGCAGTAACATAAGCATGACCCTACAATATATTATCTACACCAAAACAAATCCGACACACACTGCAAGATCGAATTGAAAACAACAAGTATCACCATATATATAACATTCACAAACTATTACAGCATCCCCAAACAAAATTCCAATGCAAATGAATAGAAAATCTTAGTTACAACGCAAATTAAATCTGCAAGTGAAACAAGATGTCATGTTGGCTTGGCTTTTTTTCAAAATAAACATTTCAACCAACAGAAAAAATGACATTTGGTCAGGTTATAAAAACAAAATTAAAACCAGAAAGGAAAACAAAAGCTCATTCATCACCATCCTCTTTCACCTATCGTATTCCACTACTCACGTTTTCAGCAAACAAAATCATGAACAGCTGCAACTAAAAATGAGGACGAAAATACTACGATCAAAAGCATCGACAGAACCAAAATCATAACGAATGAAAGTAGCAGTGCGACAAGATCGAAACAGCCAGCATAAACAAACGTAACCGATATCGACCATGTTTTATTAATGCATCGAAATAGAAATCGGCAGCGTGACAACATATTAACAATGTCGAAATCCATCAGAAATGGCAGCAGCGGTAGAATCGAAACAAACAGCAGCAACAACAATATTCATTCATCAAAAGCAAACAGCAGCAGCACAAGAATGATCGCAACACACAGAAATACTCTAAATAATTGAATCGACAAAACTCAGTAGCAACACAAATAGGATATGACTAAAATGAAATGTTACCACCATTCAATGATTAATACGGGATCAGTGAAATCAAAACCACAAATATGAGATTCGAAACAATATAAGTTATCCCGTTACCGAAATCGAAAAAAGAAGCCAAACACACATTTGTGGATCATAAGCATGTTTATTATAACAGAGAATCCAAGAATATATCAATTGATTGAAACTATAATCACATCAACAATAGCCAGCAATAAATTGAATCCAAACAATACCAGAGCATAATACAAATCTGTAAACCGTGTGAGTCCAAGTAGAAATGATGTGAAAATTATCGACATCACATTGTCAACATTGTTGCTGACATTTTGCTACTGCTCGTTGAATAATGGGGTGTCTTAACGGTACTCTGGTCGTGGAGTTAACCGAGATGTCGTTGAATCACGTCGAAAACGGAAGGTACGTCACCGGTTGTTGTTGTTGAAGCTTGGCGTTATTCTTGATGCAGATCTGTAAAATCAAGTTGATGTTGCTGCTATTACAAACCGAGGTGTGACGTTGTTTGAAGTTGATGATGAAATGGGTACGGTTGTGTACGTCAGAGTTGTAGTGTAGATCGCGGCAGATATGAGATTCGAAAGATGCTCAAACATGTTTTGGCGGTGAGCTTTTGTGGAGGAGTTACAGAGTATGATGTTTGGGGTTTGATGTTGATGAAAACCACGACAGAAAATCAATGGAGCTTTGCACAATGCGATGAAGAAGATGATCGAAGGAGAGGCTCGTTGATGAGATCACAGAAGATGATGTTATGCAGCGCCGTTTTCTTCTCTTTCTCCAGATTTTTGTTTTCTCCCTCTTTTTTTTTTTGAGAATCAGTGACCCACTCTTTTTATAGTTAGGTCAACCAATTGACTTATCATATTAACATGGACTTTGAAATTGGTGAGGAAGTGGACCGAATACACATGAGGTCCTTGCACTCTTTTTTTTTTTATCTCATTTAGACATGAATGGGTTAGAAAAGAATATGGATGGGATTGGATTAGAAAAAAAAAGATTAAATGGATAATATGGTTTAGGGGAAAAATATGGTTTAATGGTTATTAACATGAATTTGAATGGAATTTGAAAATGAATTAAAATTAAAATGGAGGTTAAGAAGTGGATAATTGGATTATAATATGGATATTGACAAATGGTTTTGAATGTGAAAAGAAAATTGGTTATGGTGAAATGAATGGATATCGGATTTTGAACCCAAACCATCAAACGATCATGTGAATGAATACTCCACCAAACTCCTTAATTCTCAATGAAAACCAAGATGCATTCTCAATACAAACCTTGAGCTGACAGCCACGCCTGAACTTATCTCCACAACAATTAGACTTAGGAAACAGGAGCAACATATTTTTTTGAGTTTTCTGAATGATGGTTAGTGGATGAATGTTCATATGAAAACTATCCACAGGTAGGACAAATTTGGGGTATGACATCGGGCGGGAAAGCACCTCCTGTATGACGAATTTGTTCCCGCCTTTCTTCTTTGTGCTCGCCAATTTGGACAAGACATCTGCTCGAGCATTGTGCTCGCGAGGGATGTGGGTTGCTTCCGCGGAGGTGAATTTTTTCATTTTTTCTTTCACCAAGGTCAAGTATTCGATGAGGCTGTCGTTCTTGGCCTGGTACTCTCCTCGGACCTGCGTGGCCACGAGCTGGGAGTCGGTGAAGATTTTGACCTCCTTGGCGCCGAGGTCCTCGGCCAGCCGAAGCCCGGCGAGGAAAGCCTCGTACTCTGCTTGGTTGTTCGACGTCGGGAAGGATAGTTTGAGGGATACCTCGATCAGGATGCCTTCCTCGTTTTCGAGGATAATGCCCGCCCCGCTTCCCTTCGGGCTGGATGCTCCATTGACATAGATTATCCATTTTTGGGATCCGTTGGTCGAAGGTTTCGGGGCGGTCATCTCCGCCACAAAGTCGGCCAATACCTGAGCCTTCAGGGCTTTCCTTCCCTCGTATTATATGTCAAACTCGGCGAGTTCGAGCGACCACCTGAGCATCCTCCCCGCCATATCCGGTCATCCAAGGAGTTGCCTTATAGGCTGTTCGGTCCTTACGACGACAGTGTGGGCTAGGAAGTAGTGGCGTAGCCTCCTGGACGCAGTGACGAGGGCCAGGGCGACTTTCTCTATCTACTGATACCTGAGCTCGGGGCCTTGGAGGGCTTTTCTCGTGAAGTAAATCGGTTTCTGCCCGTCTGGGGTTTCTCGAATGAGGACGGCGCTGACCGCTTCACTCGTGATTGCGAGATACAAGAAAAGTGTCTCCCCGCTCTCGGGCCGTGAGAGGACCGGGGGTTGCGATAGGACTTGTTTTAGGTGGAAGAGCACTTGCTCGCATTCTTCACTCCATTCAAACATCGCTTTTTGTCGAAGAAGTTTGAAAAATGGGAGTGCGTATTGCGCAGACTTAGCGATGAAGCGGGAGAGGGTGGTGAGCATCTCGTTCAATGATTGTATTGACTTCTTCGAGTCCAGAGTAGGGATCTCAGAGAAAGCCCTACACTTATCGGGGTTGGCTTCGATTCCTCGCTCTGTGAGGTAGAAGCCGAGGAACTTACCTGCCCGAACGCCGAAGGTGCATTTGTCGGGATTGAACCTCATGCGGCATCTCCTCGCTGTGTCGAACACCTTCTTGAGGTGCACGGCATGGTCGACTTCTTCCGCGGATTTGACGATCATGTCGTCTATATAGACCTCGAGCATGTCGCCGATTTCAGCCCGGAATACCTTGTTCATCATCCGTTGGTAGGTCGCACCGGTGTTCTTCAGGCCGAAGGGCATCACGTTGTAGTAGTAATTGCCTGACTCAGTCATGAAAGCCGTGTGCTGTTTGTCGACCTTATCCATGGAAATTTGGTTGTATCCTGAGTAGGCGTCCATGAAGGATAATAGTTTGTAACCTGTGGAATTGTCGACCAGCTGGTCGATGTTAGGCAAAGGATATCAGTCTTTTGGGCATGCCCAGTTAAGATCAGTATAGTCAACACACATCCTCCATTTTCCATTATTCTTTTTGACGAGTACAACTTTGGACAGCCAGGTTGTGTATCTGGCCTCCGAAATAAAATTCGCCTCTAGGAGGTCTTTTACAGCTTTTTTAGCAGCCTCCATTTTTTTGGGAGACTGCTTACGCCTACGTTGAACTATGGCCCTAGCGTCCGGATCTACTGCGAGCTGATGGTAAGCCACCTCGAGGTCAAGGCCAGGCATCTCGGAGACGCTCCATGCGAACAGATCAGCGTTCTCCCGGAGACATGCCTTCAGCTGCTCCTTCGCCAGGTCGGGGATTCCGGTGCCAATCTTCACGTTACGTTCTGGATCGTCCCCGAGATCCACAAGCTCAAAGTCTCAGTCTGGGATGGGGCGCGTTGGGTGGAGAGGTCGCCCGTTGTTTTCCGCCTGGAGGTTGAGGTCTTCTATTCCGTCTTCCTTGGGTTCGCCCGGGAACCTGCTGTCGAGGTCGACCGCGTTGACGCGCGGGAGAGGCCTCTGTTCGGTGTCTGGGGATGACTTTGCTCCGGTCTTGGACTTTGTGCCGATGGAACTCATACCTTTGATGGCAGCGTCGAAGCACCTCCTGGCCGCGTCTATGTCCCCGTGCATTGTAACTACCCATTCCCTGGCCGTGTAGTACTTCAACTTGAGGTGGACCGTTAACGGCACCGCTGTAAGTTTGGCCAGGGTGGTCCTCCTGAGGATGTAGTTGTAGAGGGATGGACATTCGACCACCAGGAAGCGGGTCTTCACTTGTCGGGCAGTGTCTTCGGTCCTGAATGTGACCATCGGCTTAACGTAGCCCCATGGTCTGGTGGTGGTGCCGTTGAAACCCTGCAAATCTGAACCGACGTACGGGGTCAGATGTCTCTTGTCGAGCTAGAGAGTCCCGAACAGATGAGCGTAAATGATGTCGACCAAACTACCCTGGTCGACAAGGATCCTTCGAACGTTAAAATTCTCCATCTGTGCCCTGACCAGGAGGGGGATAGTGGCGTTGGGTGCTCCGCCGGGGAGCTCTTTGAGGTAGAAGATGATAGGGTTTGACTTCCCTTGCACCTTCTCGAGAGTGGTGGTCATCGCTGATGTTGCGGACTCTAGTTCGTCAAATTTCTGCTTGATCGACCCGCAGGAAAACTTCTCGTAGCCTCCCCCGGAGATGACCATTGTCTTGAGGAACCCTTCCCACGTGCTCCGGGCAGCGACGGGGTCCTCTTGGGGGAAGTTCGCCCACATGTTGCAAATTTCTTCTTGGCCCTCAATGCCTTCGGGGACAAAGAAGTCTTCGGGTCAAGTGACGCTGAGGGAGACTTGAAGCCGACTCTTGTCTGGAGGAGGTGTCGTTTCCTCTATGTTTTGGGCTTCCCGGGAACTTGGTCGAGGAGTGTCACTCTTCTGGGCGTACTTCTTTAAGTGCCCTTCCTTGATCAGGATCTCAATTGCATCTTTGAGATGGATGCAATCTTTTGTGACATGTCCGTGGCTCCGGTGGAACCTGCAGTACTTTGACTTGTCCGTGTTTGATTTAGGGGTAGTCGGCTTGGAAAACGGACGCCTCCTTTTAGAAATTTCGAGTTCTGGTACTCAGGGAGGATTCGCGCGCGGGGAGCGTTGAGCGGCGTGTATTCTGTGAACCGGCCAGCTGGTCCCCTCGGTTCGCGAGAGTCCCCGGGGCGGCCCTCCTTCTTTCTTTCTCCCCCACGTCGGGGGGAGAGTCTTCTTCTTTACGGCCGCGGGGGTCCTCCTTCCGCCTCGACTCGAGGGCGATTTGTGCTGCCTCCGACTCCTTGAGCTCGATGTATGACTGAGCTCGTTGGAGGAGGTCCTCCAGACGGCGAGGTCGGCGGAGGCCCATAGACTTGGGAATATCGGATCCAAAACGTAGTCCGTGGATGATTAAATACTTCTTCATGTCGTCGGTCGTATGGACCACGACAGCTTCCCTGTTGAATCTCTCAATGTAGTTCCGGAGAGACTCGTTCTTCCCCTGGAAGATGCTCTCTAGTGCAGCCTCTGTCTTCGGGTGCCAACGAGACTCTGTAAAGTGTTTGGTGAAGCGTTGCCTTAGTTGCTTCCAGGATGTGATCGACCCGGGTGCCAGACCCTTGTACCAAGTCATGGCGCCCTTCCGCAAGGTGGTGGGGAAAACCTGCACTTGATAGCTCCCCTGACGTTTCTGAAGTCGAGCATGACTTCAAAACTTTCGACGTGATCGTCGGGGTCGGCCAGGCCGTCGTAGGTCCTCAGTGGCGGGGGTTTCTCCATGCCCGCAGGAATTGGGGCGTTCATGATCTCCCATGATAGAGGGGTCCTCTGGTCGTCGTCGTCGCTTCCGGTCGGGGACCTCGAAGGGGATCGGTGATGTCGTGGAGGGGAATTCCTCGAACGGTTCCTCGGCCTCTCCTTGGTGGTTTTGGACTTCTTGGTAGTTAAGGAGGGTCTGGGTTCCTTCCGATGCGGAGAACGATGGCGCTTCTAGGAGATCACCGGCTGGGGATGTTCAAGGCATGGCCTACGGCCCTCGCGCACTGCGAGGGGGTTCGAGATTCTTCAGAAGGAGTCCTTCGCGGGGAAGGAGAGTGGCAAGGTGACGGTGGGCGACGATGTCTTCACGGGGAAGATTATCGTGCCCGTCCTCGTTCGAGTGCTTCGATAATGAGATTCTGGTGCATGATCAACTAATTGGTCTGATTGACCAAGGAAAATAGGGCCACGGTGCTCGAATCTGCATTAGGCGGAGGAGCAACCGGCTGGAAGACGGCTTGCTGGTTGTCCTGGCGGGCGGCGTCGTAATCCGTGTCTTGGGAGTCTGGGGAGGCGGTCTGCCCGTCTCTGACGTCACCTTCTTCGAAATTGAGGGCGGCAGCGTCCTCATGGTGGTTTTCGTTCTCGAGTTGCGCGAGGATGGTTTCCAGAGCTTTGTTCGCAGACGGGTTATTGGCCATGCTGGTGATAAGCGAAAGGATTGCTTTGGTTTATCGTTGAAGGAAAAATGGGGAAGCAATAGGTTCCCATAGACGGCGCCACTGATCGTACCTGGATCAGACAGTTATTCAATGGCCAGCAACATCGTATGGACTTCATCTCCAATGAGGTTGAAAGACGGCGGGGGGGGGGGGGGGGGGGGGTGTACCTGCAAGGTACTACGACGCTCAAGTAAGGCAAAGGTCACGAGTAAAAGCAAGTACAAAGAAAGGCTTCCTCGCGGGGAGGAGTTTTGCGTGTCGGGGAGAGATGTGTCCTCGCGGGGAGGATTCTCATATGCAGAAGGAGATGGCTCCTCGAGGGGGAGCACCTGAGTGTCGAGGAGGAGCGAGCTCGGAGAGGCTTAGCGCCTCTACCCGATGCTCTATGCCGTGTGTGCCCGAACACCGCCGAGGTGTGGCATGTGCCCGACACTGTTGAGGTGGGCATGTGTTCAAAATTGGTTGTGCTAAGAGGCCTTTGTTGGGCCATCCCAGGACGTGTGGGTTGGGCCTGCTGGATTGAGGACCGAACCCCGGCCCAGTCCAGAACAAATAGGTTATTAGAATTATTTTTAGCCGCTCGTGAGGTTCACGGTGAATGATTCAATAGCAAGTATTATATGGAAAGATGCGCAAAATAGATGGGACTTCATTCTAGTTGAGGGCATGTGATTTTGGCCTCCAACATAGTTTGTACCGTTATACTTGATTGAACGGTCATCTACATCGGAACAATCCAGACTTTAGACGGCTTGAGTGTGACCTATAATAAATTTTTAAGTACAAAGCCTGACTTAGGTCTATAATAATATTTTTTTTTGTCTGGCTTTGGTCTATTATAATCTTATTTTTCTCTTGTTTCAACAACAACTCTTTCTTTATCTCCATAACTGCTAACTTTTGTCTCAATTACTCTTCTACTCCAGGTTGTTATCGATTTGTAGTGTTCTTTGGTATTTGTCTAAGTGTTGGCAGTGAATGTTCCACTTTTTTGTTCATCCAGTTGTTTTATAATTTGCCTTACTCGCGTTTCAAGATTTTTCTCATTTGCAATAGACAATTGCATAAACTGATTCAATGTATCTTCCAACTTTGAAGTTCTATCTGGCTGTGGAGAGATTTGATTAAAATTCTGATATGGATTTTTCCTATTTGACGGTTTACATCTTATCTCCACCCCTGGCCATAATTCACATTGTTTCAGCCTTGATAGCCTTGGTTAGCTTGGTACGGTGTTTGTTTTTGTTGTTAATTCTCCATATAGTTTACCTCTTCATTCACCGGAGGACAAAAACCTATTGGAAGGTCACCCGTGCATAGTTCATAAAGAGCGATTTGTTACAATTTGTTTTCCTCTTGCATTTCTTTAAGTTGTTGCAGAAGTTTTGATAACTTTTTAGTGAGTTCTTCCACAGTCTAAGTAAGTAACTTGTTTTGAATCAAGATTGCATTAATTGTTCCTAATTCAAGTATCCCGACTTTTTTCTGTGAAGGCCCTCTGTTGTACTGCACCTGATGGTCGTTGAGTATCATTCAATCAATGATGGTTATTGCGTCTTCTGCACTCTTTGAAATTAAAGAACCACATGCAGTTGCATCTAACAAAAGCTTTGGGTGGTTGAATACCGTTGTGGAAATTATGAATCTGAGTGAGATCCTCGAATCCATGGTTGGGACATTTGAGCAGCATGAACTTGTACCGTCCCAATGCTTCACACAATGTTTCATTAGAACCTTGAGAAAATACTATGATTGTTGTCTTGGCCTCCATGAACTTGTTCTATGGAAAGAACCTGTATAGAATTTTTTCCTCTAGTGCATTCCAATCGGTCATAACTTGAACTGGTTGGTCGAGATACCAATCTTTGGCTTTTCCAAACATAGAATGAGGAAATAATCTCATAAACAGATCTACCTCCTCAGCTTCAGATGCATCAAGTGTACCGAAAAGTTCATAAAACTTGGTAAGATGAGTATATGGATCTTCTTGATCAAGTCCCGCAAACGCATTCACATAGATGATTTAAAGCAATCCATTTTTCATCTCGGTCTGTCTGTTATTGTTGAGAGGCCTGACAATATGATTTAACCACCTTGGACTATTATGACATAGCATCCCAAGAGCTCGAGTTCCATTGTTGTTGTTGTTGATGATGACTTCACCTAAATCGTTCTTTGGTAAGGAAGGTATCGAAGAAAACGAAGTAGAAGTTCCCTCTTGTTGTTTTCTTTGTTTGGCTAGTAACTTTCTTTTTCTGGCTTTGCTGTTGTTGCGTCTCGTTGTCCTTTCGGTCATAGAATCAAAAATAAATTGTTCTTTTGGTTTTCTACCTCGCATAAACAGATTTCAAAAACCTAGCCAACACAAGTGAGCAACAGGAAGGGTAAAGAATATATGTATATATAATATTAACAAGTGCAAAATTTCTTAAAACGATAAAAATTTTGTTGCAATGCTTCTAATATCTAAATGCCAGTCCCTGGAAACGGCTCCATTTTGATGTTCAGTAATCAAAAGTAAGAATTATTAATAAGGTATCCACAGAGACTGGTACGATATCACTGTCGTTCAACAATGATTAGGTTTCAAGTACGGTAATCAGAAGTTGTTTTAATTGTAAAAGTAATGAAATATAAGACGATATTTGATAAAAAGAGTTTCACATAAAAGAAACTTGTTTGGATTGGTTTTCATCCACCAAATATGTATGTATTCAATGATCATTCTTACATATAAAATGGATATTCATACTTATCTTCACGTATCACTCACAACAGTATTTATGTCTAAACTCCTGTCGAGATTTCTATCGGATTGTTTAATCGATGATGTCTCAATCTATTAAACAATCAAGTAGCCTTAAGACTTGATACTTTAAGTGAATATTGAACTCTAAATCTATATCTAGCAATTAGAGTTTAATAAATGTTATCCTAGATCAAGATTTGAAAGTATTTTCAATAACAATTCTAATCCATTAATTTAATCAGTAAAACAAAGATAACATTGATAATCATAACTGGATTATATAATATTATGATCAATAAATATACATAATGTTTGATGGATTACATCTAATTCCAACAAGAGAGGAGAGTTAGCTATCCATTATCATGATAGCATGATACAAAATGGATGCATTGAGATAAATAAGTATCAACAGTGATTTCCCGACAGCTGATATGTATCCATCTCGTATCCTTCAGTCTTCTTCTCTTACTTTCTATTCTCACTAATCCTCGCTAAGCAAAAATTCTTACTTTTGATTTTGTTTCTCTTCGCTGGATGCTCGCTTAGTGAAAGTGATGAAGTTTGAATTTCTAAACTTTTTGTTTCTTTTCTCTTGAACTTTGCAAAGGCTCGCATAGCGAAAGTGATGATTTTTTAATGTTGAAACTTTTTGCAACCTCCCGCTTGAAGCTCGCTCACTCACACTTAGCGAGAGTGCTAAATTCTACACTTTGAATTTTTTTGCCCTTTTTCGCTTTAGGCTCGCTGAGTGAGCCAACCTTGGCCTTGCTGGATGCTTGCCTAGCAAACATGTATAAGCTCATCTTTGCTTTTTGTATCCATTTTCGTGGATTGCAGTATTCCTACTCAATAACCAAAATATCAAAGGACACCATTGATTATCAATCACAATTCAATTCTAAGTGATATTTGGAGGATTCAATGATAGAACATGTTAGTTTGATCCTATAAGTTCCCTATTTACATGTGGAATTAAAGTATCTTTTGGCACTTATCAGTTATCTTCTTATTTGACCAACAATGTTTGTAAACACTACGCTATATTCTTAACATTCGTTAAGTCCTTGGGTGACTAGTGTTAGTCTGAATACTTAAGAAGTCTTAGATAGGTTTTCTTCGAGTTGGTTTCCTTGAGAGAACAGGATATAGTCAGAATTTCTCAAGAAGACATTGACGGTTAGTATTTATGATTGTAATCAGTTTGATTATTGGATTACGTCCTTTCTGAAGGAAAAATCACTCTTGTGGGTGGACTGTAAGTAGATTCCTTAACAACTAACCAAGATAAAATACTTGTGTTCTTATCTTTATCTTTATCTTTATCTTTGATGTTTAATATATTAGGTGGAAAGAAGTTTTAAATCTAGAAACCCAATTCAAACCCCCATTTCTTGTGTTTCTTGCACCTTCAAATCAATCACCATAACACATCTTCCAAATACAGTTAAAACTAGAGCATGAATCAAATATCAACTGGCTATAGGATTTCTAGATGTCGAGAAGATGAACAGAATCTCAAATGTGGAGTTGCTGCTAGTTATAGTATTTACCATCGTTGATCGCACTCTCACGTGATTCCTCATAGAAGACTGAAGTTTGTGTGATGTCCTCTATGCTTATACTCTAGAGATATAAGGCCTCCAATAATCGAATCTAAGTCCATGTCATGGTGGAGATTTGTCGGCCTTCAACAATTCGACAACTTACCCTTGTGGATTGATAAATATGACATTATTGATGGGAGAGGGGGTAAGCGAGAGAAAGGTAACCATCAAGTTCCTTGTAAATTCATGTAAGAGTTCCTTCTGTGGTATCCTTGGGAGATCGTTCTTGGAAAAGATTGATGCAATTGATTCTCCGGTCCATCTAAAGATAATATATCACAACAAATAAGTAGAGTCGACTGTGATTAACTCGAACCTCAAGGAAGCAATGTGTATCAAAGAGGTCATCCTTAAATATCTCCTCGCGTATTTGGAGATGGTGGAAGAAGTTCCCAGGAAAGTCGATGTGTTTAATCTAGATGTCCATAAAGATGATGTTAGGTCTGTGTTGAACGACGATTTCGAAGTAGTTAAAATTGACGATAACCATGTACGATTGGTGAGGATCGGGTCTAGACTTGTAGTCAAAGTTTATTTGAGGTTCTATTTTTTGGCATCCAACAATAAAGCCGAGTACGAAGTAGTGATTGCAAGAATGACCTTGGCAGAGGAAATGAGAGAGGGGCACATCAAGTTGTGGATAGACTCCCAATTGGTCATTTCTTAGGTCAAGGGAGAGGACCAAGCTAAAGACTCATTACTGCAACGATACTTAAAGCTATCCACTGAGAAGTTGTTGAGGTTCAAAACGTATGAGGTCGCTTATGTTCCCAGGGAAGAAAACACCCATGTTGATGTGCTCTTCAGGTTGGCATGCACGAGAAGCCCAAAAATTAATCATTCTTTTATTCAAGAAACTTTGAAATCCCCAAGTAATGTGGCACCAAGGCATAAAGTGTCAGTCATAGACATTGTTGTCCCAGATTTTTGGATGTCTCTAATTTGAGGGTACATTGAGCAAGGAGTTCTCCCATCAAACCCAACTCAGTCTACCCTGCTAAGGAGGAGGGATAATTCATACATAATAATTGGGGAATTTTGTATAAATAGGTCAATATCCCCCTCTGCTAAGGTGCCTAGTAACGAAGGAAATTGCTTATGTAATCTTGGAGGTACATGAGGGGATAGTCGGGCAACACCTTATAGCCAAGACATTGGAAAATTTATCTTAAGAGCATGATATTTCTAGCCGGCCATGGTTCAAGATCCTAAATAATACGTGAACAAGTGTGATGAATGCTAGTGGCATGAGGACATCTTTACCGCCTCATCCACGATGTTACGTATTTTGACATCGATGTGGCCCTTTTTGTAGTGAGGGTTAAACATCCTGAGCCTATTCACGCCATCCCCAGGACATTTAAAATACTTGATAGTAGTAATGGATTACTTCCCCAAATGGGTCGAAATGGAAACATTGGAAAATATCATAGCAGCTAATGTACTGAAGTTTTTCTAACGAAACGTCCTAGCTTGATTTAGGGTCCCCTAATCTATTGTAATGGATAATGGAACATAATTCATAGACAATAGGTGGAAAAGTATATTAGAATAAAATAATATCAAACAACAATTTTCCTCGGTAGAACACACTCAAACGATTGGACAAGACGAAGTGGCTAATTGAGTGCTACTCAGAGGCCTGAAAAGAATACTCGAAGAAATTAAGGGAAATTGAGCCAATGAACTTCTGCATGTCTTGTGGTCCTATCATATGACTCCCCATTCAACCACCGAAGAATTTCCTTTATGCCTTACTTATGGGTATGAACCCATTATTCCAGTGTAGATTAAAATCAAAGTTGAAGGACAACCCATCCTCTGCTTGGAGAAGAGAATAATCAGATGATCAAAGAATATATTGACCTCTTAGAAGAAAATAGGACATTTTTCCCCCTCACCCGTGCTGTTATAGAGCACACCACAACCTCTAAATACATCCAACATGTTCGACCAAGATAATTTTAGACAGGAGATCTGGTACTATGAAGAGCCGACATTAGAAGGAGAATCACCTAGGATTGCAAGCTGGAAGCAAATTGGGAAGGACAGTACATGGTGCAAGACAAAATCCGGAAAGGATCCTACATCTTAGAAACCCTTGCAAGAAAGCGGATGCCAACAACTTAGAATGTTACTAAGTTAAAGTTGTACTATAGTTAATAGGAAATGTCCGTTTCTTTGTAGCACATTAATATACTAATAAACATAACGATACTTTTCTATTATCACATCTATTGAATTTTGTATTTATTTCTTCCTAGGAAACAATAGGCGATAAAGAATTAGCACATTTTTGTGCATCTGGCTCACCCCCTTTTAGGAGACAGACACTTCAAGAACGTAGGTGGTGGAGCCTAGAGACGTCCACCTCAATCCAAGTCATAACTCGGGTGTGGGACCATGGATATGAACATTGGTCGCGAATGCTCCTCTTTGATGTGAAATAGCCACTCAAAGGCAACTGTGAAGTTTAGTACTAGAACCCGTTGATCCCAACCAAGGGAATAGGTGCCACAAAGAGAAGACTATATAAAGTGGTCAAAGATAAATACAACAATTAAAATATAGTGATAAACATCCTTTAGTTTATAAAATGAGAAGCAACATTAAATTACAACAAAGTGTTTCTGGGAACAAATTTAAAGGATTCATGAAGTGTTCAGAGGTAGGGAACAAGCAACCCCAGCTAGTCCACAAAAGTTTTGAAGGAAGTTTCCTCTTGATCTTTGTCGAAAAGATCCAGCAGCTTCTTGTCCAAATCGGCCCGTTCCTCCAAGAAAGTTTTTAGCTCCATAGAATGAGCGATTTTCTATTCCTCAAGCTCCTTCCATGCTGCCAGGATGCTAGATGATGTGGTATCTAGCTCAAGTGCTTCTTTATGAGAACTTTTCGTCTCCACTACAAGCAAGCCCTCCAGTTTAGCAACTCGATCAACCAAGGTCGCAAGAGCCCCGTGTAAGTCCATCTCATCTAATAAAGGTGACATTTGATCTAGGCGTTGGTGTAGATCGAATGACACTTCTTAGTAACTAGAAGCTTTCGACTTTGTGAGTCCACAACGAGACTTCAAAGACTCAGCCTCTTAGGAAGGAACACCGAGGGGCATCAGCTCCTCGTGGTTTCTCACGATGGTGGAAGCCGTTCTCAATAGGTGAAAAGCTGACTCCATCAGCAAGCCCAATTTTCCTATTTTGGATAGTATACACACATGGGCGTAGCCTTCGGCAGACACACAATCCTTTATCTCTTATGTAGACCGAGGCATCTGAACAACCAATACAAGGGACAACGGGAGATGAGGATTCCTAACATTGTAAAATAGTTGAATAGCAGGAGCAGACCCAGACAGCCTCAACCTCTTAGCGGGACTGCCTTAGACAAGTGCCTTACCGCGGTCTTTTTTTGGCCTCGGTCAAAGTAGGTTGCCATACCTTAATTTTGTCCCAAGAATTTTTCACCTCTTTGGCTTTAGGAATTTTAATTTTATTTGGTGCTAAGTTAGAGATCCTTTAAGTTTGGAACCATTTATAATTAATTGTCCCTTTGTCACATTAAATCATCTTCACACGCCATTCCATTTTTATCATTATAAAACCAATATAGTTTTGTATATGTTGTGTCTTTTTTGCAAAAAAAAAGGATATTAAAGACCATAGTCAAATAAAATTCAACTTTGTTTAATTTAAAATTAAAAAAATCTAATTACATTTTTTTAGTCATATGCATCATCTACTTTATTCATCTCATTCATCGTATGCATTTTTGCATCATTAAAAAAACAAATAAGAGAGAAAAGATCAAGTTCAACAAGATTTAAAATATGTCATGTTGTACATTTATCATACATTACTTCAATTAATTCATCATTATTTATTATGCATTCCATCATTATGCATCATAAGCGCATATCATCCAAAAAGAAAAAAATAGTAAATTGAATATTCACAAAAGACAAAAATCCAATTCTCTTTAATTCATAATCACATTATTCCATTCATTACATCATTAAATAATCATCATACATGTATCATAAATACAAAGTCTTTGGCACTAAAAAACAAAATTAGATCACACTTGTTTTTGTTAAACTACCTTTTCATGTCATGCATCCGTACATAATCAAATTTGCCAACAAAAGTTCACACGTTCTAAACCAAAATTCAGTTTGCAATGATGATATTTTATTTTCAAATTCAAATTCAATAGAAATTCAACCAAATTACATTCAAATTTCACTCACACTTTTTATATTTTCACATAATCCATATACTAACCTTTAATCTAGTTTCTAGCCTATAAATTGAACTAATTCTATCAGCAAATGATAATAACAATTATATACAAACTGATCCAAAACCCTACATAATCTTCAAATTTAAATTTCTTCACCTTAAAGAAATCTTGAAAACTTGCATCAAAACCTTCTGTAACGCCCCGGTTTTTGGAAGATTTATTTAATCGAGTCGATCTAATTATTTTTGGTCTTTATATTATTTTATTCTTGGTTATTATGTTTTATCGCGTTTTGGGAACGTTTGCGAGAAAATTGAGCGTAGGGGTATTTTGGTCTTTTTGGCTTGGGTAAATATTGTTTTTCCTTTGAAATAGAAACATAGAAAGAATAGAGAGAAAAATAGAGAGAAAGAAAAAGAGAAGAAGGAAAAGAGAAAGAAAAGAAGAGAAAGGGAGAAAACTTGGAGAGTAAGGAATCGAATCAACCGATTGTTGAAAGCGCGATTAATCGGGTAAGGGTGTGAAACTCGGTTATCTTATCATTGTGTATGAATATGTATGTGTATGTTTGAAGTCTATTTGTCTTTCCATAGTTTTCAATTCTAGGTTGGAAATGAGAAAAATGATTGGAAATCGATGTTTTCGCGGTTGGAATGTGATATAAATGTTGTAGGATACTTGTTGTTATGATTATGGTATGTTTTAGTGGTTATGTTATGGTTTGGAAGAGATTTTGGTTGAAGAAATATGGTTTTTGGACCCATAACAGCACTGCAGAATTTCTGAGTTTTCCTTGGTTCGCCTAGCGAACCTGGGGCGAAGCGAAAGCAAATAATTTTTTATGGTTCGCCTAGCGAGCCCGTCAGCGAAGGTCATCGAATATTCGCTAACGTTGTTCGCCTAGCGAACTTTGTATCTTTTCAGTTATGTTTGTTGCTGCCTTGGTTCGCCCAGGGATTCGCGAAGCGAACGGCAAGGCGAAGGTTCGCCAAGGAGTTCGCCTAGCGAACTTTGTGTCTGTTTTGGTCTGATTGTGGTTTCTCCTGGACATTCGCCTAGCGAAGGTGGTAGCGAATGCTCGCTAGAAGGTTCGCCTAGCGAACATGACAGTTTGTGCAATTTTGTTTTCTTCATAACTTTTGATCCGTAAGTCGGATTGAGACGCGGTTGGGTGCGTTAGAAAGCTATGAGATGTTCTTTCTTATAGGAATGGTTTTGAGATTGGTGGCCAATTTAATTATGTCGGGAATTTGGAAATGTGTCGTTTTGTCGACCTTTACCGTTTTAATGGTGTGTATTTGATGTGTTATCATGCAATATGCTTTTGATATATATCGTATGACTTGTGTGATATTATATGATGTGAATGAATGTGATGAAATGTTGTGATGATGGTTTGTGGCCTAAGGGCAAGAAAATGTATTGTGTTGTGTTTGATTATATATGCATGATTATGGATGTGTATATGTGTGCATTTGAATGTAATGAGTCATTGTATGCCAAGCATCATGATATGCATTCTTGTGATGTCGTGTGCCCTAGTGGGTGTGAGCGACGAAACGGTTCCAGAGGGAATCCGCTATAACATCGTGAGCCTTATACCGAGAGGACTAATGCGATGATTATAGACGATCGTGAGCCTTATACCGAGAGGACCTAAAGCGATCAAATCGTGAGCCTTATACCGAGAGGACCTAAAGCGATCCATAAACGTCGTGAGCCTTATACCAAGAGGACCTAAAGCGACGGGGAACATCGTTTGCCCGACGAGGAGTTACACTAAGTAACAAGAGATGATTCCAATAGTTCCTGAGTGAACTAATGATGAGAATGATGGATGGAACGGTACCGCATTGCATTTGCCTAGAGTCGTTGTGTTGGTCTCTTTGCATTTGCATAAATCATGAATGAATTGATTTTGTGTGGAATTGTGAAAGGAATTGATGAGTTGAGATATATATATATATATATATATATGTTGGTGATAAATGTATTATGCATGATGGATATGCCTTTGTGACGGATATATGAGATATGATTTGTGTTGTTTTGTATTGGAATTCTGGTGTAAGTCGTGGTGAGAATATTTTACATGTGTAGTTTTGTGTTATTACATAATTGTATGCAATTATATTATGATTGTCTTTCTCACCCTTCTGCTGTTTTGAATGTTTTATGAGGCATTGTAGATTAGATGCTGGAGGTCTTTTTGTGAAGCTTAGGTATTCATTCTTTTGTCGGTCGGCTCTGATATATAGCACCGAGTAGTCGGGGAGATCGTTTGTGATTATGTGTATATGTATATGTTCTTTTTGGATTGTACATGTATGACTCTGTATATGACAGACAAACCTTTATGTTATATATATATGAGATTCAGTTGCAGATTTTTCCGCTTTTATTCTGTATCTGAATTGTGGGTGTTAGGAACTGAGTTCCTCTATTATGTGCTACCTGATTGTTGCATATCGATATGAGCAGGTTGTTGTATTTTGTTTCAATTGATGTGATGCCTCTGTCTATGCCATGAATGTTTTAATTATACTCTGATTTATTTGTTATCGCTTTATTTAATTGGGGGATAGATTAGGGGTGTTACACCTTCCACCTTGCAACCAATCTCCATTCCAGTTCTTTGAGCTCATTCAACATCATCAAATAGTTCCCATCCTTGCAATAAAATATAAATTTTCATTGAAATCAATTCAAATTTAATGAGATTCAGATTCGAGAAAAAGATTTTCAAATCAATGAAATTGTATGAGAAGGGGTAGAGGAAATCAAGAGGAGTTGAAATTTATAAAGGAAAGTAGAAAACTCACTTGCCCGAAGCTTGATCGGAGACTCACTGGAATCTGAATTTTTCCACTAGAAACTTCATCAATTCACAGGGAAACTCATTGGAATCTGTAACTTCATCACTTGAACATTCTGTGAAGGCGAACTCGTGCTCAAGAGATATTCACCTGTTCACTCGGATCCACGAGGCAAATGGACTCCCAACTACGAAGGACCCTTTATTGTCAAGAAAGCCTTCTTAGGTGGAGCTCTGATCCTCACCACAATGGATGGGGAGGAATTGCCACCACCCATGAACTCCGATACAGTCAAAAAATATTAGGCCTGAAAGAAAATGGATAAGAGTCCGCTAGATTGACACCCGCAAGGACAATCTAGGCAAAAATGGACGTCCCAATGGACCAAAAAAGCAAGATGTCCATGCAAAAGTTAGGGATAATGAAAAAACAATGATATCCCGCTAAGTTGAAAACCCGAAAGGGCGACTTAGGCAAAAATGAGTATCCCGGTGGACGAAAAAAAAAATAGAAAAAACATGTCCAGGCAAAAATTAGGGATAAAGGCATTGACTGTGAACACTTGAGCCTCTCTTCATCACAGCTTGACCTCAGACGGTAACAACACTCCAATCATCATCAACAGGTGCAAGGCGTTGGAACCTAGACTTACAGTGGATGGTAGCCAATGTTGTAATCAATGCAAAACATAATTTCCCTTTGCTATTTACATTTGTTTTTCAATTTTATTGCAAATTTCCTCATCAAGGATTTTGCATCCTCGTACACACTTTATGTACAAAAATTCTACATTCAATAAAATGCATTCTTTGTTATCTCAATTTGTGTTCATTCTAGTATTTTGTTTGCAAAATAAACAATTATTTGTGATCATATAATACTAAAAAACGCTGAGAACAATAAAAAGCTAAATCAATCGAGAAAGCAATATGCATTGCATGTGTTACTGGTAACTCCTGTAGGATAATCAGTAATATCCATTGGTAAGCTTAACGCCTGGCCAGCAATATGATGGTTCTATGAAGAAGTTATTGTTTCCTCATCAGCGTCATCATCCCCCCAGTGAGCGCCATTACGATTTGTCGAAAAAGTTTGTTTACACATATTTTTTCCGACAGATTTGTAATGTCTCTGGGCAGGTTACCGAAGTATTCCCAGCAAAGGTACTTTGCTCTCTTTTCCCATCAAGGGTTGTACATCAGCTCCAATGATTTGAAAGTATCTGCCCCCAGCAGCAGTGGGTTCTCCTCAGCAAAGTCAGCATGATTTGGAAGGATGTATTTCCCCACGCAGAGCCAGTCTTGGTAGGAAGGATCGATTTGATTCTTTCATCCCCAAAAGAGACAGCCATGGTGATTTAGAAACCTGAGATGTTCTCGGGTTCTTTCCCCGGCAGAATCATCATCCTTTGTGAACTCTCTTCTCCAGCAGAGGTTGTCTTTATCTGCGGGTCCTCCCCCCGGCTAAGGGTGTCGAAGTCGTTTTGCTACGATTTCTACCTAACCGCTTCACACTATTCCTTACCTTGCGCCTTTGCATTACATGATATCAAGCATCATGTAGAAACGCATACATAGCATGTTCATCGATCACACTCCCTCTCTTTTTTCCTGACTTATCTTTCAGCAGATTTTCAGACAAACTTTGCACTTATCTGTTCTTTTTTAACACTCTTCTTTTGTCGCCGTCAGCCAAATTTTCAAGCTACTCTTTTATTTAATCCCCTTTTACCTCGAATCATCGAAAAGCTGGCGTAATTCGTACATTCAGGTCCAAGCGGATTAAATAGGGGCAGCTGTCGTAACCCGAAATTTAACCTTCCTCTTTTGCCTTTTGCATGAGCACGAGCATTCGCATCGTTAGCATACGCATTCACACTTTTCTTTGTGTATTTCTTGTTGCAGGATATTCAGGTTTTCCAAGCCCAATTAATCATATCCTCACAAGGTCATCACATCATCAAGACGAGCTCAAAATAAAGGTTTCCATGCTCACTCATCAAATCAAGAGGTGGAAAATCGAAACCGGGACTCCAATATCATTTCCTAAGCAATTTGGGCAAAATTGACTGAAGTAACCGGTTAGCGTGTGGTGAGTAACCGGTTACTCAGTGAAAAATTGCAATTCCTGCTGCATGTTTGGGACAATATCCATGCACTCTCTTTGGTCTTGGATTCTACAATATTCTAGCAGCAGGTGGAATATTCTAGAAATCTCTAGACATCTCAAAGCTATTCAATTCACTCCAAGTTCATTTGTTCTAATGCTTCACTTCAAATCAAGTGCACCATGTTCCTTGTTTTCCAAGTAATGGGGATCTTTGGATGATGGAGTTCACATTTGGATTGTTACCGAGTTAGGTCTAACTAATAGAGTTAACCCCTTGACTCAATGAGTCAAGTGTAACTAACTCCAACCCTAACCCCAAACCTCCCAAAGCTAAGTCCAAAGCTAGCTCCAAACCTCTCATACTCCAAACCTAAAGTCTATATAAACTCACCTTCACTCACTTTTCAATCTCTTAACCATTCTCTCCATCACTTCACACATTTCTCACACAAATTCTTCACATTTCAATCTCACTCTCACATTCTCTCTGATTTTTCTGCTACATCTTCATCTTGATCTCAATTCTCTTCCAAAACCTCACCAAAGCTCATTTCTACTTTAAAGGATAATTACTTTTACATCAAAAGTGATTGTTTCTTGAGCTCAACCTTCATCAATTTTGCAATTCTACTTGGATTTTTGGAGTTATCATAGCTTATGGATTAATCTCAAGTATTTGCTTCAACTTTCAACGGTTCGAATTCGCGTTTCAGAATTTCTTCGCATTTTGCTCGATTTCGACACGTTTCGCCAACAAATTGAAGATTCCTCTGGTTTTCTTTAATTTTTTACATCAAGAACACTTTGTAACAATTACCAAGGCACACCTCCTCCTTGTAGGTTGGTGGATCTCACTAATTTTACTGTTTCGAGCATTTTCGTATAATTCGCAATGTAGTCGATAATTTTGCGTGTGAATTGGTTTTACATTGTTTGATCCATGATCTTGATATATTAATTGATTCTATCACTGCTTATTTACTGTTTTCAAGTTCAATTTTCGTGCAAATTCATGATCTAGCATGTGGTGGTTGTTATAAGTGATTATGTGCTGGAAATCACTTTTGAAAAGTTGTTTTCTAGTTTTTTTTTGCCACTGTCACAGTGGTAACCGGTTAACACATGGTGAGTAACCGGTTACTCAGTGCAATTTTCACCAAAATACGTAAGTTTTCAAGCAAGTAACCGGTTAACGCCTGGTGAGTAATCGGTTACCACTGTACAAAATGGCCATTTTCTTGCATTTTCAAGTGTGTTACACATGCTTTCTTCCTTTAAGGTTCATGGATCAATGTGCTTGATATTGGTGGATGTTTTAAGTGTCATTTCACTTCTGTTTGAAGCATGCTTGTCAACTTTCGATGCTCGACTTTTCATTTTCTGTTTATTTGCAACTTTGGCAATGTTTGTTCATAAACATTTTACATTCTATTTGATCACTTGTTAACATGTTTGGCAATGCATATTGGTTATCATTTGGTACTGTTTGTGCATTTCCTTCTTGCTTTGCATTAAGTTTGTTCTTGATTGAACAAATTTAATCTTGTATAATTCATAATTCTCACCTCCATTGCTTTAATGATTTTCCACTCTCTTTGGAAAATTGGTGGCATGGTTTTCCCTTTTGATTAATTGATCGAAACCATGTTTCGATTAGTTGATCTGCCCTTTTCCTCTCTTTAGGATCTCTTTATAGCTTTTTTTCTCTTTTCCCCTGTGGAGTTGGAGTTTTGCGCTGCGCCCTACATTGGAGCACTGTACAAGTTGGAGCTGTTACGCTGTCTGTTTCTTCATGCGGGAGCACTATACAACTTGGAGCTGTTGGGCCGTCCGGTTCAATTTCTGCATTACACCCTGTGTGTTAGAGAAGGAATGAGAAGGGAGAATTCCTACTCTCATTCTGACTACTTCAGGTAGGGGCGAATGACCTTGTGCTTGGCGTAGTCATCTCTATCTCCAGGCGGTAGTGTGCTCTCTTTCCCCACTCGGATCGATCCTTGATCACTCTTTTCCCTTTGCAATCTCTTTCGATCCTTGATCACTCCCAGCTCTCTCAATTTCTCTCTTGATCAATCACCTTCTTGGTTACAATCCTTTGTGGATTGGGTTAGCAAGCCTTCTTCGTTTCAATACCCTATTATTTTCTTGCGGTCAGTCATTGTTCTTTTGATTCCCCTAGAGAGTTTCTTTCCTCTTTCTTCAGTTAAATACAGTACTTTTGTTACAACCGAATTCCCTGTGGAGTTCGCAACCTTCTTTTGGTTCTTCTCCCTTTGTTGGTTAATCATTATCTGTCAGTTAAAGCACCAATGTTTGCGCTCCTTCTCAGTTAACCACAGTCCGTCTGTTAACATACTGAGTTCCTCGGTTAATCACCTTTTTTCTTCAGTTAACCACAGTCTGTCTGTTAAAATAATGAAGCCCTTTTTTAGTTAATCACCTTCTCTTGGTTAATCACTCACTTTTCTCGGTTAATCACAGTTCTCCTGTTAAAACCGAATCCCCGGCAGTTGGCAACTTTTAATGGTTCGAATACTTGCACCCTTGGGCTAGTAACCTCTTTTGGTTCAATACCCTTCTTCGTTGGTCAAGCGCTGTTTGTTCAGTCATTACCAACACCCCTTTTGGGTTACGACCTTCAATTGGTCCTACACCCGTTCTTCTGGTTAATCACAGTCTTCTCTGTTAAAACCAATACTTCTCTATCCCCACAGAGTTGCAGTCCTTTCTTTCCTCGGTTAACCACTATTTATCAGTTAACATACCGACGCCCCCTCAGAGACAAAACACCTTCTCTTGGTTCGGCACTCTGTCTCTTGGTTTATCACAGTCCGTTTGTTAACACCAGCATCTTTTCCCCGCCAGGGTCTTACTCTCTTTCTTCGGTTAACCACTGCCAGCCAGTTTAATATACCGAGTCTCCCTTTTCTCTTGGTTTTGACACCACCCCTTTTTTTGGATCCCCAGTGGAGTCCTTTCTATTCCCTTTGCTCTTGCATTCTTAGTTTCGATACCGATCCTCTTTGTTATCCCCAGCGGAGTTTCTTTCATTCTTGGTTCTGACTCCATTTATTTTCCTAGTCTTTTGTGCAATCGCTCTTACTGTGTGGTTTTCCCCAATAGAGTTTTTCTTTCACTCTTGCTCTTGGCTTTGACACCGCTTCTTTCGTCTCCCTGTTTCCTTCTTGTGTTGTTTTCCGTTCGGTTCCCCGAACTACGGAAGCTCTGATTCTGCATTCTTTCGAATGTCAGATACGTAGGCACGAGACGCGATGTCTTGGAGAGCACACTTCCACCTTTCCTTCCTTCTCCCTTGCTTCTTTCCTTTCTGTCCCCTGGTTCCATGAACTACGACGCCCTGATTTCCTCATTGCACTATGAGGGTACGTAGGCACGAGGACCACAATCCTCCACGAGCACCTTCTTTCTTTCTTTTCTTTTTCCCCTTTCTCTCTTTCTCTCTCTCTCCTCCTTCTTTTAGCTAGATAACCCATCCAAGCCTAGAAACAAGCGAAATGGTTTCCGTCGAGTACGACAGATGCGTTAGGTGCTAGTACCTTCCTTTCGCATAACCGACCCCCGTTCCCATTTCTCTTCCCCTTGGGTTTTATCGATATTTTCCCTGTCCTTTGGGACTAAATAAAGTTCGGTGGCGACTCTGTGTTATCTTTGAGTGTGCAATTCACTCAGGATGTAAACCAGCCATCTTCAATTGTTTGCTTCAATTCCAGTAAATTGTCTTCAATTAGACATTATTTGGTGCTTATGGTTCATACGAGCTATTGAACATTCATGCATTTTTTTCTTGATTTTGCTAATTTGAGTTTATTTTTTGATTTTGGTGTTTGATTGAGAAATAGTAAAATATTTGTTGCTTTGAATTCATGTTCGATCTATGTGGATATTAATTTTGTTGTTGTTTATTCTTGATACGTTGAGAGAGACCAAGAGGGAATGAGAGAGATTAATTTCCAGTTTGTCTCTTAGCTATTTGTTGCTTTAAATTTTGATCCATTATGTGTTTTTAGTCGAGGGCCACATGGACAAATCAGAGCCACTTGATCTCGGCCTCAGGACACTCCTATATAGGAGTATCCACTATAGTCTTCAAACCTTAGCCCTTGAATCTTGATCTGGTGGCTAATAACTCTTTAGCTTGTTTGATCTTGCTTTTAGATCAAGGTTGTCTGATCTCCATCATATAGTCGCGCATGCATCAAACTTTCTCCCTTTGGTCTTGGATTATTAGGCCTTCTTCTGCATTGGGCATTTCCTTGATTGCTTTCTAGACCAACCTTCTTTGCTTGCACCCCCTGCTGATGTAAGAATTTGGTTTTTGGGCCTCCTTCTTTTTTGGCCTTACACTTGTTGATAGGCCTAACTTCTCTCTTCTCAGCTTGCAGCCCATGTACTTCTAACTTTTTTTGTTAATATTTTATTTTATTTTTTTCATTTCTTTCTTTATTTTGTTTAGGTCATGAATATTTGATTAATAAATACTTGCAAAAATCAGTATTCTCACATTTATCTTCAACAATGAAAATCAAATAAGAAAGAGCTCTATCAATTTATTTTCACAAGTAAATAAAACAATTTTTCAATAAAGATTCAAGCATTTCCATAATTAAAAAAATATTTTTTGCAATAAAATCGGATGAAAAAGGATCTATTGGATGTATATCTCTGTGATCCCTGAGTATTTGGATACAAGTTGTATATCTTGCCTTTTGGATACTCTTCTTCCATTCAAAAATACAATAATTAACCAAATTTAGTTCGTTCTTTCGGGGATGAAAAAGGATCTATTGGGTGTATATCCAGGTGATCCTCGTGTATTTTGATACAAGTTGTATAGCTTGCCTTACAAATGCTTGTCTCCTGTTAAGAAATCATACCTTCATTCTTCGCACATATTTTCTAATTAAAATCAGATGAAAAATGATCTATTGGATGTATATCCCTGTGATCCCTGGGTGTTTTGATACAAGTTGTTTTGATTGCCTTTTGAATACTCGTCGTCCACCTAAAAATAACTTCTACTAATCAAACCTATTTTTTCTGTTTCAATGTGACTACAAACTTTTTTCACAAATGAATGATGTTTTATCCATTCCATTGCAATATAAGAAAACACTTCATTCCGCTCGTGCGCTACAAATTAGCAACACTTAACTGCTCGAATGTGACCTAAACATCTTTCACTAAAATCAACCAACCAACAACCATTTGCTACAAATAACTACGTAGCTTTGAGTTTCTCATCCCACCTATGGATACATAGGTGCAATATTCGCAATCTTGTCAAGAACCATAATAAAAAATCTATTTTTTCTCGCAAAGAACTACATAAGTTTGAGTTTCCCATCACACTTAGGGATATGTAGGAACGAGTTTCAATGTCTCGTAAAGCATTGAGTTTCCTAATAAAAACTTGTTTTTAGTCTTTTTCTTTTCATGTAAATACTTTTTTTAATAATTAGAAGAAAACAAAAACACCTTATGCTAACACTCCTATTTGCAAAGCTAATTAAATGATTCCTATTGAGTACAACGAATGTGTGGGGGTGCTAATACCTTTCCCACGCATAATCGACTCCCGAACTTGAATTTGGTTGTGATGACCATAATATTGTTCTTTTAGGGTTTTATCGATGTTTTACATTTAAAAAATAAACTTCGATGGAGACTCTTGTTAAATTTTGAGCGTTCATCCGCTCAGGTATTTTTCATGCCACGACAGTTGGCGACTTTGCAGGGGAATCATGAGAATTAAGCCTAGTTTAGTTAGCTTTGTGATGAGTGTTAGTATTGTTTATTTTCTTTCTTCTAATATCTTTATTTTAATGTATTGTATTTATTTTCTATGTGAGTTGGGTGTGTTGTTGGTACGATTTATGATCATTTTCACTTCGAGCGAGGATCTATACCCGAGTTTGAAAAAAACCTAAGTTTAAGTCAATGGTTGCATAATGTTGGCCTTCTTGACGTATGTCTCGCTTGGTTAGCATGAAAATCTCACTCAAAGTAGATCCTCTTGAGGGTATTTCTATTTAACGAGTATTTGTTATTAATGGCAATATTTTCTAAAGTGATATGAGAGTTTGGTAAATGCGTCTTGAATCTTGGAGCCAATGGTTGCGTAGTGTTAACCTTCTAGATGTATGTCTCACTTAGCTGGCATGAAAACCTTACCTAGAATAGATCCTTTTGAGGGATTTGTTGTATAATGAGTATTTGTTATTACAACAATATTATCGAATAGGATCTATGACTCTAGGAACCTGATAAAACCCTAAATCATACCTGTGTGGGAATTACTGGTTAGATAGCACCTAAAATCCTTCTATCGTGAGAAATCCTACTATGGTTGTTCGAGACAGCATACCCATAAACCTAAAACATACATAAAATTCATGCATTTGCATTTCATCAATATGCATGCATATCTTTTCCACACAAACAAAACAAAACTCATCCCACCTTTTATCCATAACAAACAAGTTGATTCCCCGACACTCTTACTAGACACACATCAACTATCGAAGGGTAATGGATCAATTGGAACAAAACCAAGTTGCATTAAGAGAAGACGTGGATGTGATGAAAGGAAAATTCGACCAGATTTTGGAAGCTTTGTAAGCTCTAGCAAAAAGAGAGGACATTCTTCGATAAGATGTTGTTATGGATAATGTCATTCTAACACTTGGCTCTACTTCACACCTGCAACATGTGGGGACAAACCCAATGTACGGTATTCCTCCTAGTTATACTCCACTGCAAGTGGGCACTCTTGCTCAATCTTAGCCCATGTAAATCATGATATTTAATATGAATGACTGCCTTACCATGCAAGAGAATATCGTTGACCATAATGGGCATGCTTTACCTCATGACACTCTTGAGGATTCCCAATTTTCATAGTTTATGAAAAATCTTCAAGGGGTGCACCCAATGACAAATAGTGAGGACCCCTAGAATGTTGAATCTACTGAAAAGTATTGTGTGCCAGAGGAAAGGCTTAGAGTTGTAGAAGGACATAATGTATACAGTCTTGATGCTTTCAACACGTGCCTAGTACCATGTGTGGTCATTCCGCCTAAATTCAAAATGGCTGACTTTGAAAAGTACAAGGGTCTTAGTTATCCAAAGAATCATTATCAAATGTTCTGTCAGAAAATGGTTTCTTATTCTCGTAATGAAAAATTGTTGATCCACTGGTTCCTGGACAGTTTACGTGAGACACCATTAGACTGGTACATGCAGTTGGAAAGGATCCATGTTCATACTTTAAAGGATTTAGCTGATGCATTTTGGAAACAATATAAGTATAATACTGATATGTCACCCAACCGTATGCAGTTGCAAAGTCTTTTCCAAAAAAAAACAATGAGTCGTTCAAGGAATATGGACAAAGATTGGGGGAATTCGCAGCTTGAGTACAACCACCACTCTTAGAAAAGGAGATGGTTGACAAGTTCATGGGAACTTTGCAGGACCATTATTATGAGAAGATAATAGGAATCGTATCATCAGGTTCCTACAACTTTGTGATAATTGGGAAATGCGTAGGAATCGGCCTCTAGACTGGAAAGATACAAAGCACATCGAGTAACTAGACTGGTGCAAAGAAACCCTAACAATTTCCCAAAGTAAAAAGGAGGGTGAAACCAATGCAATCATGGGAAGTTCTCATCAAGCTCTGCAACCTTCGATGTCCTATTACTAGTATTCTTATGTGGTGGTTGTTAAGTATCAAAAATCATTACTTCTGAGGCCTCCGCACCAGCAACCATGGCCTAGTCAACTGAATCGGCATCAGAATCAGTGTAGATCTCCAAATCACCAAGAGAGAGAGAGTGAGACTCTCCAATTTGACACAATTTTAATGACATACAGTTGTGGTCTCATCTGGTCCAAACCTCGTCAATGACTCCTAGATAGACTCTACCCATGAAATATCAATTTCCGCCTTAGTGCAATGCAAATACTAAGCGTGAGCATTACGATGGAGTAGTGGGGAACTCAATCGAAGAGTGTAAATTTTTCAATGAAAAGGTGAAAGAGCTGGTTCAGAACAAGCTATTGACTTTAAAGGAAGGGGGCCCTAGTGCAATGAATAACCCCTTACCTAGATAAGTGCAAAGACTTTAGCCAACACCTAGTGGATCAGACAGGAAAGCTCATCCTCGACGCTGATAATCATTAGGCCATTTTATCATTTTCATTTGTAATTTCCTTGTGCGCTAAGTACTGTTTGTTTAAGCTTGTTGCATTTGAATGGTAATATTAATGAACTGAGCATGCATCTTTCGAATCAATCATTTCGTGTTCACTCGTTTTTTCCTTCCCTTCTATCGCATAAAAAATATAAATATCACTTTCCTTTATCAAATTTTGTTTAAGGAAAGATTGGATGGAGGATGATGTAAACAAAATATCCAAAATTACTAAAGTATGCTTTTGAATAAAACCTTGTTGACAATGTAAGGCATTGTTTCACTTCCCAAACACTAAGGATTTAAGAAGATTTAATCCCTAGTCAACCCCTTTGAGCCTAGAAGTTGGTGTTTCTTTCTATATTAAAAAACCTTTAATCTTAACCAGGGGTAAGGTAGTTGTTTTAGTTAGTTTGACTATGCATTTTGTAACGCCCCAAACTGCTTTCAGGATTATCGAATGACCCCACAAACCAACACAGGTCTTTTCAGCATGTTGTGTCCTCACTTACACACCTTACGAGAAAATTCCCAAAAGGTCACCCATCCCAAAATTGCTCCAAGTCAAGCACACTTAACTGTGGAGTTCTTATGGAACGGGCTACTGAAAAGAAGATGCATCTTGTTGGTATAGGTAGTACCAATTCATCCTTATAAGCTTTCCTTCAACCATGCAGTCCCATACCTGCACAGTCTCAAGATCCCTCTCATTCTGATGTGAATTCGGTTTTACCATAGAAGCTACTAGGAGTGTCTCACTGTCATGCCTCATGCACCGACAACCACTCTCTCGCCAAGTTGCTAGGAGTGTCTCATTGTCATGCCTCGTGTACCGACAACCACTCCCTCGCCCTCGGGTGTTACATGTCCACCAGCTTCCTCCTGGTTCATCCTTGAACCACGTCGTACTGGGAAAGGTATAGCTCTGATACCATTTGAAATGCCCCAAACTGTTTTCAGGATTACCGACTGACCCCACAAACCAACATAGATCTTTTCAGCATGCTTTGTCCTCACTTACACACCTTACGAGAAAATTCCCAAAAGGTCTCCCATCCCAAAATTGTTCCAAGTCAAGCACACTTAACTATGAAGTTCTTATGGAACGGGCTACTGAAAAGAAGATGCATCTTGTTGGTATAGGTAGTACTAATTTATCCTTATAAGTTTTCCTTCAACCATGCAGTCCCATACCTGCACAGTCTCATGATCCCTCTTATTCCAAAGTGAATTCAGTTTATCCCTAGAAGCTGCTAGGAGTGTCTCATTGTCATGCCTCATGCACCGACAACCACTCCCTCACCAATCTGCTAGGAGTGTCTCATTTTCATGTCTCGTGCATCGACAACCACTCCCTTGCCCTCGGGTGTTACACATTCAAATTGCAAGAGAATAATCACATATGTACACCTTCAAATAAGAGTTTCAACCATATTTTCTTCCTCGCACACATAAGGAAGCCTCAAAGAAATTGCGAAAATCCAAAAGTTTATAGTGGTTGTTCCTCACTAACCATTAGCATGGAATTCACAACCCTTATCCAAATCTAGCCAACAGAAAAAATTTCATGGAAATTGTTCTAAAATATGAAAAAGAATGAGATATGAAAAATTGAAGGAAAACAAAAGAGAAAAGAGAAAGGCAAAAATATAATCGAAAAAAAGGGTCACCAAAATCCTTAAAAAAAAGAAGAACAAAATTAGGTGACTACAATATTGAAACAAAATGAAAAAAAGAAAAGCAAACAAAAATAGGTGACTGCCACTTCCAAAAAATCTCATTGGTTCCTAAACCATCACATATTCGCCTTTAAAATCCTCTTGGAAGTTGAATGCGTATGTTGAATTAACTGAGCGTAGGATTGGAGATCATCAGAAGGAGAATGGGTTGGTTAAAATTAAAATTTTCTAGCCTTATATCCTTTGGTTTAAAAACCATGAACCAGGCAACATTACGACTCGCAATAGACCTAATTGAAGCAAAGTTTATTTTGAAAGCATACTACAACAAAGTTGTATTAACCTGACTCCAAATATATTTTCTAATAATTTGTATTGGTATCATGCTCTTGCATCAACTTTCACACCTTGAATGTCTAAATCAACATTGCATTTTAACTAATGATCCATTCGCTATACACCATAATACCGTTTCAATAATACTTTCAATTTCAAAAATAGCATGAGTATTGCATTAGAATTTCCATTTTGAAGGAACAATTTTATCTGCAAGTGAGTGCTCAGTATCAAGAAAGTGCCAACAATAAGAAATCCGTGAGGAATTCGATCATTCGTAAAGGATCCAATATTGGGCAAACCACCTCCGGACTTTAATAACCAGGGGAAAATCGCCTAAATACATGTTAGTCATGGGAAAGTCCCTACATAAATCAGTCAATTTGGGGAAAATCATTTCAAGTCTTGTCAATTTGGGTTAAAACATTTCAAGACTCAGTTAATCTGAGGAAAATCACTTCAAGTATCGATAAACCGTTCCAATAATCGGTTAATTAGGGGCAAACCGTTTCAAGGTTTAAAATACCAGGGCAAGCTATCTCATGGTCATATTATGGCAAGATGCTTCCAAACCCTTTTTAAAGAAATTTTCTTTAGAGACCGAGCATACTAGGGAAAGATGAGCTACAAAAGGGAGAGTTCTCTCTATAAGTCAAGGTGCTCAAGCAAACCCTACAATAAATCAACATCATTCGAGTTCAAAATATGTGTCGGGAGATCATGATATCGCAATATCCAAGCAAATAACCTTTTCCCTTGATGAGAAACTTTACTACAAAAGATGTTCTTCCATCCATTACCGGCCACATGGGCACTTTTGGAACCATACAAGTCATCGCATAAAATAAATCATCATCATGCAATAATCATATTATGTTACTCTAGCATCAAGCCATGCATTTCGTTCATCTGGCATATTTCCATAACATGAAATTGACATTGTCAAAAGCCTTATAATACAAGTAGAAAAATCAAACATTTATGATCAAAAACCCAACACTGCTTCATACCCAGTCATTTATAAAAAGTCCAACTTTGCTTGGTAGGCATATCGTAAAAGGACTAACCTTACTTGTTATACTACCAAAAGTCTGATCTCATTTGGCCCTCTAAAAGAAGAAAAAAAAACAATTTTCGTAAAACAATTTTCGTTGGTACTCTAGAACCCAACCTTGCTTGGCCCTTTTCAACTAGAGAAAATCAAGCCCTGCTTAACATACTTACCTTGAAGTACAATTTCCATAGGATCACACCCATTAACATGTTACATGCATTGATCAATCATTAAATTTCATACATCATTTCATGTGTATCATATCAACAAGTTGTGGTGTACTACGCCAAGTAACCAAAGGCCTATCATGCATCAGCATAAAGCATACATGCATAGAATAATCCATGATTCTGTGACCGCTCATGGAAGTCCATATTAATCCCCAGTGAAGCCAGTTATGACCCCTCAAGTGAGTTTTATCTCAGCCGAATTTCTTGTTGGATGACCCTATAAGTGGTTTCCCCAGTAAGTCTCCCTTGAAAGTTGTCCCTAGTGAGTGTACTCCTCAATTAGGTTATCCTTGAAAGTTTTCTCTAGTAAGTAGATTTCCCTAGAAACCCTCGACAGTAGGATTCCCCGATAAATATCAGCAATAGATTTCCCCAACAAACCTCGATAGTAGGACTTCCCAGAAAACCATGGCAGTAGGATTCCCTAGTAAATCTCGGTTGTAGATTTCCCCATCAAACCTCGTAGTAGGATTCCTTGGTAAGTCTCGGCAGTAGATTTCCCCAGTAAACCTCAGCTGTAGGACTTCCCAAAACACCTCGGCCGTAGGGTTCCCTAGTAAATCTCGACAGTAGATTTCCCTAGTAAACCTCGGCAGTAGGATTCCTCGGTAAATATCGGCAGTAGACTTCCCTTGAAAACCTCAGTAGTAAGACTTCCTATAAAACTTCAGCATTAGGCTTCACCTGTTATCTCGACAGTAGATTTCTCCAGCAAACCTCGGCAATAGGAATTCCCAAAAAACCTCGGCAGTAGGATTCCTCAGAAAATATTAATAGTAGATTTCCCCAACAAACCACGGCAGTTAGATTCCTTGGTAAATCTCAATAGTAGATTTCCCCAGCAAACCTCGGCAATAGGACTTCCAAGAAAACCTCGGCAGTAGGATTCCTTGATAAATATCAGCAGTAGATTTCCCTAGCAAACCTCGGTAGTAGGATTTCCCAGTGAATCTCGATAGTAGATCCACTAGCAAATCACGATAATATGACTTCCCGATAAATCTCGACAGTAGATTTCCCTAGTAAACCTCGACAATAGGATTTCCTAGTTATCTCGATAGTAGATTTACCTAGCAAATCTCGACTATGGGATCTCCTGATAAATCTCGGAAGTAGATTTCCATAGCAAACAATGGCAGTATGATTCCCTGGTAAATCTGCGCAGTTAATTTCCCTAGAAAACCATGTCAGTATGATCCCCTAGTAAATCTCATAAGTATGTTTTCCCTAGTGAACCTCGACAGCAGGCGTCCCTAGTGAATCTTCCCCAGTGAACCTCGATAATAAGTTTCCTTGGCAGACATTTCCTAGTTAATCCACAACGAATCTCTTACATAATTCCTTTTGTCAATCAGCCTACCAGCATAAGCAATTGGAATAATTGATCACCCAATTCATTGTCGACAAGCCTATCAATGTAAGTGGTTGGAGTAGTTGATCATTGAATTCATTATCGATCAGCCTGCCAACTTAAGAGGTTAGAGTAGTTGATCATACAATTCATTATCGATCAGCCTACTGGCGTAAGCCGTTGGAGTAGTTGATCATCCAATTCATTATCGACCAGCCTACCAGTGTATGCAGTTATAGTAGTTTATCATCTAACTCATTGTCGATCATCCTACCAATGTAAGTAGTTGGAATAGTTGATCTTCTAATTTATTGTCGATCAGCCTAACAATATAAGCTGTTGGAGTAGTTGATAATTCAATTCACTCTTGATCAACCTACAAACGTAAGTGGTTGGAGTAGTTAATCATCCAATTCATTGTCGACAAACCTACCAATGTAAGCGGATAGAGTTGTTGATCATCTAATTCAATGTCGATCATCCTACCAGCGTAAGCAGTTATAGTAGTTGATAATCTAATTCATTGACGATCAATCTACCATCGTAAGCAATCGAAGTAGTTGATCATCCATTAATTGTGGTTCACCCTACCAATGTAAGCAGCTGGAGTACTTGAGTAGCAGAAGCGGACCCACACATCCTCAACCTCTTAGCAAGATTACCTTAGATAAGTGTCTTATCATGGTCTTTTTTTGCCTCGGACAAAGTATGTTGTCATACATTAATTTTATCCCAGGAATTTTTCACCTCTTTTGCTTTAGGCATTTTAATTTTATTTGGTGCTAAGTTATATATCCTTTAATGTTGTCACCATTTATACTTAAATGTCCTGTTTTCACATTTCATACCTTAAATCATCTTCACAAACCGTTCCATTTTTGTCATTATAAAGCCAATATGGTTTTGCATATATGGTATCATTTTTGAAAACTAAAAGGTCATTAAAGACCAAAGTCAAATAAAATTCAACTTTGTTTCATTTAAAATAAAAAATAATCAAATTACATTTTTTAGTCATATGCATCATCCACTTTATTTATCTCATTCATCATATGCATTTTTGCATCATTAAAAAGTCGATTACAAAAAATCAACAAAACGAATAAGAGAAAAAATCAAGTTCAAAAATATTTAAAATATCGTATGTTGTAAATTCATTATATATTGCTTCCATTAATTCATCATTATTCATTATGTATTCTGTCATTATGCATCATATGCACATGTCATCCAAAAAGCAAAAAATAGTAAATTGAATGAAAATTGACAATTCACAAAAGACAAAAATCCAATTCTCATATATTCACAATCACATTTTTCCATTCATTATATCATTACATAATTATCATACATGTACCATGGATACAAAGTGTTGTACCCCAAATTTTACCCTCAGATACTCTAATCATCGTCATATCATTTTAAGTCAGCATTTATTTTTTGCATCTCATTATTCATTAATCATGCATTTTCATCTTCTATGTCATTCTTGATCATATTTATTTAAATATTTAATGAATATTTATTTTGAATTATTTAAAATTAATTTAGTTTATTTCCTTGTTAGTTTTTTTAATTATTATTTTTTTATTTTATTTTTAAATAGAGTTTTATCTGTAACCTAATTTAATTTTTATTTTAGTTTGGTTTAATCTTAATTTTAGCCTAGTTTTAATTTCTAATCTAGTTTAGTGTTAATTTTAATTTTTAATCCCGATTATGTTTAGTATTTGAACTTTATATTATTTTTCTTTATTTAAATTTCTTTCATTAATTTATAGTTAATATAATTTATTTGGTTAATTTCAATATAATTTACCTTTGACTTAGTTCATATTCAACTTAGTTATTGTTTTTTAATTGCAATTTTGTTTAAACTTAATTTAATTCTAATTTTAGTTCAGCCTTTATTTTAGTTCAATTTTTATTTAAATTAATTTTGATTTGGTCTACTTTTAATTTAACTAATTTAGTTTCATTGACTTAGTTTAATTTTATTTATTTCGTACTTTTTAGTTTAGAGTTCAATTTCTTTTGAAGTATAATATGAAAATAAATAGAGGGGAAAGAGATCCTTGATGGTACGATGAAATTACAAGCAAGCACTGCTATACCACAAACTTTGAAAACCCAGCTGTAAAAGCTTCTCCAACACACATCCTACTACACTTCGAAGTCTCTGCTACTATGTTTTGCTTCAACTGCACCAAGCACCCTGCTGCAAGGCCTGCAAAATCACACATCACACTGCACTAATCCCACACCAGACCAACAGTCGCACAGGCCAATGACATAAAAATATCATAATTTTGTTGATTATTGCAAATCAATATATTTTGATTATATGAGGCCATATTTTTCTTTTTTGGTTGGTCAATGAAAGTTAAAAATCAAAGAATATCGATTTTTATAGAGTTAAATCTTGATTAAGACGAGACCGACTTCATTTTCATTTTCGATTTCATTCTCTTTACTTTTGGCCTATGATATAGAAAAATCATGATTTTTGTTGAGTTATTTGAATTAATAAAATCGTGATGAATATGAGGCCCATTTCTTTATTTTTGTTGGTCCATGAGAGTTTAATTAAAAGATTATCGGTTTTACCGATTTAAAATCTTGATTTAGACTAGACCGACTTTATGTTTTATTTCGATCTCAGTTTTATTTTTGTTGGTCAATGAAAATCTAATCTAGAGGTTTTCGATTTATCGATCTAAATCCTTAGTTAGATGAGACCGACTTTATTTCCTGTTTGAGCCCATTCTTCTTTATTATTGGGCCGATGATATCACAAAAATCACGACTTGTTGATCTATTCAAAATCACTAAAGTCGTGATGTATATGAGGCCACCGCTTTTATTTTTTATACCGGTCAATGAAAGTCCAACATCATAGATTATCGATTTCTCGATTAAATCATGATTAAAACGAGACCGACTTTGTTTTCACTTCCTATCACATTTATATTCATTTTCATGTTTCGATCAATGAAGTCTTTCTGTTCAAAAACGTTATTTGTCAAGGCGATTAACCTTCATTGTTCCAAATCTGTAGTGAGTGATCATCGAGATCTCTTTCAATACTTTGGGATCGTGATAGGTTACCTTTGATAAATTAACGAGAGTCTGTGATTTAAGACGAGGTCTTTACCTTTTCTTTTCGTGTGGCACGATTGTATCGGAGAATGATCATCAATATCATTTCTCCTTCGTGTCATAACACAAAGATTGAATTGCGCCTCCTCCTATAGTGTGGTCTTCCTCATAGACCGTGCTATGACGGTTTAGCACTACATTGGACCCGATTCACCGATCCAATAAGTTAATCATCAATCACTGACTTTACTTTCTGTCAATAATATCTTGATTTTATTTTCTGTCAAATATTATCTTGATTATATTATTCTTGTCATATTCATATTTTTTCATACATTCTTTAAAACACACTAATAAATATCAAAACCCTAAAAAACTCAACTGACCGGAATGTGGTTACTATTCTGAGTTTTGGACTGAGGACTTAGATTTAGGACTCTTTACCCTATGCTCTTGGAGTGGAGGTTTTGATCTTGGGTTGTCAGTGGCTCACCAGCACGTACTCTATTTTGGGTTAGATCTTTCTATCTCTTGCTAATTTACATTGATGCATTTTTATCTCTTGATGTCTGCTTGTACATATGTTTTCCTGACATTGTTTTAGTATTTTAGCATATTAAGCATGATACTATGTATTTACTGTCATTCTTTGATTTATTATCACTTGACTTTGATATCTTGATTATTACCATGTTCATATCTCGTTCATTTTATCTTGATTATTATACTTGTTCATATTCATATTGTTCACTGTATATTCATACTTGACTCATTTAACCCTCCTTCCAAAGGAAAGTTTTTTCACTTTGACTCCTAAGTCACAATCCATTCCCATTTCACTTTGGCCTCCTATAGCCTTTTTCCCCATAGTTTAGTAATAGGATAGAGTTATCGAGAACTCTATGTGATTCTCTATCACGAGAAATCACTTTCCTTTACTTAGACTTATAGAGTTATCGAGAACTCTATGTGATTCTCACTATCATGAGAACTCACTTTCTCCACCCATGACGTAGACTTAGAGAGTTATCGTGAACTCTAAAATGAGCTCAGACTCATTTCCCTTAGGGAACGTTGGCCATAGTCAATGTTTCTTTCCTCTTTCACCCTTAGTTTGGTGAACTACGGTTGCTCTGATTCTTTAGTCAGATACGTAGGCACAAGATGCGACGTCTTGGCGAGAAAAACTTAGTGTATATACATTTAGGTCTTTACCTTAGTGCAGATTATCTTTAGCAAGCAAACATAACACAAACTAAACAAGAGGTTCCTGTAGAGTACTACAGATACTTAGGGTGCTAATACCTTCCCTTTGTATAACCAACCCCCGAACCTTAGATCTCCCTTAGGTTTTTTTAACGATCTTGGACCTTTCCTTTGGATAAATCAAAGTCGGCTGTAAAAGAAAATGATGCAAGTTAATTAATAGCTTGTTATCTGATTTTCACCGCAACAGAAATGGCGACTTCACTGGGGAAAAGCTTATTTTTTAGGGTTAAGCCCACCTTGTTTTGTTTATGTTATTTATGCTTATTTGCTATACATGTACATATCTGTATATATCTGTATACCTGCTGTGCTTGAGTTTCTTTTGTTGGCTTGGTTCTCGAGAGGTGAGATAAGTCCTAACCCGGATTTGAGTGCACTTATGATAGGAAAATGGTATATTCAAGGAGGCTTTGAAGGAGTCGATTCCTGAAAAAGTTGACTTGAGACACCATCACTCAGTTTAGGCCCTCTTGAGAGTTTAGTCATGTTGAATGATCCTATTTTTGAAAGCGTGCTACTCTCAATGTAGGTGCCATCGACACTGAGAACCTTAGTTTCCAAACCCCACTTAGCCTTTTAGGATGTAGTGCGGTGACCATGATGGAGTCTATTTCTGAATTGGTTGTCACGCGATACTACACTCTGACGAGATTCTCTTGAGAATTTTGTTGATTACCAAGTCATTTGGGAAGTCGATAAAATCCGAAAGATGGATTGTAGACTCTGGGAACTCTTTAGAACCTTGTTCTGCAGATGAAAACCCATAGTACATACCTTCTGGGATGGGTAGACCATGGCTCCATGCTCGTATCTTCAAACTTAGGCCCTCTCTTGTTTGTGTGTGCATATCTGTGAATATCTGTATATGTGTGTTTGTGCATACGTTCATCCATGCATGAGACCCCTAAATATAGGGCTTGTGTGCCGTTGTGTGTACATATATCTATGTTTTTATGTGCCCGTGTTTTGTACATTACATACATCTCATCGTATCCATTGATGGTTTCAAGGAGCTCAGACGTTCTTTTCTTTGCAAAGATCCATAGAGATCACGGATTTTTAAAACAAAAATCTTTAGTTTTCCAAAATGTTTGCAGCTCGCCTTTGAGTTCCTTGAAACCATTTGGCTTGCATTAGCATTACATTGCATTTGCATTGCATTTTCATTTCTCAGCCTCGAGTCTCATCCGTCCTTTATCTGTAACCCAGTTGACTTCCCGAAACCAGCATTGGACTTGAAATAGCTTTTGAGGGATCGTGAACTCAGGAGAGCAAAGCTAGTTTGTAATAAGAGCAGATTTTGAATCATTGAAAGATCAATTGGACCATATTGTGGAAGTTATGACAGCTTTGGCAAAGAGAGCCGACGCCCGTTGTGACTACCAAGCTGGGGCAGGGGTACTCAACTGAAGACTACAAGGTACTTAGGAGCAAGGTTAAGACTTTGCTTGACTCCAACATGTTCTCATTCACGCCTCAAGGCATTCAAATCAACAATCATTCACTATGATAAGGAAGAAATTGTTGAGAGTGGATGTGAAGATGATCCTCATACTGATCTCGACGTTGAACTCTGAAGATGACTATCTCAGTTTGACAGATTAAGAAGGAAATTCCGGTTCCCCGAAGCTGGAAAACTTTTGGTTGTTTAGCATTTTGTTGTATTTTCTTTGCATGTTTGAATTTATATTTGCTTATAAGCATTGTTGTACTTTCAAATTGGCAAGATTAATGAATTGTTTATGCATCTTTTGATTAAGTCCATTTGTATTCACTCATTCTCTTTCTTTTAATGTCATAAAACAAAACAAAAAACAGACAATTTTTTTTCTTTTCTTCAAACTTTAGTTCAAGCAAAGATTGGGGAGGATGACGAAAACATTACATCCCTAATAGTTGTGGTATGCTTTCGATTAAACCTTGCCGAGGATGTAAGGCATTGTTTCAATTCCCAAACACTGGAGAAATAAGGAAGATAATCCCTCGTTAACCCTTCGAGCCTAGAAGTAGGAGTTTTCTTTCTTTACACAAAAAACCCTTAAATCTCAACCTTGGGGCAGGGTAGTTCTCAGTTTAACTTGGTTATGCATTCGAATGCAAGCGCTTCATGCAAGACACCAGTCATCTCTCTCAAATCAAATGAGTTAGCGTTTGTACAAGTTATTCCTCCAAACAGCAAATAAGGAAGGATCATTGAAAAAATCCTTAATCAAAGAATGAGCCGAGTCCCTTTCAAGGCAAAAGCCAAGAAAGATGGGAAGCCCAAAACCTTGCCTTATACAAAATAACTTGTACAAAAGCCAAGAAGAGGCCTCAAAACCTCAATCAAAGACAAGAAGAGGTATCATAACCTCAACCAAATCAAAAGTAGAGGTATCATAACCTCAATCAAATCAAAAGTAGAGGTATCATAACTTCAACCAAAAAGAAGAGGTCTCAAAATCTCAATGAAGACAAAAAGGAGACCTCATAACCTCAAAACCTCAAAGGTGACCAAATTCTGCAAGGGAGTAATGACTACAAAGGTGTCGGAATCATCGTCAGCTATCATCAATTTGTTCCTAGTCTGTGGGAACTTGAATGTATAACTTGAGTTAACTGAGTGTAGGAATGAAGTTCGTCACGAAGATGGGGTGGGTACCAAATAAACTTTGAGCCTTTATCTTTTGTTTCATAAACCGTGAACCAGGCCACGTTACAACCCTTAAAAGACCTAATTGAGGTAAGGTTGTTTCGAAAGCATACTACAGTAAGGTTGATTAACCTGACTCCTAATGGTCTTTGCTAATTGCGTGTGTTGATCACTTCATCTGCCTGCCATCAATGGCTAGATACACCTTTGTTTTAATCATTTAATCACTCCACCGTGTGTGTTTCATCAAATAAAATTTGTTTTCAAAAGCTTGCATGAATTTTGCATTGAAATTGCCAATTTTAAATGAATAATACTTGCTTGCAATAAAATTCAATATCAAAGGAATCCCAACAATGGCAACCAGCTAGGGAATTTGACTTGATAAAGGAAACTCAGTCAGGGGCAACCAAGCGGAAGGTTCTGCCAATCCATCATCCCAAGAGCTAAGAATCAGGGGCAGAACACTTCAAAGTTCAGAATATTGAGGCAAGTCTTTTTGAGGTCATCTTACGACAAGTTTGGACCCTAGTGACCCGTCAGCAGGGGCAAGTTTGTTCCCCAGTTGCTTCTACCACAGTCTAATGGACTTGGTATTGCGAATACGGTTGAACTGGGGGAGTTATGCCAAGGTTCATTTCTTTTCAAGAGTTTGAAGATATTGAAGCATCTGGTATTTCAATTCTTTTGTAAAATCATGTTGTTGACTTATCCTCACAGATCAGTTAATCAGAAGCAATCAGGTCGAGATTCAATAAATCTCTCAAAGGTCAACTAGTCTGGGACATCCCCTTCACAGATCAACCAAGCTAACAGGGGCAAGTTTGTTCCCCAGTTGTCAACAACCTGTCCACACAACTAATTCAAGGACTTTTTCGTGCAAAGGCAGTCAATCAGGGGCAATCAGGCTGAAATTCATGAATCTCTCCAAGAGTTTAAAGATATTGAAACACCTTGTATGCCAATTCTTCTATAAAATCCTCTTGATGTATTCTTCTAACAGACCATGTACTCTGGGGCAGATGAGTCATGCAGAATTACTCAGCTTTTGTGGCGTCTCTGCTAGCTCCCCAGAAAGTTGTCTCTTCAGCTAATCTTGGCAATTCTCAATGAATCTCTTATCTCCAGTGAAGAAATCAAGCTTATGATGACAATCCTAGTGAAGTCATGATGCTATACCAAGTGGAGTACTCTTTCCCTAGAGAAGGTCATAACCTTGAAGTAGAGCTGCTTCATCTGCAAGTTCATCCCCAGTAATGGTCCAATCTGATGAGTTTGGCTGGGTATCCTTGTCGAGATGTTTATTTCATCTCCAGTCTCGCTTCTCGTCCATTTTGTCAGCATAAGCATAAGCATTCATATGCATAACATCTTAGCATTTTTGCTTCCCTTCTGGTGTTTACCAATTTTGTTCACTTTGGCGTTTATCGCCCCAAGTGACTGGGTTTGTCTATTCTCTCCAATAGAGTTGTCAGCCCTAGGCATAAAATGCCCATCCATTCTTGAAATCCCCACATAGTTTTATCCTCGTGGATGATGGTTGGTTCAGTTGTCTTTTCCATATTTGGATAAGATAAATCCCCATTTGAGTTAATTCCTCAATTGGAGTCCTGTTTGACCGTTTCTTTCTATCTTGTTCCTAGATTGAACTTTGGCCCCTGGCAATTTAGGTTGTTGAACCTAGTTTGAAAGTGCATTTATTTTGCACCGTGTCTCACAGGAAGATTCTTTTACACATCCCCATTGAAGACAAAATTATTCCTCCAGCAGTGTTGTAATATCAACATCTCTTTGGAATTCATACCCAACAACAAGTGGCAGTCTCCTTGAGAAGCTTGTTTTGCTATCATTACCTCTACAACGATAAGTGGAAATCTCTCTCCTGAGAAGCTTATCCGTCTGTGGTTTTATCCATACTTCCACAGTTACCAGTGGTGTTACAATCAGTCATCTTCCATCAACCCATTTGAGGTGATCCCTATTTGGGAAGTTTCCTTGCCGTCAATATGTTTGATGAGGAATTCAAAAACCCAGCTCATACTGGTACCCAGAGTTCGTCTCTGTCTTTACTGGCTTTTCTTGAAGATCCCGTTTGAACTCTTTATTATAGAAAATCCCAGGAAATCTGTTGTTGGATGCTTATCCTTTTGTTTCACAGTGATCCCCCAGTGGAGATCATGTTTTCTTTCTGGTTTCACGCCTAGTAAGAACGTATCTTTATTTCCCCCCAGTGAAGTAAAGACATTCCCGGTTTGTCTCCAAAATCTTTGTCTAAGCTAGGCTTACGCCCGGTCTTCACCCTCATGCGTCAGATTCTAACTCTTTGTGCAGTATTCCCCAGAAAGTCTAACCTGTAACCCTAGTACTGACCTATATGGTATTTAATTACCTCATTTGGATACCTAAAGTCCAATCATCACTGGCACCTTTTCTTTTTCAAGTCTCATTTGAACCTAAAGTCCAATCATCATTGGCACCGTTCTTGTTTGAATCGAGTCAAACCTGAACCTTAACTTCGAGTTATCGTGAGCTTGTTGTTTATCCTTTGTTTGCTTCAGATTATCGTGAGTCTGGTGTCAAAACCATCTTTGTTTGAATCGAGTCAAACATTGTTAGCTTCAGATTATCGTGAGTCTGTTGTCTAAAACCGTTCTTGTTTGAATCGAGTCAAACCTGAACCTGAACCTCGAGTTATCGTGAGCTCGTTGTTCATCTTTTTTATTTCAATTTATATCTGTTCTTGTTTTGATCGAGTCAAACCTGAACCTGAACCTCGAGTTATCGTGAGCTCGTTGTTCATCTTTTTTATTTCAGTTTATATTTGTTCTTGTTTGAATCGAGACAAACCTGAACCTGAACCTCGAGTAATCGTGAGCTCGTTGTTCATCTTTTTTATTTCAGTTTATATTTGTTCTTGTTTGAATCGAGTCAAACCTGAACCTGAACCTCGAGTTATCGTGAGCTCATTGTTCATCTTTTTTATTTCAGTTTATATCTGTTCTTGTTTGAATCGAGTCAAACCTGAACCTGAACCTCGAGTTATCGTGAGCTCGTTGTTCATCTTTTTTATTTCAGTTTATATTTGTTCTTGTTTGAATCGAGTCAAACCTGAACCTGAACCTCGAGTTATCGTGAGCTCGTTGTTCATCTTTTTTATTTCAGTTTATATCTGTTCTTGTTTGAATCGAGTCAAACCTGAACATGAACCTCGAGTTATCGTGAGCTCGTTGTTCATCCTTTTTTATTTCAGTTTATCTGTTTCTTTGTTTGAATCGAGTCAAACATTTCCTAAAACTTCAGATTATCGTGAGTCTGTCGTTTAAAACCGTTCTTGTTTGAATCGAGTCAAACCTGAACCAAAACTTCGAGTTATTGTGAGCTCGTTGTTTATCCTTTGTTAACTTCAGATTATCGTGAGTCTGTTGTTTAAAACCGTTCTTGTTTGATTCGAGTCAAGCATAAACCTAAAACTTCGTGTTATCGTGAGCTCGTTGTTTAATTCTTGGTTATCGTGAACCCTTTTGCTTGCTTCAGGTTATCGTGAACCTAAGCTTTCCGGTTATCGTGAACCGTTTGTTACCCAGACCAACTTAATTTGGTACCTTATTCAGCTCAAATTGGTGGATAATGACATATCACTTCTGAGTCCAATCCTTGTTGGCACTTTAATCTGGCTCCCAGCAGAAGTTCATTCATTATCAGTATCTCTTTGAAAGTCCTTGTGATTGATCATCATTTGGCACACGCAGAGTTTGTCTCTGTCTTTGTTGGTTTTCTTGAAGATCCCATTTGAACTCTTCAGTATAAGAAATCCCCAGAAAATCTTTTTAGGATGTCTATCCTTTTATTTCAAACTGAACCCCCAGTGGAGATCGTGTCTTCTTTCTGGTTTCATGCCCAGTAAGAATGTGTCTTTATTTCCCCAGTGTCGTCCGGTCACATATGAACCTGCCGCCCATCTCCCTGGATCCTTCCTCAGTGGAGAATAACTTTCTGGCTCCTATCTCCAGTAAGGACCTGTAGGGTTTCCCCTCAGTTTTGTTTTCTATCCCCGGCGTTTCCTCAGAGTCTCCCCAGTGAGTCTTGTTTTTTTGTTGGTCAACCTGTATCCCCTTTGAGTCTTCCTCGTGAATACTAACCTTCATCATTCCCCAGTGATGCTCACCTGTGGTTGTTTGCTCTTTATCCTTTGATGTCCTGTTTGTCTGCATTTTTGCACTATCATGGCATCATATCATCATACTAGACGTCATGGCATGTCAGCATTTGCATGTCTGTTGCTTTTCCTTAGCATCTGCATTCCATCTAAGGGCAAAATTTTTGGCTTGCTATATTTAAATACCTTTCACCTTGATGCCCCGAGGATTTCCTCTCCTCGTGCCATCCGGTAAAGCTATTTAAATAGGGGCAACTGTTGTACCCCAAATTTTACCCTCAGATACTCTGATCATCGTCATATCATTTTAAGTCAGCATTTATTTTTTGCATCTCATTATTCATTAATCATGCATTTTCATCTTCCATGTCATTCTTGATCATATTTATTTATATATTTAATGAATATTTATTTTGAATTATTTAAAATTAATTTAGTTTATTTCCTTGTTAGTTTTTTTAATTATTATTTTTTATTTTATTTTTAAATAGAGTTTTATCTTTAACCTAATTTAATTTTTATTTTAGTTTGGTTTAATCTTAATTTTAGCCTAGTTTTAATTTCTAATCTAGTTTAGTGTTAATTTTAATTTTTAATCCCGATTATGTTTAGTATTTGAACTTTATATTATTTTTCTTTATTTAAATTTCTTTCATTAATTTATAGTTAATATAATTTATTTGGTTAATTTCAATATAATTTACCTTTTACTTAGTTCATATTCAACTTAGTTATTGTTTTTTAATTGCAATTTTGTTTAAACTTAATTTAATTCTAATTTTAGTTCAGCCTTTATTTTAGTTCAATTTTTATTTAAATTAATTTTGATTTGGTCTACTTTTAATTTAACTAATTTAGTTTCATTGACTTAGTTTAATTTTATTTATTTCGTACTTTTTAGTTTAGAGTTCAATTTCTTTTGAAGTATAATATGAAAATAAATAGAGGGGAAAGAGATCCTTGATGGTACGATAAAATTACAAGCAAGCACTGCTATACCACAAACTTTGAAAACCCAGCTGTAAAAGCTTCTCCAACACACATCCTACTACACTCCAAAGTCTCTGCTACTATGTTTTGCTTCAACCGCACCAAGCACCCTGCTGCAAGGCCAGCGAAATCACACATCACACTGCACTAATCCCACACCAGACCAACAGCTGCACAGGCCAATGACATAAAAACATCATAATTTTGTTGATTATTGCAAATCAATAAATTTTGATTATATGAGGCCGTATTTTTCTTTTTTGGTTGGTCAATGAAAGTTAAAAATCAAAGAATATCGATTTTTATCGAGTTAAATCTTGATTAAGACGAGACCGACTTCATTTTCATTTTCGATTTCATTCTCTTTACTTTTGGCCTATGATATAGAAAAATCATGATTTTTGTTGGGTTATTTGAATTAATAAAATCGTGATGAATATGAGGCCCATTTCTTTATTTTTGTTGGTCCATGAGAGTTTAATTAAAAGATTATCGGTTTTACCGATTTAAAATCTTGATTTAGACTAGACCGACTTTATGTTTTATTTCGATCTCATTTTTTTTTGTTGGTCAATGAAAATCTAATCTAGAGGTTTTCGATTTATCGATCTAAATCCTTAGTTAGATGAGACCGACTTTATTTCCGCTTTGAGCCCATTCTTCTTTATTTTTGGGCCGATGATATCACAAAAATCACGACTTGTCGATATATTCAAAATCACTAAAGTCATGATGTATATGAGGCCACCTCTTTTATTTTTTATACCGGTCAATGAAAGTCCAACATCATAGATTATCGATTTCTCGATTAAATCATGATTAAAACGAGACCGAATTTATTTTCACTTCCTATCGCATTTATATTCATTTTCATGTTTCGATCAATGAAGTGTTTCTGTTCACAAACGTTATTTGTCAAGGCGATTAACCTTCAATGTTCCAAATCTGTAGTGAGTGATCATCGAGATCTCTTTCTATACTTTGGGATCGTGATAGGTTACCTTCGATAAATTAACGAGAGTTTGTGATTTAAGATGAGGTCTTTACCTTTTCTTTTCGTGTGGCACGATTGTATCGGAGAATGATCATTAATATCATTTCTCCATCGTGTCTTAACACAAAGATTGAATTGCGCCTCCTCATATAGTGTGGTCTTCCTCATAGACCGTGCTACGACGGCTTAGCACTACATTGGACCTGATTCACCGATCCAATAAGTTAATCATCAATCACTGACTTTACTTTCTGTCAATATTATCTTGATTTTATTTTCTGTCAAATATTATCCTGATTATATTATTCTTGTCATATTCATATTTGTTCATACATTCTTTAAAACACACTAATAAATATCGAAACACTAAAAAACTCAACTGACCGGACTGTGGTTACTATTCTGAGTTTTGGATTGAGGACTTAGATTTAGGACTCTTTACCCTATGCTCTTGGAGTGGAGGTTTTGATCTTGGTTTGTCAGTGGCTCGCCAGCATGCACTCTATTTTGGGTTAGATCTTTCTATCTCTTGCTCATTTACATTGATGTATTTTTATCTCTTGATGTCTGCTTGTATATATGTTTGCCTGACATTGTTTTAGCATTTTAGCATGTTAAGCATGATACTATGTATTTACTGTCATTCTTTGATTTATTATCACTTGACTTTGATATCTTGATTATTACCATGTTCATATCTCGTTCATTTTATCTTGATTATTATACTTGTTCATATTCATATTGTTCACTGTATATTCATACTTGACTCATTTGACCCTCCTTCCAAAGGAAAGTTTTTTCACTTTGACTCCTAAGTTACAATCCATTCCCATTTCACCTTGGCCTCCTAGAGCCTTTTTCCCCCATAGTTTAGTAATAGGATAGAGTTATCAAGAACTCTATGAGATTCTCTATCACGAGAACTCACTTTCCTTTACTTAGACTTATAGAGTTATCGAGAACTCTATGTGATTCTCACTATCATGAGAACTCACTTTCTCCACCCATGACATAGACTTAGAGAGTTATCGTGAACTCTAAAATGAGCTCAGACTAATTTCCCTTAGAGAACGTTGGCCATAGTCAATGTTTCTTTCCTCTTTCACCCTTAGTTTGGTGAACTACGGTTGCTCTGATTCTTTAGTCAGATACGTAGGCACAAGATGCGACGTCTTGGCGAGCAAAACTTAGTGTATATACATTTAGGTCTTTACCTTAGTGCAGATTATCTTTAGCAAGCAAACATAACACAAACTAAACAAGAGGTTCCTGTAGAGTACTACAAATACTTAGGGTGCTAATACCTTCCCTTTGTATAACCAACCCCCGAACCTTAGATCTCCCCCCTTAGGTTTTTTTAACGATCTTGGACCTTTCCTTTGGATAAATCAAAGTCGGTTGTAAAAGAAAATGATGCAAGTTAATTAATAGCTCGTTATCCGAATTTCACCGCAACACAAAGTCAAATAAAAGTCAAGATTTTGGCATTAAAAGACAAAATTTTCATTCCCATGCATCCATAAATCATCAAATTGGAACATAAGTTCACACGTTCTAAATAAAAATTCAGTTTTCAATTCACATGTTTTTTTTTTCAAATTCAAATTCAATGGAGATTCAACCAAATTACATTTAAATTCCACTCACACTTTTTACTTTTTCAAATAATTCCTATACTAACCTTTAACTTAGTTTCTAGCCTATAAATTGAACCAATTTTATCAGCAAGTGACAACAAAAATGATACAAAAATTGATAAAAAAACCCTGCAGAATTCCATCTTCAAGTTCAAATTTCTTCACATTGAAGAAATCTTGAAAACTTTTGCCAAAACCTTCCACCTTGCAACCAATCTCCATTCTAGTTCTTTTTGCTTTTTCATCTTCATCACACATTTCCCATCCCTGCAAATATAACAATTCATTTCATTGAAACCTATATGAATTCAGTGAGCTTCGAATTTGATAAAAAGGTGTTCAAATGAGTAAATTTGTGTGAGAAAGGGGGTAGAGGTGATCAAGAGGTGTCAAATTCTGTAAAGAAAAGCAGGAAACTCTCTTTCCCGAAGTATGATTGAAGACTCACTGGAATTTGCATTTTGCTGCCGGAAACTTCATCAATCCATCAGAAAACTCATTGGAATATGGAAAATAAAGATTCCTATAAGGTACTTTTTTCACTATTTTTCTTGCATTTCTCTCTTGATTTGTCTTTCTACACGCATGTATGATGTTTGCCCCATGATTATTTTCTTCAATTTCTGTCAATTATCTTCGATTAGACATAATTTTGGGTTTAGGGTTCATATGAGTTCTTGAACTTTCATGCTTATTTTTCAAGATTTTGCTAATTTTAGATTATTATTTTATTTGTGTGTTGGAATGAGAAATAGTGGAAGATTTGTTGCTTCAAATTCATGTTCGATTTGTGTGGATATTGATGTTTTTATTGTTTATTCTAGGTGTGTTGAGAGATAAAAAGAAGGAATGAGAAAGAGTAAATTGAAAATTTGAATCTCAATTGTCTATTGCTTTGTGTATTGGTCCATTTTATGTTTTGAGCTGATGGGCACGTAGCCAAATCCGAGCCACTTGATCTCGGCCTCAGGACACTTCTATACAAGAGTCCTCACTCTAGTCTTCAAGCCTTGGCCCTTGGATCTTGATCTGATTGCCAATAACTCTTTAACTTGTTTGAACTTGCTTTTTGATTAAGGTCGCCTAATCTCCATCAGACGGCTGCGCGCATATCAGACCGTCTCCCTTTGGTCTTGGATTATTAGTCCTCCTTCTATGTTAGGTTTTGCCTTTGTTTCTTTCCAGACCATTATTCTTTGCTTACACCCCTTGTTAGTGTAAGGATTTGGTTTTTCAGCCTCCTTCTTTTTATCCCTTACACCTTTTTCTAGGCATAGCACCCTTTTACTCAGCTTGCACCCTTTGTACTTCTAACTTTTTTTATTATTTTATTTTTATTTTATTATTTTCATTTCTTTCTTTATTTTGGTTAGGTCATGAATGTTTGATTAATAAATACTTGTAATAATCAATATTCTCACATTTATCTTCAACAATGAAAATCAAATAAGCAAGTGCTCTAACAATTTATTTTCACAATTAAATCAAACTATTTTTCAATAAATATTCAAGCATTTCCATAATTAACAAAATCTTTTCACAATAAAACTGGATGATAAAAGGATCTATTGGATGTATATTCCTATGATCCCCAATTATTTGGATACAAGTTGTATAGCTCTCCTTTCGAATACTCGTCTTCTATTCAAAAATACAATAATTAACCGAATTTATTTCATTATTTCACGAATGAAAAAGGATCAATTGTTAAATTGTAATTCATAGTGTATCGAAACTAGCATGTGTCGAATTACCTAGGAGTGTCGAATTGTTTCGACAGATGCATCTTAGATTAGATTTGATTGGATTCTGTTTTAATTAGATTAGATTTTATATGATTTAGATTAGATTTGATATTTTGGGCTTTAAAGTTTTTGGGCCTTTGTAAATCTAAATCTATATAAAGGGAGTATCCCTTGCATTAAACACAGTTGAATTCACAGTTTGCGGCTAGCAAGTGAATAGATCAATAGATTCAAAATCCCACAGTTCGTGGGCAACACTTTTCCTCCAAATATTTCTCTTCTCTCTCTTTTCTCTCTTGCTGTTAGTTTGTTCTTCTTCTTTCTTTGTTCTTCATTGTCATTACGTATTTTTTGTGGGTTGGTTATCAATCTTGAGATCAAGATTGAAGCAGAATCACCATAGGTTGTGGTGAATTTCCAACATCTGGTATCTAGAGCTCCGATTGCGATTCAAGGAGGAAAATCGTGATAGCTATGAATAATTCAAATGGACACTTTCCGACGACCCTACCAATTCTCAAGAAAGATAATTATGAGAATTGGTGCAAGCAGATCAAGGTGGTTTTCTGTTATCAAGATCTGTGGGATCTTTTGAAGGAAGGAGTAACACCGCTTGGGGAGAACGCGACGGATCAAGAAAAGGCTGCACTCAAAGATTTGAAGAAGAAAGATTATAAAGCGCTGTTTATAATCCATCAATGTGTTGATCCAGATAACTTTGAAAAAGTTAGCGATGCAGAATCAGCAAAGGAAGCATGGGAGATTCTTGAAAAGTCATTTGGAGGTTCAGAGAAGGTGAAAGAGGTGAGGTTACAAACTCACAAGAGAACCTATGAGTTACTTCAGATGGAAGACAACGATAGTATTACAGATTTCTTCACCAGAGTTACAAAACTGGTGAATCAAATCAAAGTATGTGGAGAAACGCTGACGACGAAAGCAGTAGTCTCAAAGATTTTTAGATCGTTGGCTCCTAAGTTCGACCACGTGGTAGTAGCCATAGAAGAGTCGAAAGACATGTCAGTATTGACGAAGGAAGAGCTTCAAAGGACGCTTGAGTCTCATGAACAAAGGATGGCTGAGAGAGCTACAGGAAAGTCGAAGTGTGATATGGCTTTGCAGGCGCAGTCAGAAAAGGAAAGGAAAGGCAAAGGAAACGTGAATGGCAAAAAAGATAGAGGAGGCAATAATTCTACTCAGAAGAAACCTTGGAACCAAGGCAACCAAAGAAGTGGTGCTGCAGGTAGAGGAAGAGGTGGTGGTCGAAAGCCAGACAAAAGTCACATTCAATGTTTCAATTGTCAGAAGTATGGCCATTATGTTAGTAACTGTCCAGAAAAGAAGAAAAATCAAGAAACTGATGCAAATCTGGCAAAGCATGAAGAAGAAGAGACGTTGCTGATGGTCACAATGAAAGATGAAGAGAGATTCCAAGATCAGTGGTACTTGGACTCAGGATGCTCATCACACATGACTGGAAGGAAAGATTGGTTTGTCAACATGAAGCCCTCGTCGAAGAACATGGTGAAGTTTGCGAATGACAAAACTCTAGCAGCTTAAGGTGTTGGTGATGTTCTGATTATGAGGAAAGATGGCAAAAGGTTAACAATTTCCAATGTGTTGTACATACCAGGCATGAAGAGTAATTTGCTCAGTATAGGGCAGCTTGTCGAAAAGAACTACAAGGTAGTTGTCGAAGACAAGATGATGAGAGTTCTCGACGCAGGTGGTAGGTTGATCTTGAAGGCACCAATGTCTCAGAATAGGACCTTCAAGATTGATCTAAATGTGATGGAGCACAAGTGTCTAGCAATAGCAGCCAGCAGAGATGAGTGGTTATGGCACTTTCAACTAGGCCATTTCAACTTCAATGACATCAGAGAGCTGAAGAGAAGAAATATGGTGTTAGGATTACCAGAAATCGACATTCCTAGTGAAGTCTGTGAAGAGTGTGTTCAGTCGAAACAACACAAGAATATCTTCAGCAAGGATGCAGGAAGGAAGTCGAAGGAAATTCTTGAAGTCATATACTCTGATGTATGTGGTCCAATCCAAGTGGATTCAATTGGTGGCAACAGATATTTTGTCACGTTTATAGATGACTTCAGTCGAAAGTTATGGACTTACCTCATCAAGAAGAAAAGTGATGTGTTTGAGGTATTTGTCAGACTCAAATCCATGGTCGAAAGACAGAGTGGTTGAAGGTTAAAAACTCTGAGAACTGATGGTGGTGGAGAATATGTGTCGAAAGAGTTTGATGCATTGTGTAGAAAAGAAGGGATTGTGCATGAGGTGGTGCCACCCTACACTCCACATCAGAATGGGATTGCAGAACGCAAGAACAGAACCATCATGAACATGGTAAGAAGTATGTTGAATGGAAAGCATCTACCCAAAGAATTATGGGAAGAAGAAGTTTCGACAGCAACATATCTTTTGAACAGATGTCTGACGAAGAAGCTTGAAGGAGTCACACCAGAAGAATGTTGGTCTGGTGTCAAGCCAAGACTCAGTCACTTGAAAGTGTTTGGATATATAACACATAGACATGTGCCAGATCAGTTGAGAAGGAAGCTTGATGACAAGTCGAATCTGATGATCTTGATAGGATATCATTCGACTGGAGGTTACAAGTTGTTCGACCCAGTGAATAAGCAAGTAGTGATCAGCAGGGACGTGATCATAAATGAGCTTAAAGAATGGGATTGGAAAGAGAAAGCCAAGAAGGATTCAGTGAGAATCTCTTGTGAAGAACTAGTCACTGAAGTCGAAAGAGAAGTTCGACAGGAACCAGTTGTAGATGAAGCAGGTTCAAGCAGACCTCGACGAACAAGACATATGCCTGCAAGGTTGCAAGAATGTGTAATTACATCAGATGATGTGGTCGATGAATAGGGTGAGCTGGTACATTATGCTTTCTACGTAGATGTCGAACCAGTCAATGCAGCTGAGGCATTGAAAGATTCGAAGTGGGTGAAAGCAATGAATGAAGAGTTAGAATCCATCGAAGTCAACAACACATGGTCACTTGTTGAATTGCCTCAAGGCAAGAAGGCAATTGATGTGAAGTGGGTTTACAAGGTAAAGGTGAATCCCAGAGGAGAAGTAACTCGACACAAGGCAAGACTTGTGGCGAAAGGATTTCTTCAGAAGGAAGGAATCGACTTCGATGAAGTGTTCGCAGCTGTTGCTAGAATCGAAACAATCAGGTTGGTTGTTGTTCTAGCAAATATGAACAATTGGCACACATGTCAGATGGACGTGAAGTGTGCATTCCTTAATGGCCCCCTAGACGAAGAAGTTTATGTCTCACAACCAGCTGGGTATGTGAAACAAGGTGAAGAAGGAAAGGTGTACAGGCTGCATAAAGCCCTGTATGGACTTAAGCAAGCTCCAAGAGCTTGGAATAAGAAAATCGACAGCTTCTTAAGGGAAAAGGAATTTGTGAAGTGTACGACTGAGCATGGAGTATATGTAAGAAGAAGCAATGGCAAATTGCTTATACTATGTCTCTATGTCGATGATTTGTTGATAGCAGGAAGTTGCAAGAAGGAGATCGAAGATTTCAAACATGATCTAAGCAAAGAGTTTGAAATGTCAGACTTGGGAAATCTCTCATATTTCCTTGGCATCGAATTCTACAAGACTAGTAGAGGTTTGATGATGCACCAACGAAGATATGCAAGCGAAATACTCGAGAGATTTGAGATGCAAGATTGCAACTCAACTTTGACTCCAGCTGAGACCAGATTGCAACTGTCGAAGGATCCAGACGAAGATGATGTCGACCCAACCCAATACAGAAGACTTATTGGGTCACTTAGATATCTTTGTCACACAAGGCCTAACTTAGCATACTGTGGGTATGGTAAGTAGATTCATGCAGAAGCCAAAGGTATCACACCTAACAGCAACGAAGAGGATACTAAGGTATCTGAAAGGGACTCTCGACTATGGCATTTAATTTCCTGCAGCTGATGAAGGGAAAGAATGCAAGTTAGTGGGATACACAGACTCTAGTTGGTGTAGTGATGCTGAGGATAGAAAATCCACAGCTGGATACGTGTTTATGTTAGGTGGTGCACCAGTTGCTTGGAGTTCGAGGAAGGAGCCAGTAGTGGCATTGTCATCATGCGAAGCAGAATATATAGTTGCTTCTCTTTGTGCATGTCAAGCAACCTGGATGGTGAACTTGGTTGAAGAGATTACAGGGAAGAATCATGGAGCAATTACCATGAAGATCGACAACATGTCAGCTATCAATTTGGCGAAGAATACAATAGCTCATGGTCGAAGCAAGCACATCGAAATGAGGTTCCATTATCTTCGAGAGCAGGTAGCAGAAGGGAAGATGAATTTGGAACACTGCAGAACTGAGAATCAGATTGCAGATATCATGACGAAGGGAGTGCAGGTCAAAGTATTCAAGAAGCTAAGATCGATGATGAATGTAGATAGTTTAGACACAATGAATTAGGTGGTGTGTTAAATTGTAATTCATAGTGTGTCGAAACTAGCATGTGTCGAATTACCTAGGAGTGTCGAATTGTTTCGGCAGATGCATCTTAGATTAGATTTGATTGGATTATGTTTTAATTAGATTAGATTTTATATGATTTAGATTAGATTTGATATTTTGGGCTTTAAAGTTTTTGGGCCTTTGTAAATCTAAATCTATATAAAGGGAGTATCCCTTGCATTAAACACAGTTGAATTCACAGTTTGCGGTTAGCAAGTGAATAGATCAATAGATTCAAAATCCCACAGTTCGTGGGTAACACTTTTCCTCTAAATATTTCTCTTCTCTCTCTTTTCTCTCTTGCTGTTAGTTTCTTCTTCTTCTTTCTTTTTTCTTCATTGTCATTACGTATTGTTTGTGGGTTGGTTATCAATCTTGAGATCAAGATTGAAGCAGAATCACCATAGGTTGTGGTGAATTTCCAACATCAATTGGATGTATATCCACGTGATCCCCGAGTATTTGGATACAAGTTGTATAGCTTGTGTCATACCCCAATTTTGTCCCTCCCTTTTTCTCATATCATCTGGCTATATGCACTTAAGTTTCATCTGATGCTAAGATGAGAGGTCCTTCTGTCATGGCTTTATTCACCAGTCAATTTCGGTATTTATCATAAGCATACACCATGTCATGATCATAGGTCTCATCTTCATAAAATAAAATCAAAGTCAACAAAGACCAAAGTCAAAGCAAAGTCAACAAAATAGTGACTTGAGCTAAAAGACTGAGGTTGTTTCCTCTTGTGTATTTCCATTCATTTTTCATGAATCATATGCATTGCATTATTTACCATTCATCATAGAAATTTGCACATCATATCTTTAAAGTCAATTTAAAAGTAAAAAATAACCAAAAAAACAAAATACAAATGTGAACTTGCACATGAGACAAGTTTAGGTTTTATCCTTGATCACCATTGCATCATGACATTCATACATTACATTAATCATTTACATCATCACTGTGACATTTTTTAATTCAATAAACAACGACTAGTGAATTTAAATTTAAGTGAATGTTTGGATAGCTTTTTAAATGTTCACAATTTCTTCATGACCAAGTTTGAAAGATTATCACCATACATCATCATGTTCATCACCTCAATATTGAATTGTACCACAACATTGCAACACCATATAATTATCATCATGATCATCATGTATTTTACACCATCATCATCAAATAAAATTGAAAAAAAAAAAGTGAAGTTGAATTTCATTTTCAAGTTTGTCACTACATGCATACACGGTTTCATTACCATTTTTATTCCAAAATAACAAAATCAAATTTAACAAAATTTACAATGCATAAAACAAAATATTAAATGTTAACTTTCTTCATTTCACTTCAATTTGATTTGTTTATCACAATCAAAGGTGGAAAGTTGCACATGGACTACTAAAACAATAACATCCCCCAGGTTCATCACCTTTTCAACTTAAATTAACACAAATTGAAGCAAATTTTAACAGAAGGTAAATTTCATTAACATTTCATTTCATTTGAGTTACATTTAGTTTGTTACAAGAGAGAGGAATCAAAATTACCGCTTTAGCATGCTTACACAAAACCACCACTCGAGTTCCATCCCCAAATCCCACAAAATCAGGGAGAATTTCATCCAAATTCACAAACTTTTTCACTCATTATCCTTATCTCCCTCATTCATGCGGATCACTCCCTCTTTCACACAGATTGCAATAGAAACTTCACACAAAAATTCACCATTTCCACCCAATTCTTTTATCCTCGCATGATCACTCTAATGCTTCAGGTGTTCGATCATATCGAACACTGCCATGTTTTCATGTTGCTTTTGTAATTCATAATTCATGGTAGCCAACATGAGGCAAGCAGTTTCATTGGCATTATCAACATGCTTCTTATAAGCATCTCTTTTTGCCTTAGGAGCTAAACTAGGAGGATCTTCTTCAGGAACAGGTCTCTCAAAGACATACAACTTTTTATCATGTTTTAGGATAATCCTTAGGTTTCAGTGTCAATCTAGAAAATTTGTCCCAGACAATTTTTCCTTATCAAGGATTGATTGCAAAATGTTGTTAGAGGTGTTTGTTGTAATGGTATTCTAGGGGATTTATTATTCTAGAAAACCAAACATAATAAAGAAATGCCTTTTATTAATAATAAATAATTCGATACAAGTACCAAAATTATTGGCTTTTAGGGCTTACACGCACATCTCTAAGGTTAAGGAAGGAATCGAATGAGTGATGTCAAAGTGTTTTAAGGCAAGGTTGGTTGATAGGGGGTTCACTCAGAAAGAAGGTGTCGATTTCAATGATGTGTTCTCATCTATTGTAAAGCATAAATCCATTAGAATGTTGTTAGCCATGGTGACAAAGTTTGACCTATAATTAAACAGATGGATGTGAACATAGCCCTCCGGTATGGTGATCTAGATGAAACAATCCTGATGAGACAACCTGAAGGGTATGCAGAAAAGGGAAAGGAATATTATGTTTGCAAGTTGAATATGTCCTTGTATGGCGTGAAACAATCTCCTCGACAATGGAATATGAGTTTCGACAAGTTCATGGAAGACGTTGGTTTCACTAGGAGCCAGTTCGACCCCTGTGTTTACTTCAGTTTTTGACCTGGAAATTCACTTGTTATTTTGTTGCTTTATGTGGATGACATCCTCATAGCAAGCAACAGTGTCAAAGATGTTATGAAGTTGAAAGCTGAACTCGATAAGGAGTTTGACATGAAGGATCTGGGAGTTGCCTCCAGAATTCTTGGATTCACATCCGGAGAGATAAAAAGCATCTGAGATTATGCTTATCTCAAGAGACGTACCTGAAGAAGATTCTCGACAAGTTTGTTATGTCGAATTCAAAGCATGTTCTAGCTCCGACAAACCCACAATTCAAGTTGCGTACAAATTAGTGTCCCAATACTGAGATCGAAAGAGCTTATACGAATAGCATCCATATGCTAACATAGTAGGTTCTTTGATGTATGATATGGTCTTCACTAGACTAGACTCGACATAACATATGCAATAAGTCTTGTAAGCAGGTACATGGCGAATCCTGGAAAGGCTCATTGGCAAGCATTGAAGTGGATTCTAAGGTACATAAATGGGGTCTCTGAATAGAGTCCTGATTTATGGTGGAGCATGCAGTGAAAGTAGTAAAGCAGAAATTGAAGGGTATGTCGACTCTGATTATGCAGGTTGTATGGATTTTAGAAAATCTATTTCTGGATAGGTGTTCACTATTTTTGGCACAACAATCAGTTGGAAAGAAACACTTCAGAAGGTTGTTTCCTTATCAACCACTAAAGCAGAGCATATTGCCCTCATTGAAGCTGTGAAAGAAGCATTGTGGCTCGAAGGTTTTGCTAAGAAGCTGAAACTTCAAGGTCGATTGGTCACCAAGACATTGCCGAGTAGCAAGTTTTTCCACTGTATGCAGTTGATAAAGCTTCATGATGAAAGCTAGTTAGTTCCCTTGTTTGTGTAGAGTTTGTTCCAAGGTGGAGATTTTTGGTATTTGGATCGAACTCTAGTGTCGAAAAGGGTAGCTTCATGGTTCGACAAGAGTCTTGTATGCGGTAGTCGATGTCTGTTCGAGCATACTTTAGAAATGTGTTAACTTGTAATTTAATTTAGTATGTCAAATTAGGTCTTGCTTGTAAGCCCAATTGTTTAATTTTTTTTTCTATTCAAGTTAGCTTAGTAGTCTATAAATATGCTAGTTCTCTCAGGTTGTTGAGAGAGGTTAATTGTTGGTATACACTTGTAATCTTTGAACCCTTATTGAGAAAGTGAATAGAAAAACATATTTAACTAATTCTTTATTCTTCTTCTTCCTTCTTGTCTCCCTTTTGAAAAACCTAATAGGGTTTCTTGTGTTTGTTCAAGAAACTCAATCTTTTTTTCATAATTGGTTTTTTCTTGATGACATTAATTCAAAACACTTGTTAGGATTGAATGAATGTGCAAGGGGAAGGTATTAGCACACCCTCACGTCTATTGTACTCAACGATAACCAATTTGTTAGGATTGAATGAATGTTAGCTTAAGGATTGTTTCTAATCTTCTACGTGTTTGAATGGGAAAAGGTGGAGGAATGATTATTATTAAGAGAGAGGGAACCTAAAGAGGTTTTTATTATTAGGGTGCTCGCCAAGACTACGCAGTCTCATGCCTACGTATCCTTACAAGGATGGAATCAGAGCAATTGTAGTTCGGCTCAAAGTTTGTTGGTTGATTTTAGTGAAATTTAAGTTGTATCGATCATCGTGAGAAGTTTGTTTTACCCAAAACAAGTGAGGAGTGGATATTTTCATCACTTTGAATTGATTTACAGATCTCATTCATGCCACTTATCTCAACTCAATGGTTGTAGGCAAAACATTGCCCAAGTATTTATTAAGACAACATCTTTCATTTGGAAAGATTCTTTGATCTTATTAGATGTCTTGAAGTTTTGCCTAAGAAAATACACTTGATGACAATCAAGGTTTGCTCATAATTAAGTAGGTGTTTTGATTTCTTGATAATAATCAATGTTAGTCCATAGAAATGGAGATTTGAGTATGGATTAGATATATTTTAAGAATGATGAACTTTTGATGATGATCAAATGTTCAAGGGTTTGTGCTAGAGTGTTGAACTTTAACCCCTCTTGGTCCAAGGTTATTTGTTAAGTGCTTTATAGATGAAAGAAAGGAAAAATTGGCTACCTCAACGTGCAAGACTTGAGACCAATCTTTCAAGGGTTTTGCTAGAATGCTAGATTCCAACAATCCTTTTTCTTTCAAGTTTATTTTATAGAAGTATTTGTGTATTTTGAAGTATTTAGCTATCCTTGAAGAAAGAAGAAGTCTTGAGGTGGCACTTGACAAAGGGCCAAAGTTGAAGAGGGCACTTGACAAAGGGCCTAAGGTTGAAGATGGCACTTAACAAAGGGCATAAGGTTTAAGAGGGTAATTGACAAAGGGCCTAAGGCTTAAGAGGGAACTTGACAAAGGGCCAAGGATTTGTTTATGAGTGGTTCAAATTTGTTGGGTTAAGTTTGGATTGAGTTGTTTGATGTTTGAGATATGGATTGGGACTTGAAGGAAGTTTCATAATCTTGATGAAGGTTAGGGTTTTTATGGAAGGTTCATGATCTTGGTGAAGATTAGGGTTTTATGGAAGGTTCATGATCTTGGTGAAGATTAGATTTGATGACAGTTGATAACCTTGAGGAAGATTAGGGTTTAATGGGAGGTGATAACCTTGAGGAAGATTAGGGTTTGATGAGAGGTTATGGTTTTGACAATATCATCTACTCATTGTGTTAACCCAAAATTTGACCTCCTCTCTTTGCATTTTTGCATAAGCATGTGCATTTGCATTGCCGGCATACACATTAGCATTTTTATTTGTGGTTTTGTTACAGGAATATTCATAATTTCAAAAGGTTTTAAAGCCTGATTAATCACATCCTCACAAAGTCATCATGACATCAATACAAGCAAAATACAATGGTTTATATGCCTATTTATCAAAGCAAAGAGTCGAAGTTCAGAGCCACGGCCTTACCACATTGTTTCAAGCCAAATTGGGTAATTTTTTCCTGTGTTAATCAATTAACAAGTTTTGCCTTGCAAATGGTTAATCGATTAACAGCCTTTTACAACGTTGTTTTCAGTTTCTGAACAGCTGTTAATTGGTACACATGTAAGTTCTGCAGAATATCAGCATTTTATAGTGCAACAGCATCTTCTCCTTCACTCTTTTGGTCTATTTGGTTCTAGCATCATGTGGAATATTCTAGTCACTTCAAGACACTTCAAGAATCCACTTGCATTTGCTACATTACATCATTTTCAATCAAGACCACCATGCACCTTTATTTCCAAACATGTGAACCATTGGATTTTGAGCTTGCATTGGGATGTTCCCACCAAGTTAACAAATAACTAACTGAGTCAACTTCCAACTCAGTTAATTAGATGTAACTAACTCCAAACCAAATTCCAAACCACCCTTAGCTAGCTCCAAACCAAGTTCCAAACCTATCTCACTCCAAACCTCCACTCTATTTAAGCAAACCTTCACTTTGTTGCAAAGGACCCTTAACCATTTTCACTATTTTCACTCTCAATTCTCTCTCACTTTCACTCTTCTCTCTCAATTCTCTCTGAATTTTCTACAACTCTCTCTCACATTCATCTTCATCTTCTTCACAAAACCTCACTAGAGCTTTTTACCTCCATTAAAGCTTAGCAAGCTTCACATTGAACTTGCTAAACTTGTGAGCTTAACCTCCATTACACTACATTTCTACTTGGATTTCTAGATTTACAGTAGCTTCTACTTCAATTCAAGTAATCATCTCAAGTGTTTTGGTGCAAATTCATATTCAGAGCATTTATCGCATTTTTGTCGGTTTCACTACGATTTGATCTCAAGCATGGAATTCTCTGGTTTTCTTTACTAATTCTCACCACATTTTACTTGAAACAACTACCAAGGCAAACCTACGCCTTGTAGGTTGGCAATTCTTGCTCGATTTTACGTTTCCGATCATTTTCTCATTTTTCACAATGTAGCTTAATTGAGGCTTTTGTTGCTTGAATTCTTGATTTGGCATGATCAATTCTTTTAGCTTTTATTTGATATGAATTAACATGTTTTATGCGCCTTATTCCATGCTTTGATCCATTGCAATTACATGAATATCTGTTGCTGGAAGTGCTTTTAAGAAGTTGTTTTTGTGCTTCTGGTGCAAAGTTAATCGATTAACCATTTTCAAGGCAAAACTAGTTAGTCCATTAACACCTTGCTACAACGCCATTTTCAGCTGTTAAATAGCTTTTAATTGATTAACCATTTGCAAGGCAAAACTAGTTAATCGATTAACACTGTTGCATAAGCTGTTTTTTGTGCATTTTCATACTTGTTTGGTTTTCTTTCCACATTGTAGCGAGCGATTTTTGTCGGTGACGCGACCACCTTATCGCTGGGTTTTCCTCACCGCAATGGTAGGAGGGGTTTCTACTTTCTAATTTCTTATTTATCCCACGAAGCTGAAAGGGAAAGGGAAGTTATCTAAAACTAACCTTGCACGCGGATGTTTAATTGAACAAACGCTTTAAAGAGATTGGGGGGTCCGAGGCCAGGTTATACAATGGGGAGTTGTCAATTACCCATCTTATATGTGGTTATCCACAGGATATTAGCTTTAGATTTTGCTTTATACTTGATGGTGTTTATCCGTTAATGGGTTGGGAAAGTTTCTTAGGAAATATGAGTGAGTGAGTGAGTTTTTGTTGATGTTCGGGTGTTTTTGGTAAGGTACTGGACCTAAGTTTTGATCGATATGAAGGTATTGGACCTAGAGATTTTGATTAGTATGCTCGCTAAGATTTCGCAATCTTATGCCTATGTATTCCCGTTTAAACGAAACAGGGAAATCAGAGCAATCGTAGTTCCTCCTATTCTAAGGGAGGAAAAAGATGTTTTGGTGTCTTGTTCAAAGCCCAAGATTGAAGCTAAAGGGGTATTTATGTCTTGTTCAAAGCCCAAGATTGAAGCTAAAAGGTTTGATTGAGAGAGAACTTGTTATCTCTAAAGGGAGACATCTGGTCTGTTTATCCCAACTGTTGGGTGACTGTTTATAAAGGAGGATTACTTTAACTGGGATATGTGAATCCAACAATGCCATGATTTCCTTTGTAGGGGATGTTGATTTTTGTGTGCCGTGATCAAAGCCCAAGGTTGAAGCTAAGAGGTTGATTGACTCCACTGGGGAAGTCTTTATACGAAGCCTTAGAGGAGGCTGGATAAGACTGACTCAACAAGAGAGTGTTTATGTGTCTTGTACAAGGCCCAAGATTGAGGCAAAAAAAGAGACCGACTCTTTGGGGAATATCATTATACAAAGCCTAAGAGGAGGCTAAAAGTTTAACTTTTCCGGGGAAAATGTTCTATCTGTCTTGTTTAAAGCCCAAGATTGAGGCTAAAAAGGGATTTTGACTCCGCCGGGGAGGTTTGTATGTGTCTTGTACAAAGCCCAAGATTGAGGCTGAAATGGGAAATTTAACTGACTCTGGTGAGGATATTTTTATGTGTCTTGTACAAAGCCCAAGATTGAGGCTGAAATGAGTTTGACTCTGCTTGGGAAATCATTCCTTAAAGCCTAAAAGAAGGATGGGAGGAAATGGCTCCGCTGGGGAAGATATATGTCCCAAGCTTAAGAGATGGAGATTTATGTATTGTACAAAGCCCAAGATTGAGGCTAAAAGGGTTTGAATCAACAAGAGAGTGCTTTTATCTGTCCTGTACAAAGCCTAGGATTGTGGCTGAACAAGCTGGAGAAATCATTCTACACAGCTTAAGAGGAGGATATCTCCTGCTAGGGGAAATCATTATACAAAGCCTAAGAGGAGGCTGGAAAAGGTTGACTCAACAAGAGAGTGTTTTTATCTGTCCTGTACAACGCCCAGGATTGAGGCTAAAAAGGATTGACTCACCAAGAGAGTGCTAAAAGCTGATTGACTCAACAAGAGAGTCTAAAAAGTTTGATGGACTCAACAAGAGAGTCTGGAAAAGTGATTGACTCAACAAGAGAGTCTGAAAGGGTGATTGACTCAACAAGAGAGTTTGAAAAGGTTAGCTCCGCTGGGGAGAATCATTGTACAAAGCCCAAGAGGAGGTTGGATATGCTAAGGAAGGATCATTATACAAAGCCTAAGAGGAGGCTAACTTTCTGTGGGGGATTATTGAGATCCCTAGGCAGGTCCGAGTGGGGAATTAACTCTTGCTAAGGTTTACAGAAGAGTTAAAGTATCAGAGACCTTGAGGTTCTGATTTGGGATTTTTAGGAGAGAGACTGGATTTTAGAACCCATGGGTTTTAACTCAGCTGGAGATTTATCCAAAATGATCGGGGTTTCTTCCTATGTTTGTAGGGAACTTGAGAATGTCTTTGAGACTCAAGGAGATTCAGACTGTCCGAGTCTACTGGTGCGGAAGAGTTTTATCTTTTGTATGATGCCCAAGAGGAGGCAAAGGGTATTAAGGGATGAGAATCAACCCTAAATTGGTCTGAGATTTGACACTAGAAAGACTGCTCTAGCAAAGGATGACTAAGTTCTGTCTTATACCTTTAAGAGGTCTTCAGGGTCCTTGTATCAAGCCCAAGAGAAGGCATGAGAACTTCTAAGAAGCCGAAGGGTCCTTGTACAATGCCCAAGAGGAGGCGGGGATGCTTTTAGGAAGCCTGTGGGTCCTAAACCAAGAAAATTTCAAGAAATTCTATTCACCGAGAATAGATCATTTAGTGAAAGTTCAGAGGTTTGAAGAAACTCAAGAGATGCTATTCACCGAGAATAGATCAACTCTGGGGAGTAGAATTTCTTTGACAATCTCTAATAGTGATAGCCCGAGAAAAGGTTCACGAAGAATACTGCCTTTCTCTTTGTTCCATATTGTTTAAGCCCAAGAGAAGGCAATACTGTATCTGGAAATCCTATGGGGATCTAGTTTTGATTGTATTCAAGAGTGACTAACTGGCTTTACCTAGTTCTAGACCTAGTTGTCGGGGAAAACTCTAAATAACTATACTAGTATATATACGGTTGATATATGACAAGTATTTAAAAGGAGATGAAAGAAGACTTACCGTGCGCAGCTTCCCACAATACAGTTATATATATATATATATATATATATATATATATATATATATATATATATATATATATATATATATATATATATATATATATATGAAAGCGAATAAATGAAAGTTGCTTAAAACTTACAGGTGAGCAAACTTCTATGTTGTATTGTTAGTTTTTCACAGAAATTAAAGAAAGTTTTGATAACAACAGGTATATTTGAATCTAAATCAAAAGGGAAGTTACTTTCAAAAAGATGGTTGGGGCTTATAACTCAAGGAGAGGCCCAAGGTTTAGCAGTGATCGCACTATTGTTTTGTAGACTGTACTGGGACTTATACAATGACTGAGGCCCAAAAAGGTTTACTGTACTAAGGGAAGGGTCTTATAACTAAAGGAGAGGCCCAAAAAAGATTTAAAAGAAAAGAAATGGGACTTACAACACAAGGGTAAGCCCAGTTAAAAATAGTTTGAAAATGACGATCGCGTCAAAATTTCTGAAACTGTATCGGAACTTATACAATACACTGAGGCCCAAGTTATTTTATTTACAAAGAGGTGGGACTTACACTCTATCAAGAGGCCCAAAGAGTGTTTTTAAAAAAGATTGATGAGGGTGAAATCAATCAAAACCCTAATTTTGTTAAAAATTGAATTAATTTTGATTAAAAATTAATAAAATCATTGAAAACATGTGAGAAATGAGTTGTGATCTTGGATCAATATTTCAAAAATCATTTTTTTATCCACAAAATGATTAAAAATCATTTAAGTTTGGAAAATCAAGAAGGAAAAAATATTTTAAATGTTAAAAAACAAATAAAAAATTAATTCTTTGCAAAAATATCAAATATATGAAATATATAATATTTTTGGGAAACTTTTGTAAAATAAAATATTTTAACTTTTTTGTGAATTTTGAAAAAAAGAATCAACTCAAAATCATTAAAATTCAGAGAGAAATTAATTTTTGAATCAATTAAATAAAATAATAAAAATTCAAAAATTCAAAAGTTTGAAAAGGGGCGCCAAGAACACCTTGTTCTTGCCCGCGTGCCCTGTTTTTGTCTGATTTGCATTTTCTCATCAATCTCAATGAATACTTGATGAAATCACACAATCCACATATCAATCTGCTCGTTTTCAACTCACGATCATGTTTATGGTCTTTAATTTCATTTATTTTAATTATGGAATGAGAAATCAAAGAGAAACCTCAAGAACCCTAATTTCTGCATGAAGGCTAAGAAATTCCATACATGATTCATACAAAGCAATCAATTTAGGGGAAACACTCCATACATGATTATGAACATATAGCAAAATTATTGTGCGAGGAAATATGCATGAATCATGAGATGAACAAGTTTAAGCTTACTTGAATGTCGTGGCAGCAAGAGCAATTTTATTTTTGAGTTGGAGGTGTTACAGATGAGTTGTGATGATCTGAACAACTTCCTTAGGTGCTATGGAGTGTGTCTGAATGCTTGGAGTGGATTGAATTGAGTTGGAACTTGATTTGCGACCTCAACTGCAAATCTGTCAAAAGCTTGTGCAGATGGCTGGTGATTTTGTGAAATTGGTGTTCCAGATGTTGTGTGAGGGTTTGGATCACTTCTATATGTTATATGTGAGGTGTGTGTGTGTGATTGATTTGGTTGGAATTGCTCTCAAACTCAAAACCCGATGGTGACTTGAGTTAGAAGGCAAATTTGGAGTGAAAAAGGTGATTTTGAGGAAAGCATCAGTTTGGGTGCTTTGGTGTACTCAAAGTGATCACAAATGAGGTCTATTTATAGTGTGTCAAGTTTGTTTTGGCATCAATAGTGTATGGCAACTGGTACAGGTTTGTGGCCAATTGTGATCAAATGGAATCTCAAGTCTCCTCTAGCCATTGACTTGAGGTTAGAGCACAGGCCTAAGGTTCTTTGGTTCAAGGATAAGTCTTGACTGAACTTGGATAACATTGTCTTGATGAATGCCACCTCTATGCATCAGTTAAATGCTTTGAAACAAAATTAAATATTTGAAGCATCTTTGAATTTAGGAGTGTCATGCCTAAACATAGCTCCATGGACTTGGGAGGCTGGTGGATCAGTGCTTATCCCTTGGTTGTTCCCCCTTGAGGTATGCAGATGGATAACCATGCTTTTTGTTGCACAATTTGATTAAATCGAGCCCTTATGCACAAATCTTCCTTGCCAAAATAGTTTGCAGCAAGGCATGTTGCAGCTGTCATAACCTCTAGCTCTGGTGGAGTTTTCTCATGTTTTTGGGCTCATTCGAAAGCCCTCATATGATACAACACATGTGGGATCATAGCTTGTCTTGAAACTATTTGGATCCAATTGAAAAACCATCATGAACATTGATGTTCAAGACTGCCAACTTAGGCAGATTTTCACTAAGTGTTGGAAAAGTGTCAGTTTCATGTTTTTTGCCATTTTGATCACTCCATAACTAAAAATCCATAAGGAATTGAAATTAGTTGTAGTTGAAGCTTTTGTAGAGTGTAATGAGAGCTACAAATCCAGCTTTGGACCATCCAAAATGGTTGCTTGGATCTCAAGTTATGGTCCTTGGAAGTTGGTACCCTAGCCACTTTGTTCCATAACTTAGAAAAATTCTAAGTTTTTTATGGTTACCCCTTTTGCAAGAAACCTCACTTTTCTTGATTTTTCTTGAGGAATGATTATTCAAATCACATATTAACATTGTTTTAGGGTCAAGGAACCATAATTGTGAAAATTTCCAAAAAGTCAAACTTGATTTTGTGCACAGTTGACCTTTTATCGAATGAAATCCAAACTGTGCAATCCTTTGTGAAATCAAGTCCTTGACCTAAATCAAACTTAATGGACATATTCCATAGGTGTTATAGGGTGTATTGAATAATGTCCCAAGGTTAGGGAGCATGTCCAGGTCAAAAGTCAAAGGTACAGTTGACTTTTTCCTCAAAACCCTAATTGTAGTCCTGATGAAATTGAAACTTGTAGATCAAGCTTCTTGGATCAATCCATTGTTGCAAATGGATCAATGTAGTGTATTGGATACCCTCAAATCATGTCTTGAGGTCTTGGCTCATGCCCAGATGAAAATTCTTATCTGGAGGCCTTAGTCGACCAAAACCCTAATTTGGTGACACGGGTGATCTTAAGGCTTGATCCACTTGGAATGTTGATCCCTGATGTGGAAGTCCTATTGATCCTTTATGGGTGTTTCAGAGGTTAGACAAGTTGAAGATCATGTCATTCCTTGATTGATCCTTTGTCTAAGTGCCCTGAGAAGGATTGAAACCCTAATCCTTAGTAATAGTGAAAGCTCAACAATCCTTGAGGAAATTGATGAAGCATGATGGTTCATCCATATTGTGATGATGATTTTCACAATGATGGGAAATCTTAGTGGTCAAAATTTGGGGTATGACAGATGTCCCTATTTAATCTTATTGGACCTGGAGGTGTGAATGGCGAAGGTATTCGGGCATTCGGGGTGCAAGAGGATTAAATATCGGAATACCCGAGATTTTGATGGTGGTTATGAATGGCAGTTTGCTCATCCATCTTCTTTCGCTAAGCAATGATGCTTAGAAAAGGTGAAAACTTCCCCTCGATCCTGGTCTTCAACCACGGAACTGGTCTTAGTTTCTGAAATAAACTTCCCCTCGATCCTGGTCTTCAGCCAAGGAACTGGTCTCAGTTTCTGATATAAACTTCCCCTCGATCCTGGTCTTCAGCCACTGAACTGGTCTCAGTTTTCTGATGTAAACTTCCCCTCGATCCTGGTCTTCAGCCAAGGAACTGGTCTTAGTTTCTTTTGTCAATAAATTTTCTTGACAAGGGACGCTATTTGTAGCAGTTTTCCTCAAACTTCTCGCCGAATTTTCCTGGGGAGATGCCATTTGATGGGAAAAAGTTTTGATGTCAGACTTGCTGGGAAACCCATTCGTCTGAGTTATAGAGGTATTCAAACTTCTCTGTTGGAGACGCCATTTGTCGACTCTACTGGGGAAAACGAGTCTCTTGAGAGACTGCTTTCTGCTTGGGGATGTTACATCATACTTTTCCTCAAGATCTTCTCGGGGAAATGCCATGTGGTGCAATCCAATTTTGAGGTGCTGATGACTACATTAACATTGACTCTCTTGGGAAGAAAGATCAATGTGTTGCTGAGAGTCTTCGGTTGAGAGGCTTTCTCTAGGGATATTCCTTAATCCGGGAAAGCGTAGATATCCTTTTTAATGGTGAAGAGCGACGTTTGTCAAATGTCTTCTTGCCTTTCAGAGGTTCAAGTTATCAAAGTGGTCGAGGACCGTATCCAATCTAGAAATAAACTAGAGGAGAGATTGTTCATACGCGACCTTTCCTGACGAGGATACAACTGACAACTCGATCGAGAAGAGGACTTTTATCACTAGGGGATAAGACCGACTAGAGTGATAGTGATGCAATATGAATATGCATGTGAATCAATAATGCATGATGTGTGCATGTTTATGCTGACAAAACTGACACGACATACAGACTAATAGATGAACACGACTGGATACTCGGCCACTCAGGGGAACGAGGAAGTACCATTTGGTACAAAATAGCAATCTTGCCTTGCTTAGGAGAGATAGTCCCTTTGGGGAACAACCTGGTCGGACTTAGGAGGTAAGAACTCTGTCGGGGCCGTCAGATGAAACATGGTCTTTGACACATCTGATCCTTCATTCAGGCGCACTGGTTTAGAAGGATTACGTTGATTCTTCACTTTGAGGTTCAATCACCTTTGGAGAAGCGATTGATGTTCTTTTGATGTTCAACAGTGAAAAGAATTTCCATCTTTATTTTAAAAGCAGAAATAGTTTGACAAGTAAATTCATTTTTTTTTATTTCAAGAATCGTTAATCATGTTAAAATGTCGTTCTGTAAAGCTAAAACAAATAAGAATTACAAACAAAAGCACTAGGGCTCAAATTTTATAGATAGGATGGAAATCAGCCAAACGCGTGATTCCATGGAGTATTTACAAAGTTTGGAAATGGTAATTTAAGGGAAAAGGGCTACATTGAAACATAACGACCGCTCTCCTTCTACCAACTTTGAATTCTGGGTATCCTGAGCTTCCGTCGAAGATGACCTTGACTGGAGTTTTCCTGATGGATGGCATGACTGCTGCTGAGGGATTTAACCTTGTCAGACGTAGTTACTTGCCATTATCCCTAACTTTTTCCTGGATTGTACTTTGAGGTTTCCAATCCATTGGGATGATTTTTGATTATGTCTCTAATTTTTGCCTAAACCGCCCTTTCGGGTTTTCAATCCACCAAGACTTTTTTTTTATTTAGGCGAAGTATTTCTTGACTACATCAACATTTTTGGGGTAGGCAAATTCCTCTCCATCCATGGTTACAAGTCTCAAGGCACCGCCTGAGAAAGCTTTCTTGACCACATAGGGGCCGTCATAATTTGAAGTCCACTTGCCCCGAGAATCAGTGAGAAATGATTGTATCTTCTTGAGCACAAGGTCTCCTTTTCTGAAGACACGGGGTCGAACCTTTTTGTCAAACGCCTTCTTCATTCTTTGCTGATACAACTGACCGTGGCACAGAGCCGTTATTCACTCTTCTTCGATCAGATTTAGTTCATCGTGTCGATTTTGACACCATTCAGCTTCTGTTAGCTTAACTTCCATCAATACCCAGATCGATGGGATCTCTACTTCTATGGGGAGCACTGCTTCCATGCCATATACTAGAGAGAAAGGGGTTGCCCCTGTTGAAGTGCGGACAGATGTACGATAACCATGAAGGGCAAAGGGTAGCATCTCATGCCAGTATTTGTAGGTTACAACCATATTTTGAACGATCTTCTTGATGTTCTTGTTAGCCGCTCCTACCACTCCGTTCATCTTGGGTCGGTAGGGAGATGAGTTATGGTGTTCGATCATGAACTCAGCACATAACTCCTTCATCATCTTGTTGTTCAAGTTGGATCCATTATCAGTAATGATCTGGCTTGGAACACCATAACGATATATGGGATTGTTTTTGATAAAGCGGACCACAACTTGTCGGGTTACATTGGTGTATGATGCTGCTTCGACCCACTTGGTGAAGTAATCAATGGTTACCAGGATAAACCGATGTCCGTTCGAAGCCTTGGGTTCAATCATGCCAATCATGTCAATTCCCCATATGGAAAAAGGCCATGGGGAAGAGAGAACTTTGAGATGTGTTGGCGGTACATGGATTTTGTCTGAGTATATCTGACACTTGTGACACTTTCTCATGTACTTGTAGCAGTCGGATTCCATTGTCAACCAATTGTACCCTGTTTTTAGAATTTTTCTCGCCATTGTGTGTCCGTTGGCATGAGTGCCAAAGGATCCTTCATGAATCTCTTTCATCACCATGTTTGCTTCTGGTCTATCTACGCATCGGAGCAAGACCATGTCTAAGTATCTCTTATAGAGTGTGTCACCACTCAGGAAAAAGCTGTCAGCCAGTCTTCTGAGGGTCTTTCTGTCTTTTCTGGATACCCCAGGTGGGTGCTCTTGGTTCTGAAGGAAGCATTTAATATTGTGATACCAAGGTTTGTCGTCTGTGACTGCTTCAATCGCGAAATTGTAAGCGGGTCTTTCAAGGCGCATTATGTTGATCTTAGGTATGTCGTTCCATTGACCTACACTAATCATAGAGGAGATAGTGGCTAATGCGTCAGCCATGTGATTCTCTTCAAGAGGAATGTGATGAAACTCAACTCGGTTGAAGAAGGGTAACAACCTTCTCGCGTAGTCTTTGTAAGGAAACATTCCTAATTGGTATGTGTTCCAATCTCCTTTGATCTGATTGATAACCAGGGTTGAGTCACCATATACATCTAAGTTCTTGATCCTAAAGTCGATCACTTCTTCGAGACCCATGATACAAGCTTCGTATTCGGCCTCGTTGTTTGTACACTTGAATGTCAGCCGGGCGGTGAAAGGAATGTGGATACCCTGAGGTGTTATGATGATTGCCTCAATTCCGTTTCCATAATGGTTAACAGCTCCGTCAAAGATAAGTCCCCACTGGGAACCTGGTTCTGGCCCTTCACTGGGTAGTGGTTCATCGCAATCTTTCATTTTCAAATACATGACATCTTCGCCTGGGAAATCAAATCCGACTGATTCCTGATCGTCAATCGGTTGATGAGCCAAATGATCGGCTAAAACACTTCCTTTGACGGCTTTCTGAGAATGGTACTCGATGTCGTATTCTGATAACAACATCTGCCAACGGGTTATCCTTCCCGTGAGAGCAGGGTTTTCAAAAACGTACTTGATCGGATCCATTTCGAAGATTAACCAAGTAGCATGACAAATCATTGTCGCTCCTGCAATTTTCATCCAAGTACAAACGCGAAAGTGGCGTGGAAACAGAGTCGCCAACAATATGTATTTATCCCAAGAGAGGGAAAGGAAACACTGCGTAAACCTGAGGGAAGGAAAAGCATGGTCTCGCGACCAAGAGAAACGGGTAAGGGAGTCGCTTACGCGAGGGGAAGGTATTAGCACCCCCACGCGTCCATCGTACTCGATGGGATCCACGCTGGTTGTCTCGATCCAAAGGGTGTCGTCGTCTGGATCCCCACAACTACTGGAAAGGAAAAGGAACTGGAACGGAAAATAATGAAGAAATGAGGAAGAAAAGAAAAAGAAGTGACTCGATAGGACATCGCCGTCCTATGCCTACGTATTCCCTCGTGCAATGGGAAAGTCAGAGTCAACGTAGTTCGGGCATGAACTAAGGGGGGAGGTTGCTCGCCAAGACATCGCCGTCTTATGCCTACGTATCCTCAATCTAACCAGAAGGAGGAAATCATAGCAGTCGTAGTTCGACCTAGGGGTCGAAAAGAGACAAAGAGGTGATAAAGAAAGGTTGTGAAAGAAATGTGCTCGGAGAGATCTCGCACGATCTCCTGCCTACGTATCTCCATTAACCAATGAAGAATCAGAGCGACGTAGTTCCCCTCACTAGGGAAGACTTTGCGTGTGTTTTTTATGAGCGACGTTATATTCGCGTCCGGCAGTTAGGGTCGATGCCTGTTTGCGACGAGATGGAAGTAACGTGCCCTTTTCTGAAAATGGGTTTGAAACTCAACAATCCCGAAGGATAAAAAGGTTTGATTTTGCTTTGTGTTTTTTAGACAGAAATGGATTGAAGTTAGTTTGTAACTTGCATTGCACCCAAGTCTACAACATAGGAACGAATACGTCGCGTATCGTCCCCAATAGGACGTACACTAAGTACCCTATAAGAATGAAGGGAGATCCCCCATACCTCACTTCCCATATATAAGGCTCATGCGCAATACACATTAACCTTTATTAAGTGTTTTAGAAAGGTTATGAGATGAGAAGTGAAGACTCAAGTTGAAAAGAAAACACTAAGGGGAATTCTATCCTAGAGTTATCATGCAAAGGTGGCCCTAAGGGGAGGTTTAAGAACAACCTAAGTCTAAAGAAGAGAGAGGGATAGCACTATCTAATGCTTATCCTACCTCATCTTAATCAAAAATTAAGGATGAGCTAGGATCCCAAAGGGATGTGAGAAAGTTCTACACAATCAAGCATTATATCATGTAATCCACACACAAAAGAGAAATGAAAGAGATAAGAGATGAAAGTAGAAATGAACATGGATAACCATCCACATGTTCAAATGCCTTACCTCTTCCCCTACACAAAAGGTTAGCACAATATGAACACAAGTAATAAATACAAGTGACAAAAGGTAAACCAAACAATGCTAGTTTCTTAAAGAAGACAACTTGAGAAGCAAACAAAGTTAAACCAAAAGGGAAGGGTCCTAAGGGTTAAGGATGCTTCAAAGTCAGTAGGCACATGTCAAGGGTCCTTACCAAAGTAAGCATGCCAAAGGAGATCAAACAATGTCAAACTATGCACCAAGTGTTCACACAAATGCAAGTTATGTACTAACTATGCAAGATGGATGCAAATGGTTCATAAACATAAATGAATACACACATAAACATCAAAGTCAGAAGTGAATGACATTTAATAAGGCATGAAGAAATCATTAAGATGGCATGCAAATCATAAATGCAAGCATTGATTAAGCAAGAATAAGTGCAAACAATCAACACTTAAGTTCATACAAGGAAGCACACTTGTAATGCAAGTAAGAAAAGAAGATGCAAGATGAACGTACATGTAAATGAATCCAAGTCAGTAGCATATGACATTTAAGATGCAAAAATGGACATGCAAAGTCCACACAAGTTTCATGTTGAAACACCTTGAAGATTAGAAACAAACATGGTTCAAACAAGTTCAAATAAGCATGCAAAGGTTTATGGACTTAGAAACATGCAAGATGCAATTAGAGGTCATGTCATATGGTTGAGAATGATAATAAACAGAAGTTAAATCATGTTTAAATGGATGTTTAAGTTCATGCAAGCATTGATGAAAACAAGTCAACAAAATCATGCAAGAAAAGAAACACAAGTGCACAAAACATTTCAAGTTTAAACAAGTGCACATAAGTCAATTCAAGATAGACAAGCAATGACCTATAACATGAGAAAAATGACCTATAATTTGCCTAGCAAATGATGTCAAAGCATCTCAATAATCATCCCAAGGAAACATGTTCAAAGCATACCAAAACCCTAGCATAATTCCTCTAACAAACACACATGCAAATGTTCATTTATACAATCGATAAAGTCATGTTAGAATGATGAGAAAATTGAAAGATGCAAGTATTATGCAGTGAAAACAATGTGCAAACATGTACCAAAAGGATGGATCAAAATCAATTACCAAACATGCTCAAAGATGCTTCACAATCTCATACAAGTCCCACAAGCAAATGGCTCAAAGATCTCATTCTAAAGTCAATAAGAAATGACCTAAAAATATACAAAAATAGGTATGAGATGCCTTGATGTATCCTGCAAACATGGATCAATGCTCATGTGAAAATTCAACACAAAACTATGTCAAACAAATCCAAAATGAAACATGTATCATGAAGGGATGTTCACACAAAAGAAATTAAATGGGAATTCATGGAAAAATAGCAAAATAATCCAAAATCAGAAAATAAAATATGAAAAAATTATTTAAATGTATTAGGATGCTCCATGAATTTATTCAGGATTTTATCATGCTTAAAAGTAATTTTTAAAATTAAAAACCAAACAAATATGAAAAGAAAATTAAAATCCAAGAGAAAAAGGCCAGGGGGTGCAACAAAAGCAAAAGTCCAGTTATAACATGCATTGGGCTTAAAGGGAGGGGGTGCGCATATAAAAAAAGCCAAGGCCCAAAACGCGTGGGGTCTGAAGAGCATGTGATGAGGACCAGTCAATAAATTGACTCAATTAAGGCCCTTGGATCTAGTCAGCGTAAGATGATCACAAAAATATGACAATCACATGATTCACTATACAAGCACACGATATGCAATGATACAACACACGAACATGATCACACATTTCAAAAATATTCAAAAAAAGAGAGCACGTGCCAGGGAGGGTGCTCATTAATGTGCTGGCATAATGAGAAGCATTGGATTAAAACAAATCAATGGTCACGTTTTAACCTGGAGAAATGAGTTAGGGTTTAAAGTTGGATGAACACCACCGGCCGGAGAAGACTCCGGTCATCTTCTCCGGCCACTCTCCGTCGTGCCAAAAGTTGCAGGCTACCAGAAACTAACAAACCACACACCAAACTGTTCCTCTCACTACGTAGATCACGAATTCACCATTAGATTTTACAAACAACACACAAGTGAAGCAAATCAAAGGCTGGAAGTTTTACCCTAAAAATTCAACTAAGCACCTAAGGTGCCTTCAACTAGCCGGAAGTTCACATTGCTCCTATTGAGCTCAAAACAATCAAAAATAAAGTTCAAATTAGAGCATAAGGAGAGCAAAAGTTTGAAGTGAAACCTGTCATTGATGAATTCTTAGCTTCAGAAAAAGACCAGAGGTGAGGTTCCTTCTTCTTGAGATCCAAAATGAGCCAAATAAAGGCTATATGAAGCTTGTGATGGCTGAGAAATTCAAGTGAAGAAAACTTGCAGAGGATCCTTCAATGCTTCAATTCTTCAAGGTCAAGGAGCTCTTGATGAAAATGATGAATGTTCAAGCAAGATTGAACAAGCTGCAGAGAGAATGAACTCGAGAGAGAGAGAGAGAGAGAGAGAGAGAGAGAGAGAGAGAGAGAAAAACTCGGAGAGAAAGAGTATGAAACTTGGTGAGACCTCAAGAAATGAATGAAAGCCGATCCAAATTCTGTTAGAGGTTGATTTTATACCTTGAGTTAACTTTTAACTGTCATAGTTGACAGTTAGAACCATAGTTAACTGAGTGAGGTTAAAATGGGGATGAGTGAGTTGAAAATGGTGGCACGAGTTGTATTGTTTTCCTTATGTGTGGAAAAGATCATGGAGTGTTATAGTGAGGATTAAATTGAATGGTGATGATGATGTATTGGATTGGTGATGTTAGCAACAGCTGCTTGCTATGCAAGTTTCCTTCTTTTGTTTGGACAAAGATAGTAATGGAGGTACATGTGCATACGTGTATGTGAGAGGTTTGTTTAACTCAAAATGGCAATGTATGGCATGGTATGGTTGATGTATGTGAAGCATACGCATGAAAACAAGAAAAAATCTGTTGACAAAATTGCTTGCTTGTGGTGGAAGGAAACAACTAGTATGAGGGTGAGTTTAGAACATCATATCTCCATGACCATGGGATGAAAATGGTTGGTTTTTGGTCATTTGGAAAGAGGTCATGGAGTACAACAAGGTTGATGTTCAAAACAATTATAAATGGAACCTCTAACATACTCAAAAATAATCATGAAGAAGTGTATACATAACTGCATAGGCATGTCACCCTGACCTGCCTCGACTAGCTCATGTGCATGGGGGATAGATCAGTTAGGGGTCTCCATTTTGAACCAATATATCTCTCACATGGTTGATCAGATGAAAAATTGTTCAACATCAAAGTTGAAGAGGAGATGGAGGGGAACAATATTGATGTTGAACATTTTTCAAATTGAAGCCTCCATCAATGAGATATTTTCCCTTGAACTTGGATACAACATGTACAACAAGTGTTTGTGAAAATAACTGCGTGCTGACTGGTCATGACTTGCCATTTTGCCTTGATTTGTCTCAACTTTAATCCATCATATCTCTCTCAATTTTGATCCAATGGACATGTTCTTGGTATGGTTTTGAAGCTTGGAATGTAAACTTTTGATAGGCCTCCATAAACTTTCGATTTTGAGCTGGGAAAATGGAGAAAGAGTGCCCTAAAGTTGGGTGTCCACCTTGCCAAAACTTGCCATAAATGGAAACCCTAATTTCTATTTTTGGCAACTTTTCATATCTTTTGATTTCTTGTGAATCTCTTGCTATTTCTTGATCAAATCTTCATCAATGGATATATTTGACATAAGGAACAAGATTTTGACCTCAAAAAGTCAAAAGTTGACTTTTTCCTCTACACAGTTGACTTTTCCCCAATTCTCTTGATTTTCAGTCAATTGATCAATTGAAGCCCTTCTAAACCAAATTGATGGACAATCCTTCAATATTAGACACTTAAGGACATAAGGAATACCATGAAATCAAGTCTTGCCCAAAAAATCAGAAATAAACTAATTTTATGGCAAACCCTAATTTTGGGGCCTTTCAGTCTAGGAAGAATCAACACATCCTCCAAATCCAAATTCCTCTGAGTATGATGTGTATCCTCTCAAACAATGATGAGATGTGCCATTTAGTGAGGATAAAAGCTCAAAGATCTTGCCCATTGGGGTGTTATACTCCAGAATCCCAAAAGCCTAATTTTGCATTGGTTAGGAGAAGGTGATTCCCTTGAGATTTCTTGTCAAGCCTGATCACATGATAGAGTGATGAATCTCTTAAGATCTCTTGAGACTCAAGGCTCCTTGGATTTGACTTAGATGCCTTGATCCCATGCTAAGGCCAATGATATGCAAAGATGATAATGCAAAGCATGCAATGAAACATAAGTCAGTTAACTAAAAGCATGAGGGTAACTTTTGAGCTGTTACAGCTGCCCCTATTAAAACTCCTTGGATCCGAGGGTATGATAGCAACGGCTTTCAGACAATCAGGATACACGGGGTTTGAATACCAAAATAACCTGGAAATTTGCAACCTGTGGGGGGTAATGAAATACAGTGTTTACGAGAACGGCCGAAGGCGAACTCAAAAAGGTAGACCGGCCGAAGAAAGGTTAACAAACAACAATAGTACGAGGTCGGCCGAAGGCGAACTCGAAAAGGAAATACCAGCCGAAGGTGGAATTTCAAACAAAGGTAGATCGGCCGAAGGCGGGCTAACAAACAGAACAACAAGAGGATAGTAGAAGGCGAACTCGAAAAGAAACACCAGCCGAAGGAGGAATTTCAAACAAAGGTAGACCGGCCGAAGGCGGGCTAACAAACACCAATAGACGAGGACGGCCGAAGGCGAACTCGTAAAGAAATACCGGCCGAAGGTGGAATTTCAAACAAAGGTAGACCGGCCGAAGGCGGGCTAACAAACAGAACAACAAGAGGATAGTAGAAGGCGAACTCGAAAAGAAACACCAGCCGAAGGAGGAATTTCAAACAAAGGTAGACCGGCCGAAGGCGGGCTAACAAACACCAATAGACGAGGACGGCCGAAGGCGAACTCGAAAAGAAATACCGGCCGAAGGTGGAATTTCAAACAAAGGTAGACCGGCCGAAGGCGGGCTAACAAACAGAATAACATGAGGACGACCGAAGGCGAACTCGAAAAGAAACACCAGCCGAAGGTCGATTTTTAAACAAAGGTAGACAGGCCGAAGGCAGACTCGAAAAGAAAGACAGGCCGAAGGTGGAATTTCAAACAAAGGTAGACCGGCCGAAGGTGGGCTAACAAACAGAACAACATGAGGACGACCGAAGGCGAACTCGAAAAGAAACACCAGCCGAAGGTCGAATTTCAAACAAAGGTAGACAGGCCGAAGGCGGACTCGAAAAGAAAGACAAGCCGAAGGTGGAATTTCAAACAAAGGTAGATCGGCCGAATGCGGGCTAACAAATAGAACAACATGAGGACGGCCGAAGGCGAACTCGAAAAGAAATACCAGCCGAAGGTGGAATTTCAAACAAAGGTAGACCGGCCAAAGGCGGACTCGAAAAGAAAGACCCGTCGAAGGCGGAATTTCAAACAACAATATGAGGTTGGCCAAAAGCGAACTCGAAAAGGAAGACCGGCCGAAGGTGGACTGTGCTGGGGAGGAAGACAAGATCGGCCGAAGGCGGGTAAATCAACGAAAGTGAAACGAGAACGGCCGAAGATGAACTCAAAAAGAAAGACCGGCCGAAGGCGAAATTTCTAACAACAAATACGAGGACGGCCGAAGGCGAACTCGAAAAGAAAGACCAGCCAAAGGCGGAATTTCTAACAACAATAATATGAGGACGGCCGAAGGCGAACTCGAAAAGAAAGACCGGCCGAAGGCGGACTCTGAGGGGGACAAGATAATACGAGGACGACCGAAGGCGAACTCGAAAAGGTAGACCAGCCGAAGGCGGGCTAACAACCAACAATAATATGAGGACGACAGAAGACGAACTCGAAAAGGTAGACCGGCCGAAGGCGGGATAAAAACAGTAATACATGAGTACGACTGAAGGCGAACTCGAAAAGAAAGCCCAAGCCGGAGGTGGACTTTCGAAGAAAGACTAAGCCGAAGGTAGACTCTCAAACAAAGGTTACGGTGACGACCGAAGGCGAACTCAAAAAGAAAGGCCAAGCCGAAGGTGGAATTTCAAACCCAACAATACGAGACCAAACCGAAGGTGGACTCGAAAAGAAAGACCAAGCCGGAGGTGGACTTTCAAAGAAAGACTAAGACGAAGGTAGACTCTCAAACAAAGGATACGAGGATGGCTGAAGGCGAACTCGAAAAGAAAGGTCAAGCCGAAGGTTGACTTTCAAAAAAAAACTATGAGACCAAGCCGAAGGTGGACTCGAAAAGAAAGGATACGAGGACGGCCGAAGGCGAACTCGAAAAGAAAGGCCAAGCCGAAGGTGGACTTTCAAACAACCATATGAGACCAAACCGAAGGTGGACTTGAAAGAAAGACCAAGTCGGAGGTGGACTTTCGAAGAAAGACTAAGCCGAAGGTAGACTCTCAAACAAATGATACGAGGACGACCGAAGGCGAACTCGAAAAGAAAGGCCAAGCCGAAGGTGGACTTTCAAACCCAACAATATGAGACCAAACCAAAGCTGGACTCGGAAAGAAAGACCAAGCCGGAGGTGGACTTTCGAAGAAAGACTAAGCCGAAGGTAGACTCTCAAACAAAGGGTGCGAGGACGGCCGAAGGCGAACTCGAAAAGAAAGGCCAAGCCGAAGGTGGACTCGAAAACAAAGACCAAGCCGGAGGTGGACTTTCAAAGAATGACTAAGCCGAAGGTAGACTCTCAAACAAAAATACGAGAACGACCGAAGGTGAACTCAAATAGAGAGACCAAGCCGAAGGTGGACTTTCAAACCCAACAACATGAGACCAAGCCGAAGGTGGACTCAAAAAGAAAGACCAAGCCGGAGGTGGACTTTTGAAGAAAGACTAAGCCGAAGGTAGACTCTCAAACAAAGGATACGAGGACGGCCGAAGGCAAACTCGAAAAGAAAGGCCAAGCCGAAGGTGGACTTTCAAACAACCACATGAGACCAAACCGAAGGTGGACTCGAAAAGAAAGGATACGAGGACGGCCGAAGGCGAATTCGAAAAGAAAGGCCAAGCCAAAGGTGGACTTTCAAACCCAAGTATATGAGACCAAGCCGAAGGTGGACTTGAAAAGAAAGGATACGAGGACGACCGAAGGTGAACTCGAAAAGAAAGGCCAAGCCGAAGGTGGACTTTCAAACCCAAGAATATGAGACCAAGCCGAAAGTGGACTCGAAAAGAAAGACCAAGCCGAAGATGGACTTTCAAAGAAAGACTAAGCCGAAGGTAGACTTTCAAACAAAGGCTAAGTAGAATCAACAGTTCTACAAAGATGACTCCGCTCGGGAAAAGAGAAATCTAAACAGACAACCCTGTAGGGGAGTATAGGAAGGAACAACAGTAAGAAGGATGAATCCATTAGTTGTGGTATAATGTTAAACAACATCTCCTGAATCACATCTCTTTCTGCTGGGGAAAGAAACTGGTAACAGATATCAAACCTGGCTTATGCTTCGAATGCATATGTTTGAATTTTTCTATGGCGTAATTCTCCATACGAAGTGGAAATGCTACGTGTTTAGGAGGATGCCATGCAAGAATGCTTATGCAATGCAAAAGAGGCGCCTCAGCGAAATAAACACTGAAGACGAAGGCAACTCCACGGGGATGACAAACTAAATTGTCCTTTGAGTTAAAAGACCCTGCTAAGGAAGATTTCACTTAACGACTTCCTGATCACCAACTCTACTGGAGATGAAGACTCCAAGAGAAATTCCACTCTGTTGGAGATGGATAAAGACGAATATTGCAGGTGGAACCCAGAGAGAATTTTCTTCCTGGGGATTACCAATGACTTCTACCGAAGTTAGAACTCAAAACCTGGATTTGAAGGATGCCAGTAACAATTGGACTTAAGACCTGCTGGGGATGTCAACCGATGTTAAGCAAACCACCGTGAAGATCACCACCAAACTCTGCTTGGGGGACAAGTCAATAATACCGAACCTGCTTGGGGATATTACTGAACCTAACCTGCTGCTGGGAGACATCTGTACCTTTACCCTGCTGGGGAATATCAGCCACTATTAGCAAACCTGCTTAGGGAATGGTGATTAACGACATCAACTCTGCTAGGGGATACCACAAAGCTTACTCATCTGTTGGGGATTAGATTATACCGTTGCGGATGAGAAAAACACTTCCTGACTAGCTGAGGAAAATGGGTGCCAAGACTTTGTGGGGAAAATAACCTCTTTGTCCAAAGAAGATATTCCATCAATCTCTTACTGGGGATGCAGAAGTGTCAACTTCAGGCTGCTTGTTGAGAGAGTAATAAATCGACCACAACTCTAGCTGGGGAAATAATCCTTTATACTCTGGCTGGGGAGAGCAACTACCTGCTGAGGAAGATGAATTTCACTGCTGAGGAGAATAGCTCTACTAGGGAGAATAGTCAACGAAACCTACCGAGGGATATCATTGAGCTTAACCTGCTGTTGGAGGAAAGAATTTACTCTGCTGGGGATTAGAGCATGTCGTTGCTGACGGAACTACACTTCCTGACCTCCTGAGGAAAGTGATTACCAGGCTCTTATGGGGAAAATAAAGTCTATTCAAAGACATCCAACACATCTCCTACTGGAGATACAACCACATTCACCTCGGAGCAATCCACTTTAAACTGCTTGCTGGGGAGAATGAGTTCTGCTGAGGATGATGAATTTCACTGCTGAGGAGAGTAGCTCTACTGGTGAGAAACAAACTTGTTACCCAGCCTGACCTGTCTCTATGGTCATAAAGGAAGAAATCATCTCAAGAGGATTTTATAGAAGACCGGGCATTCACACTGCCCCAGGGTCTTCAAACTCTTAGAGAGATTTATCAGATCTCGACGCAACTGCCCCAGACTTCATAATCCATGAAGTAAATTACCTCGAAATGATTTGTAATGACTTGAGAAATACTCTGCCCTGGTATTCTGAACTTTGAAGAGGCACTTTCAATTGACCATCTTCAGGATTGGATAACTTCTCGTGCTTTTGAGGTGGCCTGCCCCAGTACGAGCCTTGAAGTGAATTTGCCCCTGACCGACCTTACAGAGATTTGTCAAATCGGCCTGATTGCCCCATATTGACTGCTTTAGGGAGAGTTTTCAATGTGACTGGTCCAGATTGGCTGCATCTTATCACCATTTATTGGGAACTTCTGGGCTACGCACAGCCTCCTGGCCCCATACCCCTTGACATGACTGTCCTTCGGAGTTTTCACCATCTTAACTTGGCGTGATCGAGCTTCTCGACTGACGTTCATTGTGTAAGCTTCTTTGACGTCAAACACATGCAAGCAGAAAATGTTTATTGTGAGAATGACAATTCTAATGCAACAAACATGTTAACCTTGAAGTTTTTATTGAAAATGCGTCGCCAAGCCTTGTGAACGAATCACTAGCTGGGATGCGACATTGATTTTTGAATGGAAAACAATAAGCACATGCAATACCAACAAAAATCTTATTAGCACAACTCATAGGAGTCAGGAACGCTATCTCGCTGAAGTGTACTTTCTGAATAAACCCTGTTTCAATTAGGACTTTTGAGGGTTGTAACGTGGCCTGGTTCACGGTTTTGAGAAAAAAGGATTTAAGGCTCAAAGTTTATCGGTGCCCACCCACTCTTCGTGATTTCCTTTAGTCCTACGTTCAGCTAATCTGACACAAGCTCTCATCTCTCAAAAGGTTTTATGATCTTTAAGGAACCCATGCGATTGATGGTTTGAGACCAGATGAGGTTTTGGAGCAACAGTCACCCCTTTTGTCTTTTGTGCTGGAGCCACACGACTTTGTTCTTTGCTGGAGGATTTTTCTTTATAATCCTTTTAGCAATTCGCTTTTTTCATTTTTTTATTTCCCTGATTTTTCCTGGACTGATTCTTTTAGAATCTTTCGATTTTGAAGTCCAGTGGGATACCCTAACTTTTACCTAAGTCGCTTGTTTTCAAGTTTCGACTTAGCGGGCTTTCTTTCTTTTCTTTTTCTTTTGATTCTTTTTTTTTTTTTTTAAAACAAATCGTGTGACACCGTTTTGTCTGACTTGCTTGAAAGGGTTGTGACTGCCTCACTTCTTGATCACTGATGGATAATCATTGTGGTTTCACACCTTTTGACCTCTTGAAGGCAATGGATCCTCAGATGCACACTCCTTTCGAGATTTGAACACTTGGTCAAATTACCTGACACCTACCCTGCCCCAGGTTAAGATTGAGGGTTTTTTCGTTTTCAGAAAGAAACTCATACTCCAAGGCTCAAAGGGGTTAATGAGGGTCTATCTCCCTTATATCTCCAGTATTTAGGGATTCGAAACAATGCCTGTACATCCTCAACAGTGTTCTATCCAAAAGCATACAACCAAAGATTTTGCGTTTTTCACTTCATCATCCTCCCTCAAGAGTTTAAAGCAAGAAAGTTGGTATTGCAGTGCATATAGACATGATATGAGTGCATAAAAGTAAATTACTTCAAGAATAACACATTCATTGCATTAGAAGTATCATTCAACACACAAAGAAGTTTTTACATGCAGACAGTGTTTAAACAAACAAATGAAAGCTACATATGAAAATGCAGTAAAGGAAGCTGATGATTGCCATTGTTGAGGAGACTTGACTCCGTCTGGACTTATTGCTTCTGATGATGTCTTCGCAGCCTCGAGTGCTCACTCTGATAAGGGAGGCTTCAATTGATGGGGGTACCATCTGGGGTGATGACCTTTGAGTCAATCAAATCTTGCACCTTGTGTTGGAATGCATTACAATTATCAAGCGTATGCCCAAACATTTCTGAATGGAACTCACAGCTAGCGTTCATGTCATAGTCTGGAGGAATAGGGTATGGCACTGGCATGGCATTCCTCAGTTGAATCAGAGAGATTTTGAGCAAGCGAGCAAACAACTAACTATAAGGAATAGGAATAGGATCAAATATCCTCTTGGGCCTTCTTGGTCTGAGTTGCTTCTGCTGCTGATAGTTCTGTTGCTGATGCTGATTTGGGCACCCCAGTTGCCCCTGTATTTTCCTTTCCACACGAGGCCCAAACAAGGGTTGCTGACGCAGAGCTTCTGTAACATAAGGTTGTGGAAGAGATCCATGACATGAGGTGGATCCTACAGAAAGGGAAGGGGTCCCCACTTCCTTTGCAACAATGGGAGTAAAATTACCTTGTTTACCAGTGCCAACTAACGTAAACTTGATTGCCCCTGAATCAATGAGCTCTTGGACTTTATATTTGAACCTTGTACAATTTTAAACATTATGGCCAGGTGCCCCAGAGTGAAACTCACATCTAGCATTAGCATTAGGTCCCAGAGGAATCTTTGTTGAAAAAGGTCCCAAACTAACGCGTTCAACCAGTTTGAGCTCGAGCAAATAAGAAAGCAACTGCGCATACGACATTGGAATAGGATCAAACTTCCTCTTAGGCTCCTCTGACTTTGGATCCTCTTGGGGAGCAGGAAGTGATTGCTGATGAGAAAGCTCTGAAACTTCAGTTTGTGGAGGGGATTCACGAGGCAATCCATGATCTAGAGCAAACCCCAAAGAGATGGGCGGATTAAGAACTTCTGTTGCAGAAGCGAGCATAGGGTTGTCTTCCTTCTTTAACACCATATTCAAGATTTCCATGACCAAGCCCATCTGAGTCTTCATCTGGTTAACCTCCTCTCTTAGCAGTTTTTGACCTTGGGACATGGCCTGCATATCTTCCCCGAATTGCCTCATCTGAATCTTCACTTCAGTCATTTTTGCACAGAGTTGTTCAATGGATATCCTCTGATTAAGTCTGGTAGGATACTGATGAATTTGCTGGTCAACAATCCTGTCTATAGAAGAACATGATAAGAAAACCAGAGATAAACCTGTTATGCAAAATGCAAAATGATTATGATCATGCAAATACAAATGCAAACATCATATTTAAACATTCCCAGGACGTATCTGCTTTGATTCCAGTCTTCGAAACCAGGAAAGGGATTAGACACATCATCGAAAAATAAATCTGAACCCAGAAATACTGTAGAATCAACATAAAGGAAACACATCCTATAAAAAACGGAGAGTTGTTGATACATTCATGATTAAACCAAGCATTTTATATCATGTCATAAGAATTCATACAGACGGGTCTGATACAATCAAAGGCGATTCCATCGACAATCCTGATGGTAATCACAGCAAAATATAACAACAAGATCACTACAAGTTAATTCCAAACAAGCTGGCTTCAACTTCCTCAAGAAGATCCATAGTGTCTGGATGTGTAGGTTGCTCTATCAGCCCTTTGATCAGTTTGTTTCTCTTTTCAATATCTTGATTCAGCCTAGCAATCTGCTCTTCAACATCGTTGCCTTCGCGCCTTGATTTCTTGACTTCGGCTTGCAAGTTGAGCTCCTCAATTTCCTTCTGAGCCTCTCTCCACTTGCCAGAGAAATGCTTTTTTCTTGCTTTCATCCTTTGAAGTTCTTCTTTTAACTCCTTATTCTCAATCTTGAGCTCTTCCCACATTTTCTGATACGTGGCAGGCTTGGCTTCAGTCTCGGTCAAGAGCTTCTTGTTTTTCCTGTAGGCCTTGCCAGAGGATTCAGCAGCCATACTGACTTTTCTGAAGTGCTGAGCTCTGTCAGTGAGATCCTTCTCCTTCTCTTCCAGACGCTCTGTCACATCTTGAACTTTCCATTTCAACTCCCGGTTGTCATGTAAAGCACCTTGCAGCAGACTACTCATACCAGCATTCTCCACCCTCAAATTATGCACCAATTCTCGCTGCCTATCGAATTCTTCAATGGGTACAGTGAGCCTCTCCTCCACAGTCTCAGGATACAATGGAGTCGCCCAATCAAAAGGCAAGTAGAACTTTTCCACTCCCTTCTTTACCCAGTCTACATACGGAGGGAAAGCTTGATTATTGGGTTTGCCCAAAGCGGCTTTCCCTTTCTTTTGTCTACTGAACCATGCTTCAGAAGCCTTCTGCGCCACAACTAAACCATCGGCTACATGAAAATACAAAGACTCTTTCAAATCTTTTTCAACCGGAGGATCTTTCAGAGCATATCCAAACTGCCTGATAGCCAAAGAAGGATTGTAACTAATACCTCCTTTTATCTCTATCAATGGTACATTAGGGTACTCACCACAACTGTGCAAAATGTCTTTGCCAAGCAATACTTGATCCACCCAAACACTATCCTTAGTAGCTACAACCATCAGACGTTTACTCCAATCCAGAGAAGTCCTAGTATCCACAAAAGCACCTGACCGAGGTAAACGGTTTGCAAACCACTTATAGAAAAGAGATGCACAACAATGAACTATCCCACCTCGTCTCTTCTCATTACTATTGTACAAAGCATAGTGAAGATCTCTCAACAAGGTTGGCACTGGATTTTGAGTTGTAAAGATCTGAATAGCGTCCGTATCAACAAAATCAGATTCATTAGGAAAAAGGAATATGCCATATACACAGAGAGCCAGTATTGCATTGAAAGTTGTCCACCTCTTCTCCTTAGCCGCTTCTTGAGCCTTCTTTACCAAGTACGCCAAGTGATAGCCATGGGACTTTCCCTTATTGGAAATGTCAGCCTCCAAAGTTGATTTGCTCAAATAAAGAGCAACAGCCACAGCTTTGAAGTCAAAGTCTACCTTGGAAGCACAGAATGGAACACCTTTCTTAATGGAAATCCCTAGGATGTTTGAGTACTCCTCCAGAGTAGGGACCAATACATAGTCTGGCAACAAGAAGCATCTCAGGGAAGGATCATAGAACTGCATTAAGGTGTGCAAGCCATTGTATTCATACTCACTGATGTTACGAAAGAAAGATAAGATCTAGCCATATTTCTCTTTGAAAACTCCCAACACTTCAGGACCATCCATATCCTGTAAACTGCCAATCTGACCAAGAGTGAGCTTCGGGAACTTGTAAACAATGATATTCTTCTTACTCTTCTTAGTGTCCATCCCGATGACTGCCTGTTGACTGGAATCAAAAGATCAGATACTACCTGGAAATGCAAAAATATGAATGTCAGAAAAATGAAATGCAATGCAAAGCATGGGCTCAAAGTATCCACACAAGCTGGCTGCACTGAACAAAATGAATAATCTCAAAGCTTCTGCCTAAATACCCAGAACACCAGAGTAACCACACTGATAAGTTCATACTGATAAGAAATCCAAAGTATCGGGTATGCTGAAAGTCAAGGTTACCTGCAAACCTATAAACAACTCGCCCCTCTCACATGTGGGTACTAGAAAGGCGAGGATCCTCAATATCACAGACTCTCAGGTTGAGAAATGATGATACGTTCACCATTTCTGGTTTGGCGTCATCATCAATCGAGGAGGCCTCAACTGATTCCCCTCAAAAAGGACATCCTATAGCAAGTTCCCAGCATTGGGTCCTCGGATCAAGAATGCGTAATGGGTTTGCCATTTCTGGTCTGCCATTATCACACCTCGGGAGGAGTACCACAACTGAGTCCTCGGGAATGGTCACCAGAGTTGACAGTTCCTCAAGAGAATAACTACTGTCCTGCATCAACATACAGTAGCAGATATCTCCCGATAGAACCTCGTCTGGCTGTAGGTCTCGTGAACACCCGTACGTGCCAACACCACGGGAGCGTCCCGCCTGCCCACGCTAATACCTATGTGTATGCTCAAGCCTGGGTAGTGGGCTTATCTCTCAGAAATCCAAACCTGCCAAACAGAAAATCCAGTACAACACATCACAGTCCAGCATAATGAAATACAATGCCATAAATGCGGTAAATATAGTAAAACAGTAATATACAACAAAATAAAGCACCACAAAAACACCTAATGAAAATAAACAACCAAGCGCTAGGATTGACTCGCAAAAGGAATGGACCAGCAAGAGGTCAACCTTCCCCAACAGAGTCGCCAGCTGTGGCTCCCGGGATTTTCATCCAAGTACAAACGCAAAAGTGGCGCGGAAACAGAGTCACCAGCAATGTGTATTTATCCCAAGAGAGGTAAAGGAAACACTGCGTAAACCTGAGGGAAGCAAAAGCATGGTCTCGCGACCAAGAGAAATGGGTAAGGGAGTCAGTTACGCGAGGGGAAGGTATTAGCACCCCCACACGTCCATCGTACTCGATGGGATCCACGTTAGTTGTCTCGATCCAAAGGGTGTCGTCGTCTGGAGCTCCATAGCTACTGGAAATTAAAAGGAACTGGAACGGAAAAGAACGAAGAAATGAGGAAGAAAAGTAAAAGAAGTGACTCGATAGGACATCGCCGTCCTATGCCTACGTATTCCCTCATGAAATGGGAAAGTCAGAGTCAACGTAGTTCGGGCACGAACTAAGGGGGCGGGGGAGGTTGCTCGCCAAGACATCGTCGTCTTGTGCCTACATATCCTCAATCTAATCAGAAGGATGAAATCAGAGCAGTCGTAGTTCGACCTACGGGTCGAAAAGAGACAAAGAGGTGATAAAGAAAGGTTGTGAAAGAAATGTGCTCGGAGAGATCTCGCACGATCTCCTGCCTACGTATCTCCATTAACCAATGAAGAATCAGAGCAACATAGTTCCCTTCACTAGGGAAGACTTTGTGTAACACCCCACTTTCCCCATTTTGAAAATAAACAAAGTATTAAAGATAAATCAGAGTTTTCACCAAAAGGTGGAATGCCACATTAAAATCCAACAAATAAACTCCTTTATTAAATGAAATAGCGGAAATAATTTTATTCACTCAATTCACGGCTACCTGCCAACAACTTACAAAAATCCCACATGAAATCGTGGTTCACCAAAAATACAACGAAAACATGATACGTAACAAATGAAAGAATAACAAATAACACATGATTTAAAATTCCCAAATAATTCCCGTGTTACGTATCAGAGCACTCCTATGGACTCGATCAGCAACACCAATATCCAAGCTACCTAAGTACATGGATTATCTGTACTTCCGGAGAAGCACAGAGACAACAATAACAAAGGGGTGAGAAATCACGTTCAAATATTATAGGTGAATAAATACATGATAAACAGGTAGTCATCATACACGAGCATCATCAATTATCAAACACGGCCTACTGCCCAATATCATCAACAACATCAAATAATAAAGTAATGCGACACGACACCATACATGCGGTACCGACTCATTGGTTCATTCAATCGAACCCCGAATAGATCACATACACCTCTACTTGGCAATTATCTATTCCCCACCATTCTCCACATAGGAGTACGGATGAATCGCATCCACCCCTCCTGGGCAAAGATCCGTCCCACCAATCACCATGAATATGCAAGACTCAATATGCACAACAAAACATGTATACAACATAAATACATGCACACGATCCTCCTGATCACACCATACATATCAACAACACCATCACCATATAATTTACTTCAAAAGCACCAAACTCCCAAATCGCTAATTAATTAATAAAAATTAGTAAGATTAATCTTTTCCTCTCCTACATCTTATTTCTCAGCACCTGACACCTATTCCCAACCTCTCAAACCAAAGGAAACCGAATCGGACGCGAAAACAGGAAAGAAATCGCGAAACGGTAAAATTCTGCAGCTCTGCTGACCATACGCGTATTGCTACATATCACGCCTCCCCATACGCGTATTGACTCCACCCATACGCGTATCTCCTCAACAATGACCACATCCATACGCGTATTACCTTGTGCCGTACGCGTACGGACAGACTCCCTCACACTGAAATCCCCAATTTCCAACACCGTACGCGTATGCCTTCCTATTACGCGTACTGCCTAGTTCCTATACGCGTATCCCTGCGTATCACGCCATCCCATACGCGTATCACCCTTCACGGTACGCGTATCACCAGATATGTTACGCGATTCACCAGAAGCCTCACTATTCTACATTCTGCTGCGATTTCTACACTCCTTCACTCCCAACCAGTCCTATAATCGTTTTTACATTGATTTTAGGTCCTATTTTCATTTCTTCCCTTGTACCTAGAATTACTACAGGTATTACAAGCCTAAAATCTCAAATCGTTCTCCCAAATCGAACCCAAAACGACAGATCTGCAAGAGATATTCACACAACAGCAACAACCACACAAATTCATGAAAATATATATCAATTCATGCACGATTCTCAGAACCACAACATACATATGCAACGATCGCCGATTCAACAGTTTGCACACATATTTCCTACGGGGTTAAGGACTCCCCACTACCCGATCATGAAATAAACACCAATATTGAACCCTTTTCTCCCCCCTTACCTCGAATCTTGAAGAATTCCTGCGAAAATCCTGATCAAATGCAAGCTCTAGCACTCCCTTGATCTTCCTTTCTCCTAAGCCCTTTCTCTTTCTCTCCAAAAATTCTGATTAGCTCTCAAACTCTTACCAATTTTCCACTAATCCCTCTCCAATTACTAAACTACCCTTACTAATCTCCTTGGTCCAATAACACATTATTTCTATTAAGTCTTGTTTTACTACATAACCTTAATAAAAATAATAACCATAGTAATAGTAATAATAACAATATTAAATATAATATTAAAAATAATAATAATAATACTATTTCCATATTACTAACATTACCCCCTACGCACTCAAACCCGCACCCTAAACAAGGCCCACAACCAAAATAACACAAGACGTCTAAATAATTAAAATGGGGTGTTACAACTTTCCCCCACTTAAATTATTTTCGTCCTCGAAAATTACCTGATGGAAACAATTCTGGATACGAACTCGCATCCTGCTTTCCAATTCCCAGGTCACGCTACCTCTTGCAGCACCTCCCCAAGCTACTCTCACCAGAGGTATCTCCTTTCCTCTGAGTTGTTTCATCTTACGATCCTCGATCCTCAATGGCATCGTCTCTACGGTAAGATTCTTCCTGATCTGAACTTCGTCCCTCTGAATCACATGAGACGGATCCGAAACATACTTCCGAAGTTGCGACACGTGAAACACGTCATGCAAGTTCGAAAGTTCCGGTGGCAATGCCACTATATAAGCAACTGCACCAACTCTCTGCAAGATTTGATACGGTCCAATAAACTTAGGATCCAACTTCTTAGATTTCAAAGCACGACCCACACCGGTCACTGGGTTAACTCTTAGGAACACGTGATCACCTTCACTGAATTCCAAGTCCTTCCTCCGATTATCATGATAACTTTTCTGCCTACTCTGAGACGCTTTCATCTTTTCACGGATCATTTGAATTGTCTCAGTAGTCTGTTGTACAATCTCTGGTCCAAGCACCACATTCTCACCTGTCTCATACCAACACAGAGGTGTCCTACACTTCCGTACATACAAAGCTTCAAAAGGTGCCATTCGGATGCTAGAATGGTGACTATTATTATACGTGAACTCGATCAATGGCAAATGAGTATCCCACGCACCACCTTTTTCCAATACACAGGCCCTCAGCAAATCCTCCAACGACTGAATGGTCCTCTCTGACTGACCATCGGTCTGTGGATGATAAGCCGAGCTCAACTTCAACTTAGAGCCCAAGGCTTCCTGCAGACTCCTCCAAAATTCTGAAGTAAACCTCGGATCTCTATCCGACACTATGCTAGACGGAACACCATGCAACTTCACAATTATCCTGATATAAATCTCTGCCAGCTTCGACAATGGGAAACTGATGTTAATCGATATAATATGTGCGGACTTCGTAAGTCGATCCACCACTACCCAAATAGCATCAAAACCCCTCGCCGTATTTGGCAAACCAGTCACAAAATCCATCGCAATACTGCCCCATTTCCACTCAGGGATTTCCAACGGTTGCATGAATCCAGAAGGTTTCTGATGCTCCACTTTTGACTTCTGACATGTCAAACAAGCATATACAAATTGAGCTATGTCCCTCTTCTTACCGGACCACCAGAACAACTTCTTCAAATCATGGTACATCTTTGTGGCTCCTGGACGAATACTCAAGCTACTTTGATGACATTCCTCTAAGATTGCCTTTTTCAATTCCTCATTATCCGACACACAAATTCTGCCTCGGAATCTCAACACACCAATATTATCCACTTTAAAGTCACTATCAGGATCCTCTTCTTCTGTAGGCATCAAGTCTACTAATTTCACATCCAATTTTTTATTCTCCTTAATCACATCCAAAAAGTCGTTATTCACTTTCAGCATACCCAATCTGATACTTCCTGGTGTAGTTTCACAAACCATGCTCAAATCTCTGAACTGTTCAATCAATTCCATTTCCTTCACCATTAACGCCGACATATGGATTGTCTTCTGACTCAGAGCATCTGCCACAACATTAGCTTTCCCCGGATGGTAGCTCAAATTAAAGTCATAGTCTTTCAAGAATTCTAACCATCTTCTCTGCCTCATATTCAATTCCTTCTGATCAAACAAATATTTCAAACTTTTGTGATCACTAAACATTTCAAATCTTGATCCATACAAATAATGCCTCCAAATTTTTAACACGAACACCACTGCAGCTAATTAAAGATCATGAGTAGGATAGTTCCTTTCATGCACCCTTAATTGTCTTGAAGCATAAGCCACTACCTTTCCACCTTGCATCAACACACCGCCTAATCCCATCTTAGACGCATCACAATATACTACGAAAGAATCATTTGGACTTGGTAAAATCAATACTGGTGTTGTCGTCAACTTCTTCTTCAGTCCTTCAAAACTCTCCTCACAGGCAGCATCCCAGACAAAAGCTTGATTCTTTCTGGTTAACTGAGTCAATGGCAACGCCAATTTAGAAAACCCTTCAATGAACCTTCTATAGTAACCTGCCAAACCCAAAAAGCTTCTAATCTCCGTGGCGGTCTTCGGAGTCTCCCACTGAAGTACTGCACTTACTTTAGAGGGATTCACTGCTATACCATCACCAGAAATCACATGGCCCAAAAAACTTACGGTCTTCAACCAAAATTCACACTTCGAGAACTTTGCAAACAATTTATTATCTTTCAACACCTGTAATGCAATTCTCAAGTGACCTGCATGCTCTTCGTCAGACTTAGAATAGATCAGTATATCATCAATAAATACTACAATAAACTGATCGAGATAAGAATGGAAAATACGATTCATATATTCCATAAATACACCCGGCGCATTAGACACTCCGAAAGGAATCACTGCATATTCGTAATGTCCGTAGCGAGTTCTAAAAGCGGTCTTCTGAATATCACCTTCCTTTACTCTAATCTGATGGTAACCCGACCTCAGATCAATTTTGCTAAACACACGAGCTCCTACTAGCTAATCCATTAAGTCATCAATCCTAGGAAGTGGATACTTATTCTTAATGGTTACTTTATTCAACTGACGATAGTCAATGCACAGACGCATACTACCATCCTTCTTCTTCACCAATAACACTGGAGCTCCCTAGGGTGACACACTTGGTCTGATAAACTTCTTATCGAGTAATTCCCCGACCTGAGATTTCAACTCTGCCAACTCTGATGCAGACATCTTGTACGGTGCCATAGAGATAGGTCTGGTACCCGGTACAAGATCAATAGCGAACTCAACTTCTCTTGTCAGAGGCAATTCTGTGATGTCATCTGGAAACACTTCAGGAAATTCATTAATTACCGGCAATTCATTAACTGAAGTCTTATTTTCAACAGATAACGAGGCAAATACTGCAAACAGCTTCGCTTCATCTTCCAACAACGCCCTCAACTCCTTGCTAGATAGCGAATCTGCTAATGCTTCCTCTTCATGAGTAAGGAACAACAACGTCTTCCTGAAGCAATCAATATATACCCGGTTGAACTCCAACCAGTTCATCCCCAAAATAACATCAAGATTACTGAGTGGAAAACAAATCAAGTTCACTCTGAAATCTCTACCAAACATGGTCAGTGGACACTTCAAACACACCAAAGAAGTAACCACGGAACTAATACATGGAGTTTCAATCGTCATCCTCTGCTCTAGAGTAGATGGCACGATCCCTAGTCCCTTCACACAGTCAACAGAAATAAACGAGTGCGTTACACCCGTGTCAATGATAGCAATCAAAGGAACATCATTAATAAAGCAAGTACCTTTGACGGAATGCTCTTCCTCAGTGGATTGGGCTCCCACCAAGGCAAACACCTTTCCACTAGTTTGAGACGCCTGAGACTTCTTCAGCTTCTCACAGTGAGTGCTGATGTGACCCTTCTCTCCACAATTATAACAAGTAGGCATAGTGGCTCTGCAATCAGCTATAACATGACCTGCCTTGCCACATTTGAAACACTTCTTCACCTCTTTCTGACAGTTGTTAGCACGGTGACCCGCGCCACCACATCTGAAGCACTTGAGAGTATCAGCACCTGCTCCCTTCTCCTTTTGCTTCTTCCCCCCATCAGTTTTCTGTTTCCCCTTATCAACTGGAGCACTGTAATGAGTACCTCCAAATCTCTGCTTATTTTTCTTCTCATTCACAGCTTTGTAATGACCAATCCTGGCTCTATTGTCATTATCATAAATTCTGCTTCTGCTTACCAGCTCTGGATAGTTTCTTATCTTCTGACAAGCAATTCCCAATTTGATCTCGGGACGCAGCCCAATCTCAAACTTCAAACACTTCGACGTCATAGCCTCTTCAGTATTGTAATGAGCACAATACTGAACCAACTCCTCAAACTTAGCGGCATACTCAGCAACTGTCTTATCACCCTGCTTCAGCTCCAAAAATTCAACCTCTTTCGCACTACGAATGTCTTCCGGAAAATACTTTTCCAGAAACTCAGCTTGAAACACAGCCCAAGTAATCTCAGTACCTGCAGCTTCCAATCTCTGGCGACTGTTGTCCCACCAAGCCTCAGCCTCTCCTTCCAGCATATGAGTACCAAACCGTACCTTCTGAGCATCACTGCACTCCATGGTCCTGAAGATCTTCTCCACAGCCTTCAGCCAATTCTGTGCAGCCTCTGGATCTAAGATACCTCCCTCATATGTAGGCGGCTTATTGCTCTGAAACTGTGCTAAGTCACGAAACTGAGCACCTCCACCCTGGTTGGCATTCTCTACAGCTTGTGCCATGGCTTGCATAGCAGCAGCAAGAGCAGCATCATTCCTTCCTGCCATACTGGACAACAATCATCATAAGGTCAGAACACAAAATCAACTCCTATTCTAAGGACAGACTCAACTATAACACCTGGCCGGATGGACCACCTGCTCTGATACCAATTGTAACACCCCACTTTCCCCATTTTGAAAATAAACAAAGTATTAAAGATAAATCAGAGTTTTCACCAAAAAGTGGAATGCCACATTAAAATCCAACAAATAAACTTCTTTATTAAATGAAATAGCGGAAATAATTTTATTCACTCAATTCACGGCCACCTGCCAACAACTTACAAAAATCCCACATAAAATCGTAGTTCACCAAAAATACAACGAAAACATGATACGTAACAAATGAAAGAATAACAAATAACAGATGATTTAAAATTCCCAAATAATTCTCGTGTTACGTATCAGAGCACTCCTATGGACTAGATCAGCAACACCATTATCCAAGCTACCTAAGTACCTGGATTATCTGTACTTCCGGAGAAGCACAGACACAACAACAACAAAGGGTGAGAAATCACGTTCAAATATTATAGGTGAATAAATACATGATAAACAGGTAGTCATCATACACGAGCATCATCAATTATCAAACACGGCCTACTGCCCAATATCATCAACAACATCAAATAATAAAGTAATGTGACACGACACTATGCATGCGGTACCGACTCATTGGTTCATTCAATCGAACCCCAGATAGATCACATACACCTCTACTTGGCAATGATCTATTCCCCACCATTCTCCACATAGGAGTACGGATGAATCGCATACACCCCTCCTGGGAAACGATCTGTCCCACCAATCACCATGAATATGCAAGACTCAATATGTACAACAAAACATGTATACAACATAAATACATGCACACGATCCTCCTAATCACACCATACATATCAACAACACCATCACAATATAATTTACTTCAAAAGCACCAAACTCCCAAATCGCTAATTAATTAATAAAAATTAGTAAGATTAATCTTTTCCTCTCCTACATCTTATTTCTCAGCACCTGACACCTATTCCCAACCTCTCAAACCAAAGGAAACCGAATCGGACGCGAAAACGGGAAAGAAATCGCGAAACGGTAAAATTCTACAGCTCTGCTGACCATACGCGTATTGCTGCGTATCACGCCTCCCCATACGCGTATTGACTCCACCCATACGCGTATCTCCTCAACAATGACCACATCCATACGCGTATTGCCTTGTGCCGTACGCGTACGGACAGAGACTCCCTCACACTGAAATTCCCAATTTCCAACACCGTACGCGTATGCCTTCCTATTACGCGTACCGCCTAGTTCCCATACGCGTATCCCTGCGTATCACGCCATCCCATACACGTATCACCCTTCACGGTACGCGTATCACCAGATATGTTACGCGATTCACCAGAAGCCTCACTATTCTACATTCTGCTGCGATTTCTACACTCCTTCACTCCCAACCAGTCCTATAATCGTTTCTACATTGATTTTAGGTCCTATTTTCATTTCTTCCCTTGTACCTAGAATTACTACAGGTATTACAAGCCTAAAATCTCAAATCGTTCTCCCAAATCGAACCCAAAACGACAGATCTGCAAGAGATATTCATACAACAGCCACAACCACACAAATTCATGAAAATATATATCAATTCATGCACGATTCTCAGAACCACAACATACATATGCAATGATCGCCGATTCAACAGTTTGCACACAAATTTCCTACGGGGTTAAGGACTCCCCACTACCTGGTCATGAAATAAACACCAATATTGAACCCTTTTCTCCCCCCTTACCTCGAATCTTGAAGAATTCCTGCAAAAATCCTGATCAAATGCAAGCTCTAGCACTCCCTTGATCTTCCTTTCTCCTAAGCCCTTTCTCTTTCTCTCCAAAAATTCTGATTAGCTCTCAAACCATTACAAATTTTCCACTAATCCCTCTCCAATTACTAAACTACCCTTACTAATCTCCTTGGTCCAATAACACATTATTTCTATTAAGTCTTGTTTTACTACATAACCTTAATAAAAATAATAACCATAGTAATAGTAATAATAACAATATGAAATATAATATTAAAAATAATAATAATAATAATAATATTTCCATATTACTAACATTACCCCCTACGCACTCAAACTCGCACCCTAAACAAGGCCCACAACCAAAATAACACAAGACGTCTAAATAATTAAAATGTGGTGTTACACTTTGCGTGTGTTTTTTATGAGCGACGTTATATTCGCGTCCGGCAGTTAGGGTCGATGCCTGTTTGCGACGAGACAGAAGTAACGTGCCCTTTTCTGAAAATGGGTTTGAAACTTAACAATCCCGAAGGATAAAAAGGTTTGAGTTTGTTTTGTGTTTTTTAGACGAAAATGGATTGATGTTAGTTTGTAACTTGCATTGCACCCAAGTCTACAACATAGGAACGAATACGTCGCGTATCATCCCCAATAGGACGTATACTAAGTACCCTAGAAGAATGAAGGGAGATCCCCCATACCTCACTTCCCATATATAAGGCTCATGCGCAATACACATTAACCTTTATTAAGTGTTTTAGAAAGGTTATGAGATGAGAAGAGAAGACTCAAGTTGAAATGAAAACACTAAGGGGAATATTATCCTAGAGTTATCATGCAAAGGTGGCCCTAAGGGGAGGTTTAAGAACAACCTAAGTCTAAAGAAGAGAGAGGGATAGCACTATCTAATGCTTATCCTACCTCATCTTAATCAAAACTTAAGGATGAGCTAGGATCCCAAAGGGATGTGAGAAAGTTCTACACAAGCAAGCATTATATCATGTAATCCACACACAAAAGAGAAATGAAAGAGATAAGAGATGAAAGTAGGAATGAACATGGATAACCATCCACATGTTCAAATGTCTTACCTCTGCCCCTGCACAAAAGGTTAGCACAACATGAACACAACTAATGAATACAAGTGACAAAAGGTAAACCAAACAATGCTAGTTGCTTAAAGAAGACAACTTGAGAAGCAAACAAAGTTAAACCAAAAGGGAAGGGTCCTAAGGGTTAAGGATGCTTCAAAGTCAGTAGGCATATGTCAAGGGTCCTTACCAAAGTAAGCATGCCAAAGGAGATCAAACAATGTCAAACTATGCACCAAATGTTCACACAAATGCAAGTTATGTACTAACTCTGCAAGATGGATGCAAATGGTTCATAAACATAAATGAATGCACACATAAACATCAAAGTCAGAAGTGAATGAAATTTAATAAGGCATGAAGAAGTCATTAAGATGGCATGCAAATCATAAATGCAATCATTGATTAAGCAAGAAGAAGTGCAAACAATCAACACTTAAGTTCATACAAGGAAGCACACTTGTAATGCAAGTAAGAAAAGAAGATGCAAAATGAACGTACATGTAAATGAATGCAAGTCAGTAGCATATGAAATTTAAGATACAAAAATGGACATGCAAAGTACACACAAGTTTCATGTTGAAACACCTTGAAGATTAGAAACAAACATGGTTCAAACAAGTTCAAATAAGCATGCAAAGGTTTATGGACTTAGAAACATGAAATATGCAATTAGAGGTCATGTCATAAGGTTGAGAATGATTACGAACAAAAGTGGAATCATGTTTAAATGGATGTTTAATTTCATGCAAGCATTGATGAAAACAAGTCAACAAAATCATGCAAGAAAAGAAACACAAGTGCACAAAACATTTCAAGTTTAAACAAGTGCACATAAGTCAATTCAAGATGGACAAGCAATGACCTATAACATGAGAAAAATGACCTATAATGTGCCTAGCAAATGATGTCAAAGCATCTCAACAATCATCCCAAGGAAACATGTTCAAAGCATACCAAAACCCTAGCATAATTCCTCTAACAAACACACATGCAAAGGTGCATTTATGCAATCCATAAAGTCATGTTAGAAGGATGAGAAAATTGAAAGATGCAAGTAATATGCAGTGCAAACAGTGTTCAAACATGTATCAAAAGGATGGATCAAAATCAATTACCAAACATGCTCAAAGATGCTTCACAATCTCATACAAGCCACACAAACAAATGGCTCAAAGATCTCATTCTAAAGTCAATAAGAAATGACCTAAAAATCTACAAAAATAGGTATGAGATGCCTTGATGTATCATGCAAACATGGATCAATGCTCATGTGAAAATTCAACACAAAACTATGTCAAACAAATCAAAAATGAAACATGTATCATGAAGGGATGTTCACACAAAAGAATTTAAATGGGAATTCATGGAAAAATAGAAAAATAATCCAAAATCAGAAAATAAAATATGTAAAAATTATTTAAATGTATTAGGATGCTCCATGAATTTATTCAGGATTTTATCATGCTTAAAAGTAATTTTTAAATTTAAAAACCAAACAAATATGAAAAGAAAATTAAAATCCAAGAGAAAAAGGCCAGGGGGTGCAACAAAAGCAAAAGTCCAGTTATAACATGCATTGGGCTTAAAGGGAGGGCGTGCGCATATCAAAAATGCCAAGGCCCAAAGCGCGCGGGGTCTGCAGTGCATGTGATGAGGACCAGTCAACAAATTGACTCAATCAAGGCCCTTGGATCTAGTCAGCGCAAGATGATCACAAAAATATGCCAATCACATGATTCACTATGCAAGCACATGGTATGCAATGATACAACACACGCACATGATCCCACATTTCAAAAATATTCAAAAAAAAGAGAGCACGTGCCAGGGAGGGTGCTCATTAATGTTTTGGCATAATGAGAAGCGTTGGATTAAAACAAATCAACTATCACGTTTTAACATGGAGAAATGAGTTAGGGTTTAAAGGTGGATGAACACCACCGGCCGGAGAAGACTCCAGTCATCTTCTCCGGCCACTCTCCGCCATGCCAAAATTTGCAGGCTACCAGAAACTAACAAACCACACACCAAAATGTTCCTCTCACTACGCAGATCACGAATTCACCATTAGATTTCACAAACAACACACAAGTGAAGCAAATCGAAGGCTGGAAGTTTTTCCCTAAAAATTCAACTAAGCACCTAAGGTGCCTATCAACTAGCCGGAAGTTCACATTGCTCCTATTGAGCTGAAAACAATAAAAAACAAGTTCAAATTAGAGCATAAGGAGAGCAAAAGTTTGAAATGAAACATGTGCTTGATGAATTCTTAGCTTCAAAAAAAGACCAGAGGTGAGGTTCCTTCTCCTTGAGATCCAAAATGAGCCAAATAAAGGCTATATGAAGCTTGTGATGGCTGGGAAATTCAAGTGAAGAAAACTTGCAGAGGATCCTTTAATGCTTCAATGCTTCAAGATCAAGGAGCTCTTGATGAAAATGATGAATGTTGAAGCAAGATTGAACAAGCTGCAGAGAGAATGAACTAGAGAGAGAGAGAGAAACTCGGAGAGAAAGAGTATGAAACTTGGTGAGACCTCAAGAAATGAATGAGAACTAATCCAAATTCTATTATAGGTTGATTTTATACCTTGAGTTAACTTCTAACTATCATAGTTGACTGTTAGAATGATAGTTAATTGAGTGAGGTTAAAATGGGGATAAGTGAGTTGAAAATGGTGGCACGAGTTGTATTGTTTTCCTTATGTGTGGAAAGGATCATGGAGTGTTATTATGAGGATTAAATTGAATGGTGATGATGATGTATTGGATTGGCGATGTTAGCAACAGCTGCTTGCTATGCAAGTTTCCTTCTTTTGTTTGGACAAAGATAGTAACGAAGGTACATGTGCATATGTGTATGTGAGAGGTTTGTTTAACTCAAAATGGCAATGTATGGCATGGTATGGTTGATGTATGTGAAGCATACGCATGAAAACAAGAAAGAATCTGTTGACTGAATTGCTTGCTTGTGGTGGAAGGAAATAGCTAGTATGAGGGTGAGTTTAGAACATCATATCTCCATGACCATGGGATGAAAATGGTTGGTTTTGGTCATTTGGAAAGAGGTCATGGAGTACAACAAGGTTGATGTTCAAAACAATTGTAAATGGAACCTCTAACATACTCAAAAATGATCATGAAGATGTGTGTACATAACTGCATAGGCATGTCACCCTGACCTGCCTTGACCAGCTCAGGTGCATGGGGGATAGATCATTTAGGGGTCTCCACTTTGAACCAATATATCTCTCACATGGTTGATCAGATGAAAAATTGTTCAACATCAAAGTTGAAGAGGAGATGGAGGGGAACAATATTGATGTTGAACATTTTTCAAATTGAAGCCTCCATCAATGAGATATTTTCCCTTGAACTTGGACACAACATGTACACCAAGTGTTTGTGAAAATAACTGCGTGCTGACTGGTCATGACTTGCCATTTTGCCTTGATTTGTCTCAACTTTAATCCATCATATCTCTCTCAATTTTGATCCAATGGACATGTTCTTGGTATGGTTTTGAAGCTTGGAATGTGAACTTTTGATAGGCCTTAATAAACTTTCAATTTGGAGCTGGGAACATGGAGAAAGAATGCCCTAAAGTTGGGTGCTCACCTTGCCAAAACTTGCCATAAATGGAAACCCTAATTTCTATTTTTGGCAAATTTTCATATCTTTTGATTTCTTGTGAATCTCTTGCTATTTCTTGATCAAACATTCATCAATGGATATATTTGACATGAGGAACAAAATTTTGACCTCAAAAAGTCAAGAGTTGACTTTTTCCTCTACACAGTTGACTTTTCCCCAATTCTCTTGATTTTCATACAATTGATCAATTGAAGCCCTTCTAAACCAAATTGATGGACAATCCTTCAATCTTAGACACTTAAGGACATGAGGAATACCATGAAATAAAGTCTTGCCCAAAAAATCAGAAATAAATTGATTTTATGGCAACCCCTAATTTTAGGGCCTTCAGTCTAGGAAGAATCAGCACATACTCCAAATCCAAATTCCTCTGAGTATGATGTGTATCCTCTCAAACAATGATGAGATATGCCATTTAGTAAGGATAAAAGGTCAAAGATCTTGCCCATTGGGGTGTTATACTCAAGAATCCCAAAACCCTAATTTTGCATTGGTTAGGAGAAGGTGATTCCCTTGAGATTTCTTGTCAAGCCTGATCACATGATAGAGTGATGAATCTCTTAAGATCTCTTGAGACTCAAGGCTCCTTGGATTTGACATAGATGCCTTGATCCCATGCTAAGGCCAATGATATGCAAAGATGATAATGCAAAGCATGCAATGAAACATAAGCCAGTTAACTAAAAGCATGAGGGCAAATTTTGAGGTGTTACAATCATATACTGACGAAGACGTTTGGCTGCCCAAGCCAGAGCACAACAAGTTTTCTCAAGCATAGTATACCGAGTCTCGCAGTCGGTAAATTTCTTGCTCAAATAGTAAATGGCAGACTCTTTCCTTTTGGTTTCGTCTTGTTGGCTAAGCACACAACCCATGGAGTCTTCCAAGACTGTTAGGTATATGATCAGTGATCTTCCTTCCACTAGAGGTGATAGAATCAGTGGGTTCAACAGGTATTCCTTGATACTGTCGAAGGCGGTTTGGAAGTCTTCTGTCCAAACGCAGTCCTAATTCTTTTTGAGTAATTTGAAGATTGGCGCACATGTCACGGTCATGAGGAATATAAATCTGGAAATGTAATTCAAACGCCCCAGGAATCCCCTTACTTGTTTTTCAATCTTTGCAGAATGCATTTCTTAAATGACCTTGACCTTGTCAGGATCAACCTCAATTCCCTTCTGGCTGACGATGAATCCTAGCAGTTTCCCTGAGCGGACACCGAATGTGCACTTGTTGGGATTCAAGCGGAGCTTCTGTTTTCTCAGACGCTCGAATAGTTTTGACAGGTGGGTCACATGCTCCTCCTCTGTTTTGGATTTGGCAATCATATCATCGACATATACTTCTATTTCTTTGTGTATCATGTAATGGAACAGAGTAGTCATGGCCCTTTGATAGGTTGCCCCGGCGTTCTTCAAACCGAACGGCATTACCTTGTAACAAAAAGTACCCCATGGGGTGATGAACGAAGTTTTCTCCATATCTTTCGGCGCCATTTTTATTTTATTATAGCCCGAGAATCCATCCATGAAGGAGAATACTTTGTACTTTGTTGTACTGTCAACCAGCATGTCTATGTGTGGTAAGGGAAAGTCATCCTTTGGACTTGCTTTGCTCAGATCCCTGTAATCTACACACATTCTGACCTTTCCATCCTTTTTTGGAACTGGCACGATGTTGGCTAACCATTGAGGATATTCTGATGTGGTGAGAAAACCCGCATCAATCTGTTTCTGCACTTCCTCTTTGATTATGATGGCCATGTCTGGATGAGTCCGTCTCAACCTTTGTTTTATCGGCAGACAATCTGACCTTAACGGTAGATGATGTTCCACGATGCTGGTATCTAACCCTGGCATGTCCTAGTAGGACCAAGCAAATACATCGGGAAACTCTTTGAGAAGCTTTATCAAACTTTCTTTGACAGTTGGACTGAGCAGTGCCCCAATCTTGACTTCTTTTCTCTCTTCTTCTGAACCTAAGTTGACCGTTTCCAATGGCTCTGTGTGAGGTTCAATGGACCTTTCCTCTTGTCTGGGTAATCGGGAGATCTCTTCTGGAATTTCTTCATCATATTCTTCTCCAACCTCAAATACCGGGAATTCAAAGTTGGGAGAAGGCATTGAATCGTATGTTTCAATGGGGTTTAAAACAAGCAATCTGCATGACGTGATGATTTGTTTTTTAGAAGAGATAAAGAGAATGCAAGAGTGTGTGTAGTGTATTTTCTGAAAAACTGCTTGTTTTTATTATTTGAGTTGTTTTTAGGATTACCATTTTCTGAAAAAGCGAAAAGAGAAAACAACAATAAATGTTGAAATTACAGAACGATGTTATTTTTATTTATGTTCTTGTCGATTCTTGAAACTACAGCCCTATAAAAAAAAACTCTGTCGCTTTGGGCAAAGCGAAGAGGTACATTTACAGAAAGTGGGCCCTATAAAAACATCCGTTTCACCTGGGCAAGGTGAAAGGTTAAGATAAAGACGGCAACCCATTGGCAGCGAACTCCTCGGTGAATCACAAAGTCTGGTACTTTCCTTCTTAATTTGTCTTCATAAATAACGCTGATTTCTGGTGGAGCTGGATCAATAGAATCTATCTCCTAGGCAGAGTTGTCATAGGAGGATTCTTTAGCTGTATCTTGCACAATGTTTGCATTCTCAGGTATATTTCCCATCCAGTTGGCTGGATGTCTTCGAGCCTGATACGAGAGCTTTCGAGAGCGGTGTACTTAACCATAAAGTCGTATTTTCCACTCGGTTGTCGTAAAGTGTCCCATACTTCCTTGGAACTAGAGGAGTCATCCCTTTCGATGACGTGGACCTTGGGAAAAGCATAGTTGAGGAACTCTTGTCTTGCATTCCTCGCAAATTCATCATTATACTGGATATCTTCATAATGCCCTGAGTAATGATCCCATGATTCTGTGGGGATGCAGGTATTCTTTTCAATGATGCTCAGCTGATATGCATCGTTCGGCTGACTCTTTTGCCCCCAAGTCTTCTGGGTACGGCTGCCAGATAGGCAGACCATCCATTGGGCCATAATAGTCATAGTCAAAGTTGTTTTTATCAGAGTGTCCTCCTCTAATGAGTTTGGTGGAGCACGACATCCTTCTGGATCACAATCTCCGTATATCATTTTGACGTCTGATCTTGGTATATATCTGAGACACTGTGCGGGATAGCAAAATGGCGTAGGCACCTCTCCCTGAGACATATAACCGTCTTCGTTAAGATAGGACTTCCATTCTTCATCTGTATCAGAGGAATCACCCTCGTTGATGGTATGTACTTCTTGAGATATTGGGTGAAGGAAACCTCCACTGTGGAAGAAGTTCTGAATGGGATGAAAACTTTCATCTTAAGTAGCAGTCTGGGTACAAGTTGAGGAAAAACCAAGACCTTTCTTTGTCTTATTGTCAGTAGGAATGACAAGTTGTCCCCATCCATTTGCATTGTTACTTTTGATTACTTCGAGAGCATCTTTGTACGAGGAAATTGATGTTCATTTTTCTGACTGGTTGTCGTTGCTCACCGAAAGTGCTTGGAACTGGGTTCCAACAACCTCCTCTGGTTCTACACAAGTGGACGACGATAAGTTGCTCACCATCAAGGCTTGCTCTCCGCAGACTATGACTAGTTGGTCATTCTTGACGAACTTCAGCTTTTGGTGAAGTGTCGAAGTGACTTCCCCAGCCTCGTGTATCCAAGGTCTTCCTCACAAACAGCTGTATGCTGCCCGGATGTCCATGACCTGGAAAGTGACTTGGAAAGTGTGAGGACCGATAGTTATGGGAAGGTCGACTTCGCAGATAACTGTTTTTCGGGACCCATCAAATGCTTTAATGATGACCTCGCTGCCTCTCATCGGAGATCCTTTATATGATAGTCGCATTAGAGTAGACTTCAGCATAACATTTAGAGCTGATCCGATGTCTACCAGTACGCTGGCTAAAGCATCGTCCTGGCAGTTGATTGTAATATTGAGTGCCATATTATGATTCTGGCCCTCTTCCGACAGTTCCTCATCACTAAATCCCAAGTTTTTGCTAGAAGTGATGTTCGAGATGATGCTGTCGAATTGTCTTATTGTTACATCTTGTTCCATAAAGGCTTGCTCTAAGACTTTCTGTAGAGCTTCCCTGTGAGCTTCGGAACTGAATAAAAGAGATAACACGGAGATTTTTGAAGGAGTTTGCAACAGTTGATCAACAATGTTGTATTCACTCTTCTAAATGAGCTTCAGCATCTCATCGTTGTTCTTTGAAAGGTCGGGACTACTCGATTGACCGACTGGTTGATCAGGAACTTCTGTTTGAGGTTCCTTTTCTTTGTTGGGTTCTCCAACTCCTCTGTTGAAGATTCGACCGCTCCGTGTTACACAACTGATGTCTGCAATATTCACAACGGAGGGTAATGGAACTTCCTTTCCATTCTCAATTGTTGTTGCACCGTACTTGTAAGGGATAGCCTTATCGGACTTGTACGACACTGGTCCCGGCAGATAGATAACTACAGGGGCCTTCTGATTTTTTTGACTATCATAGCCGGCCTCAATTGGTTCGAGGTTGAGAATTTTTCCACTATCAAGAGGAACTCTTGATTCATGGAGTAAAGGGATTATGGCACACACATCTTTGGCCATTTCTCGTTTAGGGATCAAGACAACTTATTTGCCTTAATTAGGATGATAGTCCGACATTGAACCAGAGCTTGACCATGGTTGAATCTCTTTGTGGTCCAACTTACTTTGAAGGGCTACTCGCACGAGGTAGCATCCTTGATTATTCTCTGAGCAAACTCTACAGCGCTCATAGTTGTGTGGTGGCACCCGACCACATCCGCTCTATATGTAGTGTAACCTTACTAGATCTGTCTCCATTGATCGAACATCCTGACTTTGATGCCTAGTAGGGTTCCCGTCAGTCATGCTGACTTGTTGCGTGTCTTCATCTAGATAGATCGGAAGCCACCAGTGGTTCAACAAGTGTTGAAGTGTTCTTTGAACGAGTGGACATCCTTGGTCATTCCCACGACACACCTTACAGTTCTGATAATCATGCGAAGTCAGAAAACCGAGCTGGACTTGCTTAGCGTGTAATTCCACCAATCTGGTATTCATCAAGCGAATATCAAATATTTGAATCATATTCACTTGGTACTGACTTCTATCGCGGTAATCCTGAATCCATCCAAGATCCATCTGATGCTGGAGGGCCTTTTGTACAAAAGAGCATCCCTGATTATTTACCGAGCATGTCAGACAGGAATCGTAATCGTGTCATGGCAGATTATGATGTTGGCTTCACCTTGAGTGCATTGCCACCAAGTTGACATTCATTGCTAGAATGTTGTGGTTTTGAATGATGTTGGAATTCGTATAAGTCATGTTGACCTCACAAATTCGGTGATCTTGGATACATCCGAGATCCATCTGTTCCTGTAGAGCGGATTGCACCGTAGAACATCCTTGATTGTCTTTAGAGCAGGTATCACACTGATGATAGTTATGAGATGGCACATGCCTGTACCCGCTCTGTTTACAATGCATCTTGACCAGGTTGGTTCCCAATAAGAGTACATCATGAATTTGATAGTTGTGCTTAGACTCTTCTTGTATCAAATTTACCGAAGCTTTCTCGCGTTGAGGCAACGGGTTCGTCTGGAGATTAGGATTTGTATCCTTGAAGGATAAGACCCCATTCCTAACAAGCTTCTGTACATCGGATTTGAAGCCAAGACAGTTTTCTATGTTATGCCCTGGCCCTCCTTGATGATAAGGGAAAGTCTGATCCGCCTTGAACCAAAAAGGGGGATTCTCCGCTATCGTAAGGGAAGCCCTGGTTTGGACATTCCCTTTGACCAGTAGTAATGGAAACAGTTCTGCATACAACATTGGTATAGGGTTGTTCTGCGTACAACATTGGTATTGTGGCCGCGTTGTACGGTTGTTGTCGTACTGAGGACGAGCCTGCTGAAGAGGCTGTTGTGTCCTTTGCTGATATTGTTGTTGATTCGGTTGGCTCTGAGCAACCTGAGGTTGATACGTAGAAACAGGCGCAGGGTTAATAGTAGGAGTTACAGCTGCTACTGGTTGGTATCGTCGCCTTTACTTTTCGAGAGAGATATTACCAATATCTTGCTCTTTTTTCTTAGGGAGAGCACTACCATATCTTTTGGTATTACTTGATGGTCCAGCATCTTTTACTAACCGTCTTTCTAGGACTACTTCCTCCAGATGTACTCCCATGCCCACAATCTCAGTGAAGTCACTGGGCGCACTGGCGACCATTCTGTCGTAGTAAAATGAGCTCAAGGTTTTTAAGAAGATCTTTGTCATCTCCTTTTCCTCAAGAGGTGGACAAATTTGGGCGGCAATTTCACGCCATCTCTGAACATATTCCTTAAAGGTTTCCTTATCCTTCTGTGACATTGCTCTAAGTTGATCTCTGTCTGGTGCCATGTCCAGGTTATACTTATATTGTTGAACAAAGGCGGCGCCAAGATCTCTGAAAGTGACGATCTTAGTGCGGTTTAAACCCATGTACCATTTGAGTGCGGCACCGGCTAAACTATCTTGGAAATAGTGGATTATAAGATGTTGGTTCTCTGTCTGAGTTGACATCTTTTGAGCGTACATCACCAAATGGCTTTGAGGGCAAGAGTTACCCTTGTACTTTTCAAATTCGGGCATCTTGAATTTGTGCGGAACTTTCACATTAGGGACCAAATAAAGGTCTGTCGCGTCCTTTCCAAATAGATCCTGAACGCGAATGGCTTGCAGTTTCTTCTGCATTTCCAGGAATTGCTCCTGGAACTCATTCATTCTGTCGTACATATTTTCGTTTCCACCAGACGGTATTTGTGGAATCTGCCCTTCCGGGACAGTGTGTACCACGGCTGGTGGTATAGTCATTACAACAGTGACTCTTGGTGCTTCCCTCTCCCGAAGTTTATAACCTTCAGGAGTTGCTGTCATGCCCCTTGCATCTTCGCTTTCCAGAAGTTTGTAACCTTCGGTCCCAGCGGCTCCTGTTGCAGTTTCCAGATCTTCCGTGATCGGCGGGATATATCCTTTTGGGATATAGTTAATAGGCATGCCCCAGGGACGATCTTTAGGCATGTTGTACAGAGGATCATACTTTTCCACTATAGGTGTCGATGTGATCTCTGAGATCACAGTCCTTTGTACCTGGGCTGCCGCCAGAGCTTGCATGTCATTGTGAAGTTTCCTCAGATCTTCTTTCAGAGCGTCGAGTTCTTCTCTTAACTCTCTGTTCTCTTCCTCGAGATTATCCATTTTCTTTTGTCGATTGGCCCGAGTGTTGTACGAATGAGACAGTTTGACTCTAGAATCGAGACACAAATGTGAGATTCGTAGGGAAGAAGAATACGTTATGTGAGAATGATGAATGATATGCAGTGATTATATTAATAATTTTTTTGTTTAATCAAAAGAAACATCAACAATTGGATTGCAAATATCAAACAATGGGAAAACCCCGTTTTATTGAATTCAAAGATTGCGGAAATGGAAATACAGTAATTTACAAAGTGTTGTAAAAGAAAATGTCTAAACTTATGGATCCTGAGTCCTCTCTTAGGAGAACTCAGGTGCTGGTTCTGGTACTTTACTTTTCTTTAACCGGGGCTCTTGAGCCGTTGTCGGGTTGTCATTCCTTTGCCAAGTGAAAGGAGCGAGCAAGTTCCTCTGGTCATCTTGATTTTCTACAGCATGTTGCTCTAAAATCTCGATCAGAGCATCTTTTTCTTTTAACAGTTGTTGTATCTTGTTACACTCCACACTGAGAATACGGTACTTGTTCTTCCAAGACTTCTTCTCCTGTTGAACTTTGCTGAGAGTGACCTGGAGTTTTTCCATATCAGACATAAAATAAAGGACAGATTACTTTAAACGAAGAAATTCTTGACGAGGGTAAGGCATCCTCAGCTTGAGAGCTTTAGTTTGTACCCAGTGGAGATAAGGTTCCACAGAGACATAGTCTGGTTTTCCTAGAGACTCTCTTCCTTTCCTGTGAACGTGTTTCCAGGCATGCACTATTTCTGTCTTTAGTGCTCTGTCATTTTCCCCTTCCTTGAAGAAAAGACCTTTCAGATGAACATTACGCGGGACATGTCTCATCGGGTATCCAAATTGAAGACGAACTAAAACTGGATGATAATTGATTCCTCCTTTAATTCCTATGAGGGGTACATTAGGGAAGTTTCCACAATAGTCAATGATTCTTATCCCATCATAGATTTGATTGTACCAATCGATGTCAGAGTTGGTAAGAGACCTGATTCTCTGCGACCAACATAAAGTACTCTTATGATCCCAAAATGCAGTAGACTTAGGTAAATGGAAAGTAAATCATTTGTATAGCAGGGGTACGCAGCATGTGATCATTCCTCCGCTGTACAAATTCCTTAGGTGTATAGAATGATAAGCATCTGCGAGCAAGGTCGGTACATGGTTTCCAATAAGAAAAATCTTAATGGCATTGATATCGACAAAGTCATCGATGTTGGGAAACAGAAATAACCCGCAGGTGAGCAAAACAAAGATGCTCTCGAAAGCAGTCACGTTCCCTATACTAGAAAAGTACATAGCCTTCTTTATCAAAAACTTGGCTGGTAAACCTTGGATTCCACCCTTAATGGTCATGTGAGTCCTGACTTCTGACTTGTCCAAATAGATTGCTCTTGCAATGATTTGATCCTTTGGAATTTCTTTTAGTCCAGAAAAGGAAGTTGGGTCAGTAATGGATAAATCAGTCAGGTGAGAGTACTCCTCCAGTGTTGGTGCCAGTTGGTAATCCAGGAATGTAAAACAGCGATAGACTGGATCGTAGAACTGGATTAGCGTAGCCAAGATTCCTTCAATTACATGGACCCTTAACAAAGACAGTAGTCCTCCGTACTTAGCTCTGAAAGCATCAGGGTTGGTGACCATCCTTGCCAACCCTCTCAAATCCTCTAGTTTTGGAACCTTGAAGGTATACTTGTGAGTCTTCCTTCTACCGAAATCCATAACGCAATCTTTCTCTCTGATATTTGCAATCATTGTCTTAGTTTAATTTGAAAAAGAGAGACTAGAAGAGAAAATTATTCTTTGTTTTAAAGTTTTTTAATGAAATGAATGCATGAATGCAGCACACAAAAACATAGAAAAAACATGGGGTTAAAGGTTCGGTGTCATGAAGTCATGGCTCTACCCATCCCCAAATGTTGTACTGGTGATTTTTTGTACTTGTCCTCAAAATCATTGACCCCTCTTGGGATAACAACAACAGGCTGGTTCACTCGAGCGAGATGCAGTATCTTAGAGTAATCTCAAATGAGGGTAGTATCGCGTGACAAATATTTCCGATAGCTTCCGCACTAGAAAATAATAACATGGTCTCAACCTACTAAATCCTCAGTTTCATAGACACCATAATCAAACAATCTTCTTTCAACAATCGAAGTCGTATTGGTATTGAATCCGCAAAGGGTATCTCCACTGATTCGATGGTCTACCGGGGTCTCTAATTTGGGAGTCACTCCCTGTAAGATTACCCGTCTAATGCCATCACTTATCTTAGGTGTCACTCAAACTTTCCAGATGCGGCATCACCCGCAGTCCCGTTAGCAGAAAAATAAACACGGATATCAATTAGGAAAAGCGATATATATATATATATATATATATATATATATATATATATATTCATTCCTAAAACTAACAACCTAGACCTGTTAAGAGCTATAATCCTAGTCCTAACAGACAATGACTCCCCAGCAGAGTCGCCATTTTTCTGTAGCGAGCAATTTTTGTCGGTGACGCGACCACCTTATCGCTGAGTTTTCCTCACCGCAATGGTAGGAGGGGGTGCTACTTTCTGATTTCTTATTTATCCGATGAAGCTGAAAGGGAAAGGGAAGCTATCTAAAACTAACCTTGCACACAGATGTTTAATTGAACAAACGCTTTAAAGAGATTGAGGGTCCGAGGTCAGGTTATACATTGGGGAGTTGTCAATTACCCATCCTATATGTGGTTATCCACAGGATATTAGCTTTAGGTTTCTCTTTATACTTGATGGTGTTTATTCGTTAATGGGTTGGGAAAGTTTCTTGGGAAATATGAGTGAGTGAGTGAGTTTTTGTTGATGTTCGGGTGTTTTTGGTAAGGAACTGGACCTAAGTTTTGATCGATATGAAGGTATTGGACCTAGAGATTTTGATTAGTATGCTCGCTAAGATTTTGCAGTCTTATGCCTACGTATTCCCGTTTAAATGAAACAGGGAAATAAGAGCAATCGTAGTTCCTCCTATTCTAAGGGAGGAAAAAGATGTTTTGGTGTCTTGTTCAAAGCCCAAGATTGAAGCTAAAGGGGTATTTGTGTCTTGTTCAAAGCCCAAGATTGAAGCTAAAAGGTTTGACTGAGAGAGAACTTGTCATCTCTAAAGGGAGACATCTGGTTTGTTTATCCCAACTATTGGGTGACTGTTTATAAAGGAGGATTACTTTAACTGGGATATGTGAATCCAGCAATGCCATAATTTCCTTTATAGGGGATGTTGATTTTTGTGTGCCTTGATCAAAGCCCAAGGTTGAAGCTAAGAAGTTGATTGACTCCACTGGGGAAGTCTTTATACAAAGCCTAAGAGGAGGCTGGATAAGTCTGACTCAACAAGAGAGTGTTTATGTGTCTTGTACAAGGCCCAAGATTTAGGCAAAAAAGAGGCCGGCTCTTTGGGGAATATCATTATACAAAGCCTAAGAGGAGGCTAAAAGTTTGACTTTTCAGGGGGAAATGTTCTATCTGTCTTGTTTAAAGCCCAAGATTGAGGTTAAAAAGGGATTTTGACTCCGCCGGGGAGGTTTGTATGTGTCTAGTAAAAAGCCCAAGATTGAGACTGAAATGGGAAACTTAACTGACTCTGGTGAGGGTATTTTTATGTGTCTTGCACAAAGCCCAAGATTGAGGCTGAAATGAGTTTGACTCTGCTTGGGAAATCATTCCTTAAAACCTAAATGAAGGCTGGGAGGAAATGGCTCCGCTGGGGAAAATATCTGTCCCAAGCTTAAGAGATGGAGATTTATGTCTTGTACAAAGCCCAAGATTGAGGCTAAAAGGGTTTGACTCAACAAGAAAGTGCTTTTATCTATCCTGTACAAAGCCCAGGATTGTGGCTGAACAAGCTGGAGAAAGAATTCTACACAGCTTAAGAGGAGGCTATCTCCTGCTAGGGGAAATCAGTATACAAAGCCTAAGAGGAGGCTGGAAAAGCTTGACTCAACAAGAGAGTGTTTTTATTTGTACTGTACAACGCCCAGGATTGAGGCTAAAAAGGGTTGACTCAACAAGAGAGTGCTAAAAGGTGATTGACTCAACAAGAGAGTCTGAAAAGTTTGATGGACTCAACAAGAGAGTCTGGAAAAGTGATTGACTCAACAAGAGAGTCTGAAAGGGTGATTGACTCAACAAGAGAGTCTGAAAAGGTTAGCTCTACTGGGGAGAATCATTGTACAAAGACCAAGAGGAGGCTAACTTTCTGCTAGGGATTATTGAGATCCCTAGGCAGTTCCGAGTGGGGAATTAACTCTTGCTAAGGTTTACAGAAGAGTTGAAGTATCAGAGACCTTGAGGTTCTGATTTGGGATTTTTAGGAGAGAGACTGGGTTTTAGAACCCATGGGTTTTAACTCAGCTGAAGATTTATCCAAAATGATCGGGGTTTCTTCCTATGTTTATAGGGAACTTGAGAATGTCTTTGAGACTCAAGGGGATTCACACTGTTCGAGTCTACTGGTGTGGAAGATTTTTATCTTTTATATGCTGCCCAAGAGGAGGCAAAGGGTATTAAGGGATGAGAATCAACCCTAAATTGGTCTGAGATTTGACACTGGAAAGGCTGCCCTAGCAAAGTGTCATACCCCAAATTTTGACCACTAAGATTTCCCTTCAACTTGTCTAACCTCTCAAACATCCATAAAGGATCAAGAGGACTCCCACTTCAAGGATTAAGCACAAGGCTGCTCCCTTCTAGGTGGATCAAGCCTCAAGATCGCCAGTGTTACCAAATTAGGGTTTTGGTCGACCAGGGCCTCCAGATGGAAATTTTCCTCTGGGCATGAGCCAATGCTTCAAAGCATAACCTAATATGCTCCATGGGACATCATGGACTCAATCATCAAGTCAATTTAACCTCAGGGGATGCATTCACGAAAAATCAGGAATTAGGGTTTCTTGACCTAATTCACCCCTAAGTTGAATTTTGGGACAAATCATGAGCCAAGACCTCAAGAGAGGATTTGAGGGTCTCTAATAAACCACATTGATCCATTTGCAACAATGGATTGATCCAAGAAGCTTGATTCCCAAGTTTCAGTTTCATCTGAACCACAATTAGGGTTTTCAGGAAAAAGTTAACAATGCCTTTGACTTTTGACCAGGACATGCTCCCAAACCCTAGGACATGATTCAATACACCCTATAACACCTATGAAATCAATCCATCAAGTTTGATTTAGGTCAAGGACTTGATTTCATAGAGGATCGCACAGTTTGGAATTCATCTGACAAAAAGTCAACTGTGCACAAAAGTCAACTTTGACTTTTTGAGATTTTCACAATTATGGTTCTTTGACCCTAAAATGATGTTAATGTGTGATTGGAATCAACATTCATCAAGAAAAATCAAGAAAAGTGGGATAACTTGTAAAAGGGGTAACCATAAAAACTTAGAAATTTTTCTAAGTTATGAAATAAAGTGGCTACGGTACCAACTTTGGAGGATCATAACTCCTAAACAACAAGGTCATTTTTCGACATCCAAAGCTGGATTTGTAGCCCTCATGGCCCTCTACAAAAGCTTCAACTACACCTCATTCCAATTCATCATGGATTTTGAGTTATGGAATGATCAAAATGGTTGAAAACATGAAATGCCACTTTTTCCAACACTTAGTGAAATTTTCACTAAGTCAGAATCTGCCTTCACTTTTTTCCAAATGTAGGGGCATTTTTCACTTGGATCCAAAAAGTATCAAAACCAACTATGATCAAACAGTTGTTGTATCATATATGGGCTTTCGAAAATGGCCAAGAACTCCATCAGATTCCACTTGAGCCATGAGATATGACAATGGCAATATGCCTTGCTGAAAACTGTCAAAGCAAGACATATTTGTGCATTTTGCTCGATTTGCCCAAATTTTGCAAAAGGCAAGCAACTCTACCCATCTGAACACCTCAAGAGGGGACCAAGGAGGAACCAACTCTGATCCCAAGCCTCCCAAGTCTTTGGAACCAAAAATAGCATGCCAAACCTAGAAATGCCTAAAAGAGGGACAAGACTCTAATTTTGGATTGGAGCATTTAATGGATGCACCAAGGTGGCATGGACTGAGCCATTCCCAACTGAATTCAGTCAAGACTTATCCAAGACCAAGGGGACCAGCAGCCTATGCCCTAACCTCTAGTCAATGGCTAGAGGAGACTTGGATTCTCATTGCTCAACATTGGCCAAACCTATGCAGCAGTTGCCATTCACTATTCCTTGCAAAACAAACTTGCTCTACTATAAATAGAGCTCAATTGTGATCAGTTTGAGTACACCAAAGCCATCAAACAGATGTTTTCCTCAAAATCTCTTCTTTCACTCCAATTTTGCCTTCTAAGGAAAGTCACTATCGGGTTTTGAGTTTGAGAGCAATTCCAATCAAACCAATCACACACACACACCTCATAAACATCATATAGAAGTGATCCAAACACTCACATAACATCTGGAACACCAAAATCACAAAATCACCAGCCATCTGCACAAGCCTTTGACTGATTTGCAGTTGAGGTACCAAATCAAGTTCCAGCTCAATTCAATCCACTCCAAGCATCCAGACACACTCCATAGCACCTAGGGAAGCTGTCCATATCCTTGGAACCAAGCTGCAACACCTCTAACACAAAACACGATAACCAGCTGCAAGAGGTAAGCATGAGCTCTTCTAACTCTATGATCCATGCATTTTTTGCTGCACAATAATTTGGCCATATGCTCATAATCATGCATAGAGTGTTTTCCCTCAATCAATTGCTTTGTTTGAATCGTGTATGGAATTTCTGAACCTTCATGCAGAATTTAGGGTTCTTGAGGTTTCTCTTTGATTTCTTATTCCATGCTTAAAATAAATGAAATTAAAGACCATAGACATGATCGTGAGGTTGAAACGAGTAGATTGAAATGTAGATTGCATGATATAATCAAGTATTCAGTGAGATTGGATAGAAAACGCAAATATGTAGAAACAAAGGGTGGCGCGTGTTCTTGCCATGTTCTTGGCGCCATTTTCAAACATTTGAATTTTTGAATTTTTGTGATTTTATTTAATTGATTCAAAAATTAATTTCTCTCTGAGTTTTAATGATTTTGAGTTGATTCTTTTTTTAATAATTCACAAAAATGTTTAAATATTTTATTTTCCCAAAAAATCCCAACAATATTATTTATTTCATATAATTAATATTTTTGTAAAGAATTAATATTTTAATTGTTTTTTACATTTAAAATATTTTCTCCCTCTTGATTTTTTAAATCTTAGTGATTTCCAATCATTTTGTGGATAAAAACCTGATTTTTGAAACATTAATCCAAGATCACAATTTGTTTTCCACATGTTAAACAATTTTGGTCATTTTAATTGAATTTTGTATTCAATTAAAATACATTTTGAAAAAAAATTAGGTTTTTTGATTAATTCAACCCTCATCGAACTTTTTCAAACTCTTTGGGCCTCTTGGTGGTGTGTAAGACCCAACCCTTTGTAAATACCAAAATTTTGGGCCTCAGTGTATTGTATAAGTCCCGATATCGTCAAAAGGTTCGGCACGATCGTCTCCTTTTTAACAAAAATCAACTGGGCCTCTCCTTGAGCTGTAAGCCCCATCACTTGTACAAGAATCAATCATTGGGCCTCTAGTAGAGTGTAAGACGCAATCCCCTTTTAACCAAAACAATTTTGGGCCTTAGGCATTGTATAAGTCCCCCTGCATTAAAAGAAAATCTCTGCACGATCGCCAATTCAAAAACAAACCCTGGGCCTCTCCTTGAGCTGTAAGCCCCACCACTTGTAAGAGAATAAACCTTTGGGCCTCTTGAGAGAGTGTAAGACCCATCCCCTTGTATAGAAAACCTTTTTGGGCCTCAGTCACTTGTATAAGTCCCTCTGTACAATTTCAAAACAACAGTGCAATCACTGATAAAACTTTGGGCCTCTCCTTGAGTTGTAAGCCCCAACAATCTTTTCAAAGCACTTTCTCCTTTGATTTTGAATATAATATTGTTATCAAAGCTTTCTTTGTTGAACAATTAACCAAACAGCATGGAAGCTCTACAATCGAGTAAGTGTTTACCCGCTTTCTGTATCCGCTTTCATATATATAACTGTATTGTGGGGCTGATCACTGTAAGTCTTCTTTCACAAACTCTTATATACCTATCAAATATCCACTGTGTAATACTAGTATAGTTATTTAGAGTTTTCCCCGGCAACTACGTCTAGCACTAGGTAAAGCCTTGTTGGTCACTCTTAAATACAAACAAAACTAGATCCCCATAGGATTAGCAGACACAGTCTTCCCTCCTCTTAGGGTTAAACAATATGGAGACGTGAAAGGCAGCATTCTCGGTGAACCCTTTTTCAGACTGTCACTCTTGGAAATCGTCAAAGAGACTCTACTCCCCAGAGTTGATCTATTCTCCGTGAATAGCATCTCTTGAGTTTCTTCCAAATTCTCAGACTTTCCTGGCTTGATCTATACTCAGTGAATAGCATGTCTTGAACTTCTCGAGGTTTGGGGATCCACAGGCTTCCTAAAAGCATCCCCGCCTCCTCTTGGGCGTTGTACAAGGACTCTTCGGCTTCTTAAAAGTGTTCATGCCTCCTCTTGGGCTTAGTACAAAGACTCAGATACCTCTACAGGTATAGGAACAGAACCTAGTCATCAATTTTCTAGAGCTGTCTTTCTGAGTCAAGTATCAGACCTGTTAATTGGTTGACCTTCATCCCTTAACATACCAGCCTTCTCTTGGGCATTATATAAAGATCATTCGCTATCTGAGAATCAACTTCTCAAAACACCTGTAGAGTTGGACAGTCTCAATACCCTTTGGATTTCCCCTTTCCTTAAAGAACAGGAAATAACCCTGATCCTCTGATCGGTACCAAAGCACAATAATACCTTTAATTGTTCCCTTTATAAGAACTGATTTTCTCTTTTATCCAACATACTGGACCTGTCACTAAATAGAAACAGTCGCCAACGGATAGCCTCCTCTTAGGCTTTGTATAATGATCATTTCCTCAGGAAAGTTAGCCTCCTCTTGGGCTTTGTACAATGATTCTCCCCAGCGGAGCTAACCTTTTCAGACTCTCTTGTTGAGTCAAACCTTTTAGCCTCCATCTCGGGCTTCGTACGAGATAAAAATCACTCTCTTGTTGAGTATAAAGGACTCTCTTGTTGAGTTAAATCCCTTTTTGTCTCCATCTCGGGCTTCGTACGAGATAAAAATCACTCTCTTGTTGAGTATAAAAGACTCTCTTATTGAGCCAAACCCATTTTCAGCCTCCATCTCGGGCTTCGTACGAGATACGAAATCACTCTCTTGTTGAGTATAAAAGACTCTCTTGTTGAGTCAATCCCTTTTAGCCTCCGTCTTGGGCTTCGTACAAAACACATGCAAAAAGACTCTCTTGTTGAGTCAACCCTTTTAACCTCTCTCTCGGGCATCGTACGAGATACATAAAAGCACCCTCTTGTTGGGTCAATAGCCTCCTCTTAGGCTTTGTATAAAGAAAACCCCGATTGAGTCAATCAACCTTTTAGCATCAAAGCTGTGCCTTGTTCATAGCATACAAACATCAACAACTCCCCTTTAGAGATGACAAATTCTCTCTAAAGTCAAAACCCTTTAGCTTCACATCTAGACCCTTCAGCTTCACATCTTGGGCTTTGAACAAGATACAAACCACCTTTAGCTTCACATCTTGGGCTTTGAACAAGACACCAAAACAACTTTTCCTCCCATAGAATAGGAGGAACTACGATCGCTCTGATTTCCCTGTTTTGTCAAACGGGAATACATAGGCATAAGATTGAAAAAATCTTAGCGAGCACACTAATCAAAAACCCAAATCCCATACCTTCACACATCAATCGAAAAGCATCAGACCTAACATCCTACCGATAGCCTAGACACTGTTTTTAACAAAATAACCTAAGAGAGACCCACAATCTTTGTAGCATCTGTAAACTAACAGTCGTCTGTTTAAACTCAGTATGCAAACAGGGTTAATTGGAGACATCTATTTCCCTTCCTTTATAAGATTCAATAGGATAAAAAATGAATCGAGCTGTAGTACCCCAAAGCGATAGTGCTTCGCAACCACACAAAAACTCGCGCTACAGAAAAATGGCGACTCTGCTGGGGAGAATTTATACAGAGATCTTGTTCTCTTCCCATCTCTTAGGTAGAAAACCCTAAATTCATGTCACAGAAATGATAGCTCGGCTGGGGAGTCATTGCCTGTATAGGATCATAAGACTAGAGGTCTAAGAGGATTAAAACAAAAAAATATATACTGCTTTTCCTACTTGATATATGTGTTTATTTTTCTGCTAATGGGAATGCGTGTGATGCTGCATGTGGAAAGATTGAGTATACACCTAAGATAGGTGATGGCAATGCGGGTAATCTTACTGGGAGTGAATTCCAGTTAAGAGCCCTCGATCGACCATCAAACTCAGTGGAGACTCCCTTTGCAGATACATTGCCTATACGACTTCGGTTGTTGAAAGTAGTGTGGTCGACTGGGTTATCTGAGAAGCTGGGGTTTTTAGCAGACTTGAGCCATTTTGTAGTGTGGAAGCTATCAGAAATAGTTGTCACGCGATACTACCCTCATCTGAGATCACTCTAGGATACATTAGCTCGCTGGCGATCCGCTTGCTGTTGTTATCCCATAGGGGTCAATGATTTTGCAGACAGGTACAAAAAATCATCAGTATAAACCTTTGGGGGGGGGGGAGGTAGAGCCTTGACTTCATGACACCGGCCCTTTGACCCCATGTTTTTTCTATGTTTTTGTGTGTTGCATTCATACATTCATTTAAAAAACATTCAAACAAAGAAAATCTTCTCTTCTAGTGTCTCTTTTTCAAATTAAACTAAGACAATGATTGCAAATATCAGAGAAAAGAGATTGCGCTAATGGATTTTGGTAGAAGGAAAACTCATAAGTACACCTTCAAGGTTCCAAAGTTAGAGGATTTTAGAGGTTTGGCAAGGATGATCACCAACCACGAGGCTTTCAGAGCCAAGTATGGAGGACTGCTGTCCTTGTTAAGGGTCCATGTAATCGAAGGAATCATGTCCACGCTAATCCAGTTCTACGATCTGGTCTATCACTGTTTCACATTCCCGGACTATCAGCTTGCACCAACGCTGGAGGAGTATTCTCACCTGACTGATTTACATATCACTAATCATGTTCCTTTTTCGGGAATGGAAGAAATTCCAAAGGATCAGACCATTGCAAGAGCAATTTATTTGGACGAGTCAGAAGTCAGGACTCACATGACCACTATGGGTGGCATCCAAGGTTTGCCCACCCAGTTCTTGACAAAGAAAGCCCTGTACTTTGCCAGTATAGGGAACATGGCCGCTTTCGAGAGCATCTTTGTTTTGCTCACCTACGGGTTATTTTTGTTTCCCAACATTGATAATTTCGTAGACATCAATGCCATTAAGATTTTCCTGATTTGAAACCCTGTTCCAACCTTACTCGCGGATGCGTATCATTCGGTACACTTAAGGAATTTATACAGCGAAGGAATGATCACGTGATGTGTGCCCTTTCTTTACAAATGGTTCACTTCCCATTTGCCCAAGTCTGCTGCATTTTGGGATCAGAAGAATACTTTACATTGGCCACAGAGAGTCATGTCTCTTACCAACTCGGACATCGATTGGTACAATCGAATCTACGACGGGATCAGAATCATTGACCGTTGTGGAAATTTCCCAAATGTACCCCTTATAGGAACTAAGGGGGGAATCAACTATCATTCGGTGTTAGTTCGTTGTCAATTTGGATACCCAGTGAGGCATGTCCCGCGCAGTGCTCATCTAGAAGGTCTTTTCTTCAAAGAAGGAGAAAATGACAGGGCACTAAAAACGGAAATAGTGCACGCTTGGAAACACGTTCATAGGAAAGGACGTGAGTCTCTAGGAAAACCAGACTGTGTCTTGGTGGAGCCTTATCTCCACTGGGTACAAACTAGAGCTCTCAAGCTGAGGATGCCTTACCCTCGCCAGGAAGTTCTTCCATTAAGGGACTCTGCCCTTTATTTTATGTCTGAGACGGAAAAGCTTCAGGTTACTCTCAGCAAAGTTCAACAGGAGAAGAGGTCTTGGAGGAACAAGTACCATATTCTCAATGTGGAATGTAAGAAAATACAGCAGCTATTAAAAGAAAAAGATGCTCTGATTGAGATTTTAGAACAACATGCTGTAGAAAATCAGGATGACCAAAGGAATTTGCTCGCGCCTTTCACTTGGCAAAAGAATGACAACCCGACATCGGCCCAAGAGCCCCAGTCAAAGAAGAGGAAAGCACCAGAACCAGCACTTGAGCTCTCCTCAGAGAGGACTCAGGATCCATTAGTTTAGGTTTCCTTTTCCAGAACTTTGTAATCTACTGTATTTCCATTTCCGCAATCCTTCGAATTCAATAAAACGGGGTTTCCCCATTGGTTGATATTTGCAATCTAATTGTTGAAGTTTACTTTGAATAAACAAATTAATAATCATTGCATTCATCATTCTCATAAACGCATTCTTCTTACCTACGAATCTCATGTTTGCGTCTCGATTTGAGAGTCAAACTGTCTCATTCGTACAATACTCGGGCCAATCGTCAGAAAAATATGGATGATCTCGAGGAAGAGAACAGAGAGTTGAGAGAAGAGATCGACACTCTGAAAGAAGATCTGAGAAAGCTTCATAACGACATGCAATCTCTAGTAGAAGCTCAGATGCAACAACAAAGGACTGTGATCTCAGAGATCACATCGACGCCCATAGTGGAGAAGTCTGATCCTAGGTACAAAATGCCGAAAGATCGTCCCTGGGGCATGCGTATCAACTATATCCCAGAAGGATATGTTTCGTCGATCAATGAGGATCAGGGAACCGCAGCAGGAACCGATGGGCCTGAAGGTTACAAACTTCGGGAAAGCAAAGATGCCAGGGGCATGGCAACAACTCCTGAAGGTTACAAACTTCGGGAGACACCAAGAGTCTCTGCCATAATAACTATACCACCACCCGTGGTACACACTGTCCCGGAAGGACAAATTCCACAGATACATTCTGGTGGAAATGACATCATGTTCGACAGAATGAAAGAGTTCCAGGAACAGTTCCTGGAAATGCATAAAGAATTGCAAGCCCTTCGCGGTCAGGATCTATTTGGAAAGGACGCCGCGGACCTCTGCTTGGTCCCCAATGTGAAAGTTCCGCACAAGTTCCATGTGCCCGACTTTGAAAAATACAAGGGTAACTCTTGCCCTCAGAGTCACTTGGTGATGTACGTTAAGCGAATGTCAGCTCAGACAAAGAACCAGGAGCTACTGATTCACTACTTTCAGGATAGTTTAATCGGTGCCGCCTTAAAATGGTACATGGGGTTAAACTGCGCCACGATCGGTACATTCAGAGATCTTGGCGCTGCCTTCGTTCAGCAGTACAAATATAATCTGGACATGGTACCAGACAGAGAACAACTCAGATCGATGTCACAAAAGGACAAGGAAACCTTTAAGGAGTACACTCAGAGATGGCGTGAAATTGCCGCTCAGATTTCTCCACCTCTTGAGGAAAAAGAGATGACAAAGATCTTCTTAAAGACCTTGAGCTCATTTTACTATGACAGAATGGTTTCCAGTGCGCCTAGTGACTTCACCGAGATGGTGGGCATGGGAGTTCGTCTTGAGGAAGCTGTCCGGGAAGGACGTTTAGTTAAAGACGTTGGATCATCAAGTAGTACAAAACTATACGGTAGTGCTCTCCCTAAGAAAAAAGAGCAGGATATTGGGAATATCTCTCTCGGAAAGCAAAGGCGACGTTACTAACCAGTAGCAGCTGTAACTCCTGCTATCAACCCCGCGCCTATTCCTACGTATCAACCTCAGGTTGCGCAGAGCCAATCTAATCAACAGCAACTTCAGCAAAGGACACAACATCTTCTTCATTAGGCTCGTCCTCCATATAACAACAACCGTACAACGCGACCACCAGGGTTCGACCCTGTACCCATGTTGTACGCAGAACTGTTTCCGTTACTACTGGTCAAGGGGCACGTCCAAACCAAGGCTCCTCTTACAGTACCGGAAAATCTGCCTTTCTGGTTCAAAACGGACCAGACTTGTCCTAACCATCAAGGAGGACCAGGGCATAACATAAAAACTATCTCAATTTCAAATCCGATGTACAAAATCTTGTTAGGAGCGGAGTTTTATCTTTCAAAGATACGAATCCAAATGTTCTCACGAACCCGCTGCCTCAACACGAGAAAGCTGCAGTCAATTTGATAAAGGGAGAGTCTAACAACATCTATCAAATTCATGATGTACTCTTGTTAAGGGCCAACTTGGTCAAGATGCATTGTAGACAGAGTAGATATGGCCATGTGCCACCTCATAATTATCACCAGTATGATATCTGCTGTAAGAACAATTAGGGGTGTTCTGTGGTGCAATCAGCTCTACAGGAACAATTGGATCTCGGATGGATCCAAGAGCATCGAGTTCGTGGAGTCAACATGACCTATACGAATTCCAACATCATTCAAAACCACGACATCCATGCAATGAATTTCAACTTGGTGGCGATGCACTCAAGGCAAAGCCAGTATCATAATCTGCCACGACACGATTATAATTCCTGTCTGACTTGCTCGGTAAAGAAACAGGGATACTCTTTTGTACAAGAGACCCTCCAACTACAGATGGATCTTGGATGGATCCAGGACTATCTGATAAAAATCTTTATCAGATCAACATGATTCAAATATTTGATATTCGCCTGATGAATACCAGCTTGGTGGAGTTACATGCCAGGCAAGTCCAGCTCGGTTTTCTCACTTCGCATAATTATCAGAACTGTAAAGGATGCTGTGAGAGTAACCAAGGGTACGCTCTCGTTTAGAGAACTTACAACACTTGTTAAACCATTGGTGGCTTCTGATCTATCTAGACGAAGACACGCAATAAATCAGTGTGCTTAATGGAAACCGTACTCGGCGTCAAAGTCAAGATGTCTGATCTGTGAAAACAAACCTGGTAAGGTTACGTTGCATTCAAAGCGGGCGTGCCCAGGTGCCACCACATAACTATGAACGCTGTAGAGTCTGTTCGGAAAATAACCAAGGATACTACCTCGTGCGAGCAGCTCTTCAAGGTCAGTTGGATCGCAAAGAGATTCACCCATACCTAGCTTCGGGGTCCATTGACTGGACGCCAGACTACTTTGCTGATCAGATCAGAGACGTGGTTGTAATCTCTGACCCTGAGAGGAACAAGGATGTTTGTACCATCATCCCTCTACTGGACGAATCAAAGGTTCTTAGCCAAAAACTGATTGAAGTTGCTTATAAAAGTCAGAAAAATCAGAAGGCTCCTGTAGTGATCTATCTGCCAGGACCATTACCATATGAATCAGCTAAGGCGATCCATTACAAATACGGAGCAATGATAATTGAGAATGGAAAGGAAATTCCATTACCCTCCGTCGTGAATATTGCAGACATCAGTCGAGTAACACGGAGCAGTCGAATCTTCAACCGAGGAGTTGGAGAACATAACAAAGAAAAGGAACTTCTGACAGAAGCTCCTGATCCACCAGTCCGTCAATCCAGTAATCCCGACTTTTCAAAAAACAATGATGAGATGCAGAAGCTCATCCAAAGGAGTGAATACAACATTTTTTATCAACTGTTACAGACTCCTTCAAAGATCTCAGTGCTATCACTTTTACTCAGTTCCGAAGCCCACAGGGAGGCTCTACAGAAAGTCTTAGAGCAGGCCTTTGAGGAACAGGATGTGTCAATATAACAGTTCGATAGCATCATCTCTAACATCACTTCCTGCAACAACTTAGGATTCAGTGATGAGGACTTGCCAGAGGGAGGCAAAAGTCACAACATGGCGCTCAATATCACAATTAACTGCCAGGACGATGCTTTAGCCAGCGTACTGGTAGACACAGGATCGGCCATCAGCGTTATGCCGAAGTCCACTTTATTGCGACTATCATTCAAAGGATCCCCGATGAGGGGCAGTGAGGTCATCATCAAAGCCTTTGACGGATCTCGGAAAGCAGTTATCGGCGAAGTCGACCTTCCCATAACTATTGGTCCTCACACTTTCCTAATCACTTTCCAGGTCATGGACGTCTGGGCAGCGTACAGCTGTTTATTAGGAAGACCTTGGATACACCATGCTGGGGCAGTCACTTCGACGCTGCACCAGAAACTGAAGTTCGTCAAGAACAATCAACTCATCACGGTCTGTGGAGAGCAAGCCTTGCTCGTGAGTAACTTATCATCATCTACTTGTGTAGAACCCGAGGAGGCTGTTGGGACTCAGTTCCAAGCACTTTCAGTGAGCAATGAGAATCAACTAGAGAAAGGAACCTCAATTTCCTCATACAGAGATGCTTTTGAAGTGATCAAAAATAACAATACAAAAGGATGGGGATAGCTTGTCATTCCTACTGATAATAAAACAAAGAAGGGTCTTGGGTTTTCTGCAACCTGCACCCAGACAGCTGTTAACAATGAAAGTCTTCATCCCATTCAGGACTTCTTCCACAGTGGAGGTTTCCTTCACCCAGTGCCTCAAACAGTCCATACTATCAACGAGGAGGATTCCTCCGATATGGATGAAGAATGGAAGTCCTATCTTAACAAGGACGGTTATATGTCTCAGGAAGAGGTGCCTACGCCATTTTGCTATCTCGCACAGATTCAGAGATTTATACCCAGGTCAGACGTCAAAATGATATATGGAGATTGTGATCCGGAAGGATGTCGTGCTCCGCCAAATTCATTAGAGGAAGACACTCTGATGAAATACAACTTTGACCACGACTATTATGGCCCAATGGATGGCTTGCCTATCTGGCAGCCGTACCCAGGAGACTTGGGGCAAGAAAATCAGCCGAACAATGAAAATGAGCTGAGCATCATTGAACAGAATACCTGCATCCCCACCATGTCATGGGATCATTACTCAGGTCATTCAGAAAGTATCTCGTACGACGATGAATTAGCAAAGCTTGCCGGACTAGAGTTCATCAACTACACTTTTCCCGAGGTCAATGTCATTGAAAGAGATTACTCCTCCAGTTCCAAAGAGGTGTGGGACACCTTGGGACAACCGAGTGGAAAATTTGACTTCATGGTCAAGTACACCGCTCCCGAAAGCTCCCGTATCAGGCTCGAAGACATCCAGCCAACTGGATGGGGAGATTTGCCTGAGAGCACAAACACTATGCAAAATACAACTGAGGAATCCTCCTACGACAACTCTTCCTGGGAGACAGATTCCAATGATCCTGCTCCACCAGAAATCAACGTTATTTCTGAAGACAAATCAAGGAAGGTGCCAGACTTTGTGATTCACCGAGGAGTTCGCCGCCAATGGGTTGCTGTCGATGTTTTGAAGATGGTTCATAAGTCAAAGTAATTGTCGTCTTTAACCTTTCCCCCTGCCCAGGTGAAACGTATTTTTTGATAGGGCTCGCTTTCTGTAAATTTCCCTCTTCGCTTTGCCCAAAGCGATAGAGTTTTGTTTTATAGGGCTGTAGTTTCAAGAAACGATTTGTTCATTAATAAAATAACATCGTTCTATAATTTCTGCATTAATTGTTGTTTTCTCTTTTCGCTTTTTCAGAAAATGGTAATCCTAAAAAACAACTCAATAATAAAAACAAGAAGTTTTTAAAAAAAAAATACACTACACACACCTGCATTTTCTCTATCTCTTCTAAAAAGAATCATCACGTCATGCAGATTGCTTGTTTTAAACCCCGTTGAAACATACGATCCGATGCCTTCTCCCGACTTTGAGTTCCCGGTATTTGGGGCTGAAGAAGAAGTTGACAACAAAATTCTAGAAGAGATCTCCCGATTACTCAGACAAGAGGAAAGGTCCATTGAACTTCACAAAGAGCCGTTGGAAACTGTCAACTTGGGTTCAGAAAAAAAAAGAGAAAAGAAATCAGGATTGGGGCACTGCTCAGTCCAACGGCCAAAGAGAGTCTGATAAAGCTTCTCAGAGAGTTTCCCGATGTGTTTGCTTGGTCCTACCAGGACATGCCAGGGTTGGATACCAGCATCGTGGAACATCACTTACCATTGAAATCAGAATGTCCGCCAGTAAAACAGAGGTTGAGACGGACTCACCCGGACATGGCCATCAAAATCAAAGAGGTGATACAGAAACAGATTGACGCGGGTTTCCTCGCTACTTCTGAATACCCTCAATGGTTAGCCAACATCGTACCAGTTCCAAAAAAGGACGGAAAGGTCAGAATGTGTGTAGATTATAGGGATCTAAACATGGCAAGTCCAAAGGATGACTTTCCATTACCAGACATTGACATGTTGGTTGACAGTACAACAAAGTTCAATGTTTTCTCCTTCATGGATGGATTCTCGGGCTATAATCAGATTAAAATGGCGCTGAAAGACATGGAGAAAACTTTGTTCATTACCCCATGGGCTACCTTTTGTTACAAGGTAATGTCGTTCGGTTTGAAGAACGCCGGGACAACCTATCAAAGGGCTATGACTACTTTGTTTCATGACATGATACACAAGGAAATCGAGGTATATGTCGATGACATGATTGCCAAATCTAAGACAGAAGAGGAGCATGTGACCCACCTGTCAAAACTATTCGAGCGGTTGAGAAAGTACAAACTCCGCTTGAATCCCAACAAGTGCACCTTCGGTGTCTGTTCAGGGAAACTATTAGGGTTCATCGTCAGCCAGAAAGGAATTAAGGTTGATCCTGACAAGGTCAAGGCCATTCAAGAAATGCCTTCTCCGAAAATAGAAAAACAAGTCAGAGGATTCTTGGGACGTTTGAACTACATCTCCAGATTCATATTCCTTATGAACGCGACCTGTGCGCTGATTTTCAAATTACTCAAAAAGAATCAAGACTGCATTTGGACATAAGATTTCCAAACCGCCTTCGACAGTATCAAGGAATACCTGTTGAATCCGCCGATTCTATCACCTCCAGTAGAAGGAAGACCACTGATCATCTACCTAACAGTCTTGGAAGACTCCATGGGCTATGTACTTGGCCAACAAGACGAAACCAAACGGAAAGAGTCTGTCATCTACTATTTGAGCAAGAAATTCACCGACTGCGAGACTCGGTACACTATGCTTGAGAAAACTTGTTGTGCTTTGGCTTGGGCAGCCAAACGTCTTCTCCAGTACATGATTCGTCACACTACTTGGTTAATCTCAGAAATGGATCCAATCAAGTACGTCTTTGAAAAGCCTGCTCTCACGGGAAGGATTGCCCGTTGGCAGATGTTGTTATCAGAATATGACATAGAGTACCATGCTCAAAAAGTCGTTAAAGGGAGTATTTTAGCCGATCATTTGGCTCATCAACCGATTGACGATCAAGAATCAATCGGGTTTGACTTCCCAGACGAAGATGTCATGTATCTAAAAATGAAGGACTGCGATGAACCGCTACCCAGTGAAGGGCCAGAACCAGATTCCCAATGGAGACTTATGTTTGACGGAGCAGTTAATCATTACGGAAACGGAATTGGGGCAATTATCATAACACCTCAGGGTACCCACATTCCTTTCACCGTCAGACTTACGTTCAAGTGTACAAACAACGAGGCCGAATATGAAGCCTGTATTATGGGTCTCGAGGAAGCAATTGATTTAAGGATCAAGAACTTGGACGTATATGGCGATTCAGCCCTGGTTATCCATCAGATCAAAGGAGATTGGAACACATACCAATCAGGACTGATTCCTTACAAATATTATGCAAGGAGGTTGCTATCCTTCTTCAATAGAATCGAGTTTCATCACATCCCTCGTGAAGAGAATCACATGGATGATGCATTAGCCACTCTCTCTTCCATGATTAGTGTAGGTCAATGGAACGGCCTACCTAAGATCGACATAATGCGCCTTGAACAGCCCGCTTACATCTTCGCGATTGAAGCAATAATAGACGACAAACCTTGGTATCACGATATCAAATGCTTCCTTCAGAAACAGGAGTACCCACTTGGGGCGTCCAAAAAAGACAGAAAAACCCTTAGAGGACTGGCTGGAAACTTCTTCCTGAGCAGTGATACACTTTATAAGATAAACTTCGACATGGTCTTGCTCCGATGTGTAGACAGACCAGAAGCAGAGATGCTGATAAAAGAAATTCATGAAGGATCCTTTGGCACTCATGCCAACGGACACACAATGGCGAGAAAAATTCTAAGAGCAGGGTACTACTGGTTGACCATGGAATCCGACTACTACAAGTACATGAGGAGGTGTGACAAGTGTCAGATATGTTATGACAAAATTCATGTACTGCCTACACATCTCAAAGTTCTCTCTTCCCTGTGGCCTTTTTCCATATGGGGAATCGAAATGATCGGCATGATTGAGCCCAAGGCTTCGAACGGACATCGGTTCATTATGATGTAATATCCTCAAGCGGAGACAGTCTCTCAAGAGACTCGTTTTCCCCAATAGAGTCAACAAATGGCGTCTCCACCAGAGAAGTTTGTGCACCTCTACAACTCAGACGACTGGGTTACCCAGTAGGTCTGACATCAAATTTTTTCTATCAAATGGCATCTCCCCAGGAAAATTCGGCGAAAAGTTTGAGGAAAATCGCTACACATAGCGTCTCTTGTCAATAAAGTTTATTGACAAAAGAAACTGAGACCAGTTCCTTGGTAAGAAACCAGGATTGAGGGGAGGTTTACAAAAGAAACTAATACCAGTTCCTTGGTAGGAAACCAGGATCGAGGGGAAGTTTATTTCAGAAACTTAGACCAGTTCCTTGGTAGAAAACCAGGATCGAGGGGAAGTTTGCCTTTTCTAAGCATCATTGCTTAGCAAAAGAAGAAGGATGCGCAAACTTCCATTCGTAACCACCATCAAAATTTCGGGTATTCCGATATTTAATCCTCTTGCACCCGAATGCCCGAATACCTTCGCCATTCACACCTTCAGGTCCAAGAAGATTAAATAGGGGCATCTGTCATACCCCAAATTTTGACCACTAAGATTTCCCATCATTGTGAAAATATCATCACAATATGGACGAACCATCATACTTCATTAGTCTCCCCAAAGATGGGTGAGCATCCACTACAATCAAAATTAGGGTTTCAGACCCTCTCAGAGCTTTAGACAAAGGATCAATCAAGGAATGACATGATCTTCAACTTGTCTAACCTCTCAAACATCCACAAAGGATCAAGAGGACTCCCACTTCAAGGATTAAGCACAAGGCTGCTCCCTTCAAGGTGGATCAAGCCTTAAGATCGCCAGTGTCACCAAATTAGGGTTTTGGTCGACCAGGGCCTCCAGATGAAAATTTTCCTCTGGACATGAGCCAATTCTTCAAAGCATAACCTAATATGCTCCATGGGACATCATGGACCCAATCATCAAGTCAATTTAGCCTCAGGGGATGCATTCACCAAAAATCAGGAATTAGGGTTTTTTGACCTAATTCACCCCTAAGTTGACTTTTGGGACAAATCATGAGCCAAGACCTCAAGAGAGGATTTAAGGGTCTCTAATAAACCATATTGATCCATTTGCAACAATGGATTGATCCAAGAAGCTTGATTCCCAAGTTTCAATTTCATCTGAACCACAGTTAGGGTTTTAAGGAAAAAGTCAACAGTGCCTTTGACTTTTGACCAGGACATGCTCCCAAACCCTAGGACATGATTCAATACACCCTATAACACCTATGAAATCAATCCATCAAGTTTGATTTAGGTCAAGGACTTGATTTCATAGAGGATCGCACAGTTTGGAATTCATCTGACAAAAAGTCAACTGTGCACAAAAGTCAACTTTGACTTTTTGAGATTTTTCACAATTATGGTTCTTTGACCCTAAAATGATGTTAATGTGTGATTGGAATCAACATTCATCAAGAAAAATCAAGAAAAGTGGGATAACTTGTAAAAGGGGTAACCATAAAAACTTAGAAATTTTTCTAAGTTATGAAATAAAGTGGCTAGGGTACCAACTTTGGAGGATCATAACTCCTAAACCACAAGGCCATTTTTCCCCATCCAAAGCTGGATTTGTAGCCCTCATAGCCCTCTACAAAAGCTTCAACTACACCTCATTCCAATTCATCATGGATTTTGAGTTATGGAATGATCAAAATGCCTGAAAACATGAAATGCCACTTTTTCCAACACTTAGTGAAATTTTCACTAAGTCAGAATCTGCCTTCACTTTTTTCCAAATGTGGGGGCATTTTTCACTTGGATCCAAAAAGTATCAAAACCAACTATGATCAAACAGTTGTTGTATCATATAAGGGCTTTCCAAAATGGCCAAGAACTCCATCAAATTCCACTTGAGCCATGAGATATGACAATGGCAATATGCCTTGCTGAAAACTGTCAAAGCAAGACAGATTTGTGCATTTTGCTCGATTTGCCCAAATTTTGCAAAGGGCAAGCAACTCTACCCATCTGAACACCTCAAGGGGGGACCAAGGAGGAACCAACTCTGATCCCAAGCCTCCCAAATCTTTGGAACCAAAAATAGCATGCCAAACCTAGAAATGCCTAAAAGAGGGACAAGACTCCAATTTTGTATCGGAGCATTTAATGGATGCACCAAGGTGGCATGGACTGAGCCATTCCCAACTGAATTCAGTTAAGACTTATCCAAGACCAAGGGGACCAGCAGCCTGTGCCCTAACCTCTAGTCAATGGCTAGAGGAGACTTGGATTCTCATTGCTCAACATTGGCCAAACCTATGCAGCAGTTGCCATTCACTATTCCTTGCAAAACAAACTTGCTTTACTATAAATAGAGCTCAATTGTGATCGGTTTGAGTAGACCAAAGCCATCAAACAGATGCTTTCCTCAAAATCTCTTCTTTCACTCCAATTTTGCCTTCTAAGGCAAGTCACTATCGGGTTTTGAGTTTGAGAACAATTCCAATCAAACCAATCACACACACACACCTCATAAACATCATATAGAAGTGATCCAAACACTCACATAACATCTGGAACACCAAAATCACAAAATCACCAGCCATCTGCACAAGCCTTTGACAGATTTGCAGTTGAGGTACCAAATCAAGTTCCAGCTCAATTCAATCCACTCCAAGCATCCAGACACACTCCATAGCACCTAGGGAAGTTGTCCATATCCTTGGAACCAAGCTGCAACACCTCTAACACAAAACACGATCACCAGCTGCAAGAGGTAAGCATGAGCTCTTCTAACTCTATGATCCATGCATTTTTTGCTGCACAATAATTTGGCCATATATTCATAATCATGCATAGAGTATTTTCCCTCAATCAATTGCTTTGTTTGAATCGTGTATGGAATTTCTGAACCTTCATGCAGAATTTATGGTTCTTGAGGTTTCTCTTTGATTTCTTATTCCATGCTTAAAATAAATGAAATTAAAGACCATAGACATGATCATGAGGTTGAAACGAGTATATTGATATGTAGATTGCATGATATAATCAAGTATTCAGTGAGATTGGATAGAAAACACAAATCTGCAGAAACAGAGGGTGGCGCGTGTTCTTGCCATGTTCTTGGCGCCATTTTCAAACATTTGAATATTTGAATTTTTGTGATTTTATTTAATTGATTCAAAAATTAATTTCTCTCTGAGTTTTAATGATTTCGAGTTGATTCTTTTTTTAATAATTCACAAAAATGTTTAAATATTTTATTTTCCCAAAAAATCCCAAAAATATTGTTTATTTAATATAATTGATATTTTTGTAAAGAATTAATATTTTAATTGTTTTTTACATTTAAAATATTTTCTCCCTCTTGATTTTTCAAATCTTAGTGATTTCCAATCATTTTGTGGTTAAAAACCTGACTTTTGAAACATTAATCCAAGATCACAATTTTTTTTCCACATGTTAAACAATTTTGGTCATTTTAATTGAATTTTTTATTCAATTAAAATACATTTTGAAAACAAATTAGGTTTTTTGATTAATTCAACCCTCATTGAACTTTTTCAAACTCTTTGGGCCTCTTGGTAGAGTGTAAGACCCAACCCTTTGTAAATACCAAAATTTTGGGCCTCAGTGTATTGTATAAGTCCCGATATCGTCAAAAGGTTCGGCACGATTGTCGCCTTTTTAACAAAAATCAATTGGGCCTCTCCTTGAGCTGTAAGCCCCATCACTTGTACAAAAATCAATCATTGGGCCTCTAGTAGAGTGTAAGACCCAATCCCCTTTTAACCAAAACAATTTTGGGCCTTAGACATTGTATAAGTCCCCCTGCGTTAAAAGAAAATCTCGGCGCGATCGCCAATTCAAAAACAAACCCTGGGCCTCTCCTTGAGCTGTAAGCCCCACCACTTGTATAAGAATAAACCTTTGGGCCTCTTAAGAGAGTGTAAGACCCATCCCTTTGTACATAAAACCTTTTTGGGCCTCAGTCACTTGTATAAGTCCCTCTGTACAATTTCAAAACTACAGTGCAATCACTGATAAAACTTTGGGCCTCTCCTTGAGCTGTAAGCCCCAACAATCTTTTCAAAGCACTTTCTCCTTTGATTTTGAATATAATATTGTTATCAAAGCTTTCTTTATTGAACAACTAACCAAACAGCATGGAAGCTCTACAACCAAGTAAGTGTTTACCCGCTTTCTTTATCCGCTTTCATATATTTAATTGTATTGTGGGGCTGCTCACTATAAGTCTTCTTTCACAAACTCTTCTATACCTGTCAAATATCCACTGTGTAATACTAGTATAGTTATTTAGAGTTTTCCCGGAAACTAAGTCTAGCACTAGGTAAAGCCCTGTTGGTCACTCTTAAATACAAACAAAACTAGATCCCCATAGGATTACCAAACACAGTCTTCCCTCCTCTTGGGGTTAAACAATATGGAGACGTGAAAGGCAGCATTTTCGGTGAACCCTTTTTCAGACTGTCACTCTTAGAAATCGTCAAAGAGACTCTACTCCCCAGAGTTGATCTATTCTCCGTGAATAGCATCTCTTGAGTTTCTTCCAAATTCTCAGACTTTCCTGGCTTGATCTATTCTCAGTGAATAGCATGTCTTGAACTTCTCAAGGTTTAGGGACCCACAGGCTTCCTATAAGCATCCCCGCCTCCTTTTGACAATTGTACAAGGACCCTTCGGCTTCTTAAAAGCTCTCATGCCTCCTCTTGGGCTTAGTACAAGGACCCAGAGACCTCTACAGGTATAGGAACAGAACATAGTCATCAATTTGCTAGAGTTGTCTTTCTGAGTCAAGTATCAGACCTGTTAATGGGTTGACCTTCATCCCTTAACATACCAACCTTCTCTTGGGCATTATACAAAGATCCTTCGCTATCTGAGAATCAACTTCTCAAAACACCTGTAGACTTGGACAGTCTCAATACCCTTTGGATTTCTCCTTTCCTTAAAGAACAGGAAATAACCTCGATCCTCTGATCAGTACCAAAGCACAATAATACCTTTAATCGTTCCCTTTATAAGAACTGATTTTCTCTTTTATCCAACATACTGGACCTGTCACTAAACAGAAACAGTCGCCAACAGATAGCCTCCTCTTAGGCTTTGTATAATGATTCTTTCCTCAGGAAAGTTAGTCTCCTCTTGGGCTTTGTACAATGATTCTCCCCAGCGGAGCTAACCTTTTCAGACTCTCTTATTGAGTCAAACCTTTTAGCCTCCATCTCGGGCTTCGTACGAGATAAAAATCACTCTCTTGTTGAGTATAAAGGACTCTCTTGTTGAGTCAAATCCCTTTTAGCCTCCATCTCGGGCTTCGTACGATATAAAAATCACTCTCTTGTTGAGTATAAAGACTCTCTTGTTGAGTCAATCCCTTTTAGCCTCTGTCTTTGGCTTCGTACAAGACACATGCAAAAAGACTCTCTTGTTGAGTCAACCCTTTTAGCCTCTCTCTCGGGCTTCGTACGAGATACATAAAAGCACCCTCTTGTTGGGTCAATAGCCTCCTCTTAGGCTTTGTATAAATAAAAACCCCGTTGAGTCAATCAACCTTTTAGCATTAAAGTTGTGCCTTGTTCATAGCATACAAACATCAACAACTCCCCTTTAGAGATGACAAATTCTCTCTAAAGTCAAAACCCTTTAGCTTCACATCTTGGGTTTCGAACAAGATACAAATAGACCCTTCAGCTTCACATCTTGGGCTTTGAACAAGATACAAACCACCTTTAACTTCACGTCTTGGGCTTTGAACAAGACACCAAAACAACTTTTCCTCCCATAGAATAGGAGGAACTACGATCGCTCTGATTTCCCTATTTTGTCAAACAGGAATACGTAGGCATAAGATTGAAAAAATCTTAGCGAGCACACTAATCAAAAACCCAAAATCCCATACCTTCACACATCAATCAAAAAGCATCAGACCTAACATCCTACCGATAGCCTAGACACTATTTTTAACAAAATAACCTAAGAGAGATCCACAATCTTTGTAGCATTTGTAAACTAACAGTCATCTGTTTAAACTTAGTATGCAAGCAGGGTTAATTAGAGACATCTATTTCCCTTCCTTCATAAGCTTCAATAGGATAACAAATTAATCAAGCTGTAGTACCCCAAAGTGATAGTGCTTCGCAACCACACAAAAACTGGCGCTACACAAAGAATGACTAAGTTCTGTCTTATACCTTTAAGAGGTCTTCAGGGTCCTTGTATTAAGCCCAAGAGAAGGCATGAGAACTTCTAAGAAGCCAAAGGGTCCTTGTACAAAGCCCAAGAGGAGGCGGGGATGCTTTTAGGAAGCCTGTGGGTCACAAACCAAGAAAAGTTCAAGAAATGCTATTCACCAAGAATAGATCATTTAGTGAAAGTTCTGAGGTTTGAAGAAACTCAAGAGATGCTATTCACCGAGAATAGATCAACTCTGGGGAGTAGAATTTCTTTGACAATCTCTAATAGTGACAGCCTGAGAAAAGGTTCACGAAGAATACTGCCTTTCTCTTTGTTCCATATTGTTTAAGCCTAAGAGAAGGCAAGACTGTATCTGGAAATCCTATGGGGATCTAGTTTTGATTGTATTCAAGAGTGACCAACTGGCTTTACCTAGTTCTAGACCTAGTTGCCGGGGAAAACTCTAAATAACTATACTAGTATATATACGGTTGATATATGACAAGTATTTAAAAGGAGATGAAAGAAGACTTATCGTGCGCAGCTTCCCACAATTCAATTATATATATGAAAGCGAATAAATGAAAGTTGTTTAAAAATTACAGGTGAGCAAGCTTTCATGCTGTATTGTTAGTTGTTCAAAGAAATTAAAGAAAGTTTTGATAACAACAGGCATATTTGAATCTAAATCAAAAGGGAAGTTACTTTCGAAAAGATGGTTGGGGCTTATAACTCAAGGAGAGGCCCAAGGTTTAGCAGTGATTGCACTGTTGTTTTGTAGACTGTACTGGGACTTATACATTGACTGAGGCCCAAAATGGTTTACTATACAAAGGGATGGGTCTTATAACTCAAGGAGATGCCCAAAAGAGATTTAAAAGAAAAGAAATGGGACTTACAACACAAGGGTAGGCCCAGTTAAAAATAGTTTGAAAATGACGATCGCGTCGAAATTTCTGAAACTATATCGGGACTTATACAATACACTGAGGCCCAAATTATTTTATTTACAAAGAGGTGGGACTTACACTCTATCAAGAGGCCCAAAGAGTGTTTTGTAAAAAGATTGATGAGGGTGAAATCAATCAAACCCCTAATTTTGTTAAAAATGGAATTAATTTTGATTAAAAATTAATAAAATCATTGAAAACATGTTAGAAATGAGTTGTGATCTTGGATCAATATTTCAAAAATCAGGTTTTTATCCACAAAATGATTAAAAATCATTTAAGTTTGGAAAATCAAGAAGGAAAAAATATTTTAAATGTTAAAAAACAAATAAAAAATTAATTCTTTGCAAAAAATCAAATATATGAAATAAATAATATTTTTGGGAAATTTTTGTAAAATAAAATATTTTAACTTTTTGTGAATTTTGAAAAAAAAAATCAACTCAAAATCATTAAAATTTAGAGAGAAATTAATTTTTGAATCAATTAAATAAAATAATAAAAATACAAAAATTCAAAAGTGTGAAAAAGGGCGCCAAGAACACCTTGTTCTTGCCTGCGTGCCCTGTTTTTGTCTGATTTACATTTTCTCATCAATCTCACTTAATACTTGATGAAATCACACAATCCACATATCAATCTGCTCGTTTTCAACTCGCGATCATGTATATGGTCTTTAATTTCATTTATTTTAAGTATGGAATGAGAAATCAAAGAGAAACCTCAAGAACCCTAATTTCTGCATGAAGTCTAAGAAATTCCATACATGATTCATATAAAGCAATCAATTGAGGGGAAACACTCCATACATGATTATGAACATATGGCAAAATTATTGTGCGAGGAAATATGCATGAATCATGAGATGACCAAGTTTAGGCTTACTTGAATGTCGTGGCAGCAAGAGCAATTTGATTTTTGAGTTGGAGGTGTTACAGATGAGTTGTGATGATCTGAACAGCTTCCTTAGGTGCTATGGAGTGTGTCTGAATGCTTGGAGTGGATTGAATTGAGCTGGAACTTGATTTGGCACCTCAACTGCAAATCTGTCAAAAAATTGTACAAATGGCTGGTGATTTTGTGAAATTGGTGTTCCAGATGTTATGTGAGGGTTTGGATCACTTCTATATATTATATGTGAGGTGTGTGTGTGATTGGTTTGGTTGGAATTATTCTCAAACTAAAAACCCGATGGTGACTTGAGTTAAAAGGCAAATTTGGAGTGAAAGAGGTGATTTTGAGGAAAGCATCAGTTTGGGTGCTTTGGTGTACTCAAACTGATTACAAATGAGGTCTATTTATAGTGTGTCAAGTTTGTTTTGTCATCAATAGTGTATGGCACCTGGTACAGGTCTGTGGCCAATTGTGATCAAATGGAATCTCAAGTCTCCTCTAGCCATTGACTTGAGGTTAGAGCACAGGCCTAAGGTTCTTTGGTTCAAGGATAAGTCTTGAATGAACTTGGATAACATTATCTTGATGAATGCCACCTCTATGCATCAGTTAAATGCTTTGAAACAAAATTAAATATTTGAAGCATCTTTGAATTTAGGAGTGTCATGCCTAAACATAGCTCCATGGACTTGGGAGGCTGGTGGATCAATGCTTGTCCCTTGATTGTTCCCCCTTGAGGTGTGCAGATGGATAACCATGCTTGTTGTTGCACAATTTGATCAAATCAAGCCCTTATGCACAAATCTTCCTTGCCAAAACAGTTTGCAGCAAGGCATGTTGCAACTGTCATAACCTCTAGCTTAGGTGGAGTTTTCTCATGTTTTTGGGCTCATTGGAAAGCCCTCATATGATACAACACATGTGGGATCATAGCTTGTCTTGAAACTATTTGGATCCAATTGAAAAATCATCATGAACATTGATGTTCAAGACTGTCAACTTAGGCAGATTTTCACTAAGTGTTGGAAAAGTGTCATTTTCATGTTTTTTGCCATTTTGATCACTCCATAATTAAAAATCCATGAAGAATTGAAATTAGCTGTAGTTGAAGCTTTTGTAGAGTATAATGAGAGCTACAAATCCAGCTTTGGACCATCCAAAATGGTTGCTTGGATCTCAAGTTATGGTCCTTGGAAGTTGGCACCCTAGCCACTTTGTTCCATAACTTAAAAAAATTCTAAGTTTTTTATGGTTACCCCTTTTGCAAGAAACCTCACTTTTCTTGATTTTTCTTGATGAATGATGATTCAAATCACATATGAAAATTTTTTTAGGGTCAAGGAACCATAATTGTGAAAAATTCCAAAAAGTCAAACTTGATTTTGTGCACAGTTGACCTTTTATAGGATGAAATCCAAACTGTGCGATCCTTTGTGAAATCAAGTCCTTGACCTAAATCAAACCTAATGGACATATTACGTAGGTGTTATAGAGTGTATTGAATGATGTCCCAAGATTTGGGAGCATGTCCAGGTCAAAAGTCAAAGGTACAGTTGACTTTTTCCTCGAAACCCTAATTGTAGTCCTAATGAAATTGAAACTTGTGGATCAAGCTTCTTGGATCAATCCATTGTCAAAAATGGATCAATGTAGTGTATTGGAGACCCTCAAATCATGTCTTGAGGTCTTGGCTCATGCCCAGATGAAAATTCTTATCTGGAGGCCTCAGTCGACCAAAACCCTAATTTGGTGACACAGGCGATCTTGAGGCTTGATCCACTTGGAATGTTGCAACTTTGTGCTTGATTCCTTATGTGGGAGTCCTCTTGATCCTTTATGGGTGTTTTAGAGGTTAGACACGTTGAAGATCATGTCATTCCTTGATTGATCATTTGTCTAAGTGCCCTGAGAGGGCTTGAAACCCTAATCCTTGGTAATAGTGAAAGCTCAACAATCCTTGAGGAAATTGATGAGGCATGATGGTTCATCCATATTGTGATGATGGTTTGCACAATGATGGGAAATCTTAGTGGTCAAAATTTGGGGTATGACACACATTTAACTTTTGTGGCTCAACATACTTGATATTTGTGGATGTTTTTGGAGCTTTTAGTCTCTGGTTGAAGTATGTATGCGAAACTTTGATGCACAATTTATCGATTATGAAATTGTTTGCATTCTTGAAGTTGTGTAATCATGTTGATTTTTGCATACTCTTGTTTATGATTAACATGATTAATGACGAATGTTAATTGATGTTTGTTAATGCTTGACAAATTCATTCTTGATTGCATTAAGTTTGTTCTTTATTAAACAAATTTAATTGTGTATAATCATTACTTCACACTTTTGCTTTGATGATTTTTCGACTCGTGTGAAAAGTTGTAGGTATATCGTTTCCCTTTGATTGATCAATCGAAACTTTGTTTTGATTGGTTAATCCTCCTTTTGCCCTTATCTTTAGGCTTCCTTTAGAGTTTCTCTTTCTCGGTCCCCTGCGGAGGTGGAGGTCTACACAACGCGTTGGAGCATTGCACAAGTTGCATCGTTACTTTGTCAATAGTAATTTCTGCACTACACTGTGGGTGATAGAGAAGGAGTGAGGATGAAGTCTCTCCTACCCTCATTTTGACTATTTTTGGTAAGGGTGTCTTGTCCTTAACCCGAGAATAGTCACCTCTATATATCCGGACTGTAGTGTCTCTTGGGTTTGATCCTTGATCATTTGCACCTCTTTTCAATATTTCCTTTGATCTATCACATTTTCTTTGGTTCAAGATCAATGTCTTCTTGGGTTAATCAGCTTCTCTTGTTTAATCACCCGTTCTTTGGTTAATCACAGTCTGTCTGTTAAAACCAATTCTTTTCTTCCCCAACGAAGGCGCAATCCTTTTCTTTGGTTAATCACAGTTTGCCTGTTAAATACTGAATCCCTAGCGGAGTTCGCAACCTTCTCTTGGTTCTTTCTCCCTTTTTCGTTGGTTAATTACTGCTTGTCAGTTAAAACACTTGTTTCTCCTTTTTCTCACTTAACCACAATCTTTTTGTTAACATACTGAGTTTCTCTCAGGTTAATCACCCGTTCTTTGGTTAATCACACCCCGCCTGTTAAAACTAATCTTTCTTGGGTTAATCACCTTATTTTGTTAAATCACCTATTCCTCAGTTAACCACAATCCGTCTGTTAACATACTGAGCTTTTCTTGAGTTAATCACCGTCTCTTGGTTAATCACTAATTATTTTTTTGTTAATCACAATCCTTCTGTTAAAACCAATACCCCTGTGAGTTAGTAACCTTCCCTTGGTTCAAATAGTGGCGCCTTTGGGTTAGTAGCCTTCCCGGTTCAAATACCCTTTTCTTCGGTCAAGTACTGCTTTTTTAGTCAGTGTACCAAACTCCTTTTGGGTCACAACCTTCGCTTGGTTCCACACCCGTCTTTTGGGTCATAACCTTCGCTTGGTTCCACACTCGTTCTCTTGGGTCACAACCTTTGCTTGGTTCCACACCCGTTCTTTTGGGTCACAACCTTCGCTTGGTTCCACACCCATTCCTTTGGTTGATCATAGTCTGTCTGTTAAAACCAATTTCTCCTCTCCTTGTTGAGTTAATCACTTCATGGTTAATACTCATTTCTCTATTCAATCACCGTCTGTTAATTAGAGACCAATTCCTTTGTCTTTCGGTTAACTACTATTTATCAGTTAACACATCGAGTCCCCAGAGAGTTAAACACCTTCTCCTGGTTTAATACTCTCCTTTTGGTTCATCACAGTCCGCCTGTTGACACCAACCCCTTTTTTCCGTAGAGAATCATAATCTTCTCTTTCTTCGGTTAACCACTGCCACTCAGTTAAAATACCAAATCCCCAATGGATATTGCTTTATCTTAAATCAATTCCCTTGCTCCTTTATTCTCTTGGTTTCGACACCATTTCTTTGCATTTCTTTCTTGGTTTTAACATCATTCTTTTTTCTTCCACAGTGGGATCTTTCCCTCTATTTTCGCTTTTGGTTTTGACAACATTCTTCTTTCTTTCTCCGTCATGGTTCCCCGAACTACAGAGCTCTGAATTCATCATTGCACTGTGAGGATACGTAGGCACGAGATCGCAAGATCTTGGCGAGCTACCTTCTACCTTCTTTCATTCTTCTTCATCTTCCCTGTTTCCATGAACTACGAAGCTCTGAATTCCTCATTGCACTACGAGGATACGTAGGCACGAGGGTCCCAATCCTCCGCGAGCACTTTATTTTTTTCCCCTTCCTTTTTTAGCTAGTATCCTTTAGATAGAAAACCCATCCGAGCCTAGAAGCAAGAAAAATGGTTCCCGTCGAGTACGACGGATGTGTGAGGTGCTAGTACCTTCCTCTCGCATGACCGACCCCCTTACCTGTTTCTCTTTCCCTTGGGTTTTATCGATATTTTCCCTGCCCTTTGGGACAAAATAAAGTTCGGTGGAGACTCTGTTGTATCTTTGAGTGTGCGATTCACTCAGGTATAATCCCGCTAGCTTCACTCATATATGGTTTATAAATCAAAGAAGTTATAACTTCTTCCCTAAGGTTAGGTTAGGATGGAGTGACTTGACAAAGTTATGGGGGTGTTTATGGTAAGGATCAATTTAGGGTAATAAAGAGTTTACAAGCTATATATATGAGACATCATCCAAGGGTGACTTGACAAAGTCACAAGGGAGAGGTATGATAATAATCAACCAAATTGAACAAAAGTTCACAAGTTACATTGATGAAAGCAAGTCTAAAGATGACTTGAAAAAGTCATGGGGAATCAATCATGTTAACCACAAAAGAGATATGCACATATATTCACAAGGATGAGACATCATCAAGTTTAATGGCATATTAACAATCATGGCTCAAAATTTCACACTCATGGTATAACATGCATTAGGTTCATCTTGATCACAAATATTCATCTCACAAGGTTGATTTAAACATGGTAAGAAAGTCAAACATGATTCTTAAACAAGGTTAGGGAAACAAAGGATTTAATCCTCATACATGTCATTCATCAACCTAAGATTTCAACTTTGACTTAAAGTGATCAACTATTCCCAAATTCATATTATACATGGATTGAACAAAGATCCTAATTTAATCAAAGAAACTTTATCAAACATTTAATCAAAAGAATTCAGAAGTTATGAACAAAACAAAATTATTTACAATTAATTGTATGATTAAGCTGAGTATATTAATTAAATAGTTAAAGAATAAATGAAGGAAATAAAACATCAAAGTGTGAAAGTATTGTTGAATACATAAAATATATAATCATAAATATTTTGGATAAAAATCAAAATGAAAACTTTAAATGGTTTTTAAAGGTTTTTTATTAATTAAATAACCATATAATATGTTTGAAATTTTCAAAGTTAATTAACAAATAAATAAATTAATAAAGTGTGAAAATAATATTTGGGTTTAAATAAATGTTGAATTAAACTATTTTTGTTTATTCAATAAATAGAAAAAGAAATTAAATAAATAAAATGAAAAAAAAAAAAGAGAGAAAGAGAGAGAAAGAAGTGAAAGTGAATAAGAGAAAAAAATTGGGGGAGACTGGGATTCAAACCCCCTCCCTCACTCTCCACACACGAAACCAACCCTCTGGCCACTAGGACAAGGCGCGCATCTTGTCAACCAACCCCAACGAATAAATAAAATATTAAAAATCTTTTTAAATCAGAAAAAAACGTGACACATTGTTGTCTTTTCCACGAGCTTCATCATCATCATCAAAATTCAAAAATGCTATTTTCTTATTTCTCAACCAAATTGAACAAGTTAATATACCACTTTGATCATAATTTCCTAAGGAACTCAATCATGCCGTTTAATTTCATTTATATTAATCCTAGCTCAAGAAATCAATGGAAAACTAGAAGAACCCTAATATTTCTAACAAAAATCAAATTCCATACAAGCATGATCAATGAACACAGTCATAGGGATTTCAATCCTCACATTATGGCAAACATATTGGTAACAAGAATGAATGAAAATGATGCTTCTATCATAGAGTTCCAGAAATGAAAACTTACCTCAAAGTGGTGAAATCGTGTTTTGCTTTAGAGCCCTCCCAGAAGCAATGTGGTGATCCCTGCAGGTTCCTTGGACCTCAAGGAGTGTGTTGATGTGCTCAACTTGCCTTGAAACCTTCTAGATCTCTCTATTCGAATAAACTTGCAAAGTGGAAAAGATGAGATTGTGATATGGTGTTCTAGTTGTTACATAAGTGTTCTAAGGGTTTGGAACGCTTCTATGAAGCTTATGTGAAGTGTTTGTGGTGTTGGAATGGAGTTTGGTTAGAGGAAATGGAAGATCACAAGTTATGGTTTCTTGATAACTTTGAAACTTTGAGATTTTGGCTCAATGCAATTCTGATGTTCTTGAGGTTTTTGGTGTCTGTTTGCTGATGAGTTGTGGCCTCTATTTATAGTGTAGATGATCTGAATCAAGAGAAATGGAAAAAATCATTGTATGATGAACTTTGGAGGAAAACCAAAAAGATGGTTAAAATGTACAAAAAGGTGAATCCTGCTTTTTAGCTCCAAGTTGACTTTGCAAGTGTGATCTGCAGATTGTACGAACTCATTCTGATGTTAGGGTCATGTTCTTGCCTTTGTCAACAAGTCAACATGATTAAAGGGCTTAATCATGTATTATCCAAAATCAAACCATCTTAGCATGTTGGAACAAAGCTTTACACTATGAAAGAAGATCAATCCTTGCTGAATTTTCCACCCACTTGGAGATTTCATGATGAACAAGTTCCAAGTTGATCTCATGATGAAAAGAAGCTTAAAAAGTGGCCAAAAGATGTCTCCAAATCGTGCACAACCAATTTGATGCAATTTTGTCTAGGAAAATCATCATTGACATGGCCTCTTCCCAATTTTGTAACTTCATGTTCAAGCAAATGAAATCCATGCTCTTGGTACCATTGGAAAGGAGGCATCACATACTACAACTTTGATATTTCTCAGTTGAAGAAAATTAATTTGGATCATTGAGAAAATGTCATCTTTAAGAAGAGTCCTTAAGTGTTTTCATTGGATGCTTGAGGAAGAAGTTATAATCTTGGAAAGTTGGTCACTTGATCATGTGTTTCCATAACTCAGAAAAAATCAAAAACCCTAATTTCACAACTTTGAATATTTTTCTTGATTTTCTTGATTAATCATGATCCAATTCACTTATCTTCCATATTTTCATGATTATTGACTTGAGGAAGTCATGTTTGACCTAAAAAGTCAAAAGTCAAACTTTGACTTTGATTAGGTTGACTTTGTATTAGATGAATCCAAATCTTGAACTTGCCAATGAATCAAACTTCTTGAGCTATTTAGATAATGTGAAAGGACTTCAAATATGTATTTGAGGGTCTTGGATCATGTTCCTAAGCTTCGGATCATGCCTTGGTCAAAAAGTCAATATTCTGTTGACTTTGACCAAAACCCTAATCAGGTGCACTTGGGGAATTGAGGCTTAAGAATCTTGATTTGATGCTACCTCAAACATGATTGTAGATGGAGGAGAAACTTTATACATGGTTGGAGTAGTTGAGATGTTGATGAACACCACAAGCCTTGATTGATCAACCACATAGTCTTCTTGATGCTTTGCAAATGATGCAACTAATGATGATGTAATCTAGGGGGTAAAATTTGGGGTATGACAACCTCAAAATGGGAGCACAAAGGATATTTATACATCATGAACAAATAAATGGGAAAATACAAAACAAATTAAAAAATAAGCTAAAAACACAAAAAAAAACTCCTAGTGTAACTGATTACCATATTTGGGGTAACTGGTTACCACAAAAATGTTTAGCCACTGACTCTAGTTCAAAAAGAATGAAACTGGTTACCATATATCCGATAACCGGTTACACCAACTGAAATGTTGAAAAACTGCTTTCCAACATACCACCTCATTTCAGTTGGTCCAAGTCCACCATTCTCAAGCTCATCTTCAACCTCTTGAACATTTCATTTGTTACTCCCTTAGTCAACAAATCCGCAACTTGGTCTTCACTTCAACAATATCCCAATCTTAGCTCGCCTTCACTCACTAGCTCCCTCAAATAATAAAACCACATCTCTATATGCTTGCTTCTTCCACGTGCAATCGAATTCTTCGCAAGGTTTATCGCAGAAACATTATCAACAAGAAGTGTGGTAGCCTCACCCTCATTGCTACCCAATTTCTTCAATAGATTCATGAGCCACATAGCTTGACATGCACATAAAAATTCCTTAATATACTCGGCCTCACAAGACGAGAGTGCTACCACCGGTTCCTTCTTCGAACACCAAGATGTTGGCATCCTACCAAATATAAAGATGTATCTAGTTGTCGACTTCCTATCATCCTTATCGCCACACCAATTGGAATCGATGAAACCAAGTAAATCTCATTTTTGGCCCGTATCCGTTGCATTGAAGAGAATTTTGCAACCAAGAGTTCCTTTAACATATCTAAGGATCCTCTTGACTGTTTCCAAGTGAGACACCTTCGGTCTTTCCATGAATCTACTAGCAATACCTACACTAAATGCCAAGTCTGGTCGTGTATTGCACATATACCGCAATGATCCAATCAATCTCCTATATTGTGTTGGAACCACATATTGCTCTTCCTCACTCTTGGATAGATGCAACCTTGCTTCACATGGTATAATGGCCGCATTACAATGCTCTATTTCACACTTGTCCAAGATCTCAAGAGCATATCTCCTTTTACATGTGGAACTCTATGCCAAGAAAATATGTCATGATACCAAGGTATGTCTTCTCAAATTCATCCATAATTTCCCTCTTGAACTTGTAAATACTCTTCTCACAGCTGCCGGTAATTAATAGATCATCAACATACAAGCAAATAATGATCAGAACATCATTCGCATCTGTTTTCACATACACTCTGTGTTCGGACACACAATGCTTGAAACCAATATCAATAAGAAAGCCATCAATGCATTTGTTCCAAGCTCTTAGAGCTTGTTTCAAACCATATAATGCTTTATGCAATTTGTAGAACTTCATTTCTTGATTCTTCATTACAAATCTGGGTGGCTGCTCAACATAAACCTCCTCATCAAGTGGGTCATTCAAAAACACTGATTTGACGTCTATTTGATATATCGCCCAATCATTGTTATTCGCAATGCCAACAACTAATCAGATGATTTCTAGTTTAGCCATAGATTCAAACACCTCCTCAAAGTTTATACCTTCACATTGTAAGAACCCATTTACTACCAATCGAGCCTTATACTTGATCACCTCGCCTTTGGTATTTTCCTTCACTTTATAGACCCATCGAACACCAATTGGCTTATTTTCAAGCGGTAAATCAACCAACTCCCAAGTACCTTTTTTTTCTCAATTGATTCCAGCTCCTCCTTCATTGCACAAATCAACTTTGGATCGCTTAGAGCCTTTTACGTGTTTACCAATTCGGATTCGGTCATAAGTGCAAAGTGGATAAAATCACCATCATCATTGATTTTGTTGTCTCAGAATCTCTCACATTCTTGGAGTCTTTCAGGGAACACCCTTTTCCTTGTTGATCGTCTAATTTTATCTTCATTTTGGACCTCAATCGGTGGCTGCACGGTTGTCTCGGAACTGTCTGGATCAGAAAATCAAAACAGGGAGGCTTTTTTTTCATGTAATCGGTTACACCAGAATGAACTAGCTGAGTGTAACCGATTACACTGGGGCTTGCTTGTCTAATTTTTCCAAAAATCACATCGTGGCTGATCACTATTTTATGATTCCGAGCATCAAACAACTTATATCCACGAGTAGAATGATATCCAACCAATACCATCTCTGCACCTTTGTTGTCCAACTTCTTTCTAAGTTGACCCGGTACATGTCGATATGCACCAAACCGAAAACTCTCAAATGGCTCAGATTCGGTTTAAATCTAGACCAAACTTCTTCCGGTGTCAGCTTCTCAAGCTTCTTAGTAGGGCATCTATTCAACAAATAAGTGGTTGTAGAAACTGCTTCTCCTCATAGCTCCTTTGGTAAGTTATTTTCACTCAACATGCTTCGAACCATATTCATATTCAATCGATTCTTTCTCTCGGCAGCACCATTTTATTGTGGTGTATAGGGTGGCACCACCTTATGCATTATCCCCTCTTTGTCACAAATTTTTCCAAAGTCGTTTAAAACGTATTCACCTTCATCGTCTGTTTTGAGCACTTTGAGTTTTTTACCACATTGCCGCTCCACCAAAGGACTTAAAATTCTTGAACACATCAAGCACCTCATCTTTCCTCTTGATAAGATAAGTCCATTGCTTTCTACTAAAATCATCGATAAAAGTGATAAAGTATCTATTGCCACCCAACATGTCAACTTGCATCGGCCCACATACATCGCAATACACCACCTCGAGGTGAGTCTTGGTCCTATGACCCACATCCTAGCTAAAACTAGCTATATGTTGCTTTGTTTTCCTACATTCTTCACACAACTCAAAAGGAATGTTGATGTGTGGCAGCCCGGTAACCATACAATTTTGTTGCAACGCTTTGAGATCTCGAAAATTGAGATGCCTAAGACGGTAGTGCCATAACCACTCTTCTCTACTTGCTGCTGTAGCTAAACACCTATGCTCTATAAATTTTAGCTCCACCTTGAAAGTTCTATTGACAGCCATAGGAGCCTTAAGGATCAAAACACTGTTTGCATTCACAACGCGCAAAACCTTGTCTTCCATGCGAATCTTGTAACCCCTCTCAAGCAATTGGCCAATAATCAAGAGGTTACATTTAACTCCCGGAATATACAAGACATCTTTGATCGTGGAATGTCCAATGTTCTTATTTTTTATCAAAACATCACTGACACCTTCGACCGCAAGAGTGGTATCATCCGCGAATTTTACTCTACTTTTTGCGGCTTGATTGATTTGCACAAACCAATCCTTCCTCCCCATCATATGTGTAGAAAAACTCGAATCCAAGTATCACTCTTCGCTGTATTAGATTTCATCTCGCATTGTAACCATAACGTTGCCGTTTTCACACATTTCTGCAGAATTTTCAGCAACTCTGCTGCATTTTTCTGCAAAATTTCCAGGACTTTCAACACCTCTGTCTTTGCTACACTATCTTTGTGTAATCATTACTAAGAGCGTATTCTCCTCATCTACCTCTTGCCTTGCAACCTTATCTTCATCTCCTTGGGAATCCCTCTATTTTACACTACATTCCCTTGAGAAATGTCCAAGTTTTTGACAATTCTAACACTAAATTTTCCTCTTGTCAATCTTTGGTTTTCCGCCTCTACCGTTGCTCTGATCACCATATCTATTGCAGCTGCTCTCACCCTTTTGCCCCATCGAAACCTTCGAACTTTGTGGATCTTTTCCACCCAAATTTTGGAGATTTTGCTTCCCTCTCGAAGCCCATTTTCCTTTCGGTCTTTAACTCTTCTCGTTGAACTGAACTTGCAAAGTGATCTCCGCCTTTGCCTTGTCGCTATTCCTCTCGTCCATCCGTTGCTCATGAGCCTCATGAGAGCCTTGCAGCTCTTCTTTGCTCATCGTCGCAAGGTCCTTCGATTCCTCAATCTCCACTACAATGTTGTCGAATCTTGGTGTTAAAGAATGTAAAATCTTCGAAACAACATTCTACTGTGTTGTAGTTTCTCCATATGACTTAATTTGGTTTACCAAATGAGTAATTCTTGTAACATAATCACTTATCGTCTCCTTCTCCTCCATTTGAACTAATTCAAGTTGACATTTGTGAGTTTGTAACCTCACCACCTTGGTTTTGTCTGCCCTTGCATAAGCCTTTTCCAAGATCTCCCAAGCTTGCTTTGCCGAATCGCAATTGCCAACTTTTTCGAAGTTGTCACCATCGACACAAGAATGAATCAAGAAGAGTGCCTTGTGACTTTTTTTCTTCCCCTCCTTGAATGTAGCCTTCTGAGCATCTGTAGCTTCTGCCTCAAGTGGTGTAACTTCATTGTTGATCACTTCAAGAACTTCTTGATACCCAAACAGAACTTTCATTTGTTTGGACCAATTGTCATAATTCTTCGAATCAAGAATCGTAAGTTGGTGGGTTCTCTATCGTTAGAAACAGTATTCACCGTTGCAGCGGATTAATGGATCAGAACCTATGCTCTTGATGTCAAATGTTAGAACAAATAACATCTCAATTGGGTTAACAATGGTGTAAATTGGAATTTAGGGATTTAAAAATGAAAGAGAAATAATAGAGAGAGAGAGAGAGAGAGAGAGAGAGAGACGGGTGAGAATTATAATTGGCATTAACTTCAAAATGAAAGCACAAAGGCTATTTATACATCATATCCAAATAAATGGAAAAATACAAAACAACTTAAAAAAAAACTAAAAACACAAAAAACTTCTAATGTAATCGATTACCATATTTGAGGTAACCAATTATCACAAAAACGTTTAGCCATTGACTCTAGTTCAAAAAACATGTAACCAATTACTACATATCCAATAACACCAACTGAAATATTGAAAAACTGCTTTCCAACCATCTCAATCATAGTAACACAATGCTCTATTTTGCACAAGTTCTTCCCCTTATTTTAAAAATAGTTAATTCAAAAAATCACAACATTCCACACAAGGCGATATAATGTTGATTTGATGGTTTGTGGTAAAAGAATTAACTAGTGAATTAATAAAGATGATGAACGTTCGAACTTCATAACCAACATAACTAACAATAATTTTCGGCAAAAACATACTTAAAGTGTTTTGTTTTCCACATAAATGTCAAAATGGATACAATAAACACACTTGTGTATACTTCTCAACCAACCTCATTCGAAGCAAAGGAGATGTGTAACATAAACAAGACAAGCAAGTCCTTCAACCAACAACTTAGTGTGCAAGCGAAGTTGAACAATGTTTATAAGCTTTATCAATCTATCCAAACTTTTTACCTTGTACGACACGCCATTAGCGTATCCCTTGTGTTTTCTTTTAACATATGAAAAATGAGTTTTCTATCTTCACGCTTTTGTCCTCAAAGAAATACATTTCTTGCAAAAATCGCTATTTCTTACATAAATGTTTCATTCTTCTATGTAGATTAACACATTATTATTCTCTTGAAAACTCAGATAATATGGATAACTGTTTTTCCACATGTTTTGTAGTGAATCTCTTCAAGAGAAAACAATCCCGATCGCGCCCGGTCGACACCATATTTAAGCTTCCAATTGTTTCAACTAATTGGCCACCAGGTATTCATCATTTTAACTCACTTGTCATATCATGTTAGAAAAATGGATATATAATTATAGTTAGTGTTGGATTTCCACATATACAGGTAGTGGTTTTGCAAGTGGAATCATTGATCTTGGTGGGATAGAAGTATCTCAAGTTACAACATTTAACAAAATTTGGGCCACCTATGATGGTGGACCTGATAACCAAGGTGCAACTGTTTTTGAACCAACAGGAATACCTCAAGGATTCTCTATGTTAGGTAGTTACTCCCAACCTAACAACAAACCACTTTTCGGATATGTTCTTGTCGCAAAGGATGTCTCTTCGACTTCGACTACAACCAATAGTACTTTAAGGAAACCAATTGATTATACACTTGTATTCAACACTTCATCTCTTAAGGTTACTCAAGATAGCACATGCTATATTTGGCTACCAATAGCACCTGATGGATACAAAGCTTTAGGCCATGTTGTCACAACAACACAAGATAAACCTCCCCTTGACAAAATCAAGTGTGTTAGATCAGATTTAACTGAGCAATGCGAGTCTTCGTCGTGGATTTGGGGATCAAACGACGTCAATTTCTACGATGTTAGGCCAATCAATAGAGGAACTCAAGCGCCCGGTGTTAGCGTTGGCACTTTCGTTGCACAAAATGGTGGCGAAACTAGCCCTCCATCAATTTCATGTTTGAAGAATCTCAATTCCATTTCAAAAATCATGCCGAATCTACTACAAATTAACTCAATTCTCCAAGTTTACTCTCCATTGATGTACATACATCCTGACGAAGAATACCTACCTTCGTCAGTAAATTGGTTTTTCTCCAATGGAGCATTGCTATACAAGAAAGGAGAAGAATCAAATCCGGTTCCAATAGCGCAAAACGGAATTAACCTTCCTCAGGATCCTAACAATGATGGTACCTATTGGCTCGACCTACCGGCCGATGATGCAAACAAAGATAGAGTCAAAAAAGGAAAATTACAAAGTGCAGAATCTTATGTACATGTGAAACCAATGCTTGGAGGAACCTTCACTGATATTGCCATGTGGATTTTTTACCCTTTCAATGGACCTGGAAGAGCAAAAGTGAAGTTTATAGATATTAAATTAGGGAAAATAGGTGAACATGTTGGTGATTGGGAGCATGTGACATTAAGGGTAAGTAACTTGGATGGTAAGTTATGGAAAATGTACTTTTCACAACATAGTAAAGGTGAATGGGTTGATTCATCTCAGCTTGAGTTTCAAACTGATAACAATAAGAGACCAGTTTTTTACTCTTCATTGCATGGTCATGCTTCATATCCACATGAAGGACTAGTTCTACAAGGGAAAAATGGAATAGGGATTAGAAATGATAGTGCTAAGAGTAGCATGATTATGGATTTGGGAAAATTTGTATTGGTTTCTGCTGAGTATTTGGAGCCTTTTGTTATAGAGCCATCTTGGTTGAAATATTTTAGGGAATGGGGTCCAAAAATTGATTATGACTTAGATGAGGAGTTGAGGAAGGTGGAGAAGATATTGCCATGGAAGCTTAAAGATGTTTTTGAAAATATTATTAGGAGTTTACCTAAAGAAGTGTTGGGAGAAGAAGGACCAACAGGTCCAAAGGTGAAGTATAATTGGAGTGGTGATGAAGTTTGAATAATATACTATACTCTTAGTTATATAGACATATACAATGCTTCTTATATATTTCAAAATTGATTTAGATTTATGTTATTAGTGAAATAAAATGATGCATGTGAAGATAAATGATAAGTATCTCCATTGACCCATTCATATTTTGTTAGATTTTCTATTCCATCACCATATATTAACTTTAGGCCTTTAAGTTTTGAAATTTTTTGTAACACATTAACTGTCGGAAATTAAATTATGACTTCTGAAATACAGAATAATTTAAAAAAAAATATTATTATTTGGGTGAACATTTTAATATATTTAGAGTATGGTTGAAAACTTAATGAAATGTCATTTATTTTTTATAATAATTTTTTTTTTAATTAAGAAAATATATTAGAACTAAATCAAAAACACAAGAGACGGATTAGGTCAAAACCCTCTTAGAGATTTACAAATCTATAGACATTTAAATTCAATTTGTTGTGAACAAGTAAAGAACAAAGGTCCTAGGCGGCTCATCTCAATCTCAAAACAGAGGTAAAGGATAATTGAGAGTCAAAGAGGCTAACAGATCCGCACATTGACGACCCTCCCTAAAAATGTGAGTAATGTGAAACCTCAAATCCTTAATCTTGAGTAAACAATTTAGCCATTTGATCCTAATGTCCCAAGGAATAACTTTTGGATCTTTAAAGGCCAACAATACAAAAGAAGAATCATTCTCCATCCAAACACGGTTCCACCCAAAGTGAGTTGCAATGTCTATAGCTTTAATCACACCAAGTAGCTCAGCATGAAGAGAAGAGATGCAGTTCATATTTTTAGCAAAACCATAAATGAAATCTTCCATAGTTTCTAAACAGACCACCACAAGAAGCCAAAGAAGTTGAGTAATAACCATTAGTGTTTCATTTTAACCAAACAATAGATGGGGGCTTTCAAATAACTTCAATGATTTTAGGGGCGTTAGGCAAATGCATTTTGACATTGAAAGCCTTGAGGATAATGAACTCATGAATAGAAGAATTCACCATTTTTTTTAGTAAGATTGCCTATAAAAGATACGTCGCTAAGAACATGATTAAGAGCTTTATACCAAAGCCAAACATAATTGCAGAACCTGACTTGATTTCGGGCCATCCAAATGCTATTTAGGATGTGAACAATTGAAGCTTGAAGGATGACTTTGCACTGAGGGCTCCCTTTTCTGTCACAGATCTCCAGCATGCTTAAGATGTATGACGTCATATGGAGATTTATCATACTGAATGACCATTGCCACAGATGCAAAGCAAAGGGACAAAAGAAGAAAAGGTGGTCAGAAGATTCCTGCTGCAAGTTACACGAGCTGCACATCAAAGGAAGAGAGCAACCTCTCAAGATTAGATTTTCATCTGTTGGCAACTGATTGTGGAAAAGTATCCAGACCATGAAAGCCTTGGAAGGAGGAATATCAGTATTCTAAAGATGCTTAGTCCAAGAGTGACAGGGACTGGTGACTAACTTGTAGTTGAAGGCAACTTTTATGGTAAAATCACCGGAGGTAGTATGAATACATATTTTACTATAAAAAATGTTGTCCATTTGAATAGTAATCTGAGCAGCAAGCAGAGAAAATTTTGGCACTTTATTTATCACATGATTAGGGAAGTTTCAGGATCAAAAATGCAAGAATTCCGAGAAAAGGGTGTGTGAGGATTGATATCATCTTGATCTTGAATGAGATTCACAAGAGGAGGCCCACAACTAGAGTCAAGCCAAAAGTTGGTGTTGCAATCATTACCCAAAACAACCCTTATGCTAGAAGTAACACAGGTCAAATTACTTTTTATGCTACTCCAAATTGATGAAGCAATATGATGCTTGATTGGAGTTCCATCTCTAAATACTATTGCTTTTAACAAGATAACCCAGTTTTCAGAAGAGTTCAAGAGATCACAACATAATTTTATATTGAAAGCTTCATTAAGAGTTGAAATAGACCTCAGGCCTAGCCCACCCCGCTCCAGAGGTTTACACACTTTAGCCCAAGCCATAGTGACTAGTTTAGTCTTACTAATATCACCAATCCAAATAAAGTTCTTTATGCTTTTATCCAGCTCTTTGATCAAAGACTTAGGCTAAAAATAAATGGTGAAGCTATGAACAAGCATAAAGGCAATGGTGGATTTAACCAGTTGAATTCTACATGCAAAACTCAGAAGAGATCTCTTCCAATTTGTTAACTTAGACTTAACTTTGTCCAAGATAGGTCTTAAATGTCTAGCCTTAGATTTAACCTTTAATATAGGCACATCTAGATAAGAGAAAGGAAGGTGGCCAATTTTTAACCCCAACCTATGAGGAATGTGGTGCAACCTAGAATCAGTGATAGCTCCAGTAAAAATAAATGATTTATGAGGATTCACCACTTGACCTGAAAATCTTGCATATCTGGAGAACAAGCTGATGAGATATGATATATAATCTTTGTTTCCTCTACAAAATATCATGACATCTTCAACAAACAAGAAATGAGAAGGAAGTGCAAAGCCCCTTGGTCTAGGAATAAGCTTGATCTTATTTTGTGTGACAAGATTTGTTAAGCTTCTGCTATGGACTTATTCATCAATGCAAAAGAGAAGAGGTGGAAGGGGATCTCCCTAACTCACCGCCTTTACCACAATCAAAGAATCCATGAATATTTCCATTTCATGAGATAGAAATCTTGGAAGAGTTAAAGATAGTCCAAATTCAATTAGTGAAAGTATCATTGAATCCAAATTTCTTGCGAACTTGCATCAATAACAACCAATTAATAGAATCAAAAGCTTTTTTGATGTCCAAATTACCCCTATAGGATTTCTTATGCATTGTTAAGGTCAAATGGCTTCGATTAAATTTACATGCACGACTCTAGATTCCTTGAACTCCCTGTGTGGTTAATGTGACAAAACTAACTCTTAAATTGACTCGTTTGGTCTCCGACTCCATGATTTGTTAGACCTTGTTATAAACCATAAATCACATAATAATAGAAAGACAATGAGAGACGTGATGTCATTTATCCCTAACTCTACTATTTTCTAATAAAAATGTAGTAATTACCACTGAATCCTCGTGTGAGTAACTGAAAGCTCCTGTGGTTTAACTAAATTTTGGTTAAAACTTGATGAAGAACAAGATGATCAAACATGAAGAATTCTGCCAGAAAATAAAGATGTCGGATAAAATGTCCCAGCATGAAGACTTGACATCTGGACTGATATAACAGGTTTTAAATCTGTTCCAAGATTCAAGGCGCGGCTTTGCAGTGGATTAAGGAAAGAAGATTTGAAGCCTAAGGCAGCAGAAGGCTATAAAAGAATACCAAGTCCCAGGGTAGAAAAGAGAGAGAGAACGACATAGACTTAGGAATCCTATTTTGTAAATTTTTGTAAAGTAGAAAATAGGGTTTAGGGTTTTGAGAGTCGTTGGAACTTTTTGTGTTGTAAGTCTCCTTTTGTATCGGTTTGATACACTGTGGTAGACATAGGTTGTATACAGATTCAGAAGCCTTTAGGTAATGAATTGTATATTGTTCTTGGATGAAACTTTTAAGCAAATCCGAGTTAACTTGTTAGTCAAGAATGCTTGGCTGAACTTTGTATTGAAAGAGGTGTCTTTCAAATAGGATGATACAGTTATTGTGACTATAACTATTAGATAATCACAGTTGTGATTTAGGGAGTGAGATGGGTTTCTCTTATCAATTAGATGTGACTTCTAATGATAAAGTCTCCATTGAGTAGTGATAGGTAAACCAGAGGTTGTTTACTGTAAACCGGAGGTTGTTTGCATAAAACTATACTACTGATAATGGATTCTCCTTCTTGGCTTGGTAGCCCTCAGATGTAGGTGATTTTCACCGAACTGGGTCATCGTATTCTATGTTGTTTATCATTTTACAATTTACAGTTCAGTTTTGATTAACATGTTGTAACAGATTTCGAAACATCTGTCTTGCTGTTGTTGCTGATATTCTGAATATTAGTTTGTTTATTCTTCCCTTGTTCTAAAGTTATGCAGAAAACAATGTCTTGACATATGTTAGGACAACTGCTATCTGCTATCTGCTATTCCAGAAATTCAATTGGTATCAAAGCAGGCATCCTGTCCGTTTCTAGATGAGATCATGGGAGATACTTTCTGATGCTTTAAACAAGGAGGAGTTTGAGAGATCAGATCATTCACTCAGACAGACTCAAAGGTATTTATGGATGTGATGGATGTTCTGGATCAAAGGTAACAACCACTGATGGTTGTTCAAGTTTTCTGAGGAGTTTCTACAATAACTGCAAGAGGAGTGACTAGTTCTCCTGTATGGCTAGCTCTCCTTGGTGGTTCCGCTGCATGTGTTTCTAATGGAAGAACTCTGGTATTTTTGTGATTCTGGAGTTGTGATAGAAGAAAGATAGTGGAAGATCTTGATTGTTGGCTTCTATTCTTAAAGATATCAGCATTTATTCGTTCCAAAGTCGGGAGCAATGGAATGGAGAGAGTTATTGGTTGATGTATGTCATGTTGACTTGGTACTTGGAAGTTTGGTTCCATCTTGTATCTTAAAGTCAGTTTAAAGAGAAGGTGAGTTGAGATTGTGTTTATCAAGTTCATGATCTATGAATTTGGTAAATATTCTTTTTGACAAAATTGCCAAAGCTACTTGAGTTTCCACTCAAGTCCACTCATAAAGGCATCTCTGGTCGTGTTTAAGAGCTCTTTCAGAAGGATAATCTGGTTTTCATGCTGAAGATGGATTTCTGAAGATCTCTGGTGCTGATGGATGTTATTCAACTTGGAGATACTGGGAGGTAATTTATTTTCACCATTCATGATTTGCAAGAACTCTATTAGCAAAGGAAAGTCATAGGCAGGTTGAGTCAAGGGTGACAGACTTGATGTCTCAACATGTTGTTTGACTAGAAAGATGTTAACACAAAAATTCTTGATTTGTGTTGATATCTGGTAGATCATACATGATATATGGTTTTGTGGACAAGGATTTAAGATCAATTTCTATTTGTGGAATTCACAAATATTTAATTGATTATCCTTGTATTTTGAAGATCAAGATTGCTGGAGTTGAGATGGTTCATCAGGAGGTGCATCACTGCAACAGCTCAAGGACTAACATCAGGTGGATGAGGATTTAAGATTCATTGCTATTTGTGATAGTCAAAAGTATTTAATGAATTATCCTTAGTTGGTGATCAAGAAAGATGAAGTCGAGGTGTCTCATCAGTTGTTGCATCATCAATATTCAAGTATCTAGTTCTTGGATCTATTTGGGTTTCCATAAGAATCTGATGTTCAACCAGATGTTGAAACATTCTATCAACAGAGATTGTGCAAAATCTTGTTGATTCAAAGAGTGACTCTCTGGAGCATAGGAGTTGTAGCTGATAATCTTGGTACCATACACGTGTGTGGTAGGATCTATCTTTATTCTGGTGTTGCAAAGGCACATAATCAGACTAGGAAGCTTTGTGGCAGGAGGCTTATCTAGAATGTGGTGCTGATGGAAGTGAAGATGAAGACATGTTTCATGGATCAATTTTTTTCTAATCTAGGAGTATTGGCGTACAACAGGTGTGTTCCAGTGTCTACTAGAAGCATCTGATCTTTATCTAGAAAGTTTCCTGGCAAGAAACTTGTATAGAATATGGTGCGGGTGATAGCACTGCTTGGGTGAGTTTATTGTTGATCTAGGTGTATATGAGCATGTGATCCAGCTCATCTTGGAGGTCAAGGATAAGTGGCAGTTATCTCTGACATTCTGAAGAAGTCTCTACTTAAGGAAAGCGGGATTCCTTTTGTAAAGATCTGTGTGACTGATCTCCTCTGAAGAATCAAGTTTTGGCATGTTTGGTTTCTCTAAAGATGGGATGGTTGTTGTAATGTAGTAAAGCATGATAGAGGTTGTCTACCCTAACTTGATATCATCAATCAAGTCTATGAGAACATGGAACTCTTGTTCTGTTATAGGGAGGAGGTTCTTCTAAGTGGCAGAATGAAGGACTAAACTCTCCAGATGGATGTCTAATCAAATGTTGTGACATCAAGAGGAAACTTCAGGGTCTTAGTTGATGTTGTGGCGCATCATCGTAAGATAACTTGATCTTCTCAGAAATAAATGGTACTATTGCTTCAAAAAGGTCTATCTCATGCAGTTTGCGGGAGCTGCGAGAAGGAGTAGATGTTACATGTCCGAGTCTTGGTGTATCTAAGATGGCTTACTATGAAGTAGGTGGATTATGTAACTTGAATATTAGGTTTCATTGATGGATCGGGAGATTTTCTGGATCTCTGAAAAAAAAGCTAAGATTCACCAAACAGTGGAATTTAGTTGATCTTGATTGTGAATTCAAGCAGTGTGCTTGGAAAAAATTACTCTTGTGCAGAAGTGTAGTTGTTGAAAATCAAAAGAGGTTCTGATTATGTTCATATCTTGGAGCTTGTGGTAGAAGCCCTAAGTTTCTTATGGAAGATTACCTTCTCTTGGGAGATATATGAGAGTTTATTTCTCTCTCTGGTTGTCTGGAGTTCTTATTGATCAAGTTGGTGGAGTTGTGTTCTCTGAAGATCTTCAGTTTGAATACTATGCAGATAGTAAGTCCAGTGGTAATTGTATCAAGAACCATAGTGTATGGTGTTTGTGATATGGTCAGGATGTCCTAACTGATGTTATAACATCATCATGCTTTCTGAACTTAGAGGTTCAGATTATGGAAGCTAATATTCACTAGTTGAATCAGAAGTGTTCTATCTTATCATATGGCAGAATGATAAATTGAAGATTGTCTTGGATCATGGGGTGTTTATCTGGATGGTTGACTATTGCTGAGGTCAGAATGCTTGTGGAGAGGTGGTTTCTTCTACTACAAGTCATGCTAGAGAGAAGTGGATCAGTTTGGTGCTTCTGAAGCAAGTAAGCTGAAGATTTCTGGAGCATGTATTTGATGTTTTTTAAGTGTGAATAACATCTGGTCCAACTAACAAACTAAGGGACTCTGCATGTCTCTTTGAGGAATGTGCAGCATTTAAGATTCAATTGGATTTTATCTCAAGGAATATGGATATCTATGGCTGTAAAATTCAAGGTGGATTTGTACATGGTATGGATGGTTTCTGGATGAGATGGATCAATGGTGATTTTGGTCTCAATCCAAGAGTTTATTGGTTGTGGTATAAGGATGTGATCCTAGTACTTTCTCATTATATGATCATGAAGTTTGTCATGGGATAGCATGTGGTGATTTTGGGTGTTTCTTGTTGGAAGAAGCATCTTTTATAAAAGATAGGGGGAGAAGTTCTGTCTGATAGGTGTACTAGTATGGTACATAGATTGCTTGTGGAACAAGCAGTAAGTGAATGCGTTCAACAAGTGTGTTGAACAGGGAGTGCGCTTTTGAAGACATGAAGATGAGTCTTATGTTTTCCATTCATTTTAAAGTGTTTTTCTTGCAAAGGAGCACTGGTTATCTACGACAGGGGGAGTTGGACTTCTATTTTGGATCTGTGGTTGCAGTAGTGCAGTTTTTTATCAAGATTGTTTGTGGTTTCAAGTAGTCTGTGATAGAACTCCTCTGGTGAGGATGTAATGTCAGACAAGATGTCGTGACATTGTGTTACTGTTTTAGTTCTGGGTGAACTTGACAGGTTGATTCTGGTTTTGTCATTGGATGTCAACGGATTGAATCAGAGTTGTACAAGCTTCTAGAGAGTGTTCTGAGAGTCATTGCTTGTGTCTGGGAGAATTTATTTTTCTCTGCAGAATTAGATAAGGCTCTTGGGATACCTGGTTAATAACTGGAAGATGTTTGAAGAAATGTCTTAACATCTTGGTCAGTTATTCTCTCTCTTCTGGTTGGAAGGATTTATCTTTGGCTCTTTGAAAGGCATTGTGACTATGCATCAGAGGTTATAAGAGGGACTAAACAAAGTCTGACAAGATGTTGGAACATTGTTTAGGATATGCGGCTGTTTCCGAGTTGATTGTTTTGGACGGTGGAGGGTGTGTCTTTGAGAAGGCGTGTTAAACATGTATCTTGAGACATACGCATTCCTTGGACGGTTCCCCTTAAAAGAAGAAACAGTCAAAAGTGTTTTGGCCGGTTCACATTTTTCTTTGGGAAGTTTCATTCCTCATTCAATGTTTGTATTAAATTGACTTGCGTTATTTTCAATGGCTCGTTACATCATAAGGAATTTACTCGGATATATAAAGTAGGTTCTTGGCTTCGTCTTGTCTCATGTTGTCTTTTTTGTTGTGCTATGTTTTCATGGGATTCATCCGTGTTTGGGTTTGTTCAGTTTGGGTATGGGTCTGTCTTGAACATGTTTGTCAATTTTTTGCTAAAAAGGGGGAGAAAAGTACAGGGGTTGAGTCTGTCCTTGCAGTTGGATTACAAGGATGTTAGACAGAATGTTCTGACATTCTGTCTGAGTCTCAGGTTTCCCTTCTGTTCTGAGTCCTTCCTTCGTGTCCTGTGATTTGAGTTATGAACTCAGTCGTATCCTGTGTTCTGAGTTACTCACGTTGGTGTTTGGTTGCTTCAGTAGCAAAATTCTTCCCCCAGGTGAGGAAGTATAGATTCATGGGAAAGGGGGAATGTTTGTCATCTTCTTCCTCATGTACACCAACATGAGTGGAGTCACATTAGTATTCCAATCATAACCGCCACTCAGGGTGAAGAGACGTCAGGGGCATCCTGGGTTTATTGTCTAAAAGGAGTTTTAGCCAAAAAAATTCAAAAGGGGGAGATTGAAAGCTCATGTGGTTTGACTAAATTTTGGTTAAACTTGATGAAGAACAAGATGATCAAACATGAAGAATTCTGCCAGAAAATAAAGATGTCAGATGAAATGTCCCAGCATGAAGACTCGACATTTGGACTGATATAGCAGGTTTTAAATCTGTTCCAAGATTCAAGGCGCGACTTTGCAGTGGATCAAGGAAAGAAGATTTGAAGCCCAAGGCAGCAGAAGGCTATAAAAGAAGACCAATTCCCAGGGCAGAAAAGAGAGAGAGAGAGAGAGAGAGAGAGAGAGAGAGAGAGAACAACATAGACAGGAATCCTATTTTGTAAACCTTTGTAAAGTAGAAAATTGGGTTTAGGGTTTTGAGAGTCGTTGGCTCTTTTTGTGTTGTAAGTCTCATTTTGTATCGGTTTGATACACTGTGGTAGACATAGGTTATATATAGATTCAGAAGCCTTTAGGTAATGAATTGTATATTGTTCTTGGATGAAGCTTTTAAGCAAATTCGAGTTAACTTGTTAGTCAAGAATGCTTGGCTGAACTTTGTATTGAAAGAGGTGTCTTTCAAGTAGGATGACACAGTTATTATGACTATAACTGTTAGATAATCACAGTTGTGATTTAGGGAGTGAGATGGGTTTCTTTTATCAATTAGATGTGTATTCTAATGATAAAGTATCCATTGGGTAGTGATAGGTAAACCAGAGGCTGTTTACTGTAAACCGGAGGTTGTTTACATAAAAATATACTACTGATAGTGGATTTTTCTTCCTGGCTTGGTAGCCCCCAGATGTAGGTGATTTGCACCAAAATGGGTCATCATATTCTGTGTTGTTTCTCATTCAACAATTTACAATTCAGTTTTGATTAACATGTTGTAACAGATGTCAAAACATTTATCTTGCTGTTGTTGCTAATATTCTGAATAATAGCTTGTTTATTCTGCCCTTGTTCTAAAGTTATGCAAAGAACAATGTCTTGACATGTGTTAGGACATCTGCTATCTGCTATGCCAGAATTTCAGTAACCATTGTGGCTCTAGAAACAACGAGGAGTGGCTTAGTCGTTGGTATTTCCATTGTTTACGAGGGTTCATTCGGTTGTGGTTGTTCTGAACTATTGTTGGTCCATAGTGTTAAGGTCCATTTTAGATGGTAAGTGTATACCCCAAACGTTGTTGTGGCCTTGTGATTATAAGTTTCTAGTGGTATTATGGAGTTGTTTCATTCAACTATTTATGAAGATAATTTGTTGCCTCAATTTGTGGGATACATGGTACCCAAGTTTTGCTGATGCCTTTTGTTCCTGTTTACTGTGAAATTTGGTAAACAAATGCAAGTTTCTATTATTACTTGTGAAAATCATAACGTTATCAAAGTTAACGTAACTCTGTGGAAATGTTTGAAAATATTTGTTGTGATTACTTGTAAATAAGAAAAGTGTTCAAAGAATGAACGGACTGGAATTAAAATTCAAGCAAAGTAAAGAAAAGACTTTGAAATCGAAAGACAAATGCAGGAAAAGAAAGGGTTGAAATTAAAGTGCAAGTAATGTAAACTGACAGGAAAAATAAAGGAAATCGAAAGGGACTTTAATGCATAAAAAGACTTTTAAGGTAAAAGTGCTGAAAATGTATAAAATGGTGGAACGCATACGTACATCTTTCCTCACTCGTTTCTCAAGACGAAGGTACTTTGAGTTTACAGAAATGTGTATACAATTGTGAACCCTTTACAAAATGAACCTAAGTGTCCTGATATACTACTATATGATAACTATCTAAGAATGGTAGACTACTCCTATGGTGACACGTCCCAAATCCATGTAGCGGTTTTCCTCGACAGGTTCCCACGTGTTTATGAATAACCGTCGATGCTGACGCAGTTCTCGCTTTATGATACCATTTGAATATCTCAACTGCTTTGATGGGGGCCAAGAACTTACTATCCTCGTCAAAGCCTTCGACGTCGACCATGTTAAGATAACATGCTCCATCGTATTTTCCATTGTAGTGATGAACTCCACATGTGGCATCTAAGCTAACATTGTTTCCATTATAGTGATGAACTCCACCTATGGTGACTGAGTCGACATTACTTTCAATGTAGTGATGAATTCCAACCTTAGCTAACATAGCATATTATTCAATTTCACTATGTTCTCAAGTTCCTCACCACATCCTTCGACCTTGAAACCTTTGATCGGTATCACCTTATGTGACTTCCAACTTTGGGTCATATTGATCATGTGGACTCACTCTATTTTGACTTTCTACGTGGCGTATTTATGGCTATTCTTATGATATCTTCCATTTATAGTCAAGTCGAAAAATACAGTGTAACAAATTGTCCCCCAAAAGGTTATGTATCGATTTGCATCAACTAGAGATACATAGCCTTTTTTATTTCAATTTTTCGACGTCGTTTCACTTCCGCTGATGCCATCGTCATCATTGCTCTTTTACGAAGTATAGTCAAAAGGATACTTAAGCACTTAAGTGGCACCTTTACACCTGGCTTATTGCTTTCTCCTGTAAAACATAAGCTCTTTCCCTAAGAGCATATAGTGACTCTAATTGGGCAAATGATCCAGATGATAGAAGATCTACATCTAGAACTTGTATATTCATTGGCCTAAATTTGATTTTTTAGAGCTCTAAGAAACAAACCATGGTTGTAAGGTCTAGTGCAAAGCAGAATATAGGGTCTTGGCACATACAACTTATGAATTACTTTGGTTGGAATCCTTGCTTGCTGAATTAAGAATCAAGTATTTCTCTCCTACTCTTCTCTGTGACAACTTAAGTGTTGTACTATTGTCTCATAATCCAATACTACATGCTAGAACTAAGCATATTGAATTATATATCCATTTTGTTAGAGAAAGAGTTATGGCTAATAAACGTAAAATTCAACATGTTCCTGCCTCAGCTCGACTAGCAAACATTGTGACAAAGCCTCTATCAACTGTAACTTTTTAAGAATTAAGAAACAAGTTCAAAGTGGTATTGCTTCCATCACATTGATCTTGGGGGAGTATTAGAGATATATTTTTTAGTTTGATTTAGGTCAACTTTTGTGATTGAAATTAGAGTTAGTTGCAACAGTTAGAAAGTTATGAGTTATTAGTTTTCTATTACACAACTTTATTCTTTGTATTAACCTTATATAAGAGATTAGTGTAATTGATTGAGTATGTAATAGAGATTACACAAAGTGTAATTATGGTGAATATAAGAAAAATCATTATTTCTTTCTAACAATCATCGATATCACATTTATTACTGTTAGCTCCTAATTTCGACGCTGCATGATTTTAAATAGATTTGGCTTTTAAAGAAGTTATTCTTTACAATATAAGCTTAAGGAGAGAAAGGTTTCGACCAAGATGTATTCGACCACATTGGTTGAAATCCTGAGTCGAAGAGAATGATTTTGAGTCTTCAAATATTTCCAAGTCCAAAGCGTCAATTCGACAGGATAAAACGGCTATGGATAATGCGCTGCAGTTACAACTGGATAGTGGAGGGAAGTTCTACTATTTGAATTTGAAAAGAGGACAAGTGGCGAAGATCCAGAAGTTGAAGACATGCAAAGTGCCAAGTGGCGTGTTCTAGGAGTAAACCGTCAAATGGTGGTTACTTTAGAGTATTATAAATAGGTTAGTTCTAGAGTTAGAATGTGTGAAAAAATCATGTTGTACAAGTAACTTTGAAATCACTCAAAGTATCCAGAGTGTAGAGAAAAGAGTGAGGCGAGAATGTACGTGATTGTAATCACCATTTTCTGTTATTGCAATGCCATTTTCTTTGAAGTTTCTATTTTAGATCCTTTACTTTGAAATCTTTAGATTCAGTCTTTTACTTCTAAAGCATTCTACGTTATGAAGTTTTACTTTGCAATTTTACATTAAAAAGCCTTTACTTTCAAGCAATTACATTTCTGCAGTTTAAGATCTTTATGCACTTTTTCCAGCATTTAATCCCAGTTTTTAATCAAACCTTTACATTCAGTTCTTTTTCTTTGATGTGTTTTTCGACTTAAACATTTCTTTGATTTCTGTCACTTTCATTTACATTTCAAAACACGTTCTTTTAGTTATATGCACTGTCGAAATGTATGCTTTGCTTAATTGTGAGGTATTCTAAATACACCCATAGCACATGTCCTATGATCAATCTGATCGATCCTGTAAGTTACTAGAACTTTGTTGTTTTAGAAGATTAACAGTTGTTTACCAATTTTCAAGGCAAACAAATTGGCACGCCCAGTGGGACGTTGCTAAACGTGTATTTGGAAGTTTATAACTTCTAAATAACTGTCAAAAGGAATTTTAATAACTGCCCTTTTTGAATTTTTTTTTCATTTCATTGGTCGAGATTTTGGCAAACTTTATTGTATGCAATTGAGAAGTGGAAAGGTAGCCAGTTTAAACGAATATAGACTAAAGAGAAGAAACTCGAGGAAAATGGCATCTGGCCAAGGGAATTCAAATCCCAGTTCTGCTGGGACTAATCCTCAACCAAGCAGTTCAAGCGTTCAGAACAGCACCATCAATCCTCAAGAATTACCAAGAAGTACTGTGGCGCCAACTCTAATTCCTTCGACAGGAGGATCAACAGTGTTAACCATGGTGACAAAGCCAGCACCTTCGACAGCAGGGCCAGGGGCGACATATGTGAGGCCTTACACTCAGCCAGTCTTGGAGTACATTGGCCCATCAGTGACAAATCCTCAGACTCCACCAGGAGGAAGTTCGACGTATAGGAAGTTTCCTCCTCCAGGATTTTCACAGCCTTTGCCTAGGAACCCAGTCTATGGCATGCCAACGGCAATGATGCAGAATTTGCGTACTGCACCCCCAATATTTTCAGAGAATGTGATATCTTCCCCTTTGCAGGAGTCAGACTCTAGGATTAACATAGGTCGAAACAGCCAGTCCATAGGTTTGGGATTTTCTGCTCAAGGACTCAACTTAACAAATGAATCTGCAGCATATTTGAGGCAACAGATATATGAGAGCAACATGCAAATGGTACATACTTTGTCTCAGACAATGGGAGAGATTTTCCAGCCATTGATCCAGAATACTACTCAAACCAATCAAATGATGACAGCCCAGATGACGCGTATAGCAGAGTTCATGGGAATGCCCGCTCATGTTCAACACCAAAATCAAGGAGTCGAGAGGAGGGAAAATGCTCAACAAGTGAATCCGGTGAATCTAGAGTTAGTCGAACCACCTAGGGAGGAGCCTTCTAGGAATCAAATACCTATACTTGAAGAGGAGGAACCAAGGATGGTGTTAGTAAACAGAAATCAAACGCTGATCATGTAGTGAATCAGGTTTAACGCAATAATGTAGCAGCAGAGAACAATTTGGCAGCCATGGTCGAGAGAATAATGGCTCGAAATGGCCTGAATATGGGTTTTTCTAGGCCAAATTTCACTTCGCCTATAGTAGACTATATACTCCAAGCTGAACTGCCCCCCAGGACAAAAGTACCAAAGTTCACTAAGTTTTCAGGAGATACTACAGAATCTACCATCGAACATGTGGCGCGCTACCTGATCGAAGCTGGTGAGATTGCAAATGATGAGAGTCTAAGGGTGAAGTATTTCCCTAGTTCCCTCAATAAAAATGCATTTACGTAGTTCACTACGTTACCATCTGGTTCGATTTGTAATTGGACCCAGTTAGAACGTTTGTTCCATGAGCAATTTTACATGGGGCAGACTAAAATCAGTTTGAAAGAATTGGCTAGCGTAAAACGAAAGTTCAATGAGCCAATAGATGATTACTTGAATAGGTTTCAACTACTCAAGGCTAGGTGCTTTACACAAGTGCCTGAACATGAACTTGTCGAAATGGCCGCTGGTGGCCTTGATTACTCTATCAGGAAAAAACTGGACACCCAGTATTTGAGGGATATGGCCCATTTAGCTGACAGAGTTCGACAGCTAAGGTGAACAAAAACAAGAAGGTAGCTTACGTCAAATACCAGGAGGGCATCGAAGAATTGTATGACGAGCCTGTTAGGTTCGACGAAAGTGAAATAGATCTTGCTGAACTTAAGCAACGCCCTCCTTATTCTTGTAAATTATTAGTCCCTTCAAATGGGAAAAATCCTGTCGAAACCGAAAAGAATGATAGGTTCCCAAAGAAAACATACACTTTCGACATCACTAAATGTGACGAAATTTTTGATTTATTAGTTAAGTACGGTCAAATACTAGTGCCTCCTGGTGCTAAAATACCACCTTTAGAGCAAAGAAAAAAGAGAGGCTTTTGTAAATACCATAATTATTTGGGTCATAAAACTTCTCAATGTTTTCTTTTCAGGGATCTGGTGCAGAATGCTATTAAGGAAGGCAGACTCAAATTTGGGGAGAAAACTAAGACCCAGATGAAAATTGATACCAACCCTCTTAAAGTAGCTGAAGCAAATTACACGGAGCCCGAAGAGGTTAACATGGTAGAACTAGTTGAGGAATCTGACAGTAGCTTAGATAGTGTTAACACCAACGAAGCTCTTGGCAAAAATGCCACAGTGGTGGAGGTGACTGAAGACCTTACCAATGATGTTGTGTTTATTAGAGAAGTCGAGGAAGTGGATGGCTACCAGCTTGAGCATTTGATATGTATGGCTGCTGAACACTATTTTAGGACATCTTCTGAAGTTCAAAGGTTCGACGCTGAGGCTACAGTCGAGATCCATGTTGAAGCTGAAGCATCAAGATTGCAGATGGTGACAAAAGAGACTGCTGGCTGTTTCATACAGATGGACGAGGCTGTTGAGGGCCTTGATGTCAACTTCTCCAAAATGCGCTTAAAAGATGAAGTTAACATAAACATGGTCGAAGTGACTAACGGACAAGCCATGGATATTGATGAATAGGTTCGTCAAGAAGACGGCAACAAGCTGGCTTATCTCAGAGAAGATGAAACCATTGTTGATTTTCTCCACAGGTGCCAAGGAAAGAACTCTAAGGTTATGTTGTGCCTTTGATGCAGTGCTATCTTCGACAGAGAAGCTGCTCATAGCCTCCAAGCGGGGAGAGAAGCCAAATCTGGGCGTGAGAAAAGAGCTGCTCAAGGGCCAGGGCGTTTCGACCCAAGGAAAGCTACTCAAAAATAATATGGCCAAAGGCCACAAATGCCAAGAGCTAAGCAGGCTACTTTCAAGCCTAGCAGTGATGTACCAACTGGAAAGTGGGTCAAACCAGTTGAAGCAGCAGGGAAAGGGAAACAGAGATGGAAGAATTTCGACGTGGCTAGAGGTTCTTCAATAGAGTACCGGAAAGAATTCAAGTCCTCCAATAAAGCTGCCTATATTTCTGAGAATTACAAAGGCAAAAATCCCATATCCAGGTCCCAGTGGAGAAGGGAACAGAGGCAAAGGAAGGCTTTGAGAGAGGCTCAGGCCAAAGACTTGACTGAGACTAGTAGCAATGTTCTGCCTGCCAGCAATAAAGGTGTTGGGACAAAAATAAAAAACCAGGTGCCTGTGGGGCGAAGGTTGTTTTCTGACAAGCAAGAAGAAGCCGAGAGGTTTGTAGTCGTAGCAGCTGAGGACGAAGATTCGACTCACAATTTTGATTCAGACACTGATGCCTCTTTAAACATCATTGTCAATGTAGTCTCAGTAATGCTAAGAGAATATGATAGGATAACTGAGGTGGAAAACTTGGATGCCAACGCTGAGGCTGAAATGGCAGCACATCAACCTGTGTGCTACTATGTGATGAACAATGGCTGCGTCGAAGAATAGAATGCTTTCTTTGAACGACCGACTGAGGCCATGAAAGGGCACTTGAAACCTCTGTACATTACAGGGAAAGTAGAAAACGTGGCTGTGAATAAGATCTTGGTGGATTGTGGGGCTACTGTCAATTTAATGCCATATTTCCTACTAAGCAAGATCGGTAAATTCGACACTGATCTTAAGCCCCACAACATGGTCCTTTCTAATTATGAAGGGAAGATTGGGACCACTCTTGGTGTTCTGCAGGTTGATTTAATTGTGGGAACGGTGACAAGGCCTACCTTGTTTATGGTAGTCAAAAGCAAAGCTAACTATAACCTTCTGCTGGGGAGAGAATAGATCCATGGTGTTGGAGCAGTACCTTCATCAATGCACCAGCGGATCACAATCTGGAGGCCTGATGGCATAGTTGAAAACATTGAAGCTGATCAAGGGTACTTTAAGGTGCCTGTTAATCATGTTGATGGTGTCGAGTTCGACAAAAACTTGGCGCATATTACGCCTTGTACTCCAGCAGAGTTTGATTTTACCCCAGATGACCATGCATTCTGCTCATTATACTTGCACCCAGTGGAGGGATTTCGATGGGACAGAGAGGTCATAAGGGAAGAAGGCAATGTCCCATACTATGGGCTGCCTGAAGTAGACCCCACAGGTTGGGGAAGTGAATTCAGTAACAATGACTGAATTCGACGTACTACAAAGAATTTCGGCCTATTTGGCTGAATCTAAACTACAAGCGGCCTTGGAGGCTGCACACAACCACATGGCTGTCGAAGCCACAACTCAAATTTGTGAAGTAGGCCCTGGTAAGGACTTTGAGCCTGAGCCACCTGATGGGCCTCAAATCGAATACCAAAATCAAAGGCTTGATGCTATTTATGATAATGAGCCTTTGGGGTTCAAAAAGGATCCATTGTCAGACAACATTAAAATGCTGGCGCAAGATCCTTTGGAAGAAATTGACTTGGGTGAAGGGGGAGTAAAAAGGCCTACTTATGTTAGTGCTAATCTCGGCCCACAACTCAAAGTCGAAATGGTCCAACTACTGAAGGAATTCAAGGATTGCTTCGCTTGGGACTATGACGAAATGCCTGGTTTGAGGAGAGAGCTTGTTTAACATAAGTTGCCAATCATACTTGGGAAAAAACCAGTTAAGCAAAATCCAAGACGGTTTGCCCCAACAATCCTTTCAAAGATCAAAGAGGAAATTGAGAGGTTACTTAGATGCAAGTTCATCCGTACAGCTAGGCAGGGGATTTCTTAGGCTTTGTGGTCCACAAGAAGGGGATCGAAATTAACCAGAATAAAACCAAAGCCATCATGGAAGCAAAAGCGCCATCAACAAAAAAGGAATTGCAGTCTCTCTTGGGCAAAATAAATTTCTTGAGGAGGTTTATATCCAACTTGAGTGGGAAAACGCGAGCCTTTTCGCCATTGCTTCGAGCTAGCAAGGATGGGTTCGACTGGGGGCAAGCTCAACAGGAAGCCTTCGACAAGATCAAAGAATACCTTAGCCACCCCCCGATTCTCTCACCACCTTGTGGCAATAAGTGTATGAGATTGTACATAGCTGCGTCAGATAGAACTTTAGGCAACATGTTAGCTCAAGAGGATGATGATGGTGTCGAAAGGGCCATCTATTACCTTAGTAGAGTTTTAAATGATGCAGAAACTAGATATAGCATGATTGAAAAATTATGTTTATGTTTGTATTACTCTTGTATAAAATTGAAGCATTATATAAAACCAGTTGATGTTTATGTTTCTTCTCGTTTTGACGTTATTAAACATATGTTGTCCAAACCTATTTTACATAGTCGAATTGGAAAATGGGCATTAGCATTAATTGAATATGCTTTAACTTATAAGCCTTTAAAAGTTGTTAAAGGACAAGTAGTGGTAGACTTTATAGTTGACCATTCTACAAATGAGTCCCCTCTGAACTATCTTGATGTGGAACCTTGGAAGTTATATTTCGACGGGTCGAGCCACAAAGATGGGACAGGCATAGGAGTGCTTGTTATTTCTCCTAATAAAATTCCAACAACACTTAAGTATAAAATTGAAGGCCAATGTTCTAACAACGAAGCTGAATATGAAGCTTTAATTGTTGGACTTGAAGTATTGTTGGAATTGGGGGCAACTCATGTCGAAATAATGGGAGATTCAGAACTGGTCATAAAACAAGTTACCAAGGAGTACAAGTGCATAAAAGAAAACTTGATTATGTACTTTGTAGTTGTGAATCGACTGTTGAAAAAGTTCAACGCAGTTAGTTTTCGACACATCCCTAGACTGGAAAACCAGGTAGCTAATGACTTGACTCAGATTGCATCAGGGTATAAAGTTTTGAAAGATAAATTACAAGATGCAATCGAAGTCGAAGTCAGAGGAAGGGTGGTGTCAGTAGGATTAGCCCCATCAGATTTGGAAGAAACTAAGCTTGGATACGTTGATGAAGATAATTTTGCAATCCTGGCAGTTGATAGCATAACTGACAAGGATTGGAGAAAACCTATAGTAGATTATCTAAAAAATCCAATATCTTCGACAGAAAGGAAAATCAAGTATCAAGCTTTGAGTTATGTCTTGTTGGGTAATGAATTATTCAAAAAACCTCCTGAGGGAGTATTGCTTAAGTGCCTCAGTGAGGCAGAAGCATACTTGGCCCTTTCAACTGTCCATAGTGGGGCATGTGGGGCACATCAGGTAGGCCATAAAATGAAATGGTTGTTGTTTCGGCAAGACATGCATTGGCCTACCATGTTAAAAGATTGTATTGAGTTTGCTAAGGGTTGTCAGGAATGTCAAGTTCACGCTGGCATTCAACATGTCCCTACAAGTGAATTACACTCTATAGTGAAACCTTGGCCTTTTAGAGGATGGGCTTTGGATTTGGTTGGAGAAATTCGACCAGCATCATCTAAAAATCATAAGTACATTTTGGTGGGTATTGATTATTTTACCAAATGGGTCGAAGCTATCCCTTTACCAAATGTTGATCAAGAAGATGTGATTAAATTTATCCAAAAACACATCATCTATAGGTTTGGAATCCCAGAGACAATTACAACAGACCAAGGATCAGTCTTCATTGGTCGAAAAATGCAAGAGTTTTCTAAAGAAATGGGATTCAAGCTCCTAACATCCACACCTTATTATGCTCAAGCTAACGACCTAGTCGAAGCGGCAAATAAAGTAGTTATTGGGTTGATAAAAAAGCATGTGGGATAGAGGCCAAGAAATTGGCATAAGACATTGGACCAAATACTTTGGGCATGTCGAACGTCCCCCAAAGAGGCAACTAATACTACCCCATTTCGACTGACTTTCGGTCATGACGCAGTTTTGCCTGTAGAAATTTATCTTCAGTCCATAAGGATTCAAAGGCATCATGAGATTCCATCTGAATCTTATTGGAATATGATGCTTGATGAGTTAGTGGATTTAGATGAAGAAAGACTCCATGCATTAGAATTTCTGAAAAGGAAAAAGAAAAAGGGTGGAGAAGTCCTATAATAAAAAGGTCAAAAGTAAAACTTTTGCAGCTTGGGAACTGGTTTGGAAAGTGATCTTGCCTATCGATCGAAAGACCAGATCTTTAGGGAAGTGGTCTCCTAAGTGGGAAGGTCCTTTTCAAATTATTAAGGCATTCAGTAATAATGCTTACAAGATTCAGGAGATTGAGGGTGATCTAAGAGTCTTGAGGATAAATGGGCAATATTTGGAAAAATATAAGCCTATTTTGCAAGAGATTCATATTAAGACATAAGTTTTATTCAGATTATAAAAGCCAAAATAGTCCATGTGAGGCCAAAATAGCATACAAAGGAAAGAAAATAAGTACAATAACATGAAACCCAGGAGAAAGATCATTCATAGTCTCTCCAATTAATAGAGTTGAGGAAGGCAACATAATCTTCGTTAGCTTCATCATCAGAGTTTTTTGCTTTGGAATGTCCTTTCTTGGGGACCTTCATCTTAGTTTCTCGCTTCTTGGGGTGAGAGGTTGCTCCAGTTGAAGTATCATTATAGGCAGTAGTTGTTACCTCAGCTTTCTTTGTCTCCTCAGCCACCTTCTGGATCACTGCCTTCTTTGAGGAAGTACTCATGCTTGCTTCAGTGGGTGCAAAATATGGCTCATATGAAGAGGATTTTATAGAGGCAAAGCCTTGTAAGGATTGGCCAGTCAATAATGGAGACACGTGAAATTGCTCTTGGGAATATATCCTAGGGTTATGCTATTAATATTCCTTTATGGAATAGAAACTTGTGTCGTTGGAACACTAAGCTATTAAAAGCTACGTTATTTTCATGATTTACAAGAAAAGAGGCAGAGTACTTTAATTACAAAGATTAGCAAAGTTTAAGAGAAAATGCGCCATGATTTTATCAAAGATTTTGCAAGTCGAAGAGTTAATAGCAAACAGAAGTATTTAGATAAATGCTAGGGGGCATTGAGATTGTCTTTACATAGGGCCTCAAAAGGGCCAGCAAACATGATGATCAAAAAGGAACTAAAAATAAGAAATCATAGGACAATCCAAAAAGGGAGCTTCGACTTCAACTCAAGAAAGTTGACCTTGTGATTCTGAAGGCGTTTCTCACACAGAGCTTTTTTGAGCTTAGCTGCTGAAAGTTCCTTTTCAAGCGTTTGGGCCTTATCAAGGAAGTCTATAGTGCGCTTTAGCTCTCTGGCCATTTCAGTATCGTCGAAGTCTTTCAGCTCAAGGTTGCGCTTTTCAACGTTAGAAATCTTGTTTTGCAGTTCTTCAATTTGTTGCTTCCAGGTATCAATGTCCTTTTGGTTCGACTCCACCTCTGCTTGCCTTTTCTGTTGGTCAATCTCCAGACTTTCGACCTTAGCTTCTGATGTGTGTGCTTCATCCCAAGCTGAATGTTCCAGTCCAGTTGTAACTTCAATGTTGTGTTGAATCTTGGGAAGAAGTTTGAAGTCCTCAGACATCTGATTTATTAAAGCAGTTAACTCCACAAGGAATTCAGACACATCTTTACTAAGAGTCGAAAGGTCCAATTTTTGGAGGCTATCTTTCAGGAAGAGAGGAGCAGTTGGATCTAAAAGTAAGACATTGTGGATGTCTCCCTTGAAGAATTTGTCTTTGATCTTTTGAAGGATAGGGTTGGCGAAGTCATCTGGAGCTGGACCCCCATAACCGGTCGAAGAACTAAGGCTAGTACCTGAAGAGCTGTACTTCTTCCCAAGTATCATTCTGGAATACTCTCAAGGATTCGACCATTTGAGGGCAGCCAATGGGTCTCCAGTAGGGGATCCTCCAGCAGTCGAAGTGACTGTAGGCCCAGGAGTTGGATTGTTGACAGGACCTGTTTCAGCCACAGGTGAATGGGTTTGATCCTGCTCAGTCCTTTCCCTCTCTTCTTCTTGTTCTTCTTCATTTTCGACCTCCTCTTCTTCCTCTTCAGTTGGCTGTCCTTTCACGTCCATGGCAATGGTCTCTGTATGGTCGAGAGGTTGTTGATTAGAAACATCATCCTCTTCATGTTCAGAGCCATCAGTTTGGGATTGTTGAGTGTTGGTCCTGGTGGGCGAATTTTTGTTGGTTTCATCTGCTTCAGGAGGAGGAACTGTAAGAGGAATAGGTTGGTTAATTTCGCTCAATGAACTATATCCAGAACCAAGGTCAGAGGTAGGGTGATAAGTTGGCTCACCCTGGCTATTCAGGATAGTTGTTGCAAAGCTGAATGAAGTTTGTGGTGGGTTAGAACCACCTACATCAGCCTGAAGATCACAAGTGAAGAGAATAAGATTAAAAGAAATCTGAATAAGGAATGCAAATACTGAGTAAAGATAGTATGCATACATGTACAGTTGCGGCATCAAGACTTGAGTTTGCACTCTCAGGATCACCAGCAGTCATTTTTGACGCAATCCTAGAGAGTTGTTTCTTGACACCACTATCAGCAGGTGTTTTCTCAAAAAGTTTGGCGGCCTTTGAGGAGGATTAGGTGGTAGCTCCAGAAGCTTTGATAAGCTTCCTTTTCTTTTTAACCACTACCTCCTCAGGGGATTCATCATCAGCGTCTGAAGGGACAACCGCTTAAGCACCTTTCTTGCCCTTTTTTGAAGGCGTTGGAGGTTTTCGAGCAGTCTAAAAGGTGATGCAAATATTAGAAGTTGGTTACACAAGAAGATGTAGGCAAGGGATATAAAATACCTTTATGCCTTCAGTCTCTTTTTTGACTCCTGCAGCACCCTTCGATGAGCTGGTTTTCCTGGCCATAGCTGAAAGACAGATGATTATTACAAGATTAATAATTGAGTGGTTGGTTAAAAATAAAAAATCGAGGGCCTCAAACCTTCATATATTTTGGATTCGACACAAACATCCTCGACCCCTATATGAAGGTGTCCTTTGAAACTGTCCAGCATATTGTTAGACGGTGTGGCTAGTGATCGAGAGGGGGGGTGAATAGATCACCGCTTGTAAAATACGGTTTTAAAAACCTTAACAGAGTTTTTGAAATATAGCGGAAAGTTTTGGTCCCGAATCGACTTCCGTCTATTCTGAACCGCTACCAAAAAGACCAGACACGCAAGTATGATGCTGGATTTGAATTGATTGATAGAAAACGTTAACACAGAAATTTCTCGCACTAAATGCACTTATCACAAATTCTGATTCCAATGAGTAAATCACAACAAACCGTTTTGTCAAACACTTGGCGTGTATGTGTTCTATGATAAACAATAGTGATGTTTCAATAAAAGGTTTTCTTGCCACTATTGTATCACGACACGTAAAACGTACTGCGCCAATTTGTATCACAAAACAGTTAACGAAAACGTAAAGGGAGATAGAGATAGAATACGATACGCAGAGATTTGTTAAGGAAGTTCCCCACTGTCGTCCTCGCGTGTGGGTACGTCTCCCTCTCAATTTCAAAAGAAATTGAGACCTTTTCTTTTCAATAGTTGCTGAATTCGTTCTTACAAAGGTTACAATACCAAGACAGAATTCTAAATCCCTAGAACTTCTTCTTCTCGTATAGAACCTCGACTTGATCAGAGCTGGATCAAGAATTCCCCGCAAGACTTGCAAACGATTCACCGGTTCCACGACCTGTTTGCGAAACAACCCCGTTTCCAAACCCTACGCTGCGGCTGAATCCGTTCTGCAATCGTGACTAACAAACCCGCAAGAACAGTCCCGTTCTTGAAGGACAAACCAGTAGGTTTTTCCTCGAAACCCCCTTCACTCTTCAACCCAGCTAGATCCTTGATCGTTCCACTGACTCCACAGCTAGATCGTTGATCGTACCACTGAACGTTATCTCGTTGATCCTTCAATCCGAAGAACAAGAATGATTGTGTGTAATTGTTCTTGAATTGAAGAGATTGAGAAGATGATGAAGACGAAGTATCTTTCAGGTTTCTGAATGCTCAATCAATTACTGCTACAAAGACCTCTATGACTTGTGTATTTTGCAATTTTCACTTGTGAATTCATGCTTAAGCCAATACCTGCCACTTTGTATTTATACTAAACAAGACAGAACTGTTAGAATAAAAATTATGCAGAAAAACAGACTTTGGGATCGATGCCAGACACGTATGGATCGATGCCAGACAGTTTTTAACTGTTAGGGATTGATCCCAAAATCTATGAATCGATCCCTACTGAAGGTGAACTGAAAAACAGAATTTCCATTAAATCAGGGATCGATGCCAGACACGTATGGATCGATGCCAGACAGTTTTTAACTGTTAGGGATTGATCCCAAAATCCATGAATCGATCCCTACTGAAGGTGAACTGAAAAACAGAATTTCCATTAAATCAGGGATCGATACCAGACACGTATGGATCGATGCCAACTGAACAAATTTAATTCTTTTGATTCAAACCTTATAAAAAGTGTTTCTAACAATCATCTAGTATTGAATAAAGACAAACGCAAAGGCAAAAATCACACATATTCACATGTAGAATGAAGCACAACAAATCATACGCGCAATTTGCAATCATACAAAACAAAACCAAAATAAAGGATTGTCTCACAAACTCCCCCTTTTTGATGATGGCAAATTGATGTGTGATACTCCCCCTGAGTTTGTGCATACCATTCTGTCATGTCAACATCTTCTATACTTCTCCCCCTTTGTCAACATCAAAAAGAGGAAAGAAACAACAAAGAGAAGAACAAAGTAGCAAACCGCAGCATAAATTGATAACAAAGCTAACAATCACAAAGAAAGAAAGCTTAGAAGAATAAAATCACTCACAAAGAATGACCAATAAAGGGCAAGGAAACCATAAACAAGCAAACGGAAATAAGCATTGAAATACTAGGAAAGTATTTAAAATTATATAAGCCAAACAAATATAGTCAGAATATTCGAAAAATGAAACAACAACTCAAGCAACATGAAATGCAATGCTTATGAAACATGTTATGAAAGTGATGCTTAAGAATAGGTCTCAAATCAGATATTAATATTCAAACAATAAATGCAAAAGAATATACATAAACGAACATAGAGAATTTGTTCTAACATACACAAACACATAGATCCAAAGAGTAGTAAAGAGGATTGATATTACCTTTGTTGATGTGCCTTTGTGAAGTATAAGCTCACAACTTCTAAAACACAACTTATCAACCAAGGTGAGGCAAAAATAGAATCTAACAAGCTTAAGATAGTAATGAAGAAAGATCAAGAATCCCTAATTCACGACGAATGTTAAAGAAAGGTTCCGTTGCTAGTGGTTTAGTGAAAATATCAGCGAGTTGATTCTTAGTATCAACATGCTCAAACACAACGTCCTCTTTCTCAACATGGTCGCGAAGAAAGTGATGCCTAATCTCTATGTGTTTAGTGCGTGAGTGTAAAATAGGATTCTTAGTAAGATTTATAGCACTGGTGTTGTCACACTTTATTGGAATGCGTTTGAGTTGAATATCGAAATCTTGTAGTTATTGCTTCAGCCACAAGATCTGAGCGCAACAGCTACCGGCTGCAACGTACTCAGCCTCAGCAGTTGACAATGCGACAGACACCTGTTTCTTGCTATGCCAACTGACCAGAGAGTTTGAAAATAAGTGACATGTACCACTAGTACTTTTCCTATCTGATTTGCAGCCAGCAAAATCAGAATCGGAGTAACCTACTAAGCTACAATCGCTTCCTTTTGAATACCAGAGCCCATACTTAGATGTTCCATGAAGATATCTAAATATGCGCTTGACAGCTTTCAAGTGTGACTCTTTAGGATTCGATTGATATCGTGCACACATGCAGACACTAAACATGATGTCAGGTCTAGACGCAGTAAGATACAAGAGAGACCCAATCATACCTCTATACTGTTTGACATCTACACTCTTACCGTGTTCATCTTTATCTAGATATCCGTTGGTAGGCATAGGTGTGTCTATTGATTTTGAGTCGTTCATTCCAAAGCGCTTGAGCAGCTCTCTGCAGTATTTTGTTTGACTCACAGCTGTTCCCTCATCAAGCTGCTTTATTTGGAGACCGAGGAAGAAATTAAGCTCCCCCATAAGACTCATTTCAAATTCACCCTGCATAACTTTTGAAAACTCTTCGACCAAGTGTATGTTAGTTGAACCAAAAATTATATCGTCTACATAAACTTGAACTAAAAGAATGTGTTTTCCTTTGTGCTTAATGAAGAGGGTGGTATCCACTTTACCTCTTGAATATCCATGATCAAGTAGAAATTTGCTAAGTCTTTCATACCAAACCCGGGGGGCTTGCTTAAGACCGTACAAAGCTCGTTTTAATTTGTAAACATAATCTGGATATTCAGCATTCTCAAAACCAGGAGGTTGTGAGACGTATACCTCTTCATTTAGGACACCATTTAGAAACGCACTCTTTACGTCCATTTGGTAAAGCTTAAAATCTCTAGAACACGCATAAGCGAGCAAGAGACGTATAGCCTCAAGGCGAGCAACTGGAGCATAAGTTTCCTCATAGTCTATGCCCTCCTCTTGGTTATAGCCTTGTGCTACTAAACGTGCCTTGTTCCGAGTTATCACTCCACTTTCATCAAGCTTATTCCTAAAAACCCACTTAGTACCTATGATATGATGTTCTCGCGGACGCGGGACAAGTTCCCAAACGTCATTTCTTTTAAATTGATTAAGCTCTTCTTGCATGGCCATTAGCCAAAATTCATCAATCAAGGCTTCTTTGGCATTTTTAGGTTCCACTTGTGAAACAAAGGCGAAGTGAGAACAAAAATTATTTATCTTAGAACGAGTCATGACTCCCTTTGAAATGTCTCCCAAGATGTTGTCAATGGGATGGTCTTTTGAAGATTTCCAAGCTGGTGGAAGGTCATTCACATCAGCTGTCCTTTCTTCCTTATCTTTTTCATGACTAGTATCTTCCTCCTTCTCAATGGGAGCTGTCTTGGATTGATCAGTTTTCGCAACAGCTTCCTTGAGTATGTCTTCTGTAGATACACCTGCGTCATCAAAAGAAATACCTTTGCCAAGTATAGCTCCTTTGTTATTGTCTCCATAAGTAACATATCCCTTTTTCTTTGCTTTGAAGTCTATAAAAAGCGATATGTCACCGGTCATGTGCCTTGAGCAGCCGCTATCTAGGAACCATCTCCTATCTTCGGATGCAAGGCACTCTTCCTACAATATCAAAAGAGAGTGGTTGGTACCCAATTTTCATTGGGTCCAAAGGGGTAAGTGGTAACATGGTTGCCTTTTGGCTTCCATTGATAGATGCCTTTAGGAACAAGAAACCTCCTAAACTTGCATTTCTCAATGGTGTGGCCAGCACGACAACAATAATGACATAAACCATGATGATGCAATTGTTTAGTTTTGTTCATTGAATCCTTTGGAGTAAAAGAGTATTTTGCATATGGAGGATTCAATGACTTCTTAAACAATCTAGTATCAACGGCGTAAGTCACCTTGGGTTGTAAAGCTTTTTCCAATTTGACTTTAAGAGTATTAACCTCTCGTTGCCAAATATGACAAGCTTCACAATACCTAACTTTACTACATCCGTTAACATCAATATCTTTTGAATTTTCTGCAATACTAGCCTTCAAGCTTTCTAAATCTTTTTCAGCTTTGTATACTTTACCTTCCAAGAATGAAAAAATTTGTTTATCGGAAGATAATCTTTTGAAAGCATCTACAGCTTCGTTATGCAGTTTTTCAAAAGCGATTTTCAGTTCAGAAAAAGACATAGAGGAGACATTATTATAGTAGGCTTGTTTTACCTTCTTTTCTTCTTGTTTCTTCTTGTAGTAGGCATGGTCTTTGATGTGAGCCATAAGACATAGGTTTGCGGTTTCATCACTATCACTTGAACTTTGTGAGCTTGATGAATCGCTATCGCTTTCCCATGCTATATAAGCTCTCCTTTGTTTGCTGTACCGTTTAGGTGAATCCTTCCCTTTATCCTTTTTCTTCATAGGACATTCTGTTTTGTAATGTCCAGATTTGCCACAATTGAAACAAGATCCTCTACCTTTATGCTTCTTGTTCTCTTCCTGTTTTGACTCACTAGATTGTCTTCTAAACTTCATGAGGTTTTTGTCGGAATGCTTGTATCCATTCCTTCGAATGAATCTATTGTATCTCCTTACAAAAAGTCCCATTTCTTCATCATCCGAATCTTTGTCACTACTTGAATCATTGTCACTTTGCTCTTTTCTTGAGGACTTAGTGCTAGAGGCCACAAGAGCAATTGGCTTCTTCTCACCCTCTTTGTCTTTCTTCTTCTCTTTCTCCTTCTTACTTTTGTTCTCATACTTTTCAAGACTTTCTAGAGCTTGCTGATGTTCTTCCAGCTTTCCAAAAAGTGTTGTAATCGTAAGAGTCGTCAAGTCGTTGGCTTCCTTGATAGCTGTCACTTTAGGTTGCCATTCCCTGCTAAGACATCTCAGAATTTTGTTAGTAGCTACCTCATTGGAAACAGGTTTTCCAAGTGCATTTAATCGATTTGTAAGATGAGTAAACCTCTTTTGCATGTCGGAGATAGATTCTCCATTTTTCATGCGAAAGAGCTCAAACTCTTGATTAAGTGTGTTAATGCGGGACTGTTTCACTTCAGTAGTACCCTCATGGGCGATTTCTAAAGCGTCCCACATCTCCTTAGCAGTCGTGCAATGGGATACTCGATAATACTCATCAACACCAAGTGCTGAAATTAGTATATTTCGAGCTTTCCAATCACTCGACCACTTTTTCTCATCTTTCTCAGTCCAATCAGCTTCTGGTTTAGGTACTATGGCGCCAGCCTCATTGGTCATGGTTATTTGAAAAGGACCATTCTCAATGGCTGTCCATACTAGCCTATCCACAGAATTTATATGAACTCGCATGCAGTCTTTCCAGTAGCCGTAGTTTTCTCCGTTAAAGACGGGAGCTCTATTGTACGCCCCCTTTGGTTCAGAATCCATATCGTTACAGGCAGCCACAGAGCACCAGCGAACCGGCGCTCTGATACCACTTGTTAGACGGTGTGGCTAGTGATCGAGAGGGGGGGGGGGGGGGGTGAATAGATCACCGCTTGTAAAATACGGTTTTAAAAACCTTAACAGAGTTTTTGAAATATAGCGGAAAGTTTTGGTCCCGAATCGACTTCCGTCTATTCTGAACCGCTACCAAAAAGACCAGACACGCAAGTATGATGCTGGATTTGAATTGATTGATAGAAAACGTTAACACAGAAATTTCTCGCACTAAATGCACTTATCACAAATTCTGATTCCAATGAGTAAATCACAACAAACCGTTTTGTCAAACACTTGGCGTGTATGTGTTCTATGATAAACAATAGTGATGTTTCAATAAAAGGTTTTCTTGCCACTATTGTATCACGACACGTAAAACGTACTGCGCCAATTTGTATCACAAAACAGTTAACGAAAACGTAAAGGGAGATAGAGATAGAATACGATACGCAGAGATTTGTTAAGGAAGTTCCCCACTGTCGTCCTCGCGTGTGGGTACGTCTCCCTCTCAATTTCAAAAGAAATTGAGACCTTTTCTTATCAATAGTTGCTGAATTCGTTCTTACAAAGGTTACAATACCAAGACAGAATTCTAAATCCCTAGAACTTCTTCTTCTCGTATAGAACCTCGACTTGATCAGAGCTGGATCAAGAATTCCCCGCAAGACTTGCAAACGATTCACCGGTTCCACGACCTGTTTGCGAAACAACCCCGTTTCCAAACCCTACGCTGCGGCTGAATCCGTTCTGCAATCGTGACTAACAAACCCGCAAGAACAGTCCCGTTCTTGAAGGACAAACCAGTAGGTTTTTCCTCGAAACCCCCTTCACTCTTCAACCCAGCTAGATCCTTGATCGTTCCACTGACTCCACAGCTAGATCGTTGATCGTACCACTGAACGTTATCTCGTTGATCCTTCAATCCGAAGAACAAGAATGATTGTGTGTAATTGTTCTTGAATTGAAGAGATTGAGAAGATGATGAAGACGAAGTATCTTTCAGGTTTCTGAATGCTCAATCAATTGCTGCTACAAAGACCTCTATGACTTGTGTATTTTGCAATTTTCACTTGTGAATTCATGCTTAAGCCAATACCTGCCACTTTGTATTTATACTAAACAAGACAGAACTGTTAGAATAAAAATTATGCAGAAAAACAGACTTTGGGATCGATGCCAGACACGTATGGATCGATGCCAGACAGTTTTTAACTGTTAGGGATTGATCCCAAAATCTATGAATCGATCCCTACTGAAGGTGAACTGAAAAACAGAATTTCCATTAAATCAGGGATCGATGCCAGACACGTATGGATCGATGCCAGACAGTTTTTAACTGTTAGGGATTGATCCCAAAATCCATGAATCGATCCCTACTGAAGGTGAACTGAAAAACAGAATTTCCATTAAATCAGGGATCGATACCAGACACGTATGGATCGATGCCAACTGAACAAATTTAATTCTTTTGATTCAAACCTTATAAAAAGTGTTTCTAACAATCATCTAGTATTGAATAAAGACAAACGCAAAGGCAAAAATCACACATATTCACATGTAGAATGAAGCACAACAAATCATACGCGCAATTTGCAATCATACAAAACAAAACCAAAATAAAGGATTGTCTCACACATATGTTTAGTTGCAACCACCTGTTGGGCTTTTGGTCGAGACTGCTGTCAAAGGAGTTTTAGGTGCTCACCACAGACAAACCAGTCTGGAAATGGGGGGACAAGTGCCACTCCAAAATCAGCATTAGGCAGACGAGGAAACTTTGGAGGAAATAGTTCAAAATCCACCTCATAACGTTTCTCAAGAGGAACGTTTGAAGGGATTTTCAACTGGTCCATTTTTTGTAGAAATTTCTCCTTCAAAGTGATAGCAGCCTCACGAACGGTTCGACTAATATCATCTGGTCGATAGACAGTTTCAAAGTACTTTTGGAAGGCCTGAATTTCTTTGACATGAATGAACTTACTCTTCTTGGTCTTCTCCTGCACATCAAGAAAAGCTTGGTCAATTAATGAAGAGAAGGCAGCAACATCAAGAAATTGTTCACTATAGTACTTCGACCACCAGTTGTGAAATGGTTTAGTGCACAAAAATGTGGGTCGAAAGTGCACAGGGGAAAGAGTTGCTTTTCTCACGCTCCACCGGTCGAAAGCGACTGCAACACTTCCCTCATCAAAATTGGCAATATGAAGGACAGCATGGCCTTTCTTCCCAAACAGACACTTGGGGAAAATTTAAGCCAACCCAAACTGTCGAGAGACAAGATTTGGTTGGTAAGCAATCAAGGCTGCCATATCTCTTCCAAGATTTAGCCTCTGAATGATAAATCTAGGAATCAAAAAGGCTTCCCAGATTGAAACAGATTCGGCATCGAGTTTGTTGGATGAATCAGGGAATGGCCTTGTAAACCACTCAGGTCCACATTTTCTTTCAGCAAAAGGGGCCATACTGGGTGTGAAATCATACCGCTTGGTGAACATCATAATGTAACTAGAGAAGGATCCTTTGAGAGTTTCCCCATCATCAGTGGGTGTGAGTTTCACCAGGCGAGTACCTTCGACCCTCCTTTCTTTGATTTCAGCAGAGTCCTCATCGACTTTCCCTTTTCTGGGAAGGCTAGCTTCGAAAGTTGCATTAAGCCACAATTGAAGCAGCCAGAGGGGGCCATTCAAGTGAATACTACCCTGGGCCTCCAAGTCTTTGAGTTGAGCCGCCCCTTCGCTGAGAGACTCATAGAGGTTTGCCAAAATCAACCCACTTAGGCAAACTCCTCTGTTGTTGTGAAGTTGGTTGGCCAGAGTGAGATATTTCTTGGCCACCTGCAGGAATTTTGAGCAAAATACATACCTCGACAACCATACGGTGAGGAATGCAATATGTTCCTTGTCAGTTATTTCTTCAGTGTCACGTTTGTGGTAGTTTATGAAGTCGATGTATGTAAGTTGTGAGTCAGAGATCCCTATGGTATCCTCTGCATCAGTTTCAGGGTCATATGAAATGCCATCTGGTCGAAGCCCTGCAATGGCAGCCAGGTCAAAGAGTGTGGGGGTAACCATCCCACAAGGAAGATGGAAAGTGTAGTGGGTACTATCCCAAAAGTAGAGTGATGCTGCCAGCAGGTTCAAACAATAAGGAATATTGGTCTTCGACAGCATAAGCAGATCATAAATTCCAATGGTTTTCCAATGATCAGCTTTGACCTTTTCCATTCTGGTCATCCAGAGGTCAAAATCCTTTAACTGGTTAACAGCTCTTACCAATCTAGTACCATCATGAAGATACCTAAGATCCATCTTAGTCAAAGTGGGTGTATCAGGGGAAGCTTCATCTTCTTTAGGGTTGCTCTTTTGCCCTAAAGGTCTTGATTTACGGTAAGAAGGGAAAAACTCACTAAGCTTCTCATCAGTGGGTTTAACATCAACTAAGGGGCCACCTAAAGCATAAGGTGTATCAGAAACAATGAGAGGGATCATTGCCTGAGACTCGTAAATGCTCCTCGCTTCCGCAAGAAGGGGTTCTGGCATGAACTGTTGATTCTTCACCACCTTAGGTCCTGGAATGTTTGCAAATGGCGGAAGGGTTTGCTTGAACGATGTGGCTCTACCTTTTTGACCTTTTGTTGCTTGGGGAATGGTTTGAGAAGACGCCATTGTTGGAAGTTGAAGAAAAATGAGAATGCGTTCTGGGTTTTTCTTGAGAGAGTTTGAAGGACGAAGAAATAAGTTGCAAGAAAGTCTGAGAATGCGAAAGTGTGCAGGTTGGAGAAAAAGGGTATTTATGGGCGTTTGGAAGATAAAGGGACTGTGAATCCACCGTTAAAATAAAAACGATAGTGGGACGCGTGTCCTCTTTTGAAATTGTTGGATGGTGGTGGTTATGATCAGACTGCAAATGTCTAGTTCCAAGAAAGGTGATGATGGAAACTGATCACGAATACGGTTGAAAAGACGTTTGAAGATTCACCATCATGACATGACGTCATAAGCATGGTGGAAAGAAACTGAATGGTTTCTAGATCGTGGGTTGGTCAGTTATGTTTTTTTTTAGTCGAATGAGCAGACGTCGAAAATTGTTTTATAAAAAAATGACCTTCCTGCCAACACTGGCAAAAGGACATTTTTGGGGGGCAATTTGTTAGCTCCTAATTTCGACGCTGCATGATTTCAAATAGATTTGGCTTTTAAAGAAGTTATTCTTTACAATATAAGCTAAAGGAGAGGAAGGTTTCGACCAAGATGTATTCGACCACATTGGTTGAAAGCCTGAGTCGAAGAGAATGACTTTGAGACTTCAAACATTTCCAAGTCCAAAGCGTCAATTCGACAGGATAAAACGACTATGGATAATGCACTGCAGTTACAACTGGATAGTGGAGGGAAGTTCTACTATTTGAATTTGAAAAGAGGACAAGTGGCGAAGATCCAGAAGTTGAAGACATGCAAAGTGCCAAGTGGCGTGTTCTAGGAGTAAACCGTCAAATGGTGGTTAGTTTAGAGTATTATAAATAGGTTAGTTCTAGAGTTAGAATGTGTGAAAAAATCGTGTTGTACAAGTAACTCTGAAATCACTCAAAGTATCCAGCGTGTAGAGAAAAGAGTGAGGCGAGAATGTACGTGATTGTAATCACCATTTTCTTTTATTGCAATGCCATTTTCTTTGAAGTTTCTGTTTTAGATCCTTTACTTTGAAATCATTAGATTTAGTCTTTTACTTCTAAAGCATTCTACGTTATGAAGTTTTACTTTGCAATTTTACATTAAAAAGTCTTTACTTTCAAGCAATTACATTTCTGCAGTTTAAGATCTTTATGCACTCTTTCCAACATTTAATCCCAGTTTTTATCAAACCTTTACCTTTAGTTCTTTTTCTTTGATGTGTTGTTCGACTTAAACATTTCTTTGATTTCTATCACTTTCATTTACATTTCAAAACACGTTCTTTTATTTATATGCACTGTCGAAATGTATGCTTTGCTTAATTGTGAGGTATTCTAAATACACCCATAGCACATGTCCTAGGATCAATCTGATCGATCCTGTAAGTTACTAGAACTTTGTTATTTTAGAAGATCAGCGGTTGTTTACCAATTTTCAAGGCAAACAATTACTATTAGGATGAGTTTGATATACTAAAAAGGGTCTTTTTATATTATCGGACAACTTTTCTTTTACAGTGTATGAGGCACCCTAATATCTTTTTATATTATTTAATTTTTTATTTATAACTTATAAAATATTTTTAATGAATATATAAGTAAATTATTATTTTATCATATTCTTCTAATTTTTAACTTTTTTCTTATAATCGAAAAATGGATTAAACTCACTGGAGTGCTCTAACCCAATACTAGTTTTTAACTTAACTCTTATCCAATAAAAATTGTAGAATAATATTAAATATTAAAATATCTTACCGGATCAAATTGACCTTAAATTTATTTGTTATATTTTATGTCGAAAAAAATTACATAACAATTTAGATTTTATATTTATTTTTTTTATTCGAATTATTGAGTTTTTAATAGTTGGAAAAGATATTTTTTATATTTAAAATATTTTTAATTTTAGTGTTTCCTATTTTTATCTGCTTAATAAATTTGTATCAATTGAAAATCATTCAATTTTAATCCTTCCCATATTTTTAAATTTAAAAATAATAAAATGAAATTTAAAATATAATTTGAATATATAGAATGATCAATACCATATAAGTTATGAAAAAAATGCTAAAGTAACTACAATAATTATTTTAAAAAAATATGAATAATAACTTGAAAGAGTTTCTAAATAACTTGGAAAAGCATAAAATTTAAGGAGAGTGGAGAGTTTTATATTAGGTGGGACCACCAAAAAATATCTCTTCTCAATAGTGCAATGATTTGTCTTAAAGGACATAATTTCACTTTTTTTAAGATTCTGCTTGGTATATTCAATTGTTCCTTTTTTTTTTCCAACCAAATTTTTTTTATAGGATCATGTTTTCGATTCAATTAATCAAATACTATTCTTTATAAAAAAATTTATGTGTTGTGATTATTTGTATTTGAGTGGTTTACACCTTCTTATTAATATATTATTTTATCATGTACAAAATAGAAAATAGAGAATATTAATTAAGATATTAAATCAGCTTAAAATCATAAGAAACATGTGAGGTAATTATATATATATATATATATATATATATATATATATATATATATATATATATATATATATATATATATATATATATAACGTATCATATGAGAATGTCATTTTTACGTGAGAACATAAGAATAAATCTAAATCATTAAATTTTAAAATAAATAGTGAGAATTATATGTCATTATTTTTCTCTCTTCTCTATCATTTATTTTAATAATGGAGGAGAGAAAAAAAAAACCATACATAATCACCGTTATTTATTTTAAAACCCAATGATTCAGATTTATTCTTATTTTCTCATATAAAATCACAATCGCATATGATATGTCCTTATATATATATATATATATATATATATATATATATATATATATATATATATATTGGTAAGGAAGGTAATTATATTTTAAACATCAAGAAATGGTATGCACCATAAAATGTATTAAACATGCATAAAGACAAATTATTAATATAATTCATTGCAAATATTATAATTCTAAAAAATACAAGGATAAACTTACCATTTTAATTTGACCTTACCTCATTATTATGTAAATATTTTTTTTTCTTTCTCTCTTTTTCATTCTCCATTCTTTATTTATTAAGAAACATAATCTTATTATTTTAAATAAACTTTATGAACATAGTCAAATACAGTAGTTGACTAGTTGTGTTGGTGGCTGTTAACATTAGTTACCATTCTAGACTCATACATTTATAGGATAGAGGTGACTATTAAACATTAAACATTTATAAGGTAGGTGAATATTTTATAAGGTTGAGTTTTAGAGATCTCAAAAGAAGGGATATTAAAAATGGGTGAGAATGTTGGGATTATTTATATTTGTGTTGTGCTCTTCATGGCAATCAAAGCAATGGGGAATGGTACTAGAGTTGCACCAATGGATCAAATTTCAGGTACTTAGACTAAAGATATTTATTTTTTAAAAAGAAATGAAAAATTCTATTACTCGTATTTAAAATCACTTGAATTATTTTCTTCTTCTATGTCATTGTTACTTTATCTTTTTTCATTTTTTAGTTTGCTTAGTACTTCATAGGAAATTGCCATGTTTGTTCTGTTTTTGTTCCGATATGTGGATAAGAACATTTTGGAAAACAAAAAATATGCGTATATATGTTTTGTGTGAAAAAACTGTATGTACAGAAAATACGACAGTGGTACGTAAATTCTGCTGCTTTTTCTTTTAAAAACAATTAATAACATGGATTATAAGATGTACTTAAAACTCGTTAAACACTTCTAAATTCAAATACTTTGTATATAAACAATTTTATAAACATAAGTAAAAAAGTTATATAATTTTATAAAATCCATTAAAAGTACAATTTAAAAAAAAAATCAACAAGAGTAGTTCTATTATATATAATTTATATAATATAAATCAGGTGTAAAAAATATATATTTATACTTATTTGTGTCTTTTATATGTTATTAGGAGTGAATGTTTGCATGTGTAACTTACGGGTCTCATATTTTTATAATTTTTATAATAATTTTGTTTATAAAATTTTTAAAATTTTAATTTTTTTTATATTATTAAAAATGAAAATAAAATTCATATTTTTTAAAATTAATTATTAGTATTTATGTTTTTTATTAATTTCAATTTTCTCTCAAAAATATTTTTATAGTTTTTATAATTTTTATAATTTCATATTTTTATAATTTTTATAATAATTTTTATAATAATTTTTATAATTTTTATTAATTTCAATTTTCTCTCAAAAATATTTTTATAATTCTTATAATTTTTAGGCTAAAATACAGTTTTGGTCCCCCTGTTTGTTAAAATTCACGGTTTTGGTCCCCCTATTATTTTTTTTAACAGTTTTGATCCCCCACCCCAATTTTGGCCCAAAAAAATGATGAACAGTACCTAGTCCGTATATGAACAGTGAGGGGTGGGGGACCAAAATTGTTAAAAAAAAAATAGGGGACCAAAACCGTGAATTTTGACAAACAGAGGGACCAAAACTATATTTTAGCCTAATTTTTATAATTTTTATAATATTTTTATAATTTCATATTTTTATAATTTTTATAATAATTTTGTTTATAAAATTTTTAAAATTTTAAATTATTTTTATATTATTAAAAATGAAAATAAAATCCATATTTTTAAGATTGATTATTAGTATTTATGTTTTTTATTAATTTCAATTTTCTCTCAAAAATATTTTTTTCTTTTTAATTCATATTCTATGTTTTTAGTTTTTTTTTCAAAAATTTATATTTTTTAATCCGTGACCTAAAAAAAGGTTTTAATTATCAAGATTAAATTAATTAAAAGCATTTGACAAAATAAAAAACTAATATATGATGGTTTTCTAGAACGAAAGTGTTTCTTAAACTAAATCATATGTGTTTGGTTAGAAGAATAGAATTACATTTATGAGAACGTGACATCGAAAATATGACAATCCTATTTGTTTGCAGAGAATAAAACGCGACAAGAATTCCAATCCCGCTTTCGCCCCATTGACAACACATTCAAGCTTCCAATTACAACAACTTCTTGGCCAGAAGGTATACATCATGTCATTCTATCATCTTTTTGATGCATTTTCATGAAAGCATAATCTAGTTTTGAATCGCAACATGCAGGTAACGGTTTCGCTGGTGGAGTCCTCGATCTCGGCGGGCTACAAGTGTCTCTAGTATCAACATTCAACAAAGTTTGGGGCGTCTATGATGGCGGCCAGGACGATCAAGGAGCCTCAGTGTATGATCCAAAAGATATACCTGAAGGATTCTCTATGTTAGGTAGTTACAGCCAGCCTAACAACAAACCTCTTTTCGGATATGTTCTAGTCGCAAAGGATGTTTCTTTAAGTACCACCAATGGCACTTTAAAGCCACCAGATGATTACGTTCTTCTATTCGACACCTCAACCCTCTCGTCTAATCAAGATTCTACTTTGTATATTTGGCTACCATCATCACCGGATGGATATAAAGCATTAGGCCATGTTGTCACCACAACACCAGACAAACCTCCCCTCAACAAAGTCATGTGTGTCAGATCAGACCTCACTGAACAATGCGATTTTTCTGCATGGATTTGGGGAGCCAATGATTACAATATTTTCGATATTACACCAAGCATTAGGGGAACTCAAGGTCACGGCATTCGTGCCGGAACCTTCGTTGGCCATTACGGGCTAGGTAACAGTTACACTCCATCTGTTTCGTGTTTAAAGAACCTCAATTCCATTTCAAATATCATGCCTAATCAAAATCAAATCGAGGCAATACTTCAAGTTTACTCTCCATTTCTATACCTTCATTCCGACGAACAATACTTTCCTTCTTCGGTCAATTGGTTTTTCTCCAATGGAGCATTACTATACACGAAAGGCGATGAATCAAATCCTATTCCAATACAACAAAATGGCACTAACCTACCCCAGGATCCTAACATTGATGATGCTTATTGGATAGACTTACCTGCGGATGATGAAAACAAAGATAGGGTAAAACAAGGTAATCTTGAGAGTGCAGAATCTTATGTACATGTGAAACCAATGTTTGGAGGAACATTCACTGATATTGCGATGTGGATTTTTTACCCTTTCAATGGACCTGGAAGAGCAAAAGTAAAGTTTATAAATATTAAATTAGGGAAAATAGGTGAACATGTTGGTGATTGGGAGCATGTGACACTAAGGATAAGTAACTTGGATGGTCAACTATGGCAAGTGTATTTATCACAACATCATAGTGGCTCATGGATTGATTCATCTCAACTTGAGTTCCAAAATGATTCAACAAAAAGACCTATTGTTTATGCTTCATTGCATGGCCATGCAGCATATCCACATGAAGGTCTTGTTCTACTAGGGAAAAATGGAATAGGTATGAGAGATGATACTGATAAAGGTGGTAATGTTATGGATATGGGAAAATTTGTGTTGGTTTCTGCAGATTATTTGGGGTCTGTTAAAGAGGCATCATGGTTGAATTTTTATAGGGAATGGGGTCCACGTATTGACTATAAACTAGATGAGGAATTGGAATTTCTTAAGAAGTTTTTGCTTATTAGGAAGTTAAAAGATGCTTTTGAAAATATGATTAGGGGTTTACCAAAAGAAATGCTTGGTGAGGAAGGACCAACTGGTCCAAAGGCAAAGAATAGTTGGAATGAGGATGAAGTTTGAAATTTGAAATTTGAATACTTCCTAATTATATTGACTTTTGTAAAGTTTGAATAGCTATTTCAATTTCAGCGTAGTTTTGAATGTAATTATAATATAAATAAATATGAGATGGACAAGTTTGTAAGATGTTTTTTTTCTTAATTGACAATCGAATACATATATTTTTAGGTGAATTCTTATCCATCCACTTTAAAAAGATAAGTAGAGTTACCTATAGAGTAAATTAGGCTACATTGCATTAAAAATCTATAAAATTTAAATTATTAAATAAATAATTAAGTATAATAAAATGATATGCATTAGTGGATTGGTTGAAGGTAGATTACCCAACTTTTTGTGATGGATAATGAAGTTGTCCTATCTATTTAATGTTAGATTAATTATTTAATTAATCAAATCTATTAAATTAATTATTTAATTAATCAAATGTGAATTGATATAATTAATCATCAATAAATTATATTAGGGTAAAGTCTTATAAAATATTAATTATTGATGAATTATTTGATTGAGTTTTGTGTCTGAATGGACAGTAATCGATTGAATCATAATAATCTTCTCAAATTCTACTAGGTATACCATTCTTATTATTCTAAATTACTCGGTACAATAATAATATGTTATAAGTTGTATCTATCAATTATAATTTTAATCTATCATTTAATAGTAAAGGAGGATCTATAAAAAAAAGTTTAATTGATATAAACTAACAATGTAAAATAATTTTACATTGTTATCCAATAGAAATTTATCAATCTATCAGGTCATATCAGTAATTTAAAATTTACAATCTAATGTGACGGAATACATGAGGGTGATTGATTAACAGTCTAAAATAATTTTATACTACCCGTGCATACCAATTAAATTTAAAAAAAATTAACACATCAGAGAAAGAATCAAACTAATTGCAAATGAAAAAAAAAAGCATTGTTCAAGAGCTACAAACTTGGAACAGACCCAAAATAAAAATAAAAAACTCAATGGTTAATACCTATTTTCACCCCTGCCATATGGACGTGTTTTGAAAAAACCCCTTACGAAAAAAAAAGTTGCAAGATTGACCTTAACAAATTTCAAAAATTACCATTTAGACCTTTATCAGGCCACATCATCAAAAATAATGATGTGGCAGCCATTTTTTTAATTTTTTAATGAAAAAAAATTCCACATCATTAAAAGGCTTTGTGAAATGACTCTTATACCCTCACTTTTTAATTTTTTTTATTTAGTTTTTCTTTTATTTAATTTTTTTAGATTTTATTTAATTTATAAATTTTTTATTTATTTAATTTTTTCTTTAATTATTTTTCGTATTAATTTTATTTATTTAAATTGTTATTTTAAATTATCAAAATATTAAACTTGGGCCTAAGCCCATTTTTATTTCAAGACAAACACATATTGCAAGACCATTTTCAATTCATTGATATATATGAATGATTGGTATATAAACACTTGTTTTTCTTATATACCAACCGATGTGAGACTTTAGCAGCAACTAATGTCCACCATTCTTATATAACCCCTATTTTCTCTACCCATTTCTCGCCCAGGTGTGCAAACAACCCCACAGCCGCCCCAACAAAAGAGGAATATATTGAATACCAAATCTATATATCCATTAGATAAATCAAAACAACTGGAATCCATAATATTCCAGCAGAAAATCGGTTGATGTGGAAAAATTCAAACCATTCATACTCAACATTCTTGAGGTCCAACATTGCTTTTGTTGGAGCAATCATGGGTTTGATCTGCAAAAAGTAACTGAAGCAAAACTTAGTGGCCAGCACCAAAATCCAGAACAGCGACCCAATGATTCTTCACCACGATTGCATCAAAATTACAAATTGGTAATGCAAGTGGGTGCACATATTTATACACAAATTAAATGTGGTAACAGACACAGTCTCAAGACAGGTGTTCTGAACACTCTTGTGCCTTTGACTAGATCTTTGGTAATCAGACAGACAAGTGTTGTGATGACTTTTTCTCAACTGAACCCGTACCCCAAATTAAATAGAAAGCAAAAGAATTGGTTTGGTGTCACAAAAATTATTAAAACTCATATCCTACTCATACAGCACTAATTATTCATAATATTTATTTGGATACATGGTATAAGACGGCAAAAATTGACCCAAACCTAACAAGGTGGGGGTACCAATTAGTCTCAATCTGATTGTTAGTTTCAGTAATTCAAATGTTATGTCAACCAAACAAAATGATTTAATTCTGACCTGTATGCATCATAGTTGAGATAGTAATTAATTATATCTAGTTCTTTCTACAAGAATTGAATTGACATTGCCATCATCAGCAATAAACATTAACAACTTAAAACAATTCAGTATTTAAAACTGATCAAAAGCTTCATCAGTGAGGAATGCTAGCAAATATGTATTACTTATATATATATTACAAAATTCACTAAACATCATTTAGTTTAAATTTACTTGAAGGACTATGAAACAACATACAGAATAAATTACAGAATCGATACAACAACTTATACAACAAGAGGAGAAGAGAATATTAATGATTGCATATCTGAGATTCTCACCTGCATGTCAGGGTGCTTGGTGCTTGATGAACCGTGTGACTGCGCCTAGCATTTTTATGTGCAATAACTCGTGCATATTAACACGGCTTTCACTCACAGGCTGGTTTAGTATCAAAGCTTGTCAAGCAGATGGCAAGGGCTTGAAAGGTAGAGAGAGGATAAGAGTAGTCCATGGTGAATATATCTTTTCCAATCTTTCCAAACTGCAAGATTACCCTTTCTTGCTCCGCAGGCAAAACATTATGAGACGGATCAACAGCAGCTACAAGTTGAAAGTTCTTTACAGATGCTACTGCATCCCTGCATCGAGTAGAGAAAATGGGTAGAGAAAATAGGGGTTATATAAGAATGGTGGACATTAGTTGCTGCTAAAGTCCCACATCGGTTGGTATATAAGAAAAACAAGTGTTTATATACCAATCATTCATATATATCAATGAATTGAAAATGGTCTTGCAATATGTATTTGTCTTGAAATAAAAATGGGCTTAGGCCCAAGTTTAATATTTTGATAATTTAAAATAACAATTTAAATAAATAAAGTTAATACGAAAAATAATTAAAGAAAATATTAAATAAATAAAAAAATTAAATTAAATAAAATCTAAAAAAATTAAATAAAAGAAAAACTAAATTAAAAAAATTAAAAAGTGGGGGTATAAGAGTCATTTCACAAAGCCTTTTAATGATGTGGAATTTCTTTTCATTAAAAAATTAAAAAAATGACTCTCACATCATTATTTTTGATGATGTGGAATTTCTTTTCATTAAATTACATTTTTGTCTTTCTATTTTGTCATACTCACGAAACCAATCCCCCTCTTTATTTTTTAAACACTTTTGGTCTTCCATGCCCACTTTTCATCAAAGAAACGATGATTTGTTAATTTTTTTTAATATGTGGCATTAAAGTGATGACGTGACACAAAATAAAATGATGTTTTATTCATTAATGTAATTTTTAATTAATAAAATAAAAGTTATTTTTAATAGGGTTAATGAAGTTTTTGGTCTTCATAAATATTTCAATTTCACTTTTAGTCCCTTCAAAAATTTCCTTCAAAGAATGGTCCTCATAAAATTTTTAATTTTAACTTTTGGCCCCTTCTGCCAATTAGCGACGATTTTTATAACTTAGAGACAGAATTAGCGACGGTTTTAGCGACGGTTTTTTATTTAGCGGCAGAAATGGCGACGATTTTGGCAGGAGGGACCAAAAGTTAAAATTAAAAATTTTATGAGGACCATTCTTTGAAGGAAATTTTTGGAAGGACTAAAAGTGAAATATGAGATATTTAAGGGGACCAAAATCTTCATTAACCCTTTTTAATAATATTGTATTCATTAATTATATTTTTTTAATTAAATTAATGTTTAATTAACACATTTGTTAAAAAGAAACTCAGGTACAAAGAAGACGATACCAACAAACGACGATACAAAGAAGACGACGACACCATTCGCTCGAAACCCAGAAGTAGATACCCAGGAAAGATGAAAATGAACCCTAACTTTACAAGGTATTCTTTGATTCGACTCATTTTTTGAAGAGAAAAAAAATCTAAGCCCTAACTTCAATTACAATGTTAAACAGTGGTGGAATGTCATTCTCTTACGATGCACCCTCATCTTGGACAAAGGAAGATCCCAAATTTTGTTCAAGGTGTGTATATTCATAAATAAATTATATACTAATATGGTTGTTGTTGTATGTTCTAAAAATTGTTTTGATATGATAGTTGCTTTATGTACTGATATGGTAGTTCTTGGTAGTGAAAATATGTGTACGGATATGCTAGTTCTTGGTAGTGAGGGTAGTTGTTCATTTTGACATGGTAGTTCTTGGTACTGATATGGTTTTGACATGGTTATTGTTGTTTGTTCATTTTGTTTCGGTGTAGGCCGCTAAGATAAATGCAGTTAAACTTAGAATTAATCATGGAGGGAGTTTACTTCACTATCCTTGCAAGCTATATGTAGATGGAAAGGTAGATGAACTGAATTGGAAATGGGATATCGATTTGATGTCATATATGGATATATTCGAAGTAATCAAGTATTTGGGTTATGTAAGAGTCAAATGTATATGGTACCATGATCAGAAGTTTTCACTTGAGCGTGAACTTATACCTATTAACAATGATAAAAATATTTTAAAATTTGGGGAATATATGAAAGGTTATGATTCTGCTGATATTTATGTTGAACATATAGTATATGAACATAATGTTGTGACAGAAGATGAAGTAAGGGAGTATGTTGAATCTCAATAAGAAACAATAAATATTGACTCAGATGATGAAGTCCTTGTTACAGATAAGGATGAAAACCATGTTGAGGAGAGGGAAGAAGTTCAGCCTGAGCAGAGAGAAGAAGTTCAGGGTAAGCAAAGTGAATATGTCAGCGAGGAATATGAAGACTTTGTTTAGGATGATAATGATGATTTGGGTGATAGTGAATTCGATGAGCTGGATGAAGATGATTAGGATTGGACACACGAAGTACCTATACATTTATGCAAGAAGGTAATGATGCAAACACTGTCTCTCCAACACAAAAACCAACAATGGTATTTGATTTTGAGGAAGGCCAAGATGTTGACTCAGATGATCTTGAAACTCATCAAGGAAGTGAAGATGAATGTTATGAACATAAGTATCCCAATTTTAAAATACTTGATTGTGATGATGTGGTGAGGCTTGAGCTTGGAATGACATTTGCCACAAGGCAGTTTGTTAGAGATGTTGTTAAGATATATGCAATGGAGAGGAAAAAAACTTTCACTTCAAGATAAGTGATAGCAAAAGAATAGTTATCAGGTGTGATAATGAATTCCCTTTTCGCATGAGATTTAATTAAAGGGTGGCCAACCAATTCTAGCAGTTGGTGAGCCTGACTGATGATCATACTTGTCATAGGACTGCCAAGAATAGGCAAGCTAAAACTGAGTGGATAGCTAATAAAAATTACAACTTACATACTATATGGACATAAAACTCTTGTGATAAAAAAATTATAACAATTACAAAAATTACAACTAATATACTATGTGGACAATTTGAGACAGAAAATATACAACAATTACAACTGATATACTATGTGGCCAAAAAATTTATGACAAAAAAATTAAAACATTGTTATAGAACATCAATTACAACATCAAACTTAATTGAATTGTAATAGAACATCAATTACAACATCAAAAACGATTGTTACATGCCATTACCATTGAACAGAAAAACTCATCAAATTGTAGCCTTACAAGATCAAATTGTTCTAAAAAATACATGTCATTACTGTAACACCACAAAATTTGTCCTCCTATTTATACCCTCAATAAGTGGCTTATGCTTCACCTTACATGTACTTTTAGGTCATAAGCATTGCATATGCATCATTGGTTTCTCAAGGCATGGTATCAAGGGTTCATTCATAATTGATTGATTAAAGCAAAGAGAATGGGACATACTCAATTACTCAAGCCACAAAGGCTCCTCAAGACTCAATGCATCCCATTTAGTCCACCATTTCATCAAGAGATTGAGATTGACAAGAAACTTGAAGAGAATCACTCATTTCCTATCCCTCGATCCTCCAATTAGGGTTTTGGGATATCTATGCACATGGCATCATCATGAGCAAGGATCTTGGAGCTTTAACATCATCTTATCCCATAAAATATCTTGGTTTATGAAAATCTCCATTCTCCCTATGGGAATTAGGGTTTTGAAGAACAATCAACCTCCTATCTCTTGAAGCCAAAATTAGGGTTTTGCTCCAAATCAGTTTATTTCGGATTTTTTGGGCAAGACTTGATTCCATGGCTCCCTATAGGTTCTCAAGTATCTAGGGTTGGAATATGGGCCATCAATGTCATTCACAAGGGTTTCAATTGGACAAGTGATTGAGAATCAGTCAAATTGGGAATAAAGTCAACTGATCAAGGAAAAAGTCAACTCTTGACTTTTTGGGGTCAAACTTATGTTCATCATGTCAATTATGATCAATGGGTGGAATTTGATCAAGAAATACCAAAGTAATCCTCAAAATCAAGCTTGTGTGTGAAGTTGCCAATTTTGGAAATTTAGGGTTCTTAAGAACTTTCCATTTTGGGAAAGTTTTCCTTAGATTTCAACCATCTTCAAGGCCAGATTTAAGCATGATGCAATCCTCATTTGAAAATATTTTTCAAATGAAAGTTGTAGAGGGATCTCCCACCTTTCCAACCATATAAACAATGCCTCATTTGGATTCTTGAGTCAAAAGTTATGATGCTTCAAAGTCATGATCATTCAAGTTGTGAAACATGAAATAACTTAAAAAATTTTCAACACTTTTGGCAGCTCGTGTTATGCCACTTTCATGGCTCTTTTTCATCATGTTCAAGGTCTTTATTCAACTTGATTCTCACATTAAAGTTGTAGTATTAAATGAGACCTTTAATTTGGTACCAAAAGCATGTCATTTGATCCAATATCCATAGAGTTATACTCCTCCAAAGTCATGACCAAGCAAATGTGAAACATGGAAAAACTTAGATTTTTTCAAAGTACCCAAACCCAGTTTTGTGACCTTGATTTCAACCTCATTTTTGAGCATGTTAGAGACCTCTAATCCACTTTCCACAAACATCAACATTGTTCTATGTCATGAGACCTTTCCAAAGACACCAAGTATGTGAAATTTGGTACAAGATCCATCAAGATACCATGCTCCAAAGTCAACCCCTTGAAATCTGCTTTTTTCACCAACATGCAAAGGGAAATCAGGCCAGAACCTTGTGTCTTACAGCTTGCCATGCGCATACTACTTGATGTACCTCAACATTACCATCTTTACCACAATTGGCCAAACCAACTCCTTACACCATGCATGTATCATAACCTTTACCTCATATGCCAAGAAAGAGAAAGATATAAACCTGCAAAATAAGTTTTCATGCATTGTGTACCACATCACCAATATCATCATCATTAGTATGTATCATGAGACTCCACAACAATAACCATACACACTCACTAACATACCAACCCGTGTCTAACATATCCCACATTTTTACATTCTTCTCAACCTCACTCTCTAACTTTAACCATGATTAGCACACTAACCTCATGCTAACCTCACATATAAAAACTCTAACAACCCTTTAATAGAAGTCAGTTACTCACATTCACCAAAACCAGATCCCAAAAACTCTCTCTTGATATCTCAACTTCTCACTGCGGTTTCTCTATCATCTTGGAGGGATTCTCTGAAACTCTTGCATCACCATCACCCCAAGGTGGAATTGATTACTCTGGATGCAATAATCTTCACCAGAGCATTGCATTTCTTGACACCATATCATCTTCTTCAATCATCAACTTGAAACTATGAGCAAGATTTGAAGGAACTGCACATTTATTTTGTTGCAGTGAAGATCTCAAGGTTGCATTGAAGTATTCTGGGTTCCATACATGTGCATATTGTAGCTCTAACAGGTTAGAGATCTTGATTTTGTTTCACACTTTTAACACCATTTTAGAGACCCTTTAATGATGGTGAGGATCATATAGGCAGTTGCATCTATAGCCCTACCAAGGTAGGCTCTGTTTGTGGTTAAATTAGGGAGTTATGTGAGATTCTTGGTTTTTGGTGCTAAATTATTCCTCCTTGTTCTCAAGGTTTAAGCCATCAAAAGTTGATTTTGAGCCCAGATTCATGATCTACGTTTGAAGCACTTCATTTTAGACCTTTATTTCACTCAAAATGATTGAGAATTGGTGATAAAGAGTGATGGCAAAGTGTGCACATTTCACCCTTGTGTTGCGTCACATGTTATTCATGGAGTTAGGGCCAGTCGTGTTTTGCATGGAGTGAGGAAGAAGACGACCACATGTCGTCTTCTTAGAGGCCAGGAGCTTTTTTTGTCTTATTACACTTTAATGAATGGGGACAACTTCTCTACCCATCACTAAAAAGTGGGTAACTTACCTTCAACCAATCACATGATACCATTTAATTTTAACACATTTAATTATTTATTAAATAGTACAGATATTGTTGTTTTCAAAGCATTTTACACTGAATGTAATCTTACCCAATTTTTTTAAGTTGGGTAGATAAAAATTCACCTTAATGAATTCGTGACCGATTAGGACAAGTTACATGGCATAACGCTTTTTCTTTTTAATACTACTTGTAAAAATGTGATAAGCATGTAGTGGTGTGTTTCAATCATGGCCGTATATCATTTCTAATTTAGCGCATGGGAAGATGCCAACACATTAATGAAGCATGTGCCTGTCACATGCGCCTTTTTTTTCTTTTGATAATTCTGATACACAAAAGCGTTTTTCGCATTGGGTCCAGTGTAGTTGCTATACGCACCCCCCCTTATGGGCCCAGAGTGATAGATGAACATAGGAATTGCTTGTGTAGTACCCCCTCCCCTTTTTATGTTATTTTTAATTTCTTTTTGATACACGTGCAAAATTGAATTTTAAAAATAGTTTCCCTTGGATAAAAATCCCAATATAATTCATAGACATTCTTGAATGTTTTAATTAATTTTTGGTGAATTTTAATTTCATTTTTGGGCTAGTTTGATGTTTTTCTTGAATTTTGGATTGAAATATGTTCACATTGACATACCTTGTGCCACAAGTCTTGAAAAGTGACCATCCTCTAATTTTTGGATCCAATTTTTTGTGTGAATTTACCCACTTGATTATGAGACATGTTGATGTTCATTTGGTGCTTTAGTCATGATTTTTGAATTTCTTTTGAATGTCATCTTTGGAGCTTGGTTTGTATGATCACTTTTGATAACATGCTCAATGTTTGTGATTGCTTGAACACTTTGATGCATAATTTTGATCCAATATTTTTTACATAACCATCCACTGACCTAGGAATGAGATGAAAAATTTCTCATAATTTTCCAAATCATTTAACCATTTTTCATGGATATTTCAATGTGTACCTATTGTGTGGATGTATGCCTAGAGCTAGGTTAAGTTTGACACTTGCTTGTGGCTACTTTAGGCCAAATTTGAGGACATGTTTGAGCATATTCATGATTAAATTTTGATGTGCCATTGTGATACTTGGATGTTGCTTTTTTATCATAACTTACATGCTTTATGTGAACCCTAATTGAACACCCGATGTTGCTCGATGCTTGTTTAAGTGCTTGGTTTGATGATACCTTTATGCAACCCTAATTAGGGATCTTTTGTACATTTTTTCACACATGTTTTAGCATGGGGTATAGCCTGCCCACATTGGTTTATAGGTCATTTCCTATGCCTGTAATGGATGTTATGCTTTCATAAGTTTGAACATGATTGAGCATCCACTTTTCTTGCTTTGCACTTGAACTTTGGTGTGCCTTACTTGTCCAATACTTTTGATATTCAAATGTGCAATTTAACATGTCATTTACCACTGCCCTCTATGTGTGAATGCTTGATTGGCTTGACCTTATCATTCCTTTTACATGCTTGAATGTCATTTGTTGCTAGTGGAAGATTGAGTTTGACTTTGGTCATTACTTGTAACATCTTTTGAAAACATGTCATTATGGTGACTTTATGGGTTCTAAATGATCATTTTGAATATGGATAACATGTATGCATTGACATTAGCATGAGTTAGGTCCTTTTCATCCCTTGTTATAGGTCATTTGGTATGATTTGAGTGATGTTACTTTTGGGTGAATATGAGCTTGACTTGTGCATCAACTTTGACCACTTCCTTAACATCATTTATGTGCCATATTTGATAATTGAGTGACAAGTTCTTTCATAGGTCTTATAGGTCTTTTACCTCTGATGTGTATGCTTGGACATTGCCTTACCATGTTCTTTCATTTCTCTTACTTGAGTGACAAGTTATGCTAATGTTTAAGCTTGGTTTTGTTCTTTACTTGCATTAACTTTGGAGGGTGTGCTTGTCATGAAATTTTGTGACATTTTAAAGTTGATTTCAAGCAATTAACATGTGTCTTAACTTCTGACTTAGATCTTTCAAATGTCAACTTTGTGCTTGCTTGCTCATTATATATTCATAAGTGTTTGATAAATGATTTAGGTAATATCTTTGTATATAATTGCCTACTCCTTTGAACATGAATTGGTATGACTCTCATGAGCACTTCTTGACATTTCAAATTTCATTTATATGTCCTATGCTACTGCCTTGCATACTTGGTTACTCATTTGACTTGGTTTGAATTATCCTTTACTTGCATCACAATTAACATGTCTTTGTGAAATTGTTTGTGTGCTAGTTTGGACAATTACTTGCATTAACTTTTGGAGATTGGGTTGCCATGAGAATTTTGGTGTTAAATTGAGATGTTTGAACATTCAATCATATGTTTTCACTTCTGACCTAGGTCTTTTATGAGTTCATGACATACTTGTTTGCTCATTATGTAACCATGAATGATTGAAACATGCTTAAGGTGACATCTTTGTGTGTAACTTGTAAACCTGTTGAACATGACTTAAGCTACTTTCATGATCACTTCTCACTATTTCAAGTTTGCATTTGACATGCTTACATCACATATGTTACTTGAATACATGGCTTGGCTCCCATTTGTGGAACTTGTAAAGGTTAACTTGACATAGCTTGTGTCTGACAAATGTTTGGGTGTTGGTGTAGGATATAACTTGCATTCTTGTATGCTTTCTTAGGATATTGACATCGATATGATTTAGTAGGGTTAGCTACTGCCCCTATTAGGTTCATATACCTTTAGGATACATCTCACCTTGTTTGTTGTTTGATATTCATTCTAGTGTAGTCTTAAGACTCTAGCATAGTCATAATTGCATAGTTTTGCATTTTGCTTTCAACTATTCAGTATTTTAGCTTGGCTTGGAGTTGGTAAGTACTTGTGTTGCTTTACATGGTTGTTTACACTCACATGACTTCTCTTTCATCTCATTTCTCTTTTCTTAGTTGAATTGTGATTGATTCATCTAATGTTTATCTGTGTATGATCACATGTTCCCTTAGGATTCCTAGCTTGATCTAATTTTGGATTAGATTCAAAGTTGGAAAAACATTAGGTTTGCAATCCATGCATGATAACAAGTAGGATAGTCCTTTCTATCTCAACCTTAGGACCATTGTGTATGACAACATTAGGATCTAGTTTCCCTTAGTTATTTTCTTTTCAACCTTTGAGTCCTTTCTCTTCTCATCTCTAAACAAGTTTAGAACACCTAATAAATACAACGAGTATTGTACGCCACGAGCCTTAAGTACATGGTAAGTGACAAGCGGGAGTCCCCCTTACCTTGTTTAGGGTGTTTTGCATGCGTCCTGTCTTGTGTCGATTTGCAATGCATTCGATCCTATGTCATAGACTTTAGTGCAATACAAGTTTCAAACTAACTTAATCTACTTCTGTCTAAAAAACAAAAAGTTAAAATCATTTTATCCTTCGGGATTAACAGGGTTTCAAATTATTTTCAGAAAAGAGCACGTTACTTCTGTTTTGTCGCAAACAGGCATCGACCCTAACTGCCGGACGCGAATTTAACATCGATTATAAAAAACACTTAATGACCTTGTAGGTCAAACTAGACTGCTCTGATTTCCTCTCTCTCTTCCGATTGAGGATACGTAGGCACAAGACGGCAATGTCTTAGTGAGCAACCTTCCCCCCACAACCCCGTAGTCTTTCGAACTACGTTGACTCTGATTTTCCCATTCCTGAGGGAGTACGTAGGCCTAGGATGGCGATGTCCTATCGAGTCACCTTTTGTTTTAAGTTTCCGTTTAGCAGTAGGTTTTAGATAGACTCACCCTTTGATTAGACAACAAGCGCGGATCCCATCGAGTACGATGGACGTGAGGCGGTGCTAATACCTTCCTCTCACGTAACCGACTCCCGAACCCAAACTATGGTTGCGATGACCATGTATTTCCCTTTTTATGTTTTCTTCGATCATTTCCTTTCCTTGTGTTGGGATAAATAACGTTCGGTGGCGACTTTTCTGTCTTTTCCACCGGTTGATTTTCGCAAATGCGACAATTACAATATCAAATTGTTCTGAAAAATACATGATGATCAAACAAAGGTAACATCATTGACAACTAAACCTTACTACATTAACCTTACAATATTAACCTTGTAGCTCGGTTTTTGTGACGCGATCACTACTGCTTTTGGTGCTACTTTCTGATTTCTAATATTTATCCTAAAAGGAAGGGGAAGATATCTCAAACTAACCCAGCGTGCAAGTGTTTTTCCTACAAATGTGAAGAGATCTGGAATCGGGGGTTGGTTATACAAAAGGAAGCTGTTAACACCCAATGTATCTATAGTAATCTATAGGAGCCTTTATTGCATATGTTTCTACTGTTATTTAGTTGCTTAAATCCATTTACTGTTGAATAGGGGAAGTTTCTATCTTGTGAAGGTTGAGGAATTAATTTTTGTTGTTTTGGGTTTTCTATTGTTTTTGGGAAGGTACTGGACCTAAAGTTTTTTTATTAGCGTGCTCGCTAAGATTTCGCAATCTTATGCCTATGTATTCCCCTAAAGATATTTTGGAAAATCAGAGCAATCGTAGTTCCTCCTATTCTATGGAAGGAGAAAAAAAGTTTGGTGTCTTGTTCGACGCCCAAGATTGAAGCTAAAATTTTGTGTCTTGTTCAAATCCCAAGGTTGAAGCTAAAAGTTTGTGTGTAGTTCAAAGCCCAAGATTGAAGCTAAAAGTTTGTGTCTTGCTCAAAGCACAAGATTGAAGCTAAAGTTTGATTGAGAGAGAATTTGTCGTTTCTAAAGGGAGATATCTCACTTATTCATCACAAACATTGAGTAATTGGTTATAAGGGAAGTTACTTTAACTGGTATGTGTGGAATCCAGCAATGCCATATCTTCCTTTATAAGTCTCTGCATGCTAAGAGAGGGACATTGGCATGGATGTATAGAATCCAGAGGCTTTCCACTTACATAACTTAGATGAAAGATAAAATTTAATCAGGATAAAGGAGGGACTCCAGCTTGGATTTTGAATCAACAAGTGTGCCACTTACAGCAAAATATCTGGGAAAAAGTTTGATTGATTATTTGTTTTGAAATGTGATGCATAGAGGGGATATATTTCTACAGAGATGACTCAATGGTCTCATATGTGGAGATGATAGTTTTGTACCTTGATCAAAGCCCAAGGTTGAAGCTAAAAAAAGGTTGGAAACTGACTCAACTGGGGAGTATTAGATATGTCTTGTACAATGCCCAAGATTGAAGCTGACTAGGAAAATCATTATATGAAGCCTAAGAGGAGGCTGACCCTTGCTGAGGATTGTTTAAATCCAAGAGAAGGTCTAAATTTTTTTGAGGAATCCAAAGGGAAATATACTCTTGCTGTGGATTAGAGAAGAGTTGATTTATCAGATGTCATGAGGCTCTGATATTTTTTTGGGACTTGTTGGTGATAATATGACCCTGGATGGGGATTTTAAAGATGAAAATTACACCTTGTTGGAGGATCAGGAGAGACTTAAAAGGGTAAGTCTATATGTATTATAGACTTTTGACTTCTCATGGGGATTTAAGTATTGATAAAATGACTAGAATCTATCTTATGCTTTTTGGAAGCCCGAGGGTCCTTGTATGAAGCACAATAGGAGGCTATGGGGAACTTCTAAGAAGCCTGTGGGTCCTTGTATGAAGCCCAAGAGGAGTCTAGGGATGCTTCTAGGAAGCCTGTGGGTCCAAGCCTGAGAAAAGTTCAAGAAAAGGTTTAACCAGAAAACAGTCCTTTCTTTGTTGAACAATTCTAAGGTTTGATGAAATTCAATAGAGGTTTCACCGGGAATTAATGCTCTCTGTGGAAATGAATTTCTTTTATATGTTTCTATGTTTTGACAGTCTTAAGAAAAGTTTCACTGGGAATAATGCCTTTCTTAGTTCCATATTGAATAAAGCCCAAGAGGAGGCAGACTGTATTGAGGGAGTTTCCTATAAGGGAACTAGTTATTGAACTAAACTGTATTGAAAAGGGATCCTTACTGTTTGACCTAAAGGGTGAACTGAGGATGACCTAACTGCTGAGGGAAACTTAAACAGATATGCACAAGTATATACTGATATATGAATTAACAGGTATAAAAACAAGTATGCATTGTATTAAAAAAGTGTGTTGGGTCTTGTGATTGGTTGTATTGATTACAACTGTATGATTAGGGTTTTGAGAAATTAAAGAAAGTTTTGAGAAAACTTTAAATTTAAATTTGAATTAAGAGAAAGTTGTTGTTATTTGAATGAAAAGAAAATAATGTTTGGGGCTTATAACTCAAAGAGAGGCCCAAGTGGTCTAAGAGCAGTTTCACCGGGAATAATGCTCCTCTTAGTACCAGTTTAAAACAAATAGATGATTTTGAAAACAGAGATATGGGGCTTACAACTCAAGAAGAGGCCCATGGAGGTTGTTTATTGTTTTAAACAAAGTTTATGTACAAAAGATTGGGGCTTATACTCAAGGAGAGGCCCAGATGATTTATTTTGAAAATAGTGATCGCACTGCAATACCGTCAGACGTTATGGGACTTATATTATAGCAGATGCCCAAAATTTATTTATGTACATAGGAGGTTGGGTCTTACACTCTAATAGAGGCACATGAGTGTTGAAATGAAGTTTGAAAGATTGAATTTAAAGGAAACCCTAATTCCTATTTTTTTTTGTATTTTTAAAAGGGAAAATCAATTTAAAAATGATAAAAAAATATTAAATAAATCCAATAAACAAATTGTGAATTATGTTTAAGGTTTAAAAAATAAAGTTTTATTCACATTATGATTTAAAATCAAATTGGTTTTGAAAAAACAAGAAAAAGAAATTATTTAAAATGTTTAAAAACAAATTAAAATAAAATTCTTTAAAATATTTAAAAATATCTATTAATTTTTTTTTTGTGTGATTTTTGGGTGAATAAAATATTCTAATGTGTGAGTAATTTTTGTGCAAAAAATCATTTTTAAATAATTAAAATTGATTAACAAAAATAATTATTGAAAATAAATATCAAAAATATCAAAAAATAAATAAAATATGAAAAAATTTGGAAAATGGCATGGGTGGGTGTTAAACACATGCCCTCTAACCAAACACACTTGAAAACACACGCTGCTACCACTGGGGTGGTGATACATCTGTGTATCAAAACCACCCCATGAATACATATGGGTAGGCTTGATTTTAGGCATGGCCAAGGCGCCTTGGCCTGACCCTTGCCCAAGGAGGCCTGATTTTGTGCCTCTTGCAAGAAGGCCATAACTTTCTTATTTCTCCATGAAAATGGATGAAATAAAGATGGATCCTTCCTAGAATTTCATGAGGAATCCAATGGTGACCTTGGAATTTTCTAAAAATGCCTACATTTTAAAACCCGATAGTGGTTTCAAAATAGGTCAAAATTTGCAAGTTCTATGTCACAACTTCATACAAGCAATAATAGCATGTCAAATTGGTTCAAACACAACAAATATGATATGTATGACATGTTCATGATCAATGTACATCAAAGGAATGCATATTTCACAAAGTTCAAGTTGTTATGCACTTACCTCTTGAAGCTCAACTTGCTAATTTTCAAGATGCTTGTGACAGAAGTAATCAAATTCCTTGGACACTCTTAATATACCCCTTAGAAGCTTTTAGGATGATCAAAATCAACTGGAGACCTCTGGATCAGAAACTGACTCTTTCTTGCAAAAGTGGCAAAAGTGACCAAAATGGCCATTCCATCAATTGATCTTACAATTGAGGGACACTTGTTAGAACAACTTATGGGTGATATTTAGAGAGTGTTTGAAGTGATGTTTGGCTTTGAAAGTGATTGGATCAAGACATGGCTTGAAAAATGTAGAAAAGTCAAAATTTGAGGTTTTGATGGTTGACTTTCTGATTTTGGTGTTGTGAGTTGAAGGTGAAGGTTTGAACACCTCCAATGAAAGATTTGTGAAGTGTTTGGATGGTTGCTTGAGAGGTTCAAGCTCTGGTTTTGAGAATTCCAAGTTTGATCCTTGAATCCTTGAATTTGGAGCAAGATAAGGAAAGTGAGTAAACAAGGCTTTGGTATTGTTTTGGAGTGATTTGAAACATCATAAATGCCCTCTATTTATAGGAGAGGAAGTTTGTTTTTGGAGGAATAGTGAATGGGTGAGAGAGCATGCTATTATCCAATGGACTTTGTCATGTAACATGCCTTGAATGCTAAAGTACCTTAAGTCTCCTCTAGCCATTGACTTGAGTTGATCTTTGTAGCTTTGGATCTTCTGATCTTTGAATAAATCTTGACTCAATTGGACTGATATGCGCTGGTTCATTCCACCTCAATGCACCACATCAATGCCAAATGACAAAGCTTGGTTTTGGATTTGCAACATTGATGATCACATGCCAACGGGATTGGTCCTTGACTTATTGGTCTTATGGTTCAGATTCCTCATCATTTAGGTTGATATTGGACATAAATCCAATGATGCAAGTGTCCAAAATTGGCTCAAGAAATCGTGGGATGCAAGTTATGTATCAATGCTGTCAAGACAACAATTTGCATCAAGGCATATTGAGAGGTTCATAACTCCTTGCTCAAGTTGAATTAATGAGAGTTCTTGTACTCTTTGGAAAGCTTGTATATCATACTTCAACTTTGATGTTTGTATTTGGTCTTGATTCCTCTTGGATCATAATGAAAAATCCCTCCAAAGTTGGGCAAAACATGAAACAGATTCTGCCTAAATTTTTTCTAAGTGTCAAAGTTCAAAACTCATGAAACCCTAACTTAATGCCTTTATAACTCAAAATCTAGGCATCTTTTGACCATGGATCAGTAGGACACTTTTATATTATGTAATGAGATCTTTCATTTGAGTTTTGGATGGGATAAAATTGTTGCTTTGATCACAAGTTATGGTCTTGCAATGTTGGGTAAAAATCACTTTTTTCCATAACTTAGTGAAATTTCAAGTTTCTCAAGATTGCCCCTTTTGCAAGTAACCTCACTTTTCTTGGTTTTTCTTGATGGATGATGATCCAAATCACAAGTTAACATTGTTCATGACTTAAAAAAGCCATGTTTTGTAAAAAAATTCTAAATTCAAACTTGGTTTTGATCATACTTGACTTTTTGTACCAGATGAATTTTGAAATTTGTGATCCTTTATGAAATCAAGTCCTTGGGCTAAATTGAACCTAATGGATGGATTCCATAGGTATTTTAGAGTGTCTTGAATCATATTTTGAAAAATTGGCTCATGCCCAGATGAAAATTTCTCTTTGGAGGCCTTGGTCGACCAAAACCCTAATTTGGTGACACTAGTGATCTTGAGGCTAGATCAACTTGAAATGTTGCAATATTGTGCTTGATTCTTGATGTGGGAAACCTTTTGATTCTCCATAGATGTTTGAGAGGCTTGGAAAGTTAAAGATCATGTCAATTCTTGATTGATCTTTTTCCTGAATGTTCTAAGAGGGCTCAAAAACCCTAATCCTTGGTTGAGGTAAATACTCAACAATCTTTGAAAGAATTAGTGAGGTATGAAAATAGATCCATATTGTGGTAATGATTTACACAATGATGTGAAATCTTGTGGTTAAAATTAAGGGTATGACAGATGCCCCTTTTTAATCTTCTTGGACCTGAAGGTGCAAAGGGCGAAGATATTCAGACGTTCATGGTAAAAGAGGATTAAATATCATAATACCCGAAATTTTGACGGTGGATGAATGGTAGCTGCTTTTGCTCATCCATCTTCTTTTACTAAGCAACGTTACTCAGAAAAAGGTGTAACTTCCCCTCGATCCTGGTCTTCAGCCATGGAACTGGTCTCAGTTTCTTTTGAAATAAACCTCCCCTCGATCCTGGTCTTTTGCCATGGAATTGGTCTGAGTTTCTTTTTGAAATAAACCTCCCCTTAATCCTGGTCTTCAGCCATGGAACTGGTCTTAGTTTCCTTTTGAAATAAACTTCCCCTTGATCCTGGTCTTCAGCCATGGAACTGGTCTCAGTTTCTATTTGAAATAAACCTCCCCTCGATCCTATTCTTTAGCCATGGAACTGGTCTCAGTTTCCTTTGAAATAAACATCCCCTCGATCCTGGTCTTCAGCCATGGAACTAGTCTCAGTTTCTTCTTGAAACAAACTTTTCTTCGATCCTGGTCTTCTGCCATAGAACTGGTCTCAGTTTCTTTTTGAAATAAACCTCCCCTCGATCTTGGTCTTCAGCCATGGAACTGGTCTCAGTTTCTTCTTGTCGAGTTCTTCTCTTGACAAGGAATGCTATCTGTGAGGGTCTTCACCAAACTTCTCTCCGAGATTCATCAGGGAGATGTCATTTGATGGAAAAAGATTTGACGTCAGACTCGATGGGTATAACCATTTATCTGAACTGCAAAGGTGTGTAAACTTCTTTGTTGGAGAAATTATATCATACTTCCCTTCGAGACTTTTTTCGGAGAGACGCCATGTGATGTAACTCAATTTTGAGGTGCTGATGACTTCCTTGAAAGTAGGACAAACTTCTCGGGGAGAGACTGCTATTTATCAACTTTATTTGGAAATTCATGAGGGCAAAGACAGATTTCTTTGTTTTCCAATTAGTATATATTTCTTGGAGGATGCGATGTTCGTATTGCCAAGATTCTTTTGTTGAGAAGCTTCCGCGGGGGATTTTCTTTAATCCAAGGAAGCAATATATCATCTTCAATGGTGAAGAGTGATGTTTCAAAGGTGTATAACCAAATGTATTCTTAACTTTCAGAGGTTCATGTTATCAAAGTGGTCGAGGACCGATTTCAATCCAGGAATACACTAGAGAGAGATTGTTTAGACGATACATTTCCTGACGATGAAAAAACGCAAACTGGGATTTTATCCTATCCAATTGTGGAAAGGAAAATCGATGACTCTAACGGAGAGAGGAAATAAACATGAATATGAATCAATTATTCATGATGTATGTATGAAATGCTTATGCTGACAAAACAGACACGACATACAGACTGACGAGGAGTACAATTGGATACTCAGCTAATCTGGGAGATGGGGGTATCACTGGAGATTTTGATGGTAGTACTTCTGTCTGGGAACAAGGATTCTTGTGTTTGTTCCAGTTTTTGGAGGTACAAATCTGCTAGGGATTGAAACCCGTTCTTGCTTTTCAAAGTTAGACTCTATTGGGGAGAAAAACCAAACATTGGTTCTCAGAGGTGGAAACTCTACCCGGGATGATGAGTGACACGTCCATACCCGTCTTGCTGAAAAAGATCGGTCTTTTGGAGAAATACAAGTCTGTATTTTGAAGTTTGATTGCTCTTGGAGCAGCTGTTAATGTTTCTCATGTGTTCATTAATCAAAAGGTAATTGCCATCTTTATTTTAAAAGCAGCAATAAATTTGAAAACAAAAGTAAATTCATTTTTGTGTTTCAAGAATGTTAATCCTGTTAAAATGTCATTTTGCAAAGCAGAATAAACGAGAATTGCAAATAAAGGGCACAAGGGCTCAAGTTTTCATTGATAGAATGATAATCAGCCAAATGCGTGATTCCATGGAGCATTACAAAGTTTAGAAAATGGTCATTTAAAGGGAAAAGGGCTACATTGAAACATAACGACCACTATCCTTCTACCAAATTTAAAATCTGAGTATCATGAGCTTTTGCCAAAGGTGACTTCTGATTGAGGATTTCTTGACAGACGATGTTGCCGCTGGGGAGACAATCTGGTCGGATGCAGTTACTTGCCATAAATCCCTAACTTTTGCCTAGATTGCCTTTTCAGGTGTTCAATCTATTGGGATGATCATTGTTTATGTCTCTAATTTTTGCCTGACCGCCCTTTTGGGTTTTTCAGTCCACTGAGACATTTTGTATTTTTTTTATTTAGGCGAAGTATTTCTTGACTACATCAACATTTGTGGGGTAAGCAAACTCTTCTCCGTCCATGGTTGCGAGTCTCAAGGCACCCCCTGAAAAGGCATTCTTAACAACATAGGGGCCATCATAATTTGGAGTCCATTTGTCCCTGGGATCAGTGAGAAATGATTGGATCTTTTTGAGCACGAGGTCGCCTTCCCAGAATGTGCGAGGTCGGACCTTTTTGTCGAATGCTTTCTTCATGGCTTAAAGCCGTCATTCTTTTTCCTTCGATTAGGTTTAATTCATCGTATCGGCTCTGACACCATTCAGCTTTTGTTAACTTGGCTTCCATCAATACTCTCATTAATGGGATCTCTACTTCTATGGGGAGTACTGCTTCCATGCCATATACTAGAGAGAAAGGGGTTGCCGCTGTTGAAACACGGACAGATGTACGATAACCATGAAGAGAAAATTGTAGCATCTCATGCCAATCCTTGTAGGTTACAACCATCTTCTGAATGATCTTCTTGATATTTAGCTGCTTCTACCGCTCCATTCATTTTAGGTCGGTAGGGAGATGAGTTATGGTGTTCAATATTGAACTCTGCACATAATTCTTTCATCATATTGTTGTTCAAGTTCGATTCATTATCAATAATGATCTGGCTTGGAATGCCATAACGGCGGATGAGATTGTTTTTGATAAATCGGACCACCACTTGTCTGTGAAAGCTCTGAGTTTTTAAACAAATTTTGGTGAAACATAATTGTTAACTCAACAATGAGATCAAGCTGAATAATTCTGCTGAAGACGTGATGTTGAACAAGATGTCTTAACATGCATTTTGACATCCTTGACTGAATGGCTTAAGTTAGTTTTTAAACTGCTGCAACTCTCAAGGAGAAATTGCTGCATGGATCAAGGACTGAAGACTGAAGCCCAAGGAAGCAGAAGACACTATAAATAGAAGACTTAGACCTAGGTTTTCATATGCCTTAGTACGCCTTTTGTAACCTTGCTTTCTTGCGTAAGAAACAAGGGTTTAGGGTTTTGAGAGTCGTTGGCTTTCTAGGTTGTAAGTCTCCCTTTGTATCAGTTGATACACTGTGGTAGATATAGGTGTCGCACAGATCCATAAGCCTTGAGGTATTGGATTGTGTATTGTTCTTGGATTAAGCTTTTAAGCAAATCCGAGTTAGCTTGTTTGTCAAGTATGCTTGACAGATTTCTGTATTGATAGGAATGATGTAGAAATCACAGTTGGTGATTAAGGGAAGTGAGTGGGGTATCTCATATCAGGGTTCTAAACGTTTGAGTTTAACCTTGGTAAAGATGTTCATTGGGTAGATGTTAGGTATGAAGTTGTAAACGGAGGAGTTTAACTTTGTAACAGTCTACAAATAGTGAAGTTTTCTTCCTGGATTGGTATCCCCCAGATGTAGGTGAGTTTCACCGAACTGGGTTAACAATTATTGTGTTCTTTATCATTCTGCAGATTTATATTTTCTGTTAGGGTTTATGATAAACATGTTGGATCAGATGTCGTGACATCTGTAGTGTACAGTACTGATATCCAAGGTATCAGTCTGCTGTTGTACCTCTGAGTTTAAATGATTATGTAGCACAATGTCTTGACATGTGTTAGGACATCTGTTGTCTGCATAGGCTAGAATTTCAATTGGTATCAGAGCAGGCATCCTGTTTGGTTATGGATGAGATCTTTGGGAGATACTTTCTGGTGGTTAAACAAGGAGGAGTTTTGAAGATCAGATTAATCAACTCAGACATACTCAAGGGTATTAATGGATGAGATGGATGTTCTGGATCGAAGGGAGCAACCCAGAGGTTGTTCATGTAGCTGAGGAGATTCTACAACAACTATAGGAGAAGTGGCTAGTTCTCTTGTTGGTGTGTCTTATAGGATGTTGTGACATCTTATTAGGGCAAGCAGGATCTGTTCCTTGGTGGTTCCGCTGCATAAGTTTCTGATGGAAGAGCTCTAAAATTATGGGATTCTGGAGTTGTTACTGAAGACAGTTGGTGGAAGGTCTCAATCGTCAGCCTCTGTATTTGAAGATATCTGTATTCTTTTATTCCAAAGTCGGGAGCGATGGAGTGAAAGAAGTTGTGGTTGGATATCTGGTATGATGACTTGGTACTTAGAAGCTTGGTTTCTTGGTACAGTTGAAGTCAGTTAAAGAGGAGAGGGGTTGAGTTAAGTTTATCAGGTTCTTGCTCTAGGAGTTTGATAAATTTTTTGTCGGCTAGGTTGTCAAAGATACTTGAGAATTCTCTCAAGTCCACTCATAAAGGCATCTCAGTCGTGTATCTGGAGTCTTCTAGTTACTCTTTTGACTAGAAGGTGTTTCTTTGAAACACAATCTAAAAAAAGTGGAGGTGATTTATTTTCACCATCCAAAAACAGCAAGGAAGGATTCATCTCTCTTGACCCTAAGAGTGGATCCAATCTGATTGAAGAATTGTTGAGGTAAATAAGATTCGTTTAGAGAGAATCTTAGTTACTTGAGTCAAGGGTGGCAGCCTTGGTATCTCAACATTGTCCTTTGAATAAGATACTTGCAAAAAGATTGAATACTTTATAAGTGTTCATGACTTGATCTGGTGGAGCTCAGCTACAACAGTGAAGAAGGGTTAGTGGACAAGGATTTAAGATCAATTGCTATTTGTGGAACCCACAAGTATTTAATTGATTATCCTTGAAATTCAAGATTGCTGATGTTCAACAAGATGTTGGAACATCTCATCATCAGAGTTTGTGCAGAATCATGGGAGAGGTACTGCATACGCTTTAGCATTTGTTTTAGTCTTAGGTGGTGACCTAAAAAGTGGCTTCAGTCGGGTGTGACAGAAGCATGTGTTCTCTGGAGAGTTTCCTGGCAAGAAACTAGTCTGGACTTTGATGCTGTTGAAGATGAAGATGAAGACATCATAATCTTAATGGTTACATCTTGGATCAGTTTATTTCTGATCTAGGTGGTGAAGTTCGAGGGTAAGTGGCAGTTATCTCTGGCTTTCTACTGACGGCTCTATTGAGGAAAGTGGATTTCTATAGTATGGCTATGGGGTAGTCTTGGAGTACTTATTTTTTGAAGATTCAGACGTGGCAGGTTTGAAGTCTTTGGAGTTTCAAAGCAGGATGGAGGTTGTCTACTCAAACTTGGTTGTTGAATCAAGTCTATGAGAGCATGGAACTCTTGTTCTGTGAAGGGAGGAGGTTCTTCTAAGTGGCAGAAGGAGGAGCTGAATTTAACAGTTGGATGTCCTATCAGAATGTTCTGACATCTAGCTTAACATCAGAAGTCTCAGCTGGTGATGTGGCACATCAGCTTAAGATAAGGTGATCTATAGGAGAATGGAAGTTATGGATGCTTCAAAAAGGTCTATCTCATGCAGTTTGCGGGAGCTGTGGATGGGAAGATGTTACTTGACTAAGAGGCTTGGTGGATCCAAGATGTCTTGCTATGGGGCAAGTAGTTCATGTGACTTGAAGGTCTGATTTCATTAGTGGATTAGTGTATCTTGTGGGAGTTCTGAGGTGAGTAAGGTCAATTAAAAAGTGTCATTTAGTTGATTTCACAATGTGCATTCAAGCAGGATGCTTGAAACTGATTGCTCTTATGCAGAAGAGTAGTTATTTAAAATTGTAAGGAGGTTCTGATTCTCTGGGAGCTTGTGGCAGAAGTTCTGGGTTAAAGATGGAAGCATACCTTCTTTGGTGGATGAGAGTTTATTTCTCTCTAGATTTTTGAAGTTTTCTTTGTTCAAGTTGGTGGCGCAGTGTTGTGTGAAGATATTCAGTGTGGATTACTATGCTGATAGTAAGTCCAGTGGTGGAGCATATCAAGAGCCATGGTGTGTGGTGTCTGTGATGTGTGGAAGATGTCATAACTGTTGTTAGAACATCTTTGGGTTGGTTATCCTTGGTGAAAGATTTCAGGTTCTGTGAGGAACTGGTTACTTGCATCGTGTCTAAGAAGTATCTACATTGTCATATGGGAGAATGATGGAGTAGAAGAACTGCCTTGGAAGATTGATGTAAGTGTTTTAGAAGACTGGAGTGGATCATGGGTTGGTTGCACGAAGGTCTGGTTTCTGATGCGTTCAAAAGTGGATATTCACCAGAAAATCAGAAGTATTCCAGGTTATCATACGGGAGAATGATAAGGAATGACTGTCTTGGATTTTGGGTGTCTATCTCTATTGTTGGCTGGGTAAGGTCAGTGGAAAATCTTGCGAAGGGGATGTTGCCCGGCTGCAAGTCATGCTAGAGTGGATCAGTTTAGCAGCTGTGAAGTTATGGAGCATGCATACGATAGCTGACATTGTTATAACAAACTAAGGGGCCCTGTGCGTCTCTTTGAGGAATGTGAAGCATTCTGATTCAATTGGTTTGTGCCTCAAGCAGCTGGGGGTCTATACATGATAATTCAAGAGGAGTTTGTGTGGTGTGTAGATGGTTGCAGGATGAGGGGATCAATGGGACTTTGATCTCAAGCCAAGAGTTTGGTATGGTTGGTATACATTTACTCACGGGAAGCATGATGGTGATCATGTGTGAGTGATTATTGTTTCTTGTCAGAGGAAGTAATAAGAGAGTTGATGATTGTGTTCAGCTGGTAAATTAAACTGAGGGTGCACTCTTGAAGACATGAAGATGCATCTTATGTTTTCCATTCATTAGCTTAGGTATTCTGTGGAGGAGCACTGGTTACCTTAGATAGGGGGAGATGCCTCTTGATCTAAGATGATTTACTGCGAGGATGCAGTTGAAGTTCCAGTTTGCATTTATGCGTCAAGCAAGCTGAGATGTCAAGGAGGATGTCTTGACATTATTGTATTGTTGGAAGTTGTGGGAAACTTGGCAGTACATATGTATTGGAAATTATTCTTATTGGATGCTTAAGAATCATTGATTGGGTCTGAGGGAATTTATTTTTCTCTGCAGGATGTGATCACAAAACTGTGAGGATTTTATTCAATACATATATTTTCTTTAACATTGTTGGGTATGACTTGGTCGAGGACGTCATAGCAGTTAAGAGTGTCTGAAGAATCTCTGACAGTCTGATGACAGAGGTATTGATTCCGTCTTGGGAAAATGCTTAGGGTGTATCCTTGTCAGAAGGACGTGTAAAATCTTGTCCTTGAATATACATTCACATGTGTTGGAACTTGTACTTCAAGAAGAATCTGTCCAAAAATGAATAAAGACATAAAGACCGGGTAGTGGTTGATATAATTCAAATAAGGGGATCTCAAAATTCATCTTGCTCATAGTTGTATCACTCTTACTGTTGTCTTTATGGCTTATCTAATGTTCTGGGTGAGCACTCTTTGGATCTGGATATACCTTGGTAATATTTGTCAAATTGTGTCTAAAAAGGGGGAGAAATGTTCTGATCTTCTCATGAGAATCTCACGTCTGATAAAGCAGCTTATAAAAAATGCTCAACAGGATGTTACAACATTCTAGGTCTGAGCTCTCAAATGGACTTTTGTGTCTTGTGATCTGATTTATGAACACAGTCATGTCCTGTGTTCTGAGTTACCCAAGGTAGTACTTTGCTGCTAAGGGTATTGCTACTGCTTTTTCCTAATGGTTTTATTATGCCTCTTAAGAGGAAGATTTATCCTTTCGTGACAAGTATTGGTTCATGGGTTAAAAGGGAGCGTCTTGCATCTTCTTTCCTATGTACTCCATCACGGGTAAGGTATAGGCCTTGAAATTATTTGGAGTCCTCACCGCATGCACCATCGATCTGGAGCTTATCGTGTATATGTGTTTTAGCCAAAATTTTCCAAAAAGGGGGAGATTGAAAGCTCTAAGTTATTGAACAAATTTTGGTAAAACATAATTTTAACTCAACAATGAGATCAAGCTGAATAATTCTGCTGAAGACGTGATGTCGAACAAGATGTCTTAACATGCATCTTGACATCCTGGACTGAATGGCTTAAGTTAGTTTTTAAACTGTTGCAACTCTCAAAGAGAAATTGCTGCATGGATCAAGGACTGAAGACTGAAACCCAAGGAAGCAGAAGACACTATAAATAGAAGACTTAGACCTAGTTTTTCATATGCCTTAGTACGCCTTTTGTAACCTTGCTTTCTTGCGTAAGAAACAAGGGTTTAGGGTTTTGAGAGTCGTTGGCTTTCTAGGTTGTAAGTCTCCCTTTGTATCAGTTGATACACTGTGGTATATATAGGTGTCGCACAGATCCATAAGTCTTTAGGTATTGGATTGTGTATTGTTCTTGGATGAAGCTTTTAAGCAAATCCGAGTTAGCTTGTTTGTCAAGTATGCTTGACAGATTTCTGTATTGATAGGAATGATGTAGAAATCACAGTTGCTGATTAAGGGAAGTGAGTGGGCTATCTCATATCAGGGTTCTAAATGTTTGAGTTTAACCTTGGTAAAGATGTTCATTGGGTAGATGTTAGGTATGAAGTTGTAAATGGGGGAGTTTAACTTTGTAACAGTCTACAGATAGTGGACTCTTCTTCCTGGATTGGTATCCCCCAGATGTAGCTGAGTTGCACCGAACTGGATTAACAATTACTGTGTTCTTTAGCATTCTGCAGATTTACATTTTTTGTTAGGGTTTATGATAAACATGTTGGATCAGATGTGGTGACATCTGTGAGTGTGCAGTACTGATATTCAAGGTATCAGTCTGCTGTTGTACCTCTGAGTTTAAATGATTATGTAGCACAATGTCTTGACATGTGTTAGGACATCTGCTATCTGCATAGGCCAGAATTTCAGTCTGGTCACATTGGTATATGATACTGCTTCGACCCATTTGGTGAAGTAATCAATGGCTACCAGGATGAACCGATTCCCGTTTGAAGCTTTGGGTTCAATCATGCCAATCATGTCGATTCCCCATATAGAAAAATGCCATGGAGAAGAGTTGGCGGTACATGAATTTTTTCGGCGTATATATAACATTTGTGACACTTCCTCGTGTAATTGTAACAATTAGATTCCATCATCAGCCAATAATATCCTGTTCTCAGAATTTTTCTTGTGATTGTATGTCCATTGGCATGAGTGCCAAAGGAGCCTTCATGAATCTCTTTCATTAGCATGTTTGCTTCGTGTTTGTCTACGCATCTGAGCAAAACCATGTCGAAGTTTCTCTTATAGAGTACATCATTGTTTAGGAAGAAGTTGCCATCCAATCTTTTGAGTGTCTTCCTATCTTTTCTTAATGTCCCAGGAGGGTATTCTTGTCTTTGAAGGAAGCATTTGATATCATGATACCATGGTTTGTCATCTATGACTGCTTCAACTGCAAATATGTAAGCGGGTCTATTGAGACGTAATATGTCGATCTTGGGTACGTCGTTCCATCAATTCACACTAATCATGGAGGATAGGGTAGCTAGTGCATCAGCCATGTGGTTTTCTTCACGAGGAATGTGATGAAACTCAATCTTGTTGAAGAAGGGTAACAACCTTCTTGCACAGTCTTTGTAAGGAATCAATCTCGGTTGATACGTGTTCCACTCTCCTTTAATCTGATTTATAACCAGGGCTGAGTCTCCATGCACGTCTAAGTTCTTTATCCTTAAGTCGATAGCTTCTTCGAGACCCATGATGCAAGCCTCATATTCAGCCTCATTGTTTGTACATTTGAATGCCAATCTGGAAGTGAAAAGAATATGGGTACCCTGAGGTGTAACAATGATTACCCTAATTCCATTTCCATAAGCGTTGATAGCTCCGTCGAATATTAGTCCCCATTGGGAATCTGACTCTGACCCTTCGCTTGGTAGCGGTTCATCGCAGTCTTTCATTTTTAGGTACATAACATCTTTGTCTGGGAAGTTAAATTTGATCGATTTGTGATTGTCAATCGGTTGATGAGCCAAATTACCGGCTAAAATACTTCCTTTGACGGTTTTCTGAGCTTGGTATTCGATGTCGTATTTTGATAACAACATCTTCCAACGGGCAATCCTTCCTGTTAAAGCAGACTTCTCAAAGACGTACTTGATTGGATCCATTTTGGAAATTAACCAAGTAGTGTGACAAATTATGTACTGGCGAAGACGTTTAGCTGCCCAAGCTAGAGCGCATCAAGTTTTCTCGAGAATAGCGTATCGAGTTTCACAATCTGTGAACTTCTTGCTTAAGTAATAATGGGCAGACTCTTTTCTTTTTGTTTCGTCTTGTTGGCCAAGTACACAGTCCATGGAGTCTTCCAAGATTGTTAAGTAGATGATCAACAGTCTTCCTTCCACTAGAGAAGACATAATAGGTGGTTTTAACATATACTCTTTGATGTTGTCAAAATATTTTTGGCAATCCTCTGTCCATACACAACTTTGGTTCTTTCTGAGTAGTTTGAATATTGGCGCGCATGTTGCGGTCATGAGGAATATGAATCTTGAGATGTAATTCAGACATCCCAAAAATCCTCTTACTTGTTTTTCAGTTTTTGGAACAGGCATTTCTTGAATGGCCTTGGCTTTGTCGAGATCAACCTTAATTCCCTTTTGGATGACGATGAATCCCAAGAGTTTTCCTGAACGAACACCGAATGTGCATTTATTGGGATTCAAGTGGAGTTTATATTTTCTCAAATGCTAAAATAACTTCGATAAGTGTTCTACATGTTCTCCTTCCGTTTTAGATTTGGCAATCATGACGTCGACATACACTTCAATTTCTTTGTGCATCATGTCGTGAAACAGAGTTGTCATAGCCCTTTGATAAGTTGCTCCTGCATTCTTCAGACTGAACGACTTTACTTTATAGCAAAAGGTGCCTCAAAAGGTGCCCCATAGCGCCATTCTGATTTGATTATAGCCCGAGAATCCAACCATTAAAGAGAATACTTTGAATTTTGTTATGCTGTCAACTAGCATGTCAATGTGTGGTAGGGGAAAATCATCCTTCGGACTTGCTTTATTTAAATCCCTATAGTCCACACACATTCTGACTTTTCCGTCTTTCTTAGGAATTGGCCCTATGTTGGCTAGCCATTGGGGATACTCCGATGTGGCAAGGAAACCTTCGTCGATCTGTTTCTGTACTTCTTCCTTAATTTTGATGGCAATATCAGGGCAAGCCCTTCTTAATTTTTGTTTAACTGGGGGACATTCTGGTTTTAGTAGTAAGTGATGTTCCACGATGTTGGTATCCAATCCTGGCATGTCTTGGTAGGACTAAGCAAACACATCTGGAAACTCTTTAAGTAACTCAATCAAGCCTTCTTTGACAGTTGGACTGAGTAGTGCTCCGATTTTGACTTCTTTTCTCTTTTCTTTTGAACCTAAATTGATCGTTTCCACGATTCTTTTGTAAGGTTGAATGTATTTTTCCTCATTCTTGAGTAATCGAGAGATCTCATCTAGAATTTCTCCGTCTCCTTCTTCTTCGGCTTCAAATACTGGGAACTCAAAGTTGGGAGAAGGCATTGGATCATATGTTTCAATGGGGTTTAACACAAGTAATCTGCATAATGTGATGGTTCTTTTCAAAAAAGACAGAGAGAATGCAAGAGTGTGGGCAGTGTTTTTTTTGTTGAAAAACCCTGGTTTTTATTTTGTTTGTTTTTTAGATTACCATTTTCCGAAAAAGCGAAAAGTGAAAATAGCAACAAATGCAGGAATTCAGAATGACATTATTTATTCACGATTTGTCGATTCTTGAAACACAACCCTATAAAACAAAACTCTTTCGCTCTGGACGAAACGAAGAGGGACAATTATAGAAAAGCAAGCCCTATAAAACATCATTTCACCCGGGCAAAGTGAAAGGTCAAAACAAAGACGAGACAGTTACTTTGATTTATGAAAGAAATTCGGGACATCAACCGCGACCCAATTGCGATGAACTCCTTTGTGGATCACAAAGTCTGGTATTTTTCTTCCAGGATCATCTTTAGTAATGACACTGATTTTTGGCGGAGTTGGATTAATAGAGTCTTCTTCCCATGCAGCATTATCATAAGAGGACTCTTCTATTGTGTCTTCGACATCATTTTTGTTTTCGGGAGGGTATCCCTACCCTGTTGGCTTGATGTCTTCATATTTAATATGAGAGCGTTCGCGAGCAGTGTACTTTACTAGAAAGTCGTACTTGCCGCTTGGCTGCCCCAATTTATCCCAAGTTTCTGAGGGGATAGAGGAGTCATCTTCTTCAATGACGTTGACCTCAGGAAATGCAAAGTTGATGAATTTTTGTCCTGCGATCCTAGAAATTTTATCAACATGTCGTTCGACAGTTTCAGAATGTTTCGGGTAAGGATTCCATGATTCTGGGAAAACAGGTGTATTTTTCTCAAGGTTATTCTGCAGGTATGCATTCTCTGGCTGACTCTTTTGCCTTGAGTCTTTTATGTAAGGTCTCCAGATAGGCAAATCATCCATGGGATCATATAAGTTGTAATCAAAATTGTCTTTCATCGGAGTATCTTCTTTCAATGAGTTGGGTGGATCACGACATCCCTCGGGATCGCAATCTCCGTAGATCATTCTGACATCTGATCTTGGTATATATCTGGGACTTTGCTTCGGAGAGCAAAATGGCAGGTATGTTTCTTCCTAAGATATATATCCTTCATCGTTGAAATAGGATTTCCATTCTTCATCTGTATCACAAGAGTTATTCTCCTCGATGGTATGGACTTCCTGAGAAATCGGGTGGAGAAAGCCTCCACTGTGGAAGAAATCTTGAATGGGACGAATGCTCTCATCCTTTTTTGTAGTCTTGGTAACTACTAGAGAAAAAACGAGAACTTTTTTTGTCTTATTATCAACAAGAATCAGGACTTGCCCCCATCCTTTTATTTCACTGCTTTCCATTACATGGAGAGCATCTTTGTACAAGGAAATCGACGTTACTTTTTCTTGATGATTCTCATTGCTCACAGAGAGTGCTTGAAATTGAGTTCCAACAGCCTCCTCTAGTTCTAAATATGGGAATGATGATAGGTTGCTCACAATTAAAGCTTGTTTTCCACATAATGTGACCAACTTGTCATTCTTGACAAACTTCAACTTTTGGTGAAGTGATGAAGTGACTGCCCCTGTTTCATGTATCCAAGGTCGTCCTAATAAACAGCTGTATGCTGCTCGAATGTCCATGACTTAGAAAGTGACTTAGAAATTGTGGGGACTAATGGTTATGGGAAGGTCAACTTCGCCAATAACTGTTTTCCTGGATCCGACAAAAGCTTTGACTATGATCTCACTCCCTCTCATCAGAGTACCTTGAAAAGATAATTGTACTAGTGTTGACCTTGTCATGAAGTTCAAGGATGAACCTGTGTCTACCAGTACATTGGCTAAAGCATCGTCCTAGCAATTGACTGTAATATTGAGTGCCATGTTATGATTCTTGCCTTCCTCTGGAAGTTCTTCATCACTGAAACCCAAATTGTTGTAGGAAGTGATGTTGGAAATAATGCTGTCAAACTGACCCACTGTTACATCTTGTTCTACGAAGGGTTGTTCCAAGACTTTCTGTAGAGCTTCTCTTTGAGCTTATGAACTGAGCAGGAGAGATAACATGGATATCCGAGAAGGAGTTTGTAATAATTGATCCACGATGTTGTATTCACTTCTCTGGATGAGTTTTAATATTTCATCGTTATTTTTCACTGGCTCTGTGTCGCTGGATTGACCAAATTGGTGATTAGGAACTTTAGCTTGAGGTTCATTTTCTTTTGCAGGTTCTCCAACTCCTCTGTTGAAGATTCGACCACTTCGGCTGACCCGACTGATATCAGCAATGTTGACAACAGATGGTAGTGGAATTTCTTTTCCATCTTTTATTATGGTCGCACTGTATTTGTATGGAATAGCTTTCTCTGACTTGTATGGTATTGGTCCTGGAAGGTAGATGACCAAAGGGGTTATTTGGGTCTTTCGAATGTCAAAAATAGCTTCAATTGGTTCTAGCTCGGGATTGTTGGAAAATCTTCCACCATTGAAAGGGAAACCTGAGTGCTTTGGCTCTTTGAGCATCGGGATAATGGTGAAAACATCCTCGTTAATTCCATAATTAACATGCTCTCTTTCATTAAAGACTGTGATGGTTCTTTTGTCCAACAACTCTTGAACCTCATTTTGAACAAGGAGACAACCACGTCGGCTCTTGTGACATTTGCCGCAAGCCGAATGATCGTGGTGAGTCGGGCCAAAATAATCAAGTTCGCACAGGTATTTGTGAAATTTGACCAATGACGTTTCAATATTTTTAACGTCATAAACTGCGTACTGTCCTGGACACCCTTGTACCATATTGATGGTCAAAGAATTTAGGCATATTTGGGTTTCTCCGTGGTCCACCTGATTCTGGAGAGCTGCTCGCACTATGTAGCACCCTTGGCTATTTTTCGAACATATTTGACAGTGTTCATAATTATGAGGTGGAACCCGGCCGTATCCACTCTGTATCCAGTGCATTTTTACTAAATCTATTTTTATCAAGCGAACGTCACAGCTTTGGTGTCTACCTGGATTTCCATTGGTTATACTAATTTGATGCGTGCTTTCATCCTGATAGAATGGAAGCCACCAACGGTCCAACAGATGATGAAGAGTTCTTTGTACAAGCGCACAACCTTGATCATTTTCGGAGCAGTCTTTGTAGTCTGGATAGTTATGTGGTGACAGATATCCAAGCCTGACTTGCTTGGCATGTAATTCTACCAGGCTGGTATTCATTAAGCGAATGTCGAAAATCTGAATCATATTGACTTGGTAATTACTACCTCCATGGTAGTCTTGGATCCATCCAAGATCCATTTAACGTTGAAGTGCCTCTAATAAAAAAGAACATCCTTGATTGTCCTTTAAGAAAATTGGGCAAGCATTGTAGTCGTGCAGCGACAAATTATGATATTGACTTTGTCTTGAGTGCATTGCCACTAGATTGACATTTATTGCGCGGAAGTCATGGTTATGAACAATGTTCGGATGTTGATAGGCCATATTTATTCTACGAACTCTATGATCTTGGATCCAGCCTAGATCCATCTGCTCTTGAAGAGCTGCTTGTATAGTGATGCACCCTTGATTGTTCTTGGAACAAATGTCGCATTGATGATAGTTGTGGGATGGCACATGGCCATACCCGCTTTGCTTGCAATACATTTTTACCAAATTTGTTCCCATTAGGCGTATATCATGAATTTGATAACTGCCGCCAGGTTCTTCATCTATTAGGTTCACTGAAGCTTTTTCATGTTGCGGCAGCGGGTTCGTTTGAACATTCGGATTCGTATCTTTGAATGATAAAACTCCATTTCTGACGAGCTTTTGTACATCAGATTTGAAGCTAAGGCAGTTCTCAATGTTATGCCCCGGTCCTCCTTGATGATAAGGGCAAGACTAATTGACCTTGAACCAATAAGGCAAATTATCCGGTACTGTGAGAGGAGTTCTGGTTTGAACGTACCCCTTGGCTAGAAAAAGTGGGAATAGTTCTGCATATATCATCGCTATGGGATCAAACCCTGGTGATCATGGAAAACGATTGTTATTATTATACTGCGGGCGAGCTTGCTGAAGAGGCTGTTGCGGCCTTTACTGATACAGTTGTTTATTTGGCTGTTGTTGAGCAACCTGTGGTTGATATGCCAGAATCGGCACGGGACTGATGACAGGAGATACTGTTGCCACTTGTCGAGGTTGATACCTTCGCCTTTCCTTACCCTGCGTGATATTACTGATATCCTGTTATTTCTTCTTTTGGAATGCACTCCCGTATCTTTTAGTACTGCTAGATGGTTCTGAGTCCTTAATCAACCGACCCTCTCAGACTTCTTCCTCAAGGCGTACCCCCATGTTCACCATCTCTGTAAAATCACTGGGAGCACTGGCGACCATTCGGTCATAATAGAATAAGCTTAATGTCTTCAACAAGTTTTCGTCATTTCTTTCTCCTCAAGAGGAGGTGTAATCTGGGCGGAGATTTCACGCCATCTTTGAGCGTACTCCTTAAAAGTTTCTTTATCTCTTTGGGACATGGCTCTGAGTTGATCTCTATCGGGTGCTATATCCAAATTATACGGTTTAATCCCATGTACCATTTAAGTGTGGTAACAGTTAAACTGTCTTGAAAGTAATGGATTAGCAGTTGTTGGTTTTTGGTATGGGTAGACATCTTTCGAGCGTACATTACCAAATGACTTTGAGGCCAAGAGTTGCCTTTGTATTTTTCAAAGTCGGGCACTTTTAATTTGTGCGGTATTTTGACGTTTGGGACCAAATAGAGGTCAACGGCATCTTTTCCAAACAAGTCCTGTCCGTGAATGGCATGCAGTTCCTTCTACATTTCTAAGAACCATTCTTAGAATTCGTTCATTCTCTCGTATACTTCTTCGTCCTTGCCAGGGGTGGCATGAAGGATCTATTCCTCTAGGATAGTATGTATCATAGGTTATGGTATAGACATTACTGCAGTTACTCTTGGCGCTTCAGTGACCTGAAGTTTTTAACCTTCAGGAGTCTCTGTCGTAACCCTTGCATCTTCGTTTACCTGAAGTTTGTAACCTTCAGGAGTCTCTGTCGTAACCCTTGCATCTTCGTTCACCTGAAGTTTGTAACCTTCAGGTCTGGAGGTTCCAGTTGTGGCTCCCAGGTCTTCAGTGACTGGTGGGATGTATCCCTCAGGTATGAAATTGAAATTCATGCCCCAAGGAAAAGCTTTAGGCATGTTGTACTGTGGAAGATTGACGGGTATCTTAAATGCTGGTGTAGACACAATTTTCGAGATTGGAGTCTTTTGCGATGGTTGATCCTGAGCTGCTGCCAGGGAGTCAATCATGTTGTTGAGTCTTTCCAGACTTTCCTTCAGAGTGTTGACTTCCTCTCTTAGCTCTCTGTTTTCCTCTTTGTTTTTGCGATTGGCTCGAGTATTGTACGAATGTGACAGTTTGACTCTAAAGTGCGACACATGTGTGAGACTTTTATGACAAAGATGAGTAATGCAAGAATGATGAATGATATGAAAAGGAGAGAATGATCATTTTATTTTTCAAAAGAACTTTTAACAATTGTGTTGTAAATGTCATACAACGGTGGAAACCTTTTATTGAATTCAAAGGATTACAGTATCTTACAGGGAAAAGTACATTATTTCACAAAGTACGGGAAGGAAAAATAGGTTTATGAATCCTAAGGAACCTCTGACAAAGATCCAGATGATGGCTGCTGGTCCACTTTCCTTATCTTTGATTGGGTCTCCTCAACCGTCGTGGGGTCAATGATCTTTTACCATGTGAAAGGAGAGAGTAAACTCTTCTGTTCCTCTTGACTTTCCATAGCATGTTGCTCTAGTATTTCAATCATAACATCTTTCTCTTTTATTAACTCTTGTATCTTGGTGCATTCCAAGCTGATAGTCTGGTAATTATTCTTCCAAGAGTTCTTTTTGCGTTGAGTTTTGTTAAAAGCGACCTGCAATTTCTCGGCATCACTCATAAAATAGAGGACATATTCTTTTAAGGGAAATACTTCTTGGCGAGGGTAAGGCATTTTTAACTTGAGGGCCCTAGTTTGTACCCATAGGAGATAAGGATCTACAGAGATGCAATTTGGTTTTCCCAAAGATTATTTTGATTTCTTGTGAACATGATGCCAGGCATGCACAATTTCTTCCTTGAGTGCTCTATCATTTTCTCCCTCTTGGAAGAAAAAACCTTCCAGATGAACGTTGTAAGGTACATTCTTCATCGGGTATCCAAGCTGCCGACGGGCTAAAACTGAGTGATAGTTTATCCCTCCCTTGGTACCAATGATGGGTACATTGGGGAAATTTCCACACCTGTCAATGATCTTTATTCCGTCATAGACTCGGTTGTACCAATCTATGTCAGAGTGGGTGAGAGACATAATCTTCTGCGACCATCGCATACTACTTTTGGATCCCAAAAAGAAGAAGATTTGGGTAAGTGGGAAACAAACCGTCTGTAAAGTAATGGTACACAGCAAGTGATCATCCCTCCGATGTACAAGTTCTTTAAATGTACTGAGTGGTAAGCATCTGCCAGCAAAGTTGGGAATGGGTTCCCAATTAAGAAAATCTTGATAGCGTTTATATCGACGAAATTGTCGATGTTAGGGAAAAGGAATAGTCCATAAGTGAGTAAAACAAAGTTATCCTCAAAAGCAACTATGTTTCCTATGCTGGCAATGTATAAGGCTTTCTCCAATAGAAACCTAGCCGGTAAACCTTGTATTCCTCCTTTGGTGGTCATGTGAGTTTTGATATCTGATATTTCCAAAGAGGTGATCCTTGCAATGACCTGATCCTTAGGAATTTCTTCCAGTCCAGAGAATGGATCTTGGTTAGTGATAGGTTAATCAATCAGATAAGAGTACTCTTCCAATGTTGGTGTGAGCTAATAGTCGAGAAATGTGAAGCAGTGGTACACCGGATCATAAAACTGAACCAATGTAGCTAGAACTCCTTCCACCATGTTGACTTTCAAAAGAGACAAAAGTCCTCCGTACATAGCTCTGAAAGCTTCCAAATTGGTAATCAGTCTTCCTAATTTTCTTAGGTCTTCAAGTGTTAGACTTTTGAAGGTGTACTTCTGGGTTTTCCTTCTACCAAAATCCATAGCGCAGTTTCTGATATTTGCAACACCCTCTTAGATCTTTTGAAAAATTTTGAAAGAGGATTTTTTTAATGAATGCATGAATGCAGCAAACACAAGTATATGAAAACATGGGTTTACAGGTTCATCGAGCATGGAGCCATGGATCTACCCAATCCCCCAAAAGAGCATGTGTTAAGGGTTTTGTTTTTGTACCTGTAGAACGGGTTATAACAAGGTTCTCAAAATCATTGACCCCTCTTAAAAATATTACCAGTAAACCGACTGACTCATGAGAGCTATAATATCCTTTAGATGAATCTCATTCGAGCGTAGTATTGCGTGTAAAATATTCTCGATAGTCACCGCACTACATCCTAAAATAATGTTTAGGGTTGAATATTTACTAATCCTCAGCTTCGCGGGTGCCTAGTGGAAAAAGTAATGTTTTCACGACTTGCTCGTTCAACATTAGTAATTCCAAAAGGGTACCTCCATTGATTTTGTGGACTTTCAAGTTAGCTTGGTCGGGATTCACTCCTTATAAGCCTTCTTGAATCTGTCACCTCCTATCTTAAAATATGCTCTCAAGCCCATTGAGGACTTTTTGACTCACCACATGTGTATTAATCACATTCCCAGGTAACGGTAAATTAAACAAGTATGGCAGATAAATAGATAGTATAATGGAAAACAGTAAATGATATCACATGAGAAAGCAAATAAAAACAAAAAATCCAATGTAAGGATTAACCTTCTTAGGGGATGGGAAATTTCCCCAGCAGAGTCGCCATTTTTCTGTAACTCAGTTTTTGTGACGCGACCACTACCGCTTTTGGTGCTACTTTCTGATTTCTAATATTTATCCTATGAAGCTTAAAAGGAGGGGGAAGATATCTCAAACTAACCCTGCGCACAAGTGTTTCCCTACAAATGCGAAGAGATTTGGAATCAGGGGTTGGTTATACAAAGGGAAGATGTTAACACCCAGTGTATCTATATGAATCCATAGGAGCCTTTATTGCATATGTTTATACTGTTATTTAGTTGCTTAAATCCACTTACTGTTGAATTGGGGAAGTTTCTATCTTGTGAAGGCTAAGGAATTGATTTTTGTTGTTTTGGGTTTTCTATTGTTTTTGGGAAGGTACTGGACCTAAAGTTTTTTTATTAGTGTGCTCGCTAAGATTTCGCAATCTTATGCCTACATATTCCCGTAAAGATATTTTGGGAAATCAGAGCAATCGTAGTTCCCCCTATTCTATGGAAGGAGGAAAAAATTTTGGTGTCTTGTTTGACGCCTAAGATTGAAGCTAAAAGTTTGTGTCTTGTTCAAAGCCCAAGATTGAAGCTAAAAGTTTGTGTCTTGCTCAAAGCACAAGATTGAAGATAAAGTTTGACTGAGAGAGAATTTGTCATCTCTAAAGGGAGATATCTCACTTATTCATCACAAACATTGAGTAATTGGTTATAAGGGAAGTTACTTTAACTGGTATGTGTGGAATCCAGCAATGCCATATCTTCCTTTATAAATCTCTGCATGCTAAGAGAGGGACATTGACATGGATGTATAGAATCCAGAGGCTTGCCACTTACATCACTTAGATGAAAGAGAAAATTTAACCAGGATAGAGGAGGGACTCCAGCTTGGATTTTGAATCAATAAGTGTGCCACTTACATCAATTTATCTGGGAAAAGGTTTGAATTATTGTTTGTTTTGAAATGTGATGCATAGAGAGGATATCTTCCTATAGAGAGGACTCAATGGTCTTATCTGTAGAGATGATAGTTTTGTACCTTGATCAAAGCCCAAGGTTGAAGCTAAAAAAAGGTTGGAACCTGACTCAACTGGGGAGTATTATATCTGTCTTGTACAAAGTCCAAGATTGAGGTTGACTGGGAAAATCATTATATGAAGCCTAAGAGGAGGCTGACCCTTGCTGAGGATTGTTTAAATCCAGGAGAAGGTCTATTTTTTTTTAGGAATCCAAAGGGAAATATCCTCCTGCTGGGGATTAGAGAAGAGTTGATTTATCAGATTCCATGAGGCTCTAATATTTTTTTGGGACTTGTTGGTGATAATCCGACCCTGGTTGGGGATTTTAAAGTTGAAAGCTACACCTTGTTTGAGGATCAGGAGAGACTTAAAATGGTAAGTCTGTATGTCTTATAGACCTTTGACTTCTCTTAGAGATTTAAGTATTGATAAAATAACTAGAATCTATCTTATGCTTTTAGGAAGCCTGAGGGTCCTTGTATGAAGCCCAAGAGAAGGCTATGGGGAACTTCTAAGAAGCATGTGGGTCCTTGTATGAAGCCCAAGAGGAGGCTAGGGATGCTTTTAGGAAGCTTGTGGGTCCAAGCCTGAGAAAAGTTAAAGAAAAGGTTTCACCGGGAAATAATCCTTTCTTTGTTGAACAGTTCTAAGGTTTGAAGAAATTTAAAAGAGGTTTCACCAGGAATTAATCCTCTCTGGGAAAATGAATTTCTTTTATATGCTTATAAGTTTTGACAGTCTTAAGAAAAGTTTCACTAGGGATAATGCATTTCTTAGTTTCGTATTGAATAAAGCCCAAGAGGAGGCAGACTGTATTGAGGGAGTTTCCTATGAGGTTGTTTATTGTTTAAAACAATGTTTATGTACAAAAGATTGAGGCTTATACTCAAGGAAAGACCCAGATGATTTATTTTGAAAACAGTGATCCCACCGCGATACCGACAGACGTTATGGGACTTATATTATAGAAGAGACCCAAAATTTATTTATGTACACATGGGGTTGGGTCTTACACTCTATTAGAGGCCCATGATTGTTGAAATGAAGTTTGAAAGATTGAATTTAAAAGAAACACTAATTCCTTTTTTTTTGTATTTTTAAAAGGGAAAATCAATTTAAAAATGATAAAAAAAATATTAAATAAATCCAATAAACATGTTGTGAATTATGTTTAAGGTTTAAAAAATAAAGTTTTATTCTCATGATGATTTAAAATCGAATTGGTTTTGAAAAATCAAGAAAAAGAAATTATTTAAAATTTTTAAAAACAAATTAAAATAAAATTCTTTAAAATATTTAAAAATATATCAAATAAAAATGTTTTTTGTAATTTTTTGGGTGAATAAAATATTTTAATGTGTGAGTGATTTTTGTGCAAAAAATCATTTTTATATAATTAAAATTGATTAACAAAAACAAGTATTGAAAATAAATATCAAAAATATCAAAAAATAACAAATTATGAAAAAAATTGGAAAATGGCATGGGTGGGTTGAACCCACGCCCTCCAACCAAACACACTTGAAAACACACGCTGCTACCACTGGGGTGGTGATACATCCGTGTATCAAAACCACCCCCATGAATACATATGGGTAGGCTTGATTTAAGGCCTGGCCAAGGCGCCTTGGCCTGGCCCCTACCCAAGGAGGCCTGATTTTGTGCCTCTTCCAAGAAGGCCTTAACTTTCTTATTTCTCCAATGGATGATTTGTGAAGTGTTTGGATGGTTGCTTGATAGGTTCAAGCTCTGGTTTTGAGAATTCCAAGTTTGATCCTTGAAACCTTGAATTTGGAGCAAGAGAAGGAAAGTGAGAAAACAAGGATTTGGTATTATTTTAGAGTGATTTGAAACATCAGAAATGGCCTATATTTATAGGAGAGGAAGTTTGTTTTTGGAGGAATAGTGAATGGATGAGGGAGCATGCTATTATCCAATGGACTTTGTCATGTAACACTCCTTGAATGCTAAGGTACCTTAAGTCTCCTCTAGCCATTGACTTGAGCTGATCTTTGTAGCTTTAGGTCTTCTGATCTTTGAATAAATCTTAACTCAATTGGACTGATATATGCTGGTTCATGCCACCTCAATGCACCACATCAATGCCAAATGACAAAGCTTGATTTTGGATTTGCAACATTGATGATCACATGCCAAAGGGATTGGTCCTTGACTTATTGGTCTTATGGTTCATATTCCTCATCATTTAGGTTGATATTGGACAGAAATCCAATGATGCAAGTGTCCAAAATTGGCTCAAGAAATCGTGGGATGCAAGTCATGTATCAATGCTATCAAGAAAATAGTTTGCATCAAGGCATATTAGGAGGTCCATAACTCATTGCTCAAGTTGAATTAATGAGAGTTCTTTTACTCTTTGGAAAGCTTGTATATCATACTTCAACTTTGATGTTTAAATTTGGTCTTGATTCCTCTTGGATCATAATGAAAAATCCCTCCAAAGTTGGGCAAAACATGAAACAGATTCTGCCTAAAAAACTTCTAAGTGTCAAAGTTCAAAACTCATGAAACCCTATTATCCTCGTGTATACCTTGCTCATGTATATTTCTCCTTTTAATCGTACTTTACTTTCTGCTATGCTCGTGTAAGTTTTGCTCGCCGAGTAAATAGTTTCTTCAATCAATACTTATGTTTGAATGTGAATTGGTTTTGCAAAGTGTATGCGGGGTCTTGCTCGACAATGTAGGGAACTTGTTCGAGTGATCGGAGTTGTCTTTCGATTGATAGTGGAGGAAAGATCTCGGTTGAGAACTTAACACCACGACGTGAACTTCCCATAGCGAGCTGGGTGTTCTGCCTTACTGGTACATTGACGGCGAAGCTCGATCGAGTTATCTCCGTCGGGCTAGGGATCCGCTCATCAAATAATGGAAACCTGCCTTTTGTTTAAGTTTGGGACGTTGTGCTTGTACCCGAGCATGCCTCCATGGTCAGGCGTATCCTATCATCGTTGAATGAAGTACGCCGACTGTCAAGCCTAGCTATAATACTGTTTCACTTTTTCTGCTTTCCATGGTCGAGCAAGTTCTTCCCCGTGTAGGTTTTTGAGGTAATAGGCCCCGTGTTCCGTTTTTGCTCGGACGTGGTAGGGGATTTCCCAGTTGGCAGCGAGCTTGCCCTCGCGAGGGTCCTTGTGATTCCTTCCCAAGACTAGGCTGCCGATTTGGAATTCTCGTTTTATGACCTTTCCGTCATATCTCAAGGATATCTTTTGTTTCAACGAGGCTTCTCGGAGGGTTGCCCCTGGCCGAATCTCTTCGACCAGGTCGAGCTCCTCTCTTGGCGACTCGTCGTTCACCTCCTCTTCGAGGGGAGATTCGGTTCTTCTGGAGGGTTCTCGAATCTCCACGGGGATGACCACCTTGGGCCCATAGGTTAACAGGAATGGGGTTTCCCCGGTGGTCGAGTGAGGTGTAGTTCTGTAGGCCCAGAGTATGTTGTGTAGGTCCTCAACTCATTTTTTCTTTGCCTCACCCAGTCTTCGCTTTAGGCCTCACAAAATCACTATGTTCGCAGCTTCGTCCTGCCCGTTTGTTTGGGGGTGCTCTGTCGAAGTGAAGTGTTGTTTGGTGCCTAGCTTGCTGACGAAGTCCTAAAAGTTTTTGTCTATGAAACTGCGTCCCGTTGTCGGTGACGATTGTTTGTGGTATGCCGAACTGGACGAGTATGTTTCTCTTGTAGGAACGAAGTGTGTTGTGTCCGGTGATTTTGGCGAGGACCTCTGCCTCTATCTACCTCGTGAAATAGTCAACGCCGACTATCGGGTATTTGTTTTGGTACAACCCAGTGGTAAACGGTTTGAGGATTTCTATTCCCTACTAGGCAAACGGCCATGGCCAAGAGGGTTTTGAGTTCATTGGGCGGCACCAAGTGCATGTCCCCATGACGCTTGCATTTATCGCACTTTTTGACGTGTTCTTTTGCATCGTTCTGCATGGTGGGCCAATAGTATCCTGCTCGCAACTCTAGCATTTTCTTGGTGCCTCGAGTCTTGAGCATTGTTGGTAGCCTCTTTCTCCTCGTACTCGAGCAGGTATTTCTTCATGTTGTTGGTGGTGAAAACCTGGACAACTTCGCGGTTGAACCTCTCAATGTAGGCTCAGAGGGACTCATTTTTCCCCTGTATGATCGCCTCGAGTGTCCCCTAGGATTTCGGATGGCGACAGGAGGCAGTGAAGTGCATTGACAGTTGCCTTCCTAGGTCCTTCCAGGAAGTGATGGACTCTTCGGCGAGACTTTTGTACCAAGTCATGGTACTGTAGCGAGCGATTTTGGACGCGGTTCTTAAGCGCTGGTCGCTCTCTGCGGTTGAGCTTAAACTACAGGCCGATTCATTTTTTATCCTATTGTGAGCTGACTAAGGAAGGGAAATAGATGTCTCCAATTAACCCTGCTTGCATACTGAGTTTAAACAGCGGTCTGTTAGGTTACGAATGTTATCAATGTGGGGGGGCCTTTGTACTGGTTATTTGTATTTTCGCCAATACGGTTTTCTTTCTTTTCATTTTGATAGAAGGTTTCTGGAGGGGAACAAGGATTAGGATGTTAGGACTGATGCTTTTGAATTACTGTTTTTGATTGATGGAGATATGGGATTTGGGTTTTTTGTTTAGTGTGCTCGCTAAGATCTTTTCTTTCGATCTTATGCCTACGTATTCCCATTTACTGAAACAGGGAAATCAGAGCGTTCGTAGTTCCTCCTATTCTATGGGAGGAAATTGGTTTTTGGTGTCTTGTTCAAAGCCCAAGACGTGAAGCGAAAGGTGATTTGTATCTTGTTCAAAGCCCAAGATGTGAAGCTGAAAAGTCTATTTGTGTCTTGTTCAAAGCCCAAGACGTGAAGCTGAAGGACCTCGACTTTAGAGAGAATTTGTCATCTCTAAAGAAGGGTTTGTCTGTCACAACTGTTGGGTGACTGGTTATAAATGAGGATTACTTTAACCGGGATATGCGAATCCTAGTAATGCCATAATTTCCTTTATAGGGGATTTTAACCTAAAGGAGAAGACTTTAACTCAGTGTAGAGCAATGCTATCTTTCCTTAGGAATTTCTAATGCTAAAAGAGGGACAGTGGCATAGATGTAGATGATCCAGAGGCTTGCCGCTTACAGCGATTAGATGAAGGGGAAGGAGTGGTTGATGTTTGTGTACTGTGAACGAGGCACAGCTTTGATGCTAAAAGGTTAATTGGATTAACCAGTGGTTTTCTTATACAAAGCCTAAGAGGAGGCTATATGTGTCTCGTACAAAGCCCGAGAGAGAGGCGAAAAGGTTTTGACTCAACGAGGGAATCTTTTCGTATCTCGTATAAAGCCCGAGATGGAGGCTATTGTTTGTTTGGCTCAATAAGAACCCTTTTGTATCTCGTACAAAGCCCGAGATGGAGGCTAAAGGGGTGATTGACTCAATGAGGGAGTCTCTTATGTGTCTCGTACAAAGCCCGAGAGAGAGGCTAAACGTTATTTGACTCCGCTGGGGAGAATCATTTGTACAAATCCCAAGAGGAGGCTATGGTAACTGTTTAAGTGACAGGTCCAGTATACTGATTTTGAAAGAGAAAATCAGTTCTTATATGAGCAACACTGTACTCATGGATTTGATTCAAGGATCCGGGTTATTCCTGTTCTTTAAGGAAGCGGGAAATCCGAAGGGTATTGAGACTGTCCGAGTCTACGGGTTTCCTTCCTATTTGACGAAGGGGTCACTTGAGAATGTCTTTGAGACTCAAGGAAGTTAGACTGTCCAAGTCTAGAGTTTCATCTTTTGTACTATGCTTTGAGAAATAGTAGTAGACTCTTTGAAAGGACTGTTCTATGCAGATGATTAAGTTCTGTTCCTATACCTCTAGGAGGTCGTCGGGACAATTTGTACGATGCCCAAGAGGAGGCTGGAAACTTTTAAGAAGCCGAGAAGTCCTTGTACGAAGCCCAAGAGAAGGCTATCATTCCCGGAGGAAGAGATCATTATACGAAGCCTAAGAGGAGGCTGTGAATACTTCTAAGAAGCCGACGGGTCCTTGTACTAAGCCCAAGAGGAGGCGGGGTTGCTTTTAGGAAGCCTGTGGGTCCTTGTACAATGCCCAAGAGGAGGCCGATGCTTTTAAGAAGCCCGTGGGTCCCCAAACCCCGAGAAATTCAAGGCAAGCTATTCACAAGGAATAGATCAAGTCAGGAAAGTTCGAGAATTTGGAAGAAACTCAAAGATGCCATTCACGGAGAATACATTCATCTCTGGGAGTAGAGTTTCTTGACAATTCCTAATGAGGACAGCCGAAGAGAAGACTGTATCTGGTGATGCTATTTGGGGATCTAGTTCAGTCTATTTCTAAGAGTAAACGAAACGGCGTCACCTAGTTCTAGACGTAGTTGCCGGGGAAACTCTAAATATCTATACTATTATTACACAGTTGATATAAGTTTATGAAAGAAGACTTACAGCGAAACTGCCCCACAATACAGTTATATATATATATATATGAGTTTATGAAAGGAGACTTATAGTGAAACAGCCCCACAATACAGTTATATACATATGAAAGCGGGTAAACACTTACTCGGTTGTAGAGCTTCCATGCTGTTTGGTTAGTTGTTCAACAAAGAAAGATTGAAAACAACAGTATATTCAAAATCAAAGGAGAAAGTGCTTTGAAATAAAAAGATTTGGGGCTTACAGCTCAAGGAGAGGCCCAGGGTTTTATCAGTGAGCGCACTGTTTGAATTTGTACAGAGGGACTTATACAAGTGACTGAGGCCCAAAATAGTTTTCTGTACAAAGGGATGGGTCTTACACTCTCTCAAGAGTCCCAAAGAGTTTAAAGAAAAGAAATGGGGCTTACAACACGAGGGTAGGCCCAGTTGGTTAATTTTAAACTGGCGACGATCGCGTCGTTTATTTGAAAATGTACGGAGGGACTTATACAACGAATGAGGCCCAAAAAGTTTTCTGTACACAAGGGGTTGGGACTTACACTCTAATAGAGGCCCAAAGAGTTTAAATAAAAGAAATGGGGCTTACAACACGAGGGGAGGCCCAAGGTCTTTATTTTCAAGATGAATATTCACTTTTAAAATGCTTAAAAACAATTAAAAATGAATTTATTCACAAAAATACCAACTATATTAAATAAATAATATAAATTTTATTTTTTTGTAGAATAAAATATTTTACTATTTTTGTGATTTTTCAGAAAAAGAACCAATAAAAAATAATCAAAATTGAAGGAGTTATTAATTTTGCAAATCATTAAAAAATAATATGAAAAAATATAAAAAAGAGGGGTTGGGTCTTACACTCTATTAGAGGCCCAAAGTGTATTTTTGTACAAAAGATGGGGGGCTTACAACTCAGGGAGAGGCCCAAAATATTTTCAGTTTGAAAATGGCGATCGCGCCAAGATTTTTAACGTATCGGGACTTATACAATAGCTGAGGCCCAAAAATGTTTTGTTAAAATAGGGTTGCGTCTTACACTCTATTAGAGACCCAAGTGTTTAAAAATGAAAAGAAATGGGACTTACTGCTCAAAGAGAAGCCCAGTTGATTTTCGTTTGAAAATGGCGATCGCGCCGAGGTTTTCTTTTAACACAGAGGGACTTATACAATAAGTGAGGCCCAAAATTGTTTTGGTTAAAAGGGGATTGGGTCTTACACTCTAATAGAGGCCCAAGTGTTTGAAAAAGATTTGTTAGGGTGAAAATCAAAGAAAACCCCAATTTCATTTTTTTAGGCATTTTTCCAAGAAAAATTAAGTAAAAAAAATGATAAAAATATCAAATAAAATCATTAAATAATGATTAAAGTATATGAAAAAAATATTTTATCAACATAAATATTTAAAATCATTTTGGTTTAAAAAAATCAAGAAAAAAAAGAAATCATTTTAAAAGCATTTAAAACAATTTAAAACACTATTTTTAAATATATTAAAAATAATACTTTTTTTGTGATTTTTTTGTGGATTAAAATATTATGGGGTATGAATTGGAAAATGATGATTTTTTGCTATGTAAAAAAAATTGGTTGAGTTTTGAAAATAAAAAGTAAGAAAAAGAGGAAAGATATCAAAATATCATCTCCGACATTTCTTTTGGGGTAAAAACGAGTACCGAAACTTTAATTTTCAACACGTTTTTTATCAAATTTCAAACACTCATAACTCTCTCAATTTTTATTGGAATCAAAATCCGTAAAAACCTATCTTGACGGATTTTTCGCAAGGAATCCAATGGTGTTACTCATGCACACTAAAACTTAATGTACATAACACATTAATAAAAAAAACCAGAACTGGATATGATTTTAAAACAACCAAAATTCCACATATAAACATGTTAAAATGCAAACAGTGGGAGGATCACAACATACACATTAAGGACTATATTTTTGCCTTAAGAATTGTTCAATATGATGCATGTATGTGGACAACAAAGGAAATCATGATTCAAAGAATTCAAGTTGTGGATTTTACCTCTTTTTTGGAGATTTTGGGCAACCTACCAAGTGCTTTGTTCCAGAAATGATTTGATGCTTTGGACAACCTCAAATGACCTCTTAGAAGTTTTTAGGATGGGTGGAATCGGCTGGAAACCTCTGGAGCAAGTTTGTGCACTTTCTCGCAAAATGGTCAAAAGTGGCCAAAATGCCAACTCTCTCAAATGGTGTTCCAGATGTGTGGCACCATTTGGGACAGTTCAAGGATGATATTTAGAGTGTGTTTGAGGTTTTATCTGGTTTGGAAAGTGACTGAATCAAGACATGGCTTGAAAAATGCAAAAAAGTGCCATTTTGAGGTTTTGAGAGGTGACTTTGTGATGTTGTGATTACAGGTCACTTTTGATGGTTTGCACAACTTACATATGATATATATGAGGTGTGTGTGTGATTAGTTTGAGTGGAATTGCTCTCTAGCTCAAAAACTCAGAATTACTTGCTTTGGAAGGCAAATTTGAGGTGAAAGAAGAGATTTTGAGGAAAGCATCTGTTTGATGGCTTTGGTGTACTCAAACTGAACACAAATAAGCTCTATTTATAGTGGAGCAAGTTTGTTTTGGGATGCACAGTGAATGGCAACTGCAGCAGGTGTTTGTTCCATGTTGGCCAATGGAAATGCAAGTCTCGTCTATCCATTGACTAGAGGTTAGGGCGCAGGGTTGTGGTTCCCTTGGTCTTGGATAAGTCTTGACTGATTTCAGATGAGAATGGCTCAGTCCATGCCACCTCTAAGCATCCATTAAATGCTCCAAACCAAAATTGGAGTTTTGTCCCTCTTTTAGGGATTTCTAGGTTTTGGCATGCTTTGTTTTTTCCTTGGACTTGGGAGGTTCATGGATCAGATCATCCCACTTGGATTTGATCCTTAGATGTGTCCAAACCGATGACAAGGCTTGAAAATTCGTGTGGCACAAAAAATGTGCAAATCTGCCCTGAAAAATTCAGCTTCAGCAAGGCCTTTTGTAAGATCCATAACTCCCTGCTCGAGTATGCTACATGGACGTTCTAGGACTTTCCGGAAAGCTTAGATGACGTACTTCAACTTTGATGTTTGACATTAGACCTGGTTCAACTTGGATCATGGATAAAAACAGCCTTGAAGTTGGGACATTGTGCTGAAATTACACGGCAGATTTTTGGCTAAGTGCTGAAAAATGTCAATTTTAGGTTTTTAGCCATTTTGATCCAACCATAACTCAAAATCCATGATGAATTGGGATGAAGTGTAGTTGACACTTTTGTAGAGGGCCATTAGGGCTACAAATCCATCTTTAGATGGGGAAAATGGCTTTGTGGTTTAGGAGTTATGATCCTCCAAAGTTGGTACCCTTGCCACTTTTTTTCATAACTTAGAAAATTTTCTAAGTTTTTATGGTTACCCCTTTTACAAGTTATCCCACTTTCTTTGATTTTTCTTGATGAATGATGATTCCAATCACACATTAACATCATTTTAGGGTTAAAAAACCATTTTTATGAAAAATCTCAAAAAGTCAAAGTTTGACTTTTGTGCACAGTTGACTTTTTATCAGATGAATTCCAAACTGTGCGATCCTTTAGGAAATCATGTCCTTGACCTAAATCAAACTTGATGGACTTGTTCCATGGGTGTTATAGGGTGTATTTGTGAGCAATCTTTTAAGTTTTGTATGATAGCAAATTGTGTGATAAATGCATATATAAATGCTTATGTGTTTGATGTGCATGTTATAAGATTAGTATGCATGTTTAGTTGGTACATATATGTGATTTTATACCTATACTATGCTTTAAAGACAATTTTCCTTATATGTGATTTTATACCTATACCTATACAATTGATACATATCTTTATTGAAATCATAAAAACAATTTTCCTTATGTATGTATCGATTCATGTCTGTCTTGCATCGACACATTCCTCTGTTAAAATCACAAAAACGAGTTTGCTTCTGTATGGATCGATCCATACGAGTTTTGCATCGATACATGCTTCTTTAATGTTTCTGAAAATTATGCTATGTATCGATCCATTCGTATTATGTATCGATGCATGATTGAATTTATTTTCTGAAATTAAACAAAGTTACAGTATGCATCGATGCATATATCTGTGTGTCGACTCATGTATGTCATATAACTGCCATGTATCGACTCATACGAGTTTCGAATCGATACATAAAGCTGTTTCTTTTTCTAACCGTTTCTGTTTCACATATAAGAAGGTTATGACAGTTCAGTTGGGGGTGTGAATTCGTCAGAGTGAAAATTGTGTAATCACAGCAAAAGCAAGTTTGGTGTGCATCAATTTTGTGAGCAGTTTTAGAGACCTGAAAGATACTTTATCTTCATCATCTTCTCAATCACTTTAATTCAAGAACATCAACACATAATCATTCTTGTTCTCCGGATTAAAGGATCTTCGAGATAACGTTCAGTGGTACGATCAAGGATCTAGCTGAGTTGAAGATTCAAAGGGGGTTTCGAGGAAAAACCATCTGGTTTGTCCTTCAAGAACGGGTGTGTTCTTGAGGGTTTGTTAGTCACGCTTTCAGAACATATTCAGTCGCAGCGTAGGGTTTGGAAATTTGGTAATTTCGCAAACAGGTCGTGGAACCGGTGAATTGTCTGTAATTTTTGCAGGGGAAATTCTTGATTAAGCTCAGATCAAGTGAAGGTTCTTACAAGAAGAAGATCTTGGGGTTTAGATTTCTGGCTTTGTATTGTAACCTTGTAAACAACGAATTCAGCATTATTGATATAACAGGTCTCAATTTCAGTTTGAAATTGAGAGGGAGTTGTACCCACACGCGAGGACGAAAGTGGGGAACTTCCTTACCAAATCTCTGCGTATCGTATTCTGTCCTTATCTCTCTTTACGTTTTCAACAAGTTTGTGATTCATTTGGTGTATCGTGTCTTAACGTTTCATGATACAATAGTGGTAAGAAAACTTTTATCAAATCACCATTATTGTTAATCATTGAACACATACACGCCAAGTGTTTGACAAAACTGTCAGCTGAGTTTTTGTTCATTGGAAATAGTATTTGTATGATAAGTGCATTTGATTCGATCCTAATCTGGTGTTAATAAATCTTTGTCATCCTAATATAAATCCAGCATTAATTCGTGTGTCCGGTTTTCTAGTAGCTGGTCCAGAATAGACAGAAGTCGATTCGGGATCGTATTTTTCCGCTAACTTTCAAAAACTCTGATAAGTATTTTTAAATCCTTGAGTTTCAAGGAGGTGATCTATTCACCCCCCTCTCGATCACTAGCCACACCGTCTAACAAGTGGTATCAGAGCGCCGGTTCGCTGGTGCTTTGTGGCTGCTTGTAACGATATGGATTCTGAACCAAAGGGGGCGTATAATAGAGCGTCTGTTTTCAATGGAGAAAATTATGGCTACTGGAAAGACTGCATGCGAGTTCACATAAATTCTGTGGATAGGAATGTGTGGGCTGCCATTCAAAATGGTCCTTTTCAAATTACTATGAGAAATGAGGCTGGCGCCATAGTTCCTAAACCAGAAGAGGATTACGATGAGAAAGATGAGAAAAAGTGGTCGTGTGATTGGAGAGCTCGAAATATGCTAATTTCAGCACTTGGTGCTGATGTGTATTATCGGGTATCCCATTGCACGACACCTAAAGAAATGTGGGATGCTTTAGAAATTTCCCATGAGGGTACTACTGAAGTAAAATAGTCCCGTATTAACACACTTAATCAAGAGTTCGAGCTCTTTCGCATGAAACAAGGAGAGTCTATCTCTGACATGCAAAAGAGATTCGTTCATCTCATCAATCGTTTGAATGCACTTGGAAAATCTGTTTCCAATGAAATAGCCACTAATAAAATTCTGAGATGTCTTAGCAGGGAATGGCAACCTAAAGTAACAGCTATTAAGGAAGCCAACGACCTCACGACGCTTACGATTACAACTTTATTTGGCAAGCTGGAAGAACATCAGCAAGAACTGGAAAGTCTTGAAATATTTGAGAACAAGAGTAAAAAGGAAAAGAATAAAAATAAAGAGAGTGAGAAGAAGCCAATAGCTCTTGTGGCCTCTAGCTCAAAGTCCTCACAAAAAGAGCAAAGTGACAATGATTCAAGTAGTGACGAAGATTCGGGTGATGAGGAAATGGGACTTTTTGTTAAGAGATATAATAGATTCATTCGAAAGAATGGAATCAAGCATTCCGACAAAAATCTCATTAAGTTCCGAAGACAATCTATAGAGTCAAAACAGGAAGAGAATAAGGAGCATAGAGTAAAAGGATCTTGTTTTAATTGTGGTAAATCTGGACATTATAAGACAGAATGTCCTATGAAGAAAAAGGATAAAGGAAAAGCTTCACCAAAAAGGTTCAATAAACAAAGAAGAGCTTATATTGCGTGGGAAAGTGATAGTGATTCATCAAGCTCACAAAGTTCAAATGATAGTGATGAGACAGCAAATCTGTGTCTTATGGCTCACACCAAAAATCAGTCCCACCACAAGAAGAAAATCAACGATAAGAAAGTAAGACAAGCCTACTATAGTAATTCTTCTTCTATGTCTTTTTCTGAACTGAAAATAGCTTTTGAAAAACTGCATAACGAAGCTGTAGATGCTTTTAAAAGATTATCTTCCGATAAACAAATTTTTTCATTCTTGGAAGGTAAAGTATACAAAGCTGAAAAAGATTTAGAAAGTTTGAAAGCTAGTATTGCAGAAAATTCAAAAGATATTAATATTAACGGATGTAGTAAAGTTAGGTATTGTGAAGCTTGTCATATTTGGCAACAAGAGGTTAAAACTCTTAAAGTCAAATTGGAAAAAGCTTTACAACCCAAAGTTACTTATGTCGTTGATTCTAGGTTGTTTAAGAAGTCATTAAATCCACCATATGCAAAATACTCTTTTATTCCAAAGGATTTAATGAACAAACATAAACAAATACATCATTATGGCTTATGTCATTATTGTTGTCGTGCTGGTCATACCATTGAAAAATGCAAGTTTAGGAGATTTCTTGTTCCTAAAGGCATTTATCAATGGAAGCCTAAAGGCAACCATGTTACCACTTACCCACATCGACCCAATGAAAATTGGGTACCTATTTCTCTCTTTTGATATTGTAGGATGAGTGTCTTGCATCCGTAGATAGAAGATGGTTTCTAGATAGCGGGTGCTCAAGGCACATGACGGGTGATATATCGCTTTTTATAGACTTCAAAGCAAAGAAGAAGGGATATGTTACTTATGGAGACAATAACAAAGGAGCTATACTTGGCAAAGGTAGTGTAGGTAATCCCTCTACCACTACTATTTCTGAAGTCCATCTAGTAGAGGGACTTAAACACAATTTGTTAAGTATTAGTCAATTGTGCGACAAGGGTTACAAGGTTTCTTTCACAAAAACTTACTGCATAATTGAACATACTGAACAGAATATTGTGTTTAAGGGTGTAAGAGTAAACAATATCTATATGCTTGATCTTTTTTATGTATCTTTAACAAGCACTAAGTGTCCAGTTGCCTTGAATGATGATTCTTGGCTTTGGCACAGACGTTTAGCGCATGTTAATTTCGATTTGCTTAATAAGGTTGTATCCAAGGATCTAGTAGTCGGTCTTCCAAAAATAAAATTTTCAAAAGACCACCTATGTGACGCGTGCCAAATGGGAAAACAAACAAGGATCTCTTTTAAATCCAAAAATGTAATTTCAACTTCACGACCCCTTGAGCTTCTCCATATGGATCTCTTTGGACCTTCTAGGACAAAGAGTCTAGGTGGAAATTATTATGGTTTCGTAATCGTTGATGACTATTCTAGATTTACTTGGACTATATTCCTTCATAGCAAAGATGAAACTTTTTCCGCTTTTAAGAGTTTTGCAAAACTGTCCAAAAATAAAATGAATTCTAAAATAGTTACAATTCGAAGCGATCATGGAGGTGAATTTCAAAACCACCTCTTTGATAAATACTGTGATAAGTATGGTATTGAGCATAACTTTTCAGCTCCTCGAACTCCACAACAGAATGGCGTTGTGGAGCGCAAAAATCGCATTTTAGAGGAGTTGGCAAGAAGAATGCTAAATGAGGGTGGATTACCAAAATATTTTTGGGCTGATGCAATTAGTACATCCTGTTATGTTTTAAACAGGATTTTAATTCATCCTATTTTAAATAAAACCCCTTATGAGCTTCTAAAAGGAAGAAAACCAAACTTGTCACATCTTCATGTATTCGGTTGTAAGTGTTTTGTTTTGAATAATGGTAAAGAAGAACTTAGGAAGTTTGATGCAAAAGCGGATGAAGGCATCTTTCTTGGATACCCACAATCAAGTAAAGCATATAGAGTGTATAATAAGCGTTTACTTTCTGTTGAAGAATCTGTCCATGTTTCTTTTGATGAGTCTTATCCGAAAAATGTCGGAAAAGGTATTTATTTTGATGACGCAGGTGTATCTGCAGAAGACATACTCAAAGAAGTTGTTTCGGAAATTGATCAGTCCAAAATAGAAGACAATGAGGAGGAGGAAGATACCAGTCATGTAAAAGATAAGGAAGAAGGGCAAGCTGAAGTGAATGACCTTCCACCAGCTTGGAGATCTTCAAAAGACCATCCTATTGACAACATTTTGGGAGACATTTCAAAGGGAGTAATGACTCATTCTAGGATAAGTAATTTCTGTTCTCACTTCGCTTTTGTTTCTCAAGTAGAACCTAAAAATGCCAAAGAGGCCTTGATTGATGAATTTTGGCTAATGGCCATGCAAGAAGAGCTTAATCAATTTAAAAGAAATGACGTTTGGGAACTTGTTCCTCGTCCGCGAGATCATCATATCATAGGTACTAAATGGGTTTTTAGAAATAAGCTTGATGAAAACGGAGTGATAACTAGGAACAAAGCACGTTTAGTGGCACAAGGGTATAACCAAGAGGAGGGCATAGATTATGAGGAAACTTATGCTCTAGTTGCTCGCCTTGAAGCTATACGTCTCTTGCTTGCTTATGCGTGTTCTAAGAATTTTAAGCTTTACCAAATGGACGTAAAGAGTGCGTTTCTAAACGGTGTCCTAAATGAAGAGGTATACGTCTCACAACCTCCTGGTTTTGAGAATGCTGAATATCCAGATTATGTTTACAAATTAAAACGAGCTTTGTACGGTCTTAAGCAAGCCCCTCGGGTTTGGTATGAAAGACTTAGCAAATTTCTACTTGATCATGGATATTCAAGAGGTAAAGTGGATACCACTCTCTTCATTAAACACAAGGGAAAACACATTCTTTTAGTTCAAGTTTATGTAGACGATATAATTTTTGGTTCAACTAACATACACTTGGTCGAAGAGTTCTCAAATGTTATGCAGGGTGAATTTGAAATGAGTCTTATGGGGGAGCTAAATTACTTCCTCGGTCTCCAAATAAAGCAGCTTGATGAGGGTACATCTATGTGTCAAACAAAATACTGCAGAGAGCTTCTCAAGCGCTTTGGAATGAACGATTCAAAATCAATCGACACCCCTATGCCTACCAACGGGAATCTAGATAAAGATGAACACGGTAAAAGTGTAGATGTCAAAAGGTATAGAGGTATGATTGGGTCTCTCTTGTATCTTACTGCATCTAGACCTGACATCATGTTTAGCGTTTGTATGTGTGCACGATATCAATCAAATCCTAAGGAATCACACTTGAAAGCTGTTAAGCGTATATTTAGATATCTTCATGGAACATCTGAATATGGGCTCTGGTATTCCAAAGGAAGCGATTGTAGTTTAGTAGGTTACTCCGATTCTGATTTTGCTGGCTGCAAATCAGATAGGAAAAGCACTAGTGGTACATGTCACTTATTTTCAAACTCTTTGGTAAGCTGGCATAGCAAAAAGCAGGTGTCTGTCGCATTGTCAACTGCTGAGGCTAAGTACGTTGCAGCTGGTAGTTGTTGCGCTCAGATTCTGCGGCTGAAGCAACAACTACAAGATTTCGATATTCAACTCAAACGTATTCCAATAAAATGTGATAACACAAGTGCTATAAATCTAACTAAGAATCCTGTTTTACACTCACGCACTAAACACATAGAGATTAGGCATCACTTTCTTCGCGATCATGTTGAAAAAGAGGACGTTGTATTTGAGCATGTTGATACTGAAAACCAACTTGCTGACATTTTTACTAAACCATTAGCAACGGAACCGTTCTTCAACATTCGTCGTGAATTAGGGATTTTAGATCTCTCTTCATTGATGTCTTAAGCATGTTGGTTCTTATTTATATTTGTCTCACTTTGTTTGTTGAGATTTGTTTTTAGACCTCATTCATACTTCATAAGGTTACATCAATAGAGGTAATATCATTCCTTTCTATATCTCTTTGGAACTATGTGATTAGTGTATGTTAGAACAAATTCTTTAAGATCGTTTATATGTATTCCTTTGCATATGTTGTTTGAACATTAATATTTGATTTGTGAATTATACTTGGGCATAATTATCATGACATAATTCATATTGCATTGACTTAGAGCTGCTAACAGGTTTCTATACTCAACTGGTATTCAAAAATTAGTTAAAACTTAGTTTAGCATCAGTATGTATCGATGCAACAAGTGCATGTGTCGATACATTATAGTTTCCGGTCGATGCATTCGTGCTATGAGTCGATTCATGTTTTTTTATTTCACATTTTTTAAAAACTTGTTTCAGTATGTGTCGATGCATCCGTATTTTGTGTCGACACATAGGACATTTCAAAAACTATGAATTCGTGAAATGAATCGATCCATAAGCCCTTGTATCGATGCATACTGATTGTTTTACAATAAATGCATTTTAATTCAGTTCTGGATCGACACATAAGCCAAATTTATAGGATTCATTCATTCACTCTAGACTCTTTCTTCCTCTCATACCCAAGCGGCTAACCCTAATTTCTTCAAACATCTTCATCTCCTAAACCCTAATTCACCTCCTAGCCTTCATTCATCTTAACTCTTCTTCAACTCATCACCATGCCTCCAAGAACCATTCCTGCTAGACAAAGAGGAAGAGGAAAAGGAAAGGAACCTGTTGGTACTTCTCATCAGTCTCCACCACCCCCAGAAATTCCTCCTAGTGCGCTAACTCTCCTTCATCTTGCCATTGTTGATGAGTTTGAGGCCTTTTTCAAGACAAGGTTAGTTATGAAACCACATGTCTTTAATAAAACTGATGCTTCCGCTCTGCATCTCAACGATATTGTTGATCTGTTGAATGTGAAAAAGCTTGGTACATTTTTGAGCATAAATGATGATTATCATGAGGACTTTATTCGCACCTTTTATGCTGGTCTACAATCTGGTAGAGGTTATATGTTCAAATGTTCTATTGGGACCAGAACTTATACTTTTGAAGCTGCTGATTGGGACAAAGTGTTTCAAATTCCTTTTGGGGTGCCTGGAATGAAGAACTAGCATGACCAGAGTTTTGATACTGACTTTAAAATAAAGGAATATATTGCATCCATTTTAAAATTGGATAGACCTCTGGGTGAGGATGAACCACTCACATCTGGTATGATTACAAGCATACCTAGAATCCTTCACTGGATTGTCTCACACATTCTGCGTCCAAGATCCGGTGGTCATTCTAGGTTGGATAGACCAGATATTCATCTTGTGTACCTTCTTCAAAATAAGGTTTCATTGAATTGGCCAAACTACTTTGTGAAACACATATTTCTTATGCGTAACAGTTCGAAGAATATTACACTTGGATATGCTGCTCAGATTATGAGAATCATAAAATACTGGAATATAACCCTACCTTTAGTACCTCTTATATCTCCCTCTTCTGCTCAAGAGTTCAACACTGCAACTTTATCTCATATGGGATACCGGTGGGATAAGGAGCGTCAATGTTTTTATTTTTTGGAAAGAGGATCCAAAACAAGGGTGTATAATTTTGATGTGCCTTCTGAACAAGTTTTTGCGACTGAAGAACAAATGGATGAAGAAATGAATGATGTCAACGAAGAGAATCAACCTGAAGCAAATGCTAATGCTGGTTGGGGTGATTGGGTGCCACAAAGGTGGTCTCCAACAAATTATGAACCAGGTCTAACTGTTCCTCCGTTCTCTGGTGCTGCTTCTTCTTCAACTACTCCTGCGTATTTGACTCAAATGTTTCAGTAAATGGAGCTTGCTAATCAAGCCCGTCACGAACAGGCGCTTGCTTGGCATAATCAACAAAATGAGTGGCATAAAGAGCATCGTGAGTGGCATGATGAGCACACAAGGATGTATCATAATCAACATTCTTGGCACATGGACTTGGTTAAATGGCATCAAGTTTTTTACAATGAAATGTCTGGTTTTATGGACGATTGCCGTGCCAATCCTGGTATCATGAACAGGTTCAGAAGCGTTGAAGTTCAGAACCGGTTCAGGCAATATAGTTTCATGGGCCATAATCCTGATGAGATGCCTCCTCCGCCGCCCCCACAAAGTTTCAGAGATCCTGATAGAGCTGATGAGGAGTCCTGTGGAGGCCATAACCCCTTTTAAGATGTCATTTCATTACATTCCATTTCATAATCATGTTGCTTAAGTTTTTTTTTTGTTATATTGTTCAAACTTTGTATGTTTTGGTATTGCTTATGTAATTCTAAGTACTTTCTTAACAGTTCAATGCTTACTTCTTTTATTTCTGTTTACTTGTGTTATTTTTGCCCTTTCCTTGTCATTCTTTGTGAGTGATTGTTTTATGTTAAGCTTCTTTCTTTGTGATTGTTAGCTTCAATATCAATTTTGCTGGTTATTGCTGCATCATTCTGCCTTTGTGACTCTTTACACAGATTGTCTTTTTCTTCTTTTTGATGTTGACAAAGGGGGAGAAGAAAGAAAACAAGATGTTGATAGCCATGCACAAACTCAAGGGGAGTGTTCTATCACACATCTTGCAAATTTGCCATCATCAAAAAGGGGGAGTTTGTGAGCAATCTTTTAAGTTTTGTATGATAGCAAATTGTGTGATAAATGCATATATAAATGCCTATGTGTTTGATGTGCATGTTATAAGATTAGTATGCATGTTTAATTGGTACATATATGTGATTTTATACCTATACTATGCTTTAAAGACAATTTTCCTTATATGTGATTTTATACCTATACCTATACAATTGATACATATCTTTATTGAAATCATAAAAACAATTTTCCTTATGTATGTATCGATTCATGTCTGTCTTGCATCGACACATTCCTCTGTTAAAATCACAAAAATGAGTTTGCTTCTGTATGGATCGATCCATACAAATTTTGAATCGATACATGCTTCTTTGATGTTTCTGAAAATTATTCTATGTATCGATCCATTCGTATTATGTATCGATGCATGATTGAATTTATTTTCTGAAATTAAACAAAGTTACAGTATGCATCGATGCATATATCTGTGTCGACTCATGTATGTCATATAACTACCATGTATCGACTCATACGAGTTTCGAATCGATACATAAAGCTGTTTCTTTTTCTAACCGTTTCTGTTTCACATATAAGAAGGTTATGACAGTTCAGTTGGGGGTGTGAATTCGTCAGAGTGAAAATTGTGTAATCACAGCAAAAGCAAGTTTGGTGTGCATCAATTTTGTGAGCAGTTTTAGAGACCTGAAAGATACTTTATCTTCATCATCTTCTCAATCACTTTAATTCAAGAACATCAACACATAATCATTCTTGTTCTCCGGATTAAAGGATCTTCGAGATAACGTTCAGTGGTACGATTAAGGATCTAGCTGAGTTGAAGATTCAAAGGGGGTTTCGAGGAAAAACCATCTGGTTTGTCCTTCAAAAACGGGTGTGTTCTTGAGGGTTTGTTAGTCACGTTTGCAGAACATATTCAGCCGCAGCGTAGGGTTTGGAAATTTGGTAATTTTGCAAACAGGTCGTGGAACCGGTGAATTGTCTGTAATTCTTGCAGGGTAAATTCTTGATTAAGCTCAGATCAAGTGAAGGTTCTTACAAGAAGAAGATCTTGGGGTTTAGATTTCTGGCTTTGTATTGTAACCTTGTAAACAACGAATTCAGCATTATTGATATAACAGGTCTCAATTTCAGTTTGAAATTGAGAGGGAGACGTACCCACACGCGAGGACGAAAGTGGGGAACTTCCTTACCAAATCTCTGTGTATCGTATTCTATCCTTATCTCTCTTTACGTTTTCAACAAGTTTGTGATTCATTTGGTGTATCGTGTCTTAACGTTTCATGATACAATAGTGGTAAGAAAACTTTTATCAAATCACCATTATTGTTAATCATTGAACACATACACGCCAAGTGTTTGACAAAACTGTCAACTGAGTTTTTGTTCATTGGAAATAGTCTTTGTATGATAAGTACATTTGATTCGATCCTAATCTGGTGTTAATAAATCTTTGTCATCCTAATATAAATCCAGCATTAATTCGTGTGTTCGGTTTTCTAGTAGCTGGTCCAGAATAGACGGAAGTCGATTCGGGATCGTATTTTTCCGCTAACTTTCAAAAACTCTGATAAGTATTTTTAAATCCTTGAGTTTCAAGGAGGTGATCTATTCAACCCCCCCCCCCCTCTCGATCACTAGCCACACCGTCTAACAGTATTGAATCATGTCCTAGGGTTTGGGAGCATGTCCTGGTCAAAAGTCAAAGCTATAGTTGACTTTTCTCGCGAAACCCTAACTGTGGTTCAGATGAAATTGAAACTTGTTGCTCAAGCTTCTTAGATCAATCCATTGTTACAAATGGATCAATGTGGTGTGTTAGGGATCCTCAAATCCTCTCTTGAGGTCTTGGCTCGTGTTTTGTCCCAAAAGTCAACTTAGGGGTGAATTAGGTCAAGAAACCCTAATTCCTGATTTTTGATGTATGCATCCCCTGAGGCTAAATTGACTTGATGATGGGGTTTATGATGTTCCATGGAGCATTTTAGGTTATGCTTTGAAGCATTGGCTCATGCCCTGAGGAAAATTTCCATCTGGAGGCCCTAGTCGACCAAACCCTAATTTGGTGACACTGGCGATCCTGAGACTTGATCCACCTAGAAGGGAGAAACCTTGTGCTTAATCCTTGAAGTGGGAGTCCTTTTGATCCATTGTGGATATTTGAGAGGCTAGACAAGTTGAAGATCATGTCATTCCTTGATTGATCCTTTGTCTAAGAGCTCTGCGAGGGCTTGAAACCCTAAATCCTGTTTGTAGTGATTGCTCACCCACCTTTGGGGAGACTAATGAGGTACAAAGGTACATCCATATTGTGCTGATGATTTGCACAATGATGGGAAATCTTAGTGGTCAAAATTTGGGGTATGACAGGTACCTTTCCTCAAAGTTATGGGAAATAGCCTGCACTTGATAGCGCCTCTAACGCCACGGTAGTCGAGCAGGGTATCGATGTACTCGAGGTACTCGTTGGGATCTGTCGTTCTGTCGTATGTCCCCAGGTTCGGGAGTTTTTCCAGCCCGATGGGAAGTGGAGCATCCATGATCGCTCGAGATGGTGGACCGCGGGGGTAATCATTGTCGCTCTTGAGTGGTGAGCGTGGTAGGGAGTAGTCATACCATTCTTGCCAGGGGTTGTCCTCGTGGCGCAGTGGTGAATTCTTTGGTCAAATTTTAAGTTTTAGCGGGGGTGACCGACGGTTGTCAGGTCGTCCTCCGGCCTTGTTCTTCTTGGCAACTAGGGAGATGCGGTCCACGTGGGGAGTAGTCCGATTGTACTTCAGGGGTTTAGGTCTCTCAATTTGTGGTCGACATCCTGGTCGTTATGGTGACAGGCTGCGAAACTCATACCATTGGTGTCTTCGTGGGGGAGAGTGTGGACGAAGGTCTATTTCCAACACTTTGATCCTCTCGTTCTGCTGATGGATCAGGGCATTGATCTAGTTAAGGGCCGTGACTAGGGCCGCCATGGTCAGGTCAGCGTTGGTCGGCACTAGGATTAGCTGGAACTCCTCCGGCGCCTTCTCCGGTGTTTTTTGGACTTTTGGGGTCTCAACGTACTGGACGTCGTCATCGGCCACCTCGTCGGACAAAGGGAAAATGGTGCATTCGTCTCTCTTCGTCGGCGTGTGTTTGCTTGGAAAATTTGCAAACAACCACTGATCTCCTAATTTATGAAAAAATTAGTTTGCTTGCAGGACCGATCAAACAAGTCCTAGGATAATGCGCTTTAACAATCTTGACAATTTGTGTTAAAAAACCTTTTGTTTATTGAATTCATCATTGTTTTCATCAACTAGTATTTTCGACTAAAATAAAGACTTTGGTTCTTGAAAGAAATGGTGAAATGTAAGTAAATTGCAAGAATAAAAGTGCAGGAATGAAAAGGAATTGTAAATGAATAACTTAAGATTTCATTAAAATGCAAGGAATAAAAACTGGTGTTTTTCAAACCTACATTTTCTCAGTAACTATTCTTTTCTCTCACATGGTTACTTTGAGTATTTCTTGAGTGACTTGTACAAATTTTGAACACACCCGATTCTAAACGCTAAGACTCCCTATTTATATACAATCTAAATAAAGGTCACTAACAGCTATTTCTCCTAATGGTGACAAATGGCAATCTGCATGCATTCGTCAAGTAGATATATTCCACGTGTCCTTTTTCAAAACGGAACTCCCTCCTAAATTCGAATTTCAAAACGTTCGTCGAAAGTAGCCTCATCACCAATCCGTCGAAACATTTCTAATACTTAGAAAAATCTCCAAATATGCTCCTCCAATTAATATTGGCCTTCGACTGACCTCTTTCAAAAAACAATCTTTTGTCGAAATATTTTGGCAATTCTTCAAAACTCACTTTCTGAATAAAATCTAGGCGTCGAAATTAGCAGCTTACAAATTGCCCCCCCCGGAAAATGCATTTTCGATAAAGGGAGAAAAGCATTTTTTGCCAATATAATTCGACACCGTCAATAATTCGACAGGCGACTGTTCATATGATTAGACATTTGTGACGTCAAAGTCATCATTGCACCTTTTTCTCAAACGTCTCTTCAACCCACATTTTTAAGATTTTCCATCATCACTACCCTAGCCCCTAGCGGATCATGGGTCAAAAAATTAACTGCCACCGTCTGAACCATCCACTCGTGACTGCCACGTGTCCCACAATTGTTTCCACTATCTTTCTATTAAATGGAAAGATTTTTTTGAATTCCACCTGCTTCAGTCTCTTTTCCTCCTATAAATAAGTTGGAAAATTTTATTCTTCACTTTTCACTCTCCTTTTCTTTAAGCACGAACTTTCTTCAACTTCATCTTCTTCATTTCTCTGCATTTTCTTCTGCGATCAACCATGGCATCTTCTGCTGCTCCCCAAATCACAAGTAAAGATTCCAAAAAATCCAAAAACTTACCACCTGTCCACAAGATCCTTGGGCCAAAGGTGGTGGGGAACCAACATTATGTACCAGAGCCTCCAAATGAAGAGGAGAAACGACGTATTTACCAGTCTCAGGTACTAATTCCTATTTTGATTTTTGGTAAATCTCACGCAATACTAGGACCTTTACCTGATTTATCCTTAGATCCCGTAAAAGTGAGAGAATTTTTTCCAGCTTATCACCGTTACAAACCCATAGCTAACGGGGTTAGGCCTAGAACTGATAAGGAGAAAATTATAGACGAAAAATCCAAGGTAGACGGCCAAGGATCTCCTTCTGAGGAAGTCATAAATTTAGAGTACATGAACAACTTTAGAATATTTAGGTCTTGTCCTTTGTCGAAAGACCCCTCTGATTATCTAGCTTGGCTGAAGAAAATAGAGAAGGTTAAAGCTGATGTTTGGAAAACTATGGGCATTTCTGACCTCATCCAGTTGTCGAAAGTAGGACCAGGATATTGCCCCTCCATGCTTCTAGCTTCCCTTTACTTTTGGGATAGTACTTATAACAATTTCCACCTTCCTTGTGGAATGACCACCCCCACTCTTTTCGACGTAGTTGCCATAACTGGCCTTAGCCCACTAGGAGTAAATTATGATCCTACCCTACTGTCTGATGACTCTATAGGATTAGACACAAATAAGGCCACCTTCACATCCTATATTGCCAATTATCATGACAAAGAAACTCAAGAAGTTTTTGATCAAGAGCATGTAGCATTCCTAGCCCTCTGGCTGTCGAGATGTGTTTTCTGCTCTAGATCCCTTCAAGTGGCGAAACGTTATATTACCATAGCGAATCAGCTTCATGTTGGCCATCAACTGTGCCTCAGTGAGATGATCTTCGTGAATCTATATGAATCTCTTAGCGAAGGGGTTACTTTTCTGAAGAACATCAAGGACAAAGGGAGTCTACTGTTGTCAGGACCATTTTGGCTCTTATAACTATGGCTCAATGCCACCTTTGAAGCTTCCTTACCCAACAAACAAATTGTGGACGAAACTGCTCTGAAGGACAGGAGAGTCGAAGGAACCAGGCTGGCGCAGTTAACACCCAATGATGAAGGTCTGAGCCTTCAACAAACTTTCACTAGCTATGTTATGATGTTTTCTAAATGTCACAACTTCACTCCCAATATGGCTCCTTTCGCTGATAGAAAAATTGGACCAGAGTGGCTCACCAGGAAACTTCCATTAGAGTCGAAAGCTCTAGAAGATGAATTCCTTAATGTCTAGGAATCTTTTCTCACCCCTAGACTTTTAGTTTCCAGACTCGCTCCCTCAAAACTGAATGTCTCCCTTGTTAACTACCAACCCAATCTGGTCTCTCGACAGTTTGGGTTAATACAAATAAAACCAAAACCCCTCTTCTCAAGGAAAGGTTCTTTGATTCACTACAACATGACCCACACCGAAGATGAGTGTTCTGGGTTGCTGGCGAATTATTCAAACCTGGTCGAAATTCAACCAGTGCCCTTTAAACCTAGCTTCCTCTGTACTCAAGAGTTTGACGAATGGTGGAGGGCTTATTATGACTCTCAATTTTTCGACGTGCCTTCTTTCACAATCCAACTGACCAGAGCTTTCGCCCTTGTGCAGGATAAAACGAAGAAAGGTACTTCAAGACACGTCAAAGAAATCCAAGCATTCCAGAAATACTTTGAACCCAACGAACTTAGTCGAACCATAAGCGAAGCAGCTGTTACTTTGAAAGAAAAATTTACCAGAAAATTGGATGAGTTAAAACTACCTTCATACGTTCGACCAGAACAACATTATGAGATAGCTTTTAACCTCTATCCACCAAAATTTCCTCCTCTACCATCTGCTGAATTTGGTGTGGCTTTTAGTTCTCCATTTCCAGATTGGTTCACTTGTGGGGATTCCATGAAACTTCTTCGCCAGGAATATCAAAAACGTGCTAAGCGAGTGGTTCCGACTAAGTTTACCTTGGACAATTTCAAAGGCCACCTTCATATTGGCATAGAACACGTTCGCGTGGAAACTCCTATATATGAAGGTGTGGAATGGGAAGATACTCGACACCACTTCTTTTCATTTGCACATATCTGTATCTTTCGACTTGTATTTAACATTTTTCCTTTTTTACTTTAGCCGAGAAAATTCCTACCAAGAAGCCAGCTGTCATCGAAACCTCCACTGCAGAGGACGCGGAAGCCCCAAAAAATATTACCCAGAAACCTTTGGCGAAGGTATGATTTTGCCTTGTTTTTTAATCAATTTTTCTTTACTGTTATTTTCTGAAATACTAATGAAAACTTTTTGCTATTTTTCAGGGCAGTCGAAAACCTCCTTCAACGCCAAAGAAAAGAAAAGAAAAAGAACCTGAAGCTCCTGCCATTGAATCTGGTGACGAATCCCCAGATCAATTCAAACCCTCAAGAAAAAAGAAGAGACCAACGAAGCCTCAACAACAAAACACCTCTGTTTCCAGGATATTGGAGATAACTCCTCTCAAAACTCTTGTCGAGCAAGTGACCACAGGTCCAGCAGAAAGTGAAAGTTCTAGTTTAAGACTGAAATTCCCCAGGTAGGTTCTCTCTTCAGATTCGACAGCAAAAAGCATTTTTTCTCATGATAAACTTGCTGACTTCTTCATCTTCCAGGTCCTTGTCGACACCCATGGGCATCCTATGGTTCAAGCCCTTCCAAAAACTAGTAGTGATCCCACGTACAATGTAACGCCCCGGTTTTTGATAGATTTATTTAATCGAGTCGATTTAATTATTTTTGTTTTTATATTATTTTATTCTTGGTTTTTATGTGGTAAATGTGTTATGTTTATCGTTATTATGTTTTATCGCGTTTTGGGAACGTTTGTGAGAAAATTGAGTGTAGGGGTATTTTGGTCTTTTTGGCTTGGTTAGATATTGTTTTTCATTTAAAATAGAAACATAGAAAGAAAAAGAAGTTAATAGAAATATAGAAGGAGAAGAAGAAAAAGAGAAAAACTTGGAGTGTAAGAAACCGATTCAACCTACACTTCGAAGCACGATTAATCGGGTAAGGGTGCGAAACTCGGTTATGCTATGCTTATGTATGATTGTGTATGTGTGTGATGGAATGTTTGCTGGTTTTCCTAGCTTTTCAATTCTAGGTCAAAATGAGAGAAAACGATAGAAATCGATGTTTTCGCGGTTGAAATGCGATGTAAATGTTGTAGAATACTTGTTACTATGATTGGGATATGTTCTGGTTGTTATGTTATGGTTTGGAAGTGTTTTGGTGGATGAAATTTTGGGTTGGAGTGAACAACAGCGCTGCTGAGATTTTCTGAGTTCGCAGGTTCGCACTGCGAATAGGGCAGCGAAGGGAAAGCGAAGGTTCGCGGGAGGTTCGCATTGCGAACTTTCTGCTGTTTTTTCTCTGCCACGGTTCGCAGGGAATTTACATTGCGAAGGGGAAAGCGAAGGTTCGCTGGGTGTTCGCATTGCGAACTTTATGCTGTTTTTTCTCTGCCATGGTTCGCTGGGGGTTCGCATTACGAATAGGAAAGCGAACATGACAGATTTTCCATTTTGTTCTTGTCATAACTTTTGGGTCGTGAGTCGGATTGAGGCGCGGTTGGATGCATTGGAAAGCTAATAAGATGTTCTTTCTTATAAAATGGTTTTGGGGGCTGTGGCCGATTTAATTATGTCAGTAATTGGAAATGTGTCGTTTTGTCGACTTTTACCGTCGTAATTATGTGTAATTGATGTGTTAACATGCGATACGCTTTTGATATATAACGTATATCTTGTGTGCTGTTGTATGATGTGAATGCATGTGATGAAATGTTGTGATGATGGTTTGTGGCCTTATGGAAAATAAATGCATTGTGTTATGTTTGATTGTATATGCATGATTATTGATGTTGATATGGTTCACATGGTTATGTATGTTATCCATTTGATTGTCATGAGTCATTGTATGCCAAGCATCATGATATGCTTCTTGTGATGTCGTGTGCCCTAGTGGGTGTGAGCGACGAAACGATTCCCGAGGGAATCTGCTGTAACGGTCGTGTGCCTTATACAAAGAGGACCTAAAGCGACGTTATAGACGATCGTGTGCCTTATACAAAGAGGACCTAAAGCGATCGGATCGTGTGCCTTATACAAAGAGGACCTAAAGCGATCCATAAACGTCGTGTGCCTTATACAAAGAGGACCTAAAGCGATGGGGAACATCGTTTGCCCGACAGGGAGTTACACTAAGTAACAAGCGATGATTCTAATAATTCCTGAGTGAATTAATGATGAGAATGATGGATGGAATGGTACGGCATTGCATTGCATAGAGTCATTGTGTCGATCTCTGTGCATTTGCATAAGTCATGAATGGATTGATTATGTGTGGGATTTGTGAATGGAATTGATGAGTTGATATATTTATATATTGGTGATAAAAGTATTGAGCATGATTGATATGCCTTTGTGAAGGATGTATGAGATATGAATTGTTTTGTTTTGTATTTGATTTATGGTGTAAGTTGTGGTGAGATTGTTTTACATGTGTATTTTGTGTTATTACATAATTGTATGCAACTATATTATAATTGTGTTTCTCACCCTTCTACTGTTTTGAATGCTCTATGAGGCATTGCATATTAGATGCTGGAGGTCTTTTTGTGAAGATTTTGTCATCATTCTTTTGTCGGTCGGCTCTGATATGTAGCACCGGGTAGTCGGGGAGATCGTTATGTGACATTATTGTCGCTCCCGAGGATTTGCATCCATGGTACAAACGCGAAAGTGGCGCGGAAAACAGAGTCGCTAGCAATGTGTATTTATCCCAAGAGAGGGAAAGGAAACACTGCGTAAACCTGAGGGAAGGGAAAGAGCATGGTCTCGCGACCAAGAGAAATGGGTAAGGGAGTCGGTTACGCGAAGGGAAGGTGTTAGCACCCCACACGTCCATCGTACTCGATGGGATCCACACTTGTTGTCTCGATCAAAGGGTGTCGTCTCCTGGAGCTCCACTGCTACTGGAAAGGGAAAAGAACGGGAACGAAAAGGAACGAAGAAACGGGGGAGGAAATAAAAAGAAGTGACTCGATAGGACGTCCTCGGAGTCCTAGGCCTATGTATTCCCTCGGGAACAAGAAAATCAGAGTCAATGTAGTTCGGACACGAACTAAGGGGGGAGGTTGCTCGCCAAGACATCGTCGTCTTGTGCCTACGTATCCTCAATCGGATGAGAAAGAGGAAATCAGAGCAGTCGTAGTTCGACCTACGGGTCAGTGAAAAGGTTTGGATCGTACTGGGGCGAGAAAAAAAGGTTTGACCAATAAGTCTCGATCACACGGAGGCGAGAGACAACAGAGAGGGAAGTTAATTGTTAGTGTGCTCGCCGAGATATCGCATCTCGTGCCTACATATCCTCAATCTATCCAGAGAGAGAAAGTCAGAGCGTTCGTAGTTCGTGGAACTACAGGAAAGGGATCTCGATCACACTGAGGCGAGAGAAAAGGGGGAGACGCACGAACGGTCTAAAGGAAACTGAATCCTACAAGTTATCATACAAAATGGCCCTAAGGTCGGGATTAAGAGGGAGCTAACCTAATGTTATCATGCTTGGATTGAGAGCCTAATGTCTATCCTACTCCGAGCTTAATCAGAAATTAAGTCGGACTAGGAACCTTAAGGGAGCATGTGAATACAGAAGTAATCAACAAGTAAACACCAGACCGCTTAATCACAAAGGAAAAGCGAATATAAAACCAAGTTAGGAGAAATACGACAATTAAACAAAAATTAATCAGAATGAGCATCAACATTAAAATAAAAAAAAATAGTCAAGACTATCCACGTTAGAATTAAAAATGCTAATTAATCCATATTAAATTCTAAGTAAAAGAGTTAATCTAAAATTAAAAACTAATTCGACAATTAAACCTAAAATTAATTCAAGTTAAATCTAATTAAAAACTATCTCTAAATATAATATCTAGGATTAGAAATTAATCACAATTAAAATCTAATAAACTAAATGTCTCAATTAAACAAACAAGCAATTAATCGAAAGCTAAACTATTAATAAAAAAACAAATAAGCAAATAGAGGGGGTGTAGAATTGATTTCAGGAGTGTGAGAAGCAATCCAAGCGGGTGGGCTCCTAGGCCGAAAGGTTATGGCCCAATGAGATTCTATGGTGAATCCGGGGGGTGTTGTAGCATTATTGGGTGTCAAAAGAAATATCAAGCGTGGGCCCAAGGGTTTACTATCAAGCACCGGAGGGGGTGCGAACATTTGGCGTTTGTGAGAGAAACCAAATGTCCCAAGGGGCCCAAACCATGTCACGGTTACCCTACAAGAAAGAACAAAAACCTAACACTCAACTTCAGAAAACAAACACCGTCGTCCCATGTTCACTCAGATTCCTTCCGTCCTACTTCGTCAACAAAACGCCGCGACATCATCTTCTTTATTTCTCCGGCGACACTCACAGCCTCCGTCCGTCAAACCTTGCCCTTCCTACTTATTTCTTCCAACCGCGCCTTAAACCCCTCAACTCTAACCTTCTTCTCCAAATCATCCACCGCCGCTCCTCCCAAAATTGCATCGGCGCACCTCCATTCACCATAACTCAAACAACATTGTGCCGCCAACCTCATGATTACAACAACTCTCAATCTCGCTCAACACGGATTTAGATAAAACAGCAAGCCACAAATATCATACTCAAAAATCAAACATTTATAAAGGAGCAGAATACGATCAAGATTTGAGTTAGAATAAAGAACTCACAAGGTCGGAGCCAGTCCGACTATTCCGACTTCGGCGACGGTAAGCTTTCGATCCTCTCCTCGATCTGTAGTTATTCAGGTATGAGTTTGAACATTAATATGCAATCTTACTTGCTTCCCAACTTCTTCTTCTACGTTGTGATCTCGGATTTATTTCTTGTTGTTATTCTCCTTGCTGCAATTGCGACTCGAAACTGGTGAGAAGTGTTGCAATTATTCGTTGTTGTAGAAATTGTTGTGAAATAGTTGTCTTGTTGAACACCTTTTTTTTGCAGGAAACTTGAAGAAGGTTGACGCAGAAACCTTGACGAAGGTGGTTCGTGAGGAGAAGTGATCTAGTTTGGTCCTTACCAAAGGAAGATGCAAGGTTTGTGCGAGCAGAAGTTTGTATACAAAGATTAACGAAGGTTTGTTAGCAGAGAGTGAAAATTGGTGGAAAAGGCGTAGTTTATGCTGGCTGCGATTTACTTTGATCAGGGTGAAGGAGATCCTCCCATTCTATTCAGTGGCAGTGAAGAAAAAATGAATCTCCTCCTCAAGTGAATCCGTTGCAGCCTTATTTATCTCAGGATTAAAACTTGCACCCTAAGTTTATGGTACTATCCTTGATTTGTTGTTATTTGTGAGTTGTGGACAGGCTGGTGGTAATGCTGTGATTTGTTCGTACATTTTTGTTTCATTGAGTGGCTTAGTGGCAGTTGAAACAAAGGTTTGTTTTGGCTGCAGGTTATATTTGTGAAAGGTGTGGCGTGTGTGAAATTGAAGTGGGCCGTATACTTGCAGCAGTTGGACTTGTCTTTTAATCTCTATACCCTTTTGTAATTTCAACTGTAAATGAACTTCCACTTTTGTGATAAGGGTTTGTATTGAAGAAATACCAATGGGATTTTGTTTATTACTTTGTGTGAACTTTGTATGGGCCTCTGAATTGGAATGGCTTTAGGCAATTTTTTATGACTTTGAATCATGTACGAACCTCCATTTTTATTCTTGAATTCTTGCACAAACAAACTCTGTTTTTCTTGGATTTCCACTTGAATAAAAATTGAATCGACTCTTGAAAATGAAATCCATCACGAATCAATCTACATGTATCAACCTTGGACATTGAATGAGCTAGAGCCTTGGACCATAGACTAATCTTGAATTCATCATGAACTTGGAATGGATTGAATTAAAATATTGAATCAATAAATCAATCTTGAATTTTGCTTCTTGCATTGATACACAAACCTTTGCGACATGAACCAAATAAGCAACAGATGCCTTGAAATTAAAAGATAATGACTTGATATGCGAACTGCACTATAATTGCACCAAAACCTTAATTAAGACAAACCAGTCATTGATGAAGCACTTGACGTATCATAGTCTGATATCCTCATCCTCAGACAACCTAAGTTCATGCAGAAACCCCAACTAAGGCTCTAGACATACACCACCCCAAATTATGCATATCCTGACCGTGATCATGAAACACAACTTGTTTGACCAAGATTAGGTCAGAACTAACTAGTCTTCAACCGTCACTGCGCACATACCCTTTCCTTGATAGCCTTGACTTCCACACAAGACAAATCAACCTTGGACACACACTGCTGTGGAGATAAACCACTGGTACATATAACTTGCAATTGAAGCAGTCTCTTGATGGTTTGACCAAGATGAGGTCAAACTTCCATCTGAACATGACTGAATAACCACACCTGACTTGAAGCGATGCTATTGTCCTTGACAACCCTGATCTTCTATCCATGGTGAGAACCTTGAATCAATTGAATGTAAGTTTGCCAACAAACTTGAATCAAAGGAGCGATGAAACCCTAGGCTCTTGATACACTTGATACTTGATGGACTTTGATGTGAAATTACAACAATAAGAATCCAACCCTCTGCCAAACTTGAATGGAAGTATCTCAAGGCAAATAAGAAGCCTCGACTCAGAGAAACACCTGATCCCATGTCTTGGGAAAACCAATGCAAATGAAATGATACAAAATTATGACCTAATGATAACGCAAATGAAAAGGAAACATAAGCCAGTTAGAGGTTGGAAAAAGACAGGGCAAATTTTGGGGTGCTACAGCTGCCCCTATTCAATCGACTTGGACCTGAAGGGTGATAGCAATGACTTTCAGACATTCAAGGTACACGGAGATTGAATATCAAAAGAACCCAGAAATTTGCAAATTGTGGGGAGAGAAATGACAGTGATTTCCAGCCGAATGTGGACTTACAACCGGAGGTTTGTAGAATCAGCAGACCAACAAAGATGACTCCGCTGGGGATAAGAAGGTAGACCATCAACTCTGAGGTTGAGGAAAAATGGAATTCGCTATGAGATTGAGAAAATTTGAAGTAAACAATAACACTGAGGTTGAGGACAAGGTAGACATCAACTCTGAGGTTGAGAAAAAACCATAACTTCAACTCTGGGGTCAAAAGAAGGATGTACATCAACTCTGAGGTTGGAGACAATATATACGACAACTCTGAGGTTGGAGAAGAAAGGCGTCAACTCTGAGATTGGGGAAATTATGTACGACAACTCTGAGGTTGGAGAAGAAAGGCGTCAACTCTGAGGTTGGGGAAAGTATGTGCGACAACTCTGAGGTTGGGGATAACAGGATTGGGTTGTTCATCAACTCTGAGGTTAAGAAAAGATATGCAACAACTCTGAAGTTGGTAAAGAAAAGGGTATTCATCAACTCTGAGATTGGTAAAAAGGTATACGACAACTTTGAAGTTGGGGAGGAATGGGTTGTTCATCAACTCTGAGGTCGAGAAAAGATATGCAACAACTCTGAGGTTGGAGAAGAAAGGGGAATATTCATCAACCCTGAGGTTGAGAAAAGGTACATGACAACTTTGAAGTTGGTAAAAGGGAAAGGATATTTCATTAACTCTGACGTCAAGAAAAGAACCACGACAACTTTGAAGTTGGTAAAGGAGGGCGTCAACTCTGAGGTTGGGGAAGAAAAAGATGTACGACAACTCTGAGGTTGGAGAAAGGCGACAACTCTGAGGTTGGACAAAATAAGCGTCAACTCTGAGGATGAGGAATCACTATTTTAATTGAGGGTTGATCTGGGTTTTCACACAAGGTACCAAATCTGGCTTATGCTCCGCATGCATATGTTTGAATTTTCTTTCTATGGTGTAATGCTCCATACGAAATGGAAATGCTACGCGTTTGAGGATGCAATGCAATGATGATTACTACATGCAAGAATGAGAGGACACTCCACCATGGAATGCACAGAATAAAACAAGCAGACTTCACTGAGGAAGGGATCACCAATATCTGATCTCATTTGGGGAGATAACCAACTGTACCACCAATAACCACTGGTGATGCAAACTCTGTGGGGGACCTGCAAGCTGAGTTGCAAACTCTGTTGGGGAGATGCCAATGAAGATTGGACTTCGAACTGCTGAGAATGCCAATAACCATTGGACTTTGACTTGCGGGGAAATACCAAATCTGACTTTTGAGGAAGAGAATACTCTGACTTCTCACTGTCTTCAACCTGCTTGAAAATATTCCATCGTCTTACCCTGCTGAGAATGAGGAATCCACCTGCACTGCTGGGGATAAGGAATCTTCATAAAGAACCCCTTTCGATTTGAGGACGATTCCCTGCTTGGGGAAGAATATCAATTCCAGCACCTTGCTAGGACAAAGATACCTTCTGGCTCCTTGCTGGGGGAGAGACTTCGAAAGCTTAGCGCTTCAAGTTTCTGCCGATCAACTGCATACTGGTTATCAAGAGTGAACAACGGTTCCTTTAACTCTCCACTTGCCCCAGCCCACAGGGTTTAATAGAAAAAAATCATCTCAAGAGGATTTTATAGAAGACTGGGCGTTCACACTGCCCCAGGGTCTTCAAACTCTTGGAGAGATTTATTGGATCTCGACGTAACTTCCCCAGACTGTATGATATGTGAAGGAATTTGCCTCGAGAGGACTTAAAATGACTTGAAATACTCTGCTTCAGTATTTTGAACCTTGAAGAGGTGCTTCTAATTAACCGTCTTCTGGAGAGGACAAATTCTCATGCTCTAGAGATGGTCTGCCTCAATATGAACTTTGAAGTGACTTTGCTCCTGATCTTCAAATGAATGCCCCAGAATAGCTAAACTTCAGAGATATTTCTCGACGTGACTGCCCCAGATTGACTACATCTTAACACGACTTACTGGGGACAGCCCATGCTTCACAAAGCCTCTTGGAAATATGCCCCTTGATATGACTGTCCTTCAGAATTTTCAAGCATCCCAACTTGGCAGGATCAAGCTTCTTGACTGACGTTCATTATGTAAGCTTCATTGATGCTTAGGGATATGTATGCAAGCAGAACAAGTTTATTATGAGAATGATAATTCTAATGCAACAAACATGTTAACCTTGAAGTTTTTATTGAAGAGATATGTCGTAAAACCCTGTGAATGAGTCACTAGTTACAACATTTATTTTTGAATGGAAAAGAAAACGTACATGCAATACCAATAAAAATATTTTATTAGCACGACTCATGGGAGTTAGGAACGCCATCTCGTTGAAGTACGCCTTCAGAATAAACCCTGCTTCAATTAGGACTTCTAAGGGTTGTAACGTGGCTTGGTTCACGTTTTTATAAAAAAGAATTTATGGCTCAAAATTTGTTTGTACCCACCCATTCTCCTTGATGTTCTCCATTTCTATGTTCAGTTAATTTGGCACAAGCGCTCATCTCCCAAAAGAATTCCATGACGAGTGACAGTTAAGGAACCCACAAGGTTTTTGAAATGACAGTCACCCCTTTTGTCTTCAGTGTTTTACGATCACACGACTTGTTCTTTATCGAGGATTTTCTTTTGATCATTTTTTTTTCATTTTTGCTTTTTTATTTCCCTGATTTTGCCTGGACTGATTCTCTTTTAAATCTTTCAATCTTGAAGTCCAGCGGGATGCCCTAACTTTTGCCTAAGTCGCTTGTTTTCAAGTTTTGGACTTAGCGGGCTATCTCTTTTTTTTTTCTGGTTGTCTAACTTGTTTGAAAGGGTTGTGACTACCTCATTACTTGGTCGATGAGGGATAACCATTGTGGTTTCACGTCCCTCGATCTCCTGGTGTGTGAGGGAAGAGAGGGAATGGATCCTCAGATGAACATTCCTTTTGAAATTTGGGCGCTCGGTCAAATTACTGACAACTACCCTGCCCCTGTGTTAGATGTGAGGGTTTTTTCGAATGAAAAGAAACTCCTACTTCAAGGCTCAAAGGGTTTAACAAGGGTCTATCTCCCTTATATCTCCGGTGTTTGGGAATTTGAAGCAATGCCTGTACATCATCAACAGGGTTTTATCCAAAAGCATACAACCAAAGAGTTTGCGTTTTCACTTCATCATCCTCCCTCAAGAGTTAAAGAAAGAAGGCTGGTATTGCAATGCACATGAACATTATATGAATGAATAAAAATGAATTACTTCAAGAAAAAAACATATTCATTTCATTAAAACATCATTCAGAACACGAACAAGTTTTTTAGGCATACAATGCTTTAACAAGAAATGAAAAACTACAAATGTAAACGCAGTAAAGAAACTGAAGATCGCCATCGCTGAGGAGGCTTGATTCTGTCTGGACGTCCTTGCAAACTGAGTGCTCACTTGAGACAGGAGGCTTCAATTGATGTACATATCATCTTCAGTGAATACAATGATCTCTGAGTCCACCAGGTCTTGCACCTTGTGCTTGAACACGTTGCAATCTTCAATGGAATGACCCGGTGTGTCTGAGTGATACTCGCATCTAGCATCCAGATCATAATCAAGAGGAATGGGGTCAGGGACAGGCTTGGTATCCCTTAGTTCAACCAGAGAGCTCTCGAGTAGACGGGCAAGAACATCACTGCAAGGAATAGGGAGTGTATCGAACCTTCTAGCAGGCCTTCGTGATCTTCGTTGTCTCTGTTGCTGAGAAGCATAAGGCCGCTGATTCTGAACAGACCGTTGAACAACAGGAGGAATATACACAACACTAGTTTCTCCTTCCTTTCCCTTGGAGGACCCAACATAAGGTTTCTTTGCATCTTCAGCAGCAATTCAAAATTTTCCCGTTTTTATGCCATTTTCGACTCTTTCTCCTGCCAATACAAGACCTGAAAATCCAGCTGACAAACATCCAACCAATTTCTCATAATAATGCCCCTGAAGCGTATCCATGAACATATCAACGAGCTCTCTTTCCAATATCGGAGGTTGAACTCGGGAAGCCAATTCACGCCACCTCTGGGCGTACTCTCTAAAGCTTTCATTACTCTTTTGAGACATACTCTGTAGCTGTGTACGATTGGGAGCCATGTCGGTGTTGTATTGATAGTGTTTGATAAAAGCCCCTGCCAGCTCTCTCCAACTACGAACGTCTTTCCTCTCTAGCTGCATATACCATTCCAGGGATGCCCCAGATAGGCTATCCTGAAAGCAATGCATCATCAACTTCTCATTCTTTGCATGAGCAGCCATTTTACTTGCGTACGCCCTCACGTGAGTCCTTGGGCAAGTCATACCGTTGTACTTTTCAAAAGTAGGAGTCTGAAACTTGTGTGGGATAATGACGCCTGGAACCAGCCCCAGATCATCCAAGTCCATGCCCAGAGTATTTTGATCCACAACCCCCTTCAACTGCTCTTCAATCAGCCGGATCCTTTCATCATTAACAACAGGGATACCAGCATCCATGCTTCGCACAGAGAAAACATCGTCTTGCTGGTCATCATAGTGATGGCCATGAAATACATGAATAGTGCTTCCTCCTCCTACCAAAGAAGGAATTGACACTCCACCTTGAGCTCCATTATGAACAACATTTCCATTACCACCTCCGCCGGGAGGAATAACATGACCGCCATGTAGTACACCGCTCTCATCTACTCTTGCCACAAGAGGTTGCACCAGGGTTCTGAGCTCTTGTTGCCCTTGTGCGACTCCTTGCATCATCTCCATGAATTGGTCAATACGTGCCTGCATGGCTGCCATTTCCGCTTGCATCTGCTCCATAATTCTTCTGAATGGCTTGAGCAGTTAAGTCTGAAATTCTGAAGAAAACCAGATCAGGACAAGAATAACCAAGCCTCGAACACCTGTTATGCAAATGATTATGCAATGCAAACGCCATGTTCGAATATTTCCAAGGAATCATTCTGTTTTGCCTCAAGTTTTTTTTTTGTACAAACCACAAGAAAAAGATGGAAATGCTCTGCAGCGAGTCTCAAAGTTAATACCCCTTGGAAATACAAGAACATGTATGCAAAAATTGATGATGCAAATGCAACAGACATGGGATCAAGGCTTCCATAAAGCTCTGTACTGCTGTGCTGCTGCATGGATAAGACCCAGAATATCAGAAACCCAGAAATCCAGAATAACGGCCCATTCAAACTGCCAAAATATCAGGACGATAACAGTACACTGATAAGAAATCCAGAAGACCGGGTAGGTTGAAGGTTTCGGTTACCTGCAGACCTGCAAACACCCATCCCTCTCACATGTGGGTACTAAGATCCTCAATATCCCGGGCTCTCAGGTCGAGAAATGATGATACGTTCACCACTTCTGGTTTGGCATCATCATCAATCGAGGAGGCCTAAACTGATTCTCCAAAACGAAAGGTCCTCAGCTTCTGGCACTGAGGTCGAGAAGCAATAGTATATTCATCCCTCAGGGTACAATACTATCGCCAATCGAGGAGCGCATCCACTGATTCACTTTAAAAAAAAAACATGCTATAGGAAGTTCCCAGCATTGGGTCCTCGGATCGAGAATGTGTAATGGGTTTTCCATTTCTGGTCTGCCATTATCACGTCTCGGGAGGAGTGCCGCAACTGAGTCCTCGGGAATGGTCATCAGAGTTGACAGTTCCTCAAGAGAATAACTACTAGCCTGTATCAACATACAATAGCAGATATCTCCCGATAGAACCTCGTCTGATTGTGAGGATCGTGATCACCCGCACGTGGCCAACACCACGGGAGCGTCACGCCTGCCCACACTAAAACCTATGTGTATGCTCAAGCCTGGGTAATGGGCTTATCTCTCAGAACCTCCCAACCTGCCAAACAGAAAACCAGGACAGCACAGCACAATCCAGCATAATTATGAAATGTAATGCAATAAAATGCGGTAAAAACAGTAATATACAACATAATAAAGCACAAAAATAAACACCCAATGAAAACAAATAAACAAGCGCTAGGATTAACTCGCGAAAAGGGATGGACCAGCGATAGGTCAACCATTCCCCAGCAGAGTCGCCAGCTGTCGCTCCCGAGGATTTGCATCCATGGTACAAACGCGAAAGTGGCACGGAAAACAGAGTCGCCAGCAATGTGTATTTATCCCAAGAGAGGGAAAGGAAACATTGCGTAAACCTAAGGGAAGGGAAAGAGCATGGTCTCACGACCAAGAGAAATGGGTAAGGGAGTCGGTTACGCGAAGGGAAGGTGTTAGCACCCCACACGTCCATCGTACTCGATGGGATCCACGCTTGTTGTCTCGATCAAAGGGTGTCGTTGCCTGGAGCTCCACTGCTACTAGAAAGGGAAAAGAACGGGAATGGAAAGGAACGAAGAAACGGGGGAGGAAAGAAAAAGAAGTGACACGATAGGACGTCCTCGGAGTCCTAGGCCTACATATTCCCTCGGGAACAGGAAAATCAGAGTCAACGTAGTTCGGACACGAACTAAGGGGGGAGGTTGCTCGCCAAGACATCGCCGTCTTGTGCCTACGTATCCTCAATCGGACGAGAAAGAGGAAATCAGAGCAGTCGTAGTTCGACCTACGGGTCAATGAAAAGGTTTCGATCGAACTGGGGCGAGAGAAAAAGGTTTGACCAATAAGTCTCGATCACACGGAGGCGAGAGACAACAGAGAGGGAAGTTAATTGTTAGTGTGCTCTCCGAGATATCGCATCTCGTGCCTACGTATCCTCAATCTATCCAGAGAGAGAAAGTCAGAGCGTTCGTAGTTCGTGGAACTATAGGAAAGGGATCTCGATCACACTGAGGCGAGAGAAAAGGGGGAGATGCACAGACGGTCTAAGGGAAACTGAATCCTACAAGTTATCATACAAAATGGCCCTAAGGTCAGGATTAAGAGGGAGCTAACCTAATGTTATCATGCTTGGATTGAGAGCCTAATGTCTATCCTACTCCGAGCTTAATCAGAAATTATGTCGGACTAGGAACCTTAAGGGAGCATGTGAATACAGAAGTAATCAACAAGTAAACACCAGACCGCTCAATCACAAAGGAAAAGCGCATATAAAACCAAGTTAGGAGAAATACGACAATTAAACAAAAATTAATCAGAATGAGCATCAACATTAAAATCAAAAAAATAGTCAAGACTATCCACGTTAGAATTAAAAATGCTAATTAATCCATATTAAATTCTAAGTAAAAGAGTTAATCCAAAATTAAAAACTAATTCGACAATTAAACCTAAAATTAATTCAAGTTAAATATAATTAAAAACTATCTCTAAAAATAATATCTAGGATTAGAAATTAATCACAATTAAAATCTAATAAACTAAATGTCTCAATTAAACAAACAAGCAATTAATCGAAAACTAAACTATTAATAAAAAAACAAATAAGCAAATAGAGGGGGTGTAGAATTGATTTCAGGAGTGTGAGAAGCAATCCAAGCGGGTGGGCTCCTAGGCCGAAAGGTTATGGCCCAATGAGATTCTATTGTGAATCCGGGGGGTGTTGTAGCATTATTGGGTGTCAAAAGAAATATCAAGCGTGGGCCCAAGGGTTTACTATCAAGCACCGGAGGGGGTGCGAACGTTTGGCATTTGTGAGAGAAACCAAATGTCCTAAGGGGCCCAAACCATGTCACGGTTACCCTACAAGAAAGAACAAAAACCTAGCACTCAACTTCTGAAAACAAACACCGTCGTCCCCTGTTCACTCAGACTCCTTCCGTCCTACTTTGTCAACAAAACCCCGTGACATCATCTTCTTCATTTCTCCGGCGACACTCACAGCCTCCGTCCGTCAAACCTTGCCCTTCCTACTTATTTCTTCCAACCGCGCCTTAAACCCCTCAAGTGTAACCTTCTTCTCCAAATCATCCGCCGCCGCTCCTCCCAAAATTGCATCGGCACACCTCCATTCACCATAACTCAAACAACATTGTGCCGCCAACCTCATTATTACAACAACTCTCAATCTCGCTCAACACGGATTCGGATAAAACAGCAAGCCACAAATATCATACTCAAAAATCAAACAATTATAAAGGAGCAGAATACGATCAATATTTGAGTTAGAATAAAGAACTCACAAGGTCGGAGCCAGTCCGACTATTCCGACTTCGGCGACGGTAAGCTTTTGATCCTCTCCTCGATCTGTAGTTATTCAGGTATGAGTTTGAACATTAATATGCAATCTTACTTGCTTCCCAACTTCTTCTTCTACGTTGTGATCTCGGATTTATTTCTTGTTGTTATTCTCCTTGCTGCAATTGCGACTCGAAACTGGTGAGAAGTGTTGCAATTGTTCGTTGTTGTAGAAATTGTTGTGAAATAGTTGTCTTGTTGAACACCTTTTTTTTGCAGGAAACTTGAAGAAGGTTGACGCAGAAACCTTGACGAAGGTGGTTCGTGAGGAGAAGTGATCTAGTTTGGTCCTTACCAAAGGAAGATGCAAGGTTTGTGCGAGCAGAAGTTTGTATACGAAGATTAACGAAGGTTTGTTAGCAAAGAGTGAAAATTGGTGGAAAAGGCGTAGTTTATGTTGGCTGCGATTTACTTTGATCAGGGTGAAGGAGATCCTCCCATTCTATTCAGTGGCAGTGAAGAAAAAATGAATCTCCTCCTCAAGTGAATCCGTTGCAGCCTTATTTATCTCAGGATTAAAACTTGCACCCTAAGTTTATGGTACTGTCCTTGATTTGTTGTTATTTGTGAGTTGTGGACAGGCTGGTGGTAATGCTGTGATTTGTTCGTACATTTTTGTTTCATTGAGTGGCTTAGTGGCAGTTGAAACAAAGGTTTGTTTTGGCTGCAGGTTATATTTGTGAAAGGTGTGGCGTGTGTGAAATTAAAGTGGGCCGTATACTTGCAGCAGCTGGACTTGTCTTTTAATCTCCATACCCTTTTGTAATTTCAACTGTAAATGAACTTCCACTTTTGTGATAAGGGTTTGTATTGAAGAAATACCAATGGGATTTTGTTTATTACTTTGTGTGAACTTTGTATGGGCCTCTGAATTGGAATGGATTTAGGCAATTTTTTATGACTTTGAATCATGTACGAACCTCCATTTTTATTCTTGAATTCTTGCACAAACAAACTCTGTTTTTCTTGGATTTCCACTTGAATAAAAATTGAATCGACTCTTGAAAATAAAATCCATCACGAATCAATCTACATGTATCAACCTTGGACATTGAATGAGCTAGAGCCTTGGGCCATAGACCAATCTTGAATTCATCATGAAATTGGAATGGATTGAATTAAAATATTGAATCAATAAATCAATCTCGAATTTTGCTTCTTGCATTGATACACAAACCTTTGCGCCATGAACCAAATGAGCAACAGATGCCTTGAAATTAAAAGATAATGACTTGATATGCGAACTGCACTATAATTACGCCAAAACCTTAATTAAGACAAACCAGTCATTGATGAAGCACTTGACGTATCATAGTCTGATAACCTCATCCTCAGACAACCTGAGTTCATGCAGAAACCCCGACTAAGGCTCTAGACATACACCACCCCAAATTATGCATATCCTGACCGTGATCATGAAACACAACTTGTTTGACCAAGATTAGGTCAGAACTAACTAGTCTTCAACCGTCACTGCGCACATACCCTTTCCTTGATAGCCTTGACTTCCACACAAGACAAATCAACCTTGGACACACACTGCTGTGGAGATAAACCACTGGTACATATAACTTGCAATTGAAGCAGTCTCTTGATGGTTTGACCAAGATGAGGTCAAACTTCCATCTGAACATGACTGAATCACCACACCTGACTTGAAGCGATGCTATTGTCCTTGACAACCCTGATCTTCTATCCATGGTGAGAACCTTGAATCAATTGAATGTAAGTTTGCCAACATACTTGAATCAAAGGAGCGATGAAACCCTAGGCTCTTGATACACTTGATACTTGATGAACTTTGATGTGAAATTACAACAATAAGAATCCAACCCTCTGCCAAACTTGAATGGAAGTATCTCAAGGCAAATAGGAAGCCTCGACTCAGAGAAACACCTGATCTCATGTCCTGGGAAAACCAATGCAAATGAAATGATACAAAATTATGACCTAATGATAACGCAAATGAAAAGGAAACATAAGCCAGTTAGAGGTTGGAAAAAGAAAGGGCAAATTTTGGGGTGCTACAATTATGTACATATATCTTTTTGGATTTTACATGTATGACTCTGTATATGACAGACAAACTTTTATGTTTATATATATATGAGATATGTATGACTCTGTATATGACAGACAAACTTTTATGTTTATATATATATGAGATTTCAGTTGCAGATTTTCCGCTTTTATTCTGTATCTGAATTGTGGGTGTTAGGAACTAAGTTCCTCTGTTTATGTTGCTACCTGATTGTTGCATATCTTTATGAGCAGGTTATTATATTTCATCATCGTGATATGACGCTCCGTCTATGCCATGAATGTTTTAATTCTACTCTGATTATTTGTTATCGCTTTAATTACTCGGGTTATAGATTAGGGGTGTTACATTAAGTGGTATCTGAACCAGTTTGTGTCAGTCCGTGTCAGTCGTTTTGACCAAGTTGTTTGTTGTGCGTCAGTTGTGTTCTGGCGAGCTGATTGTTTAACCATAGTTACTATTATTGGATATGAACAGAATATGGCTGGAAGGAATGATGCTGCTCTTGCTGCTGCTATGCAAGCTATGGCTCATGTTGTGCGGGGTGCACCTAATGCTGGTGGGAATGATGAGTTCAGGAAGAACAAACCGCCTATCTTCAAAGGAAGACATGATCTTGATGGTGCTCAGATTTGGCTTAAGGAGATTGAAAGAATCTTTCGAATGATGGACTGTGCTGAGGAACATAAGGTGAGATTGGGTACTCACATGTTGCAGGAGGAGGCTGATGATTGGTGGGTTAGTGTGTGTCATGTGTGGGAAGCTACATGTGAAGAGGACACTTAGGCTTTGTTTAGCAGTGAGTTCTTGAGGAAGTATTTTCCTGAAGATGTTAGAGGAAAGAAGGAAATAGAGTTCTTGGAGTTGAAACAGGGTTACATGTCTGTTACTGATTACACTGCTAAGTTTGTGGAGCTTGTTCAGTTTTATCCACATTATGCTGAAGCAACTGCAGAGTTTTCCAAATGTGTGAAGCTTGAGAACGGGTTACGTCCCGAGATCAAGCAAGCAATTGGTTATCAAAGGATTAGGAGGTTTTCGGATTTGGTGGATTGTTGTAGAATTTATGAGGAGGATAACAAAGCTCGTTCTACTCATTATAAGAGTGTGAACGAAAGGAAAGGAAAGCAACCGTTTCGTGGTGGTCCATATGTGTCACCAGCTGACAAGGGTAAGTAAAGGGCTAATTTTGATAAAAGACCAAGTGGGGGAGGTATGTATAATCCTCTGAGATGTTTTAGGTGTGGTGACTTAGGACATCGTCAGTTTGAATGTAGAAAGGATATGAGGAAGTGTTCCAATTGTGGAAGTATAGGACATGTCGCAGCTGATTGCAAGAGGAATGTGGTGAAGTGTTTCAACTGTGGTGAACCTGGTCATGTTAGTACGAAGTGTCCGAAACCAAAGCAATCTCAAGCTGGAGGGAAAGTATTTGCATTGGCAGGAACTCTGACTACTAGTGCAGATCGTCTGATCAGAGGTACTTGTTTTATTAATAGTACGCCTTTAGTTGCTATTATTGATACCGAAGCGACTCATTTGTTTATTTCGTCTGAGTATGCGCAATGTTTGAATCTTTTGTTGTCGTCGATGGGTGGAGAGATGGTTATCGATACCCCGACAATGGGGTCGGTAACTACTTCTTTGGTTTGTTTAAGTTGTCCTTTGACCATTTATGGTAGGGATTTTGCTATGGATTTGGTGTGTCTGCCATTGGAGGGTTTAGACGTGGTTCTGGGAATGAATTGGTTGTAGTTCAATCGAGTTCATATCGATTGTTATCATAAGTTGGTATGATTTCCTTCTCTTGAAGAAGACGAGGAATTGAGTTTCTTATCTACCAAAGAGTTGAAGAAACTTTTGGCGGATGAAGCTCAGTTGTTCGGGTTGTTTGCATCGTTGACCGTGGATAGTCAAGTTGCAATTTATGTGGTTCCTGTAGTGTGTGATTTTCCAGAGGTGTTTCTGGAGGATATTTCTGATGTGATGCCAGAAAGAGAGGTGGAGTTTTCTATAGATATAGTTCCTGGTACTAGACCTGTATCTATGGCACCATATCATATGTCGGCATCTGAGTTGGTTGAGTTGAAGAAGCAGTTGAATGAATTGTTATAAAAGAGATTTGTGAGGCCGAGTGTATCGCCTTGGGGTGTCCATTTTTATTGGTGAAAAATAAAGATGGAAGTATGTGATTGTGTATTGATTATCGCCAACTGAAAAAGGTGACGATTAAGAATAAGTATCCTCTTCCAAGAATTAATGATTTGATGGACCAGTTGGTAAGTGCGTGTGTGTTTAGTAAAATTGATTTGAGGTCATGTTATCATCAGATTAGAGTGAAAGAGGAAGATATTCAGAAGACGGCTTTTAGGACACGATACGGACATTACGAATATTCCGTGATGCCGTTCGGGATTTCTAATGCGCCGGGAGTGTTTATGGAGTATATGAATCGCATTTTCCATGAGCATTTGGATCAATTTGTTGTTGTGTTTATCGATGACATCTTGATTAATTCTAAGTCTCGGGAGGAACATGCGGAGCATTTGCGTATTGTATTGCAAATCTAGAAGGAAAAGAGACTTTATGCCAAGTTGTCCAAGTGTGAGTTCTGGTTGTCAGAAGTGAGTTTTCTTGGGCATGTGATTTCAGGTAATGGTATTGCTGTGGATCCATCCAAAGTAGATGCAGTTCTACAATGGGAGGCTCCTTGATCTGTTACTAAAATTAGAAGCTTTTTGGGTTTAGCTGGATATTATCGAAGATTCATTGAAGGCTTTTCCAAGTTAGCACTTCCTTTGACCCAACTGACTTGTAAAGGTAAAGCGTTTATTTGGGATATTCAGTGTGAGGAAATTTTTAGTGAGTTGAAGAGAAGATTGACTACAGCTCCGATTTTGATCTGACCGAATCCTAGTGAACCATTTGTGGTGTATTACGATGCGTCTTTGATTGGTTTAGGTGGAGTGTTGATGCAAGAAGGTAAGGTTGTGGGTTATGCTTCAAGGTAGTTGAGGGTTCATGAGAAAAATTACCCTACTCATGATTTGGAATTAGCGGCGGTGGTTTTTGTATTGAAAATTTGGAGACATTATCTCTACGGTGCAAGATTCGAAGTCTTTAGTGATCAGAAAGAGCTGAACATGAGGCAAAGGAGATGGTTGGAATTTTTGAAGGACTACGATTTTAGCTTGAATTACCATCCTGGTAAAGATAATGTGGTAGCCGATGCGTTAAGCCGGAAATCTTTGCATATGTCCGCTTTGATGGTTAAAGAGTGGGAACCTTTGGAAGCATTTAGAGATTTGAGTTTGGTGTGTGAATTGACATCTGACAGCGTGAGGCTTGGTATGTTAAGGGTCACTAATGATTTTCTATTGACCGTTAGCGAGAAACAGAGGCTGGATGTGAAATTTGTTGATTTGATGACGGTTGGAGGTAAAGGTGTGAATGGTGACTTTAAAGTGGATGATAAGGGTGTTTTGAGATTCCGTGGTAGAATTTGTATTCCTGATGATTTGGAATTGAAAAAGATGATTTTAGAGGAAGGACATCGGAGTAATTTGAGTATACATTCGGGAGCTAATAAAATGTATCAAGATTTGAAGAAGATCTTTTGGTGGTCCGGATTGAAGAGGGATGTGGCTCGGTTTGTTTATGCGTGTTTGACGTGTCAGAAGTCAAAGGTAGAACATCAGAAGCCTAGTGGATTATTGCAACCATTGGATATTCCCGAGTGGAAATGGGACAGTATTTCTATGGATTTTGTGATAGGGTTGCCGAATACTCAGAGGGGACATAATGCCATTTGGGTGGTTGTGGATAGGCTGACTAAATCAGCGCATTTCATTCCGATTGACATCAGTTTTTCTTTGGAGAGGTTGGCTGAGATTTATATCCGTGTGATTGTGAAGCTACATGGTGTTCCGTTGTGTATTGTTTCAGATTGAGATCTGAGGTTTATTTCCATATTTTGGGAAAGTTTGCAAAGGCGTTAGGTTCCAAGTTAAGATTGAGTTCTGCTTATCATCCTCAAACGGATGGTCAGACCGAGAGAACTATTCAGTCGTTGGAAGATTTGCTGAGAGCTTGTGTTCTTGAGCAAGGTGGTGCTTGGGATAGTTATCTTTCTTTGGTGGAGTTCACGTATAACAACAGTTTCCATTCGAGTATTGGAATGGCACCTTTTGAAGCGTTGTATGGAAGAAGATGTCGAACACCTTTGTGTTGGCATGAATCTGGTGAGAGTTCGGTGGTTGGACCGGAGTTAGTTCAACAAACTACGGAAAAGGTGAAACTTATTCGTGAGAAAATGAAGGCTTCTCGGAGTAGGCAGAAGAGTTATCATGATCGAAGGAGGAAAGATCTTAAGTTTCGAGAAGGCGGTCATGTATTTTTGAGAGTTACACCGGTGACGGGTGTTGGACGTGCATTGAAGTCGAAGAAGCTTACTTCTCGGTTTATTGGTCCTTATCAGATATCCGCGAGAGTGGGTGTTGTGGCTTATCGGGTGGCGTTGCCACCGAATCTTTCGAATTTGCATAATGTGTTCCATGTTTAACAGCTTCGGAAGTATGTTCCGGATCCGTCGCATGTGATTCCAATGGATGAGGTAGAGGTAAGGGAGAACCCTACGATTGAGGCATTACCGGTGAGGGTTTTGGATCGCGAGTTGAAGCGGTTAAGAGACAAGGATATTGCGCTTGTGAAAGTAGCGTGGGGAGGCGCTGCTGAGGGCAATTTGACTTGGGAGTTGGAGAGTCGGATGCGGGAATCGTATCCGGAGTTGTTCGTCTCATGTAATATTTTTGAGGACGAAAATTTCTAAGTGGGGGAGAGTTGAAATGCCCTGGTTTTTGTTAGATTTATTTAATCGAGTCGATTTAATTATTTTTTTTATATTATTTTATTCTTGGTTTTTATGTGGTAAATGTGTTATGTTTATCGTTATTATGTATTATCGCGTTTTGGGAACGTTTGCGAGAAAATTGAGTGTATGGGTATTTTGGTCTTTTTAGCTTGGCTAGATATTGTTTTTCATTTAAAATAGAAACATAGAAAGAAAAAGAGAGAAAAAGAAGTTAAGAGAAATATAGAAGGAGAAGAAGAAAAAGAGGAAAACTTGGAGTGTAAGAAACCGATTCAACCGACACTTCGAAGCGCGATTAATCGGGTAAGGGTGCAAAACTCGGTTATGCTATGCTTGTGTATGATTGTGTATGTGTGTGTTGGAATGTTTGCTGGTTTTCCTAGCTTTTCAATTCTAGGTCGAATTGAGAGAAAACGATAGAAATCAATGTTTTCGTGGTTGAAATGCGATGTAAATGTTGTAGAATACTTGTTACTATGATTGGGATATGTTCTGGTGGTTATGTTATGGTTTGGAAGTGTTTTGGTGGATGAAATGTTGGGTTGGAGTGAACAACAGCGCTGCTGAGATTTTTCTGAGTTTGCAGGTTCGCACTGCGAATAGGGCAGCGAAGGTTCGCGGGAGGTTCGCATTGCGAACTTTCTGCTATTTTTTCTCTGCCACGGTTCGCAGGGAATTCGTATTGCGGAGGGGAAAGCGAAGGTTCGCTGGGTGTTCGAATTGCGAACTTTATGCTATTTTTTCTCTGCCATGGTTCGCTGGGGGTTCGCATTGCGAATAGGAAAGCGAACATGACAGATTTTCCAATTTGTTCTTGTCATAACTTTTGGGTCGTGAGTCGGATTGAGGTGCGGTTGGATGCATTGGAAAGCTAATAAGATGTTCTTTCTTATAAAATGGTTTTGGGGCTGGTGGCCGATTTAATTATGTCGGTAATTGGAAATGTGTCGTTTTATCGACTTTTACCGTCGTAATTGTGTGTAATTGATGTGTTAACATGCGATACGCTTTTGATATATAACGTATAGCTTGTGTGCTGTTGTATGATGTGAATGCATGTGATGAAATATTGTGATGATGGTTTGTGGCCTTATGGCAAATAAATGCATTGTGTTATGTTTGATTGTATATGCATGATTATTGATGTTGAGATGGTTCACATGGTTATGTATGTTATGCATTTGATTGTCATGAGTCATTGTATGCCAAGCATCATAATATGTATTCTTGTGATGTCGTGTGCCCTAGTGGGTGTGAGCGACGAAACGATTCCCGAAGGAATCTGCTATAACGGTCGTGTGCCTTACACAAAGAGGATCTAAAGCGACGTTATAGACGATCGTGTGCCTTATACAAAGAGGACCTAAAGCGATCGGATCGTGTGCCTTATACAAAGAGGATCTAAAGCGATCCATAAACGTCGTGTGCCTTATACAAAGAGGACCTAAAGCAACGGGGAACATCGTTTGCCCGACGGGGAGTTACACTAAGTAACAAGCGATGATTCCAATAATTCCTGAGTGAATTAATGAAGAGAATGATGGATGGAACGGTACCGCATTGCATTGCATAGAGTTGTTGTGTCGGTCTCTGTGCATTTGCATAAGTCATGAATGGATTGATTATGTGTGGGATTTGTGAATGGAATTGATGAGTTGATATATTTATATGTTGGTGATAAATGTATTGAGCATGATTGATATGCCTTTGTGTAGGATGTATGAGATATGAATTGTGTTGTTTTGTATTTGAATTATGGTGTAAGTTGTGGTGAGATTGTTTTACATGTGTATTTTGTGTTATTACATAATTGTATGCAACTATATTATAATTGTGTTTCTCACCCTTCTACTATTTTGAATGCTCTATGAGACATTGCAGATTAGATGCTGGAGGTCTTTTTGTGAAGATTTTGTCTTCATTCTTTTGTCGGTCGGCTCTGATATGTAGCACCGGGTAGTCGGGGAGATCGTTATATGACATTATGTATATATATATTTTTGGATTTTACATGTATGACTCTGTATATGACAGACAAAATTCTATGTTTATATATATGAGATTTCAGTTGCAGATTTTCTGCTTTTATTCTGTATCTGAATTGTGGGTGTTAGGAACTAAGTTCCTCTGTTTATGTTGCTACCTGATTATTGCATATCTTTATGAGCAGGTTATTATATTTCATCATCGTGATGTGACGCTCCGTCTATGCCATGAATGTTTTAATTCTACTATGATTATTTGTTATCACTTTAATTACTCGGGTTATAGATTAGGGGTGTTACATACAAGCCCACAAGCGCCTCAAAACCTTCCACTAAAGATTCGACTAAAGAATCAGCCACCGAAATGAATCAGCCCACCGTCGTTTCTAAAAAACTTCAGGACATAATCGAAGAAGAGACTGGTCCTGAGGATGATAACTTAGTTGACGGTGGTGGAGACACTGTAATGCCTACGACAGCACTCACACCAGCAGGTGATCCTGAAGATAATTCCTCCATCAACTTAAAGGATGCTGACAAAGATAAAAATAGGGAGTCTGAAACAGATGACGAAGAGGGAGAAAGGAGTGAAGGCGAAAAGGAAACCACTCCAAAGATTATTGCTGATGAAGAGAAAGAAAGCGACAAGCAAAACCCCCTGATCATCCCAGAGCTGGTTCAACCAACACCACTTCGACCAGCCTTTCTCATGAAGAACTTAAGAATCTGAAGGTGCAAACACCACTAGAATATCTGAAGGCCATGCTCAACACCCGTTATAACTTTGCTGACACCACCACTAGTAGTTCGACTTCTTCAGGGACCATTTCTGGCGCAAAATCCATGGACGAAGTGATGACCCAAATTCGGTAGAAAATCCTCAATATTGATTTGTTTCAACTTCTAAAGAAGGATTCATCTGCCCACTTTGACCTGAAAAAACTCTTGAAACAAATCAACATCCTGGAGGCTCCCCCTGAAGTGACTGATGTTGCCATGGACTTAACTACTCTTATCGACCTTGTAGCGGCAGATTTTAACCGTCTAAGAGATTATTCAAAAAAGCTTGAGAACAAGTTGGAAACGCAACTTGCTGAATGGATGCTGCTACAAGTTCTACCAACAAGGTAAATGAACTAGAAAAGGCCTCTGAACAAAATCGAAAAGAGATTGCCGGGTGCGACGAAAACATTCTCAAATGGGAGAAACAGATTGCTGCTCTTCAAAACAAGATTTCTCAGGCTAAGAAACGCAAAGAAGAACTCCAACAAGTAAATCAAGATGAAATTTACAAAGAGATTGAAGTTGGAGTGCATCATGTTGAACGAGCTTAGAAGTTAGGCAAGGAGATTGAAGAGATTTCGACCAGCAAGGCCCTCTGCGAGCGTCGACTCCAAATTCAACGATCCAAGTTTGACAAGTTGAAGTAATCTTTCCCTATTTGATTTTGTAATGTTTCTTGGTCCTTTGAGGCCTATTTCTTTTGTAATGACACTTAAGCCATTTGTTTGGCAAATTTTTACCAATTTAGTTGTTTTTTTTTTAAGATTATTCGCTTTCTATTTTGACCTCCTGCAATATGGGTTTATATTTTTTCAAATACTTCCCATTTATTTTCAGTATTCTCTTATCTTTATCTAATTCTTCGATTTCATACGCGCCATTGGAAAACACGTTGGTGATTTGAAAAGGTCCTTCCCACTTAGGGGACCATTTCCCCATAAGTCTATCTTTACGATCCATGGGATGAATCACTTTCCACACAAGGTCACCAATCGAAAAGGCTTTACCTTTTACTATTTTATTGTAGAATTTCTCCACCCTCTCCTTTTGCCTTTTCAATAAATCTAACGTATTTAATCTCTCTTCGTCTAAATCAACTAGTTCATCTATCATCATATTCCAATATGCATCTGATGGAATTTCATGATGTCTTTGAACTCTCGTTGACTGCAAGTATATCTCGACCGGTAAGACCGCATCATGGCCATATGTTAGTCGAAAGGGTGTAGCATTTGTAGCTTCCTTAGGAGAGGTTCGACAAGCCCATAGAATTTGGTCCAAAGTTTTGTGCCAATTCTTTGGCTTTCTTCCCACGTGCTTCTTTATTAAACCAATTATCACCTTGTTAGCTGCTTCGACCTGTCCGTTGGGTTGAGCGTAGTAAGGTGTTGATGTGAGAAGTTTGAACCCCATTTCCTTCGCGAATGCTTGCATCTTTTTACCCGTGAAAACAGATCCTTAATCCGTTGTTATTGTCTCTGGGATGCCAAATCTGTAAATTATGTGTTTTTGAATGAATTCGATTACTGCTTCTTAATCCACATTCACTAGGGGTATGGCTTCGATCCATTTTGTAAAATAATCGATCCCAACCAAAATAAACTTCTGGCTTTTTGAAGAGGTCGGTCGAATTTCCCCAATCAAATTCAAAGCCCAACCTCTAAAGGGCCAAGGCTTTATTATAGAATGTAACTCACTTGCAGGAACATGTGGTATCACTGCGTGTATCTGGCACTCTTGGCATCCTTTCGCGAATTTGACGCAATCTTTTAACATAGTTGGCCAATACATTCCTTGTCGGAATAATAACCACTTCATCTTATAGCCTGCTTGATGCGCACCACATGCCCCGTTGTGTACATTCGACAAAGCTATGTATGCCTCAGATTCGCCCAATTACTTAAGTAATATCCCTTCCAGAGTTTTCTTAAATAGTTCATTTCCCAAAATCACATAACTCAAAGCTCGATACCTGGTTTTTCGTTCGACGGGTCCTGTTGGATTTTGCAGGTACTCTATTTTAAGCTTTCTCCAATCTCCAGTCATTGAATCATCTATGTTAAAACTTTCAAAATTTTCTTCGTCGGCGTATCCCAGCTTTATCGTCTCCAAATCTGATGGGGATAATCTAGCTGACACGACTCTTCCTCTAACTTCAATGGCTTTTTGCAACTTTTCCTTTGACACTTTGTACTCAAAAGCTATCTGCGCTAAATCATTTGCTTCCTGATTTTCTATTCGAGGAATATGTCGAATCGTAACCATATCGAATCTTTTTAAGAGTCGATTAGCTATTATAAAGTACATGATTAAATTCTCTTTAACACACTTGTACTCCTTTGTTATTTGCTTTATGACTAACTCAGAGTCGCCCATTATTTCGACCCGAGTTGCCCCCAATTCCAACAAAATTTCAAGTCCTACTATCAAAGCCTCATATTCTGCCTCATTGTTTGAGCATAGGCCTTCGACTTTGTACTTAAATTTTGTTGGAATTTTTTTAGGAGAAATAATTAGCACTTCTATTCCAGTTCCATTTTTATGACTAGAACCGTCGAAGTACAACTTCCATGGTTCTATTTCTATGTACTCCAAAGACTCTTGATTTATGGCGTGGTCGACTATGAAATCCGCCACCACTTGTCCTTTGACAGCCTTTAAAGGTAGATATGTCAAAGAATACTCAATTAATGGTAATGTCCGCTTTCCAATTCGACTGTGCAAGATTGGTTTAGATAACATATATTTTATAACATCGAAATTAGAAGAAACGTAAACATCAACTGGGTTTATATAGTGCTTCAATTTCATACATGAGAAATACAAACATAAACACAACTTTTCAATCACACTATATCTAGTTTCCGCATCGTTTAAGACCCTACTGAGGTAGTAAATGGCTCTTTCGACACCATTCTCATCCTCTTGAGCCAACATGCTCCCTAATGTCTTGTCCGACGCAGATATGTACAACCTCATACTCCTACTTCTACAAGGTGACATTAAAATTAGAGGATGCGTCAGGTATTCCTTGATCTTGTCGAAGGCATCCTTCTGCTCTTGCCCCTATTTGAAGTCTTCCTTCTTCAGTCGAAGTAGAGGGGAAAAGGCTTGCGTCTTCCCACTGAGGTTGGAGATGAACCTTCTGAGAAAGTTGATCTTGCCAAGTAAAGACTGCAATTCCTTCTTTATAGATGGCGCTTTCGCCTCCATTATTACCTTGGCCTTGTTTTGGTTAATTTCGATCCCTTTCTTGTGGACCACAAAGCCTAGGAAATCTCCCGCCTGCACACAAAATGCACATTTGAGAGGATTCATCTTCAGACCAAACTTCCTCATCCGTTCAAAGGACTGTCGAAGGTGGTCTATATGACTTTTTCCTGAAACAGACTTAATAATAATATCGTCAATATAAATCTGCATAAAATCTTCAATGGAATCATGAAAAATCGAATTCATTGCTCGTTGGTACGTTGCCCCAGCATTCTTTAAACCAAAAGGCATTACCAACCATTCGTAGGTGCCTAAGGCTCCAGGGCATCGAAACGCCGTTTTTGGAACATCTTCCTCAGCAATAAAAATTTGGTTATAACCCGAGTACCCATCAAGCATACTGAGGTACTCATGGCCACTGGCATAGGATATTCATCCTTTGGGGTAGCAAAATTCAAATCTCGAAAATTAATACATACCCTTAATTTGCCATTTTTCTTTATTATAGGAACTATGTTAGCGATCCATTCGACATACCTGGTTGGACGGATGAACTTGCATCAAGGAGTCTTTCGATTTCTTCTTTAATCTTCGAGAGGATTTCTGGGGCAAATCTCTTTGGAGTTTGCTTAACAGGTTTCCTCCCAGGTTTTATTGGCAACCTTAATTCGACCAGACTCCTATCCAGCCCGGGCATTTCGTCGTAGTCCCATGCGAAACAATCCTTGAATTCCTTCAGCAACTGGACTATTTCAACCTTGAGTTGAGGGCTCACTTTTGCACTGATATAGGTTGGTCTTTTCTCTGCCCCTGATCCCAAGTCGATTTCTTCGAGTGGATTTTGTGTCATCATCTTGATGTTTGCTGCTAATGGATCCTTTTCAAAGCCCAATGGCTCATCGTCATAAATTGGGTCGAGCCTCTGGTTTTGCAAATGTCCTAGATCTTTATCTGGTGGATCCATATTAGAATCCTTTTCAAAACCTTATTGATCTGCTTCGATTTGGTTGGCTTCGACAGCCATATACTTTACTTCGGCCTCCAGGGCCACTTTGAGTTTATTCTCGGCTATATAAGCTGTGATCTTTTCGAGAACTAGTGACTCACTCATTGTCACTGAATTCGCTGCCCCAGCCAGTTGGCCGAATGTGTGAGGTTCCAAAAATGTAGTCTTCTTCGTCAACTACCTCTCTATCCCATTGAAACCTGTGGGTGGGATGAATGTATAATGAGCAGAAAGCGTTGTCCGTTGGTGTCATGTCGAAGGTGGCTGGGCTACAAGGAGCTATGTGAGCTAGATTCCTGTCGAAGCTTCGCCTATCCACCTGGTTTACTTTAGCCAGAAAATAACTCTGGTCAGCCTCTATATTTTCGACAATCCCGTCTGCGCGCCAAATTGTTATTCGTTGGTGCATTGACGAAGGGATGACACCAATGTCGTGTATCCACTCCCTACCTAAGAGAAGGTTATAATTTGCTTTCGACGTAATCACCATAAACATTGTCGGCCTCGTGATGGTTCCGATAGTTAGATCTACCTGTATCACACCCATAGTGGTTCCTACTTTCCCTTCATAATTCGACAACACCATGTTATGAGGTTTGGTGTCAGAATCATCTTTTCCAATTTTCTTAAGCATATAATGCGGCATCAAGTTGACAGTCGCTCCTCCATCTACCAAAATTTTATTCACCCCTATGTTACCCACTTTTCCTTTTATAAATAGGGGTTTCAAGTGGTTTCTCATTGAGTCATCTGTGTAGCGAGCGATTTTGGACGCGGTTCTTAAGCGCTGGTCGCTCTCTGCGGTTTGAGCTTTGACTACAGGTCGATTCATTTTTTATCCTATTGTGAGCTGAATAAGGAAGGGAAATAGATGTCTCCAATTAACCCTGCTTTGCATACTGAGTTTAAACAGCGGTCTGTTAGGTTACGAATGCTATCAATGTGGGGGGCCTTTGTACTGGTTATTTGTATTTTCGCCAATACTGTTTTCTTTCTTTTTTACCTGGGCAGAAGGTTTCTGGCGGGGAACAAGGATTAGGATGTTAGGACTGATGCTTTTGAATTACTGCTTTTGATTGATGGAGATATGGGATTTGGTTTTTTTGTTGATTGCGCTCGCTAAGATCTTTTCTTTCGATCTTATGCCTACGTATTCCCGTTTACCGAAACAGGGAAATCAGAGCGTTCGTAGTTCCTCCTATTCTATGGGAGGAAATTGGTTTTTGGTGTCTTGTTCAAAGCCCAAGACATGAAGCGAAAGGTGGTTTATATCTTGTTCAAAGCCCAAGATGTGAAGCTGAAAGGTCTATTTGTGTCTTGTTCAAAGCCCAAGACGTGAAGCTGAAAGATCTCGGCTTTAGAGAGAATTTGTCATCTCTAAAGAGGGGAGAAGGAGAATTACTTTAACTGGGATACGCGGATCCGAGCAATGCCATAATTTCCGAAGAAAGGGTTTTAACCTGAAGGAGAAGACTTTAACTCAGTGTAGAGCAATGCCATCTTTCCTTAGGAATTTCTCATGCTAAAAGAGGGACAGTGGCGTGGATATAGATGATCCAGAGGCTTGCCGCTTACAGCGATTAGATGAAGGGAAAGGAGTTGTTGATGTTTGTGTACTGTGAACGAGGCACAGCTTTGATGCTAAAAGGTTGATTGGATCAACCAGTGGTTTTCTTATACAAAGCCTAAGAGGAGGCTAATTTCCGCTAGGAAAATCATTATACAAAGCCTAAGAGGACGCTATTTTGTGTCTCGTACAAAGCCCGAGGGAGTGGCTAAAATTTTTTGACCCGACGATAGAGTCTTTGTGTGTCTCGTACAAAGCCCGAGAGAGAGGCTAAAACGTTGTTTGTTTGACTCAATGAGGGAGTCTTTGTGTGTCTCGTACAAAGCCCGAGAGAGAGGCTAAAACGTTGTTTGACTCCGCTAGGGAGAGTCATTGTACAAAGCCCAAGAGGAGGCTATGTCAGTTAAGTGACAGGTCCAGTATACTGATTTTGAAAGAGAAAATCAGTTCTTATATGAGCATCACTGTACTCGTGGGTTAGATCTGATGATCGGGGTTGTTTCCTCTTCTTTGGGGAAACTGGAAATCCAAAGGGTATTGAGACTGTCCGAGTCTGCGGGTTTCCTTCCTATTTAACGAAGGGGTCACTTGAGAATGTCTTTTGAGACTCAAGGAAGTTAGACTGTCCGTGTCTAGAGTTTTATCTTTTGTACTATGTTTTGAGAAACAGTAGTAGACTCTATGAAAGGACTGTTCTATGAGGATGACTAGGTTCTGTTCCTATACCTTTAGGAGGTCGACGGGTCCTTGTACGAAGCCCAAGAGGAGGCTATCATTCCCGGAGGAAGAGATCATTATACGAAGCCTAAGAGGAGGCTGTGAATACTTCTAAGAAGCCGTAGTGTCCTTGAATAATGCCCAAGAGGAGGCCGATGCTTTTAAGAAGCCCGTGGGTCTATCATCTCCTTTCCATTAGGAGAGATAACTCTTTTAAAGATAAAAACCACTGGTAAACGTGCGAGGTTTACTATCCAGCGACTTTTAGCTTTTGAAGAGGGTTCCTTAGTTAAGGTCCAAGATTATGGCCGTAGTGGGTACCCAAACCCCGAGACATTCAAGGCAAGCTATCCACAAGGAATAGATCAAGTCAGGAAAGTTCGAGAATTTGGAAGAAACTCAAAGATGCCATTCACGGAGAATACATTCATCTTGGGGAGTAGAGCTTCTTGACGATTCCTAAGGAGGACAGCCGAAGAGAAGACTGTATCTGGTGCTCCTATTGGGGATCTAGGCGTCTATTTCTACGAATAAATGAAACGGCGTCACCTAGTTCTAGACGTAGTTGCCGGGGAAACTCAAAATATCTATACTATTATTACACAGTAGATATGGGTTTATGAAAGGAGACTTACAGTGAGCAGCCCCACAATACAGTTTATAATATGAAAGCAGTAAACGAAAGCGATAACCACTTACTCGGTTGGAGTGCTTCCATGCTGTTTGGTTAGTTGTTCAACAAAGAAAGATTGAAAACAACAGTATATTCAAAATCAAAGGAGAAAGTGCTTTGAAAAGAAAGATTTGGGGCTTACAGCTCAAGGAGAGGCCCATGGTTTTATCAGTGAGCGCACTGTTTGAATTTGTACAGAGGGACTTATACAATGGACTGAGGCCCGAAAAAGGTTTTCTGTACAAAGGGATGGGTCTTACACTCTCTCAAGAGTCCCAAAAAGGTTTAAAGAAAAGAGTGGGGCTTATAACACGAGGGTAGGCCCAAATGATTTTTCGTTTAAAAATGGCGATCGCGCCAAGGTTTTCTTTTAACGCAGAGGGACTTATACAATAAGTGAGGCCCAAGATGTTTTGGTTAAAAGGGGGATTGGGTCTTACACTCTAATAGAGCCCCAAAGTGTTTTGAATGGGTCTTATAGCTCAAGGAGAGGCCCAGATGATTTTTATTTTTAAACGGGCGACGATCGCGCCGTTTACTTGTACAGAGGGACTTATACAATGAGTGAGGCCCAAAAGGTTTTAGTACAAGGGGGGATGGGTCTTACACTCTCTCAAGAGGCCCAAAAAGTTTTGAAAATGATTTATGAGGGTTGAATTAATCCAAAACCCTAATTTGTTTTCAAAATGTATTTAATTGAATAAAAATTCAATTAAAATGATCAAAAATTGTTTAACACATGGAAAACAAATTGTGATCTTGGATTAATGCTTCAAAAATTAAGTATTGACCTACAAAATAATTAGAAAGCATTAAAAGTTGCAAAATCAATGTAGAAAAAATATTTAAAATGCCAAAAACAATCAAAATATTAATTCTTTACAAAAATATCAATTATATGAAATAAATAATATTTTTGGGATTTTTTGTGAAAATAAAATATTTTAACATTTTTGTGAATTATTAAAAAAAGAATCAACTCAAAATCATTAAAACTCAGAGAGAAATTAATTTTTGAATCAATTAAACAAAATCACAAAATTCAAATATTTGAATTTCTAAAAATGGCGCCAAGAACAAGCTGAAGAACACGCGCGTGTTCTTGGTTTCTCAGATTTGCATTTTCTATCCAATCTCCATGAATACGTAATCATATCATGCAATCCACATATCATTATGCTCGCCTCAACCTCACGATCATGTCTATGTACTTTAATTTCATTTAAATTAAACATACAACAAGAAATCACGAAGAGACCTCAAGAACCCTAATTTCTGCATGAAGGCTAGGATTTTTGATACACGATTCAAACAATGCAATTAATTGAGGGAAAACATTCCATGCATGATTATGAACATATGGCCAAATTATTGTGCGAGGAAATATGCATAGATTGAGAGATAACTAAGTATGTGCTTACCTCCAAGTCGTGACAGCAAGTTCAAAGTGATTTTTGATTTGGAGGTGTTACAGATGAGTGGTGATGATCTGAACAGCTTCCCTACACCCTATGGATTGTGTTTGGATGGTTGGACTTGATTGAAATTGGCTGGATCATTTTGTGGCACCTCAGCTGCACTTTGGTTAAAACCTTGAGGAACCAGCTGGTGATTTTGTGAAATTGATGTTTCAGAAGTAATCTAAGTGTTTGATCAGCTCATATGTGATGTATGTGAGGTGTGTGAGTGATTGGTTTGATTGGAATTGCTCTCAAACTCAAAACCCGATAGTGACTTGCCTTAGAAGGCAAAATTGGAGTGAAAGAAGAGATTTTGAGGAAAGCATCTGTTAGATGGCTTTGGTGTACTCAAACTGACCACAATTGAGCTCTATTTATAGTAGAGCAAGTTTGTTTTGCAAGGAATAGTGCATGGCAGCTGGTAAGTAGGTTTGGCCAATGTTGGCAAATGAAAATCCAAGTCTCCTTTAGCCATTGACTAGAGGTTAGGGCACAGAGCTTTGGTTCCCTTGGTCTTGGATAAGTCTTGACTGATTTCAGATGAGAATGGCTCAGTCCATGCCACCTTGATGGTTCCATTGAATGCCTCATTCCAAATTTGAAGTCTTGTCCCTATTTTGGCCATTCTAGGTTCAACATGCTATTTCTTGTTCCATGGACTTTGGAGGCTTGGCTCAGTGATTGTCCCCTTTAGATTCAATCCTCTGAGGTGTCCAAGTGGATAGGAGCAATTGAATTTGGCTTATTTTGGCAAATCGACCAAAGTTGCAAATTCTGCCTTGCCTTGACAGATTTCAGCAAGGCAACTTGGCAATGTTGTATCTCATGGTGTAGGTTGAATTTGGCAATGTTCTTGGCCATTTTGGAAAGCTCTTACATGATACAACAACTGTTTGAACAAGTTTGGTTTTGATCTCTTTTGATTCCAAGTGAAAAATCCCCCTACATTTGGCAAAAAGTGAGGCAGAATCTGACTTAGTGAAAATTTCACTAAGTGTTGGAAAAAGTGACATTTTCACTTTTCAGCCACTTTGATCACTCCATAACTCAAAATCCTTAATGAATTGGAATGACTTGTAGTTGAAGTTTTTGTAGGTGATAATGAGGGCTACAAATCCATCTTTGGATGAGAAAAAATGGCCTTGTGGTTTAGGAGTTATGGTCCTCCAAAGTTGGTACCTTTGCCACTTTATTTTTAACTTAGAAAAATTTCTAAGTTTTATGGTTACCCCTTTTACAAGTTATCTCACTTTTCTTGATTTTTCTTGATGAATGATGATTCAGATCATACATTAACATCATTTTAGGGTTAAAAATCCATTTTGGTGAAAAATCTCAAAAAGTCAAAGTTGACTTTTGTGCACAGTTGACTTTTTATCAGATGAATTCCAAACTGTGCAATTCTTCAGGAAATCATGTCCTTGACCTAAATCAAACTTGATGGACATGTTCCATGGATGTCATAGGGTATATTCAATCATGTATTAGGGTTTGGGAGCATGTCCTGGTCAAAAGTCAAAGTTACAGTTGACTTTTCTCTTAAAACCCTAATTGTGGTACAGATGAAATTGAGACTTGTTGCTCAAGCTTCTTGGATCAATCCATTGTTCCAAATGGATCAATATGGTATATTAGAGACCCTCAAATCATGTCTTGAGGTCTTGGCTCATGGTTTCTCCCAAAAGTCAACTTAGGGGTGAATTAGGTCAAGAAACTCTAATTCCTGATTTTTTATGAATGCATCCCCTGAGGCAAAATTGACTTGATGCATGGGTTCATGAGGTTCCATGAAGTATATTAGGTTATGTTTTGGATCATTGCCTTGTGCCCAGATGAAAATTTCCATCTGGAGGCCCTGGTCGACCAAAACCCTAATTTGGTGACACTGTCGATCTTGAGACTTGATCCACCTAGAAGGGAGCAGCTTTGTGCTTAATCCTTGAAGTGGGAGTCCTTTTGATCCTTTGAGGATGTTTGAGAGATTAGAAAAGTTGAATATCATGTCATTTCTTGATTGATCCTTTGTCTAAGCACTCAGAGAGAGCTTGAAACCCTAATTTTGATTGTATTGGATGCTCACCCATCTTTGGGGAGACTGATGAAGCATGATGGTTCATCCATATTGTGATGATGATTTTCACAATGATGGGAAATCTAAGTGGTCAAAATTTGGGGTATTACAGATGCCCCTATTTAATCTTCTTGGACCCGAAGGTGTGAATGACGAAGGGATTCGGGCATTCGGGGTGCAAGAGGATTAAATATCGGAATACCCGAAATTTTGATGGTGGTTATGAATGGTAGCTTACGCATTCATCCTCTTTAGCTAAGCAATGATGCTTAGAAAAGGTAAACTTCCCCTCGATCCTGGTCTCCTACCAAGAACTGGTCTCAGTCTCTTTTGAAATAAACTTCCCCTCGATCCTGGTTTCCTACCAAGGAACTGGTCTTAGTTTCTGATATAAACTTCCCCTCGATCCTGGTTTTCTACCAAGGAACTTGTCTAAGTTTCAGAAATAAACTTCCCCTCGATCCTGGTTTCCTACCAAGGAACTGGTCTTAGTTTCTTTAATAAACTTCCCCTCGATCCTGGTTTCCTACCAAGGAACTGGTCTTAGTTTCTTTTGTAAACTTCCCCTCGATCCTGGTTTCCTACCAAGGAACTGGTCTTAGTTTCTTTTGTCAATAAACTTTATTGACAAGGGACGCTATTAGTAGCGGTTTTCCCTCAAACTTCTCGCCGAATTTTCCTGGGGAGACGCCATATGAGTGGGAAAAGATTTGATGTCAGACTTGCTGGGGAACCCATTCGTCTGAATTGTAGAGTTGTACAAACTTCTCTGTTGGAGATGCCATTTGTCGATTCTACTGGGGAAAGCGAGTCTCTTGAGAGACTGTTTTCGTTTGGGGTTACATCATACTTTTCTCGGGATCTTCCCGGAGAAATGCCATATGATGGGATCCAATTTTGAGGTGCCAATGACCTTCTCATCAGTGGTTTTTTGGAGCAAAACTGGCGTGCTGCCGAATCTCTGATCACGAGGCTTTCTCTGTGGATTTTCCTTAATCCGGGAAAGCAAGGATATCATCTTCAATGGCGAAGAGTGATGTTTATTAAAAGTTTTCTCTGGCTTTTCAGAGGTTCAAGTTATCAAAGTGGCCAAGTGCCGACTCTGATCTAAAGATACACTGGTGGCGAGATTGTGCAGACGCAACACTTCTTGACGAGGAAAGAACTGACAAACTCGATTGAGAAAACTGTTTACCACTAGGGGACAAGACCGGCTAGAGTGATAACGATGCAATATGAAATGTAAATGCAAATAAAAAATGCATGAAGTACGTATGTATATGATGACAAAACAGACGCGACATACAGACTAATGGATGAACACAATTGGATACTCGGCCATCGCGGGGCAAAGAAGTACCGTTGGTTCAAAATAGCAATTCCACCTTGCTTAGGAGAGATAGTCCCGTTGGGAGCTATGTTGATCGGGCTTAGGAGATGAGAACTCGGCCGAGGATGTCAGACGAAACATGGTCTCTGACATTATTGATCCTTCATTCAGGAGTACTGGTCTAGAAGGAGTACTTTGATTCTGCACTTTGAAGTTCGCTTACTTCGGGAGAAGCGATCGATGTTCTTCTGATGTTCAACAGTCAAAATAAATGCCATCTTTAATTTAAAAGCAGAAAAAGTTTAACAAGTAAATTTATTTTTGTTTTATTTCAAGAATCGCTGGTTAAATTTAAACAACGTCGTTCTGTAAAGCTAAAACAAGTAAAGAATTACAAACAAAAGCACAAGGGCTCAAATTTTATTGATAAGATGGAGATCATCCAAACACGTGATTCCAAAGAGTATATACAAAGTTAGAAAATGGTAATTTATAGGGAAAAGGGCTACGTTGAAACATAACGACCATTATTCTTCTACCAACTTTGAATTCGGGACATCCTGAGCTTCTGTCGAAGATGACCTTTGACTGGAGATTTCCTCCGATAGATGATGCAACTGCTGCTGAGGGACTTGCCTCTGTTGAACATAGTTACTTGCCATTATCCCTAACTTTTGCCTGGATTGTACTATGAGATTTCCAATCCATCGGGATGATTCTTTTCATGTCTCTAACTTTTGCCTGGACCGCCCTTTCGGGTTTTCAATCCACCGAGACGTTTTTTTTTTTTAGTTTTAGGCGAAGTATTTCTTGACTATATCAACATTCGTGGGATAGGTAAATTCCTCTCCGTCCATGGTTGCAAGTCTCAAGGTGCCGCCTGAGAAAGCTTTCGGGACCACATAGGGGCCATCATAATTTGGGGTCCATTTGCCCCGAGAATCAGTGAGAAATGATTGTATCTTCTTGAGCACAAGGTCTCCTTTTCTGAAGATACGCGGTTGGACCTTTTTGTCGAACGCCCTTTTCATTCTCTGTTGATACAACTGACCGTGGCATAGTGTCGTGATTCGCTTCTCTTCGATCAGGTTCAGTTCGTCGTGTCGACTTTGACACCATTCAGCTTCGGTGAGCTTAGCTTCCATCAATACCCGAATTGATGGGATCTCTACTTCTATGGGGAGCACTGCTTCCATGCCATATACTAGAGAGAAAGGGGTTGCCCCTGTTGAAGTGCGGACAGATGTTCGATAACCGTGAAGAGCAAAGGGTAGCATTTCGTGCCAATATTTATAGGTTACAACCATCTTTTGAACAATCTTCTTGATGTTCTTGTTAGCCGCTTCTACCGCTTCGTTCATCTTGGGTCGGTAGGGAGATGAGTTATGGTGTTCGATCTTGAACTCTGCACACAACTCCTTCATCATCTTATTGTTCAAGTTAGATCCATTATCAGTAATGATCTCGCTTGGAACACCATAACGGCAGATGATATTGTTTTTGATAAATCGGACCACCACTTGTCGGGTTAAATTGGCGAATGACGCTGCTTCGACCCACTTGGTGAAATAGTCAATGGCTACCAGGATGAACCGATGTCCGTTTGAAGCCTTGGGCTCAATCATACCAATCATATCGATTCCCCATATGGAAAATGGCCACGGGGAAGAAAGAACTTTGAGATGTGATGGCGGTACATGAATTTTGTCGGAGTATATCTGACACTTGTGACACCTCCTCATGTACTTGTAGCAATCGGATTCCATGGTCAACCAATAATACCCGGCCCTGAGAATTTTTCTCGCCATTGTGCGTCCGTTGGCATGAGTGCCAAAGGATCCTTCATGAATTTCTTTCATGAGCATGTCTGCTTCTGGTCTGTCGACGCATCGGAGCAAGACCATGTCAAAATTTCTCTTATAAAGAGTGTCACCGCTCAGGAAGAAGTTTCCAGCCAATCTTCTGAGGGTTTTCCTGTCTTTTTTTAGTGCCCCAGATGGGTACTCTTGTTTCTGAAGGAAGCATTTGATATCGTGATACCAAGGTCTGTCGTCTATGACTGCTTCAATCGCGAAGATGTAAGCGGGCCATTCAAGGCGCATGATGTCGATCTTAGGTATGTCATTCCATCGACCTACACTAATCATGGAAGAGAGAGTGGCTAATGCATCAGCCATGCGATTCTCATCACGAGGGATGTGATGAAAGTCGACTCTGTTGAAGAAGGGTAACAACCTTCTTGCGTAGTCTTTGTAAGGAATCAATCTTGATTGGTATGTGTTCTAATCTCCTTTTATCTGATTGATAACCAGGGCTGAATCGCCATATACGTCCAAGTTTTTTATCCTTAAATCAATCGCTTCTTCGAGACCCATGATACATGCTTCGTATTCGGCCTCGTTGTTCGTACATTTGAACGTAAGTCTGGCAGTGAAAGGAATGTGGGAACCCTGAGGGGTAACAATGATTGCCCCAATTCCGTTTCCATAATGATTGACTGCTCCGTCAAAGATAAGTCCCCACTGGGAACCTGGTTCTGGCCCTTCACTGGGTAGCGGTTCATCGCAATCTTTCATCTTTAGATACATGACATCTTCGTCTGGGAAGTCAAACCCGATTGATTCTTGATTGTCAATCGGTTGATGGGCCAAATGATCGGCTAAAATACTTCCTTTAACGGATTTCTGAGCATGGTACTCTATGTCATATTCTGATAGTAACATCTGCCAACGGGCAATCCTTCCCGTGAGAGCAGGTTTTTTGAAAATTTACTTGATTGGATCCATTTCGGAGACCAACCACGTAGTATGACGAATCATGTACTGGCGAAGACGTTTGGCTGCCCAAGCCAAAGCGCAACAAGTTTTCTCGAGCATCGTGTACCGAGTTTCGTAGTCGGTGAATTTCTTGCTTAGATAGTAAATGGCAGACTCTTTCCATTTAGTTTCGTCTTGTTGGCCAAGTACACATCCCATTGAGTCCTCTAGGACCGTGATGTAAATGATCAGTGGTCTCCCTTCCACTGGAGGTGATAGAATCGGAGGATTCAACAGATATTCCTTGATACTGTCGAAGGCGGTTTGGCAATCTTCTGACCAAACGCAATCCTGGTTCTTTTTGAGTAATTTGAAAATCGGCGCACACGTCGCGGTCATGAGGAATATGAATCTGGAGATGTAGTTCAAACGTCCCAGGAATCCTCTGACTTGTTTTTTAGTTTTCGGAGAAGGCATTTCTTGAATGGCCTTGACCTTGTCAGGATCAACTTCAATTCCTTTCTGGCTGACGATGAACCCTAGTAATTTCCCCGAACGGACACCGAAGGTGCACTTGTTGGGATTCAAGCGGAGCTTGAATTTTGTTAGACGTTCGAACAATTTTGACAGATGTTCAACGTGCTCATCCTCTGTTCTTGATTTTGCAATCAAATCATCGACATATACCTCGATTTCTTTGTGTATCATGTCATGAAACAGAGTAGTGATGGCCCTTTGATAGGTTGCCCTGGCATTCTTCAAACCGAACGGCATTACCTTGTAACAAAAGGTCCCCCATGGGGTAATGAACGAAGTTTTCTCCATGTCTTTCGGTGCCATTTTGATCTGGTTATAGCCCGAGAATCCATCCATGAAGGAGAAAACTTTGGACTTTGCTGTACTGTCTACCAGCATGTCAATGTGTGGTAAAGGAAAGTCGTCCTTTGGACTTGCCTTGTTCAGATCTCTGTAATCAACACACATTCTGACCTTTCCGTCCTTTTTGGGAATGGGTACGATGTTGGCTAACCATTGAGGATATTCAGATGTAGCGAGGAAACCCGCGTCGATCTGTTTCTGTACCTCCTCCTTGATTTTGATAGCCATGTCCGGGTGAGTCCGTCTCAACCTTTGCTTTACTGGCGGACATTTTGATCTCAACGGTAAGTGATGTTCCACGATGCTGGTATCCAACCCTGGCATATCCTGATAGGACCAAGCGAATACATCGGGGAATTCTTTGAGAAGCTTTTTCAGATCTTCTCTGGCAGTTGGACTGAGCAGTGCTCCGATCCTGATTTCTTTTCTCTCTTTTTCTGAACCCAATTTTACCGTTTCCAACGGCTCTTTGTGAGGTTCAATGGACCTTTCCTCTTGTCTGAGTAGTCGGGAGATCTCTTCTGGAATTTGGTTGTCATTTTCTTCTTCAGCCTCGAATACCGGGAACTCAAAGTTGGAAGAAGGCATCGGATCGTATGTTTCAACGGGGTTTAAAACAAGCAATCTGCATGACGTGATGATTCGTGTTTAGAAGAGATAGAGAAAATGTAAGTGTGTGCAGTGTTTTGATTTTACTGCTTGTTTTTATTATTGAATGTTTTTTTTTAGGATTACCATTTTCTGAAAAAGCAAAAAGAGAAAACAGCAATTAATGCGGAAATTACAGAACGACGTTATTTTATTAATGAACAAGTCGAATCTTGAAACTACAGCCCTATAAAACAAAACTCACTCGCTTTGGACAAAGCGAAGAGGGAAATTTACAAAAAGCGAGCCCTATCAAAACATCCGTTTCACCTGGGCAGGGTGAAAGGTTAAAGATGGAAATTACTTTGACTGACAAACGACCTTCGGAACCTCGACGGTAACCCATTGGCGGCGAACTCCTCGGTGAATCACAAAGTCTGGCACCTTCCTTGATTTGTCTTCAGAAATGACGCTGATTTCTGGTGGAGTAGGATCATTGGAATCTGTTTCCCAGGCAGAATTGTCGTAGGAGGATTCCTCTGTTGCATTTTGCATAGCATTGGTGCTCTCAGCTGTATCTCCCCATCCAGTTGACTGGATATCTTCGAGCCTGATACGAGAGCTTTCGGGAGCAGTGTACTTGACCATAAAGTCGTATTTTCCACTTGGTTGTGCCAGAGTGTCCCAAACTTCTTTGGAACTGGAGAAGTCATCCCTCTCGATGACGTTGACCTCAGAAAAAGCATAGTTAATGAATTCTAGTCCTGCAAACATTGCGAATTCATCTTCATGTTGAGTAGTTTCTGAATGACCTGAGTGTTGATCCCATGACATAGCGGGGACATAGGTATTCTGTTCAATGATGCTCAGCTGAGTTTCATTGTTCGGCTGACTCTCTTGCCCCAAGTTTCCTGGGTAAGGCTGCCACATTGGCAGGCCATCCATTGGGCCATAGTAATTGTGGTCAAAGTTGTCTTTCATCGGAGTGTCTTCCTCTAATGAATTTGGCGGAGCACGGCATCCTTCCGGATCACAATCTCCGAAGATCATTTCGACATCTGATCTTGGTATAAATCTTGGACTTTCTGTAGGAAAGCAAAAAGGCATAGGCACCTCTTCCTGAGACATATAGCCATCCTTGTTAAGGTAGGACTTCCATTCTTCATCTGTGTCAGAGGGATCTTCCTCATTGATAGCATGAACTGTCTGAGACACTGGGTAAAGAAAACCTCCACTGTGGAAGAAGTTTTGAAGGGGATGAAGACTTTCATCGTTGGCGGTTGTCTGGGTACAGGTCGCAGAAAAACCAAGACCCTTCTTTGTTTTATTGTCAATAGGAATAACAAGCCGTCCCAATCCGGTTGTATCGGTACTCTCGACCGCTTTGATAGCATCGTTGTATGAGGAAATTGAAGTTCCTTCTTTGAACTGATTGTCCTTGCTCACCGATAGTGCTTGGAACTGAGTTCCAATAACCTCCTCGGGTTCCACACAAGTAGATGATGATAAGTTGCTCACAAGCAAGGTTTGTTCCCCACAAACCGTGATGAGTTGATCGTTCTTGACGAACTTTAGCTTTTGGTGGAGGGTTGAAGTAACTGCTCCAGCCTGATGTATCCAAGGTCTTCCTAATAAACAACTGTATGTTGCCCGGATGTCCATGACCTGGAAAGTGATTCGGAAAGTGTGAGGACCAATAGTTATGGGAAGATCAACTTCGCCGATAACTGTTTTTCTGGATCCGTCGAATGCTTTGACGACAACCTCGCTGACTCTCATTGGAGGGCCCTTAAATGATAATTGCATCAAAGTGGACTTCGGCATAACATTCAGGGCTGACCCTGTATCTACCAGTACGTTGGCTAAAGCATCGCCTTGGCAGTTAACTGTAATGTTGAGCGCCATGTTATGACGACGGCCCTCTTCAGGTAATTCCTCATCACTAAATCCCAAATTATTGCAGGAAGTGATGTTAGAGACAATGCTATCGAATTGTCTGATTATTACATCTTGTTCCACAAAGGCTTGCTCCAAGACTTTCTGTAGAGCCTCTCTGTGTGCTTCTGAACTGAGTAACAGTGATAATACTGAGATCTTTGAAGGAGTCTGTAACAGTTGATCAACAATGTTATATTCACTCCTTTGGATGAGCTTTAGCATCTCATCTTTGTCTTTTGAAAAGTCGGGATTACTAGATTGACCGACTGGTGGATCAGGAATTTCTGCCTGAAGTTCCTTTTCTTTGTTGGATTCTCCAACCCCTCGGTTAAAGATTCGACCGCTCCGTGTTACACGACTGATGTCTGTAATGTTCACGACGGAGGGTAATGGAATTTCCTTTCCATTCTCGATTATTGTTGCACCGTATTTGTAAGGGATTGCCTTAGCTGATTCATACGGTAGTGGCCCTGGTAGATAGATGACTATGGGAACCTTCTGATTTTTCTGACCATCATAAGTAACCTTGATCCGTTCCCGGTGGGGAACTCTAGATTCGTCAAGTAGAGGGATGATGGCAAAAACATCCCTGGTCCGGTGATGACCAGAGATCGTGACAACATCCTCAACTTGCTCGGCAAGGTAGTTTGGCGACCAAATGATGGGTCCTGAACCTGGATATGGACGAATTTCTCCATGATCGACCTGACCCTGAAGAGCTGCTCTCACAAGGTAACACCCTTGGTTACTTTCCGAACAGACGCTGCAACTGTCATAGTTGTGTGGTGGCACCTGGCCACGCCCACTTTGAATACAATGTAACTTTACTAGGTTATCTTCCATTGATCAGACATCCTGACTTTGCCGACGAGTAGGATTCCTGTGATTGATACTAATCTGCTGAGTATCTTCGTCCATATAGATTGGCATCCACCAGTGATTTAACAAGTGCTGAAGTGCCTCCTGGACAAGGGTACAACCTCGATCGTTTTCGCAACCTGCTTTACAGTTTTGATAATCATGTGATATTAAGAATCCGAGTCGGACCTGCTCAGCATGTAACTTTACCAGGTTGGTATTCATCACGCGAATGTCAAAGATCTGAACCATGTTGATTTGATAGGAGTTCCTATCATGGTAGTCTTGGATCCATCCAAGATCCATCTGACGCTGGGGGGCCTCTTGTATGAAAGAGCATCCCTATTTGTTTACCGAGCAAATCAGACAGGAACTGTAATCGTGCCGCGGTAGATTATGATACTGGCTTTGCCTTGAGTGCATCGCCACCAAGTTGACATTCATCGCACGGATGTCGTGGTTTTGAATGACGTTGGAATTCGTGTAAACCATGTTAACTCCACGAACTCGGTGCTCTTGCATCCATCCAAGATCCATTTGTTCCTGTAGAGCTGCTTGCACTACAGAACATCCCTGGTTGTCTTTAGAGCAGATATCACACTGGTGATAATTATGAGGTGGCACATGGCCATATCCACTTTGTCTACAATGCATCTTGACCAGATTGGTCCCCAATGAGAGTACATCGTGAATTCGATAGACATTGTTAGTCTCTTTCTCAATCAGATTGACTGCAGTTTTCTCATGTTGAGGCAACGGGTTCGTAAGAACATTAGGATTCGTATCTTTGAAAGATAAGAGCCCGCTCCTAACAAGCTTTTGCACGTCGGATTTGAAATTGAGACAAGTCTCAATGTTATGCCCTGAACCTCCTTGATGATAAGGGCATGTTTGATCCGCTTTAAACCAAAAAGGCGGATTTTCCGGAACTGAAAGGGGAGACTTAGTCTGAATGTGCCCCTTAGCCAGCAGTAACGGAAACAGCTCTGCGTACGTTACGGGTATAGGATCAAATCCTGGTGGCCGTATTGTACGGTTGTTGTTATATGGAGGACGAGCCTGCTGAAGAGGCTGTTGTGTCCTTTGTTAGTCAGGTTGGCTCTGCGCAACCTGAGGTTGATACATAGGAACAGGCGCGGCGCCGATAGCATGAGTAACAACTGCTACTAGCTGATAACGTCGCCTTTTCTTTCCGAGAGAGATATTCCCAATATCTTGCTCTTTTTTCTTAGGGAGAGCACTACCGTATTTTTTAGTACCGCTCGTTGATCCAGTGTCTTTTACCAAACGTCCTTCTCGGACGGCTTCCTCAAGACGTACACCCATGCCGACCATTTCAGTGAAATCACTGGGTGCACTAGCAATCATTCGGTCATAGTAAAATGAGCTTAAGGTCTTTAAGAAGATTTTTGTCATCTCTTTTTCCTCAAGAGGTGGACAAATTTGAGCGGCAATTTCACGCCACCTTTGAGCATACTCCTTAAAGGTTTCCTTTTCCTTTTGCGACATCGATCTGAGTTGATCTCTGTCGGGTGCCATGTCCAAATTGTATTTGTATTGTTGGACGAAGGCAGTACCAAGATCTCTGAATGTACTGATCGTAGTACGGTTTAAACCCATGTACCATTTGAGTGCGGCACCGGTTAAACTATCCTGGAAGTAGTGAATCAGTAGGTCCTGATTCTCTGTCTGAGCTGACATCCTCCGAGCGTACATCACCAGATGGCTCTGAGGGCAAGATTTACCCTTGTATTTTTCAAAGTCGGGCACTTGGAACTTGTGCGGGACTTTCACACTTGGGACCAAGCAGAGGTCTGCGGCGTCCTTTCCAAATAGATCCTGACCGCAAATGGCTTGCAGCTCTTTCTGCATTTCCAAGAACTGCTCCTGGAATTCATCCATTTTGTCAAACATAGTTTCCTTCTTACCAGAAGGTGTTTGTGGAATCTGTCCTTCCGGGACAGTGTGCACCACAGGGGGTGGTACCGTGACTACGGCAGTAAGTCTTGGCGTCTCCCGAAGTTTGTAACCTTCAGGAGTCTTGAGTATGCCCCTGGCATCTTCGCTTTCCCGAAGTTTGTAACCTTCAGGCCCAGCGACTACTGTTGCGATTCCCAGATCTTCAGTGATCGGCGGAACATATCCTTCCGGGATATAGTTAACAGGCATACCCCAAGGACGATCTTTCGGCATCTGATACCTAGGATCATACTTTTCTATGATGGGCGTTGAGGTGATCTTTGAGATCACAGTTCTTTGTAGATGAGCTTCTGCCATGGCTTGCACGTCGTTACGAAGCTTTCTCGTATCCTCTCTCAGAGCGTCGATCTCTTCTTTCAACTCTCTGTTTTCTTCCTCAAGATCATCCATCTTTTTCTGACGATTGGCCCGAGTATTATACGAATGAGACAGTTTGACTCTAGAATCGAGACACAAACATGAGATTCGTAGGTAAGGAGAATACGCGATGTGAGAATGATGAATGCAATGATTATATTAATTGTTGTTTTTTTTTTGTTTAATCAAAATAAACTTCGACAATTAGATTGCAAATATCAAACAGTGGGGAAACCCCTTTTTATTGAATTCCAAAGGATTACAGAAATGGAAATACAGTAGATTACAAAGTGCAGAAATAGAAACCTAAACTAATGGGTCCCGAGTCCTCTTCTTTGACCGGGGCGCTTGGGCCGTTGTCGGGTTGTCATTCCTTTGCCAGGTGAAAGGAGCGAGCAAATTCCTTTGGTCATCTTGATTCTCTACAGCATGCTGCTCCAAAATTTCAATCAGAGCATCTTTCTCTTTTAGTAGTTGTTGTATTTGGATACACTCTACGTCGAGGGTGTGGTACTTGTTCTTCCAAGATCTTCTTTCCTTTTGAACTTTGTTGAGAGTAACCTAAAGCTTTTCAGTTTCCTTCATGAAGTACATGACAGTTTCCCTCGGTGGAAGAATTCCGTAACGAGGATAAGGCATCTTTAGCTTGAGAGCTCTAGTTTGTACCCAATGGAGATAAGGCTCCACCGAGACACAGTCCGGTTTTCCCAGAGACTCTCGTCCTTTCTTATGAACCTGTTTCCAAGCTTGCACTATTTCCATCTTTAGTGCTCTGTCATTTTCTCCTTCTTTGAAGAAAATACCTTCCAGATGAACACCCAGTGGGATGTGTCTCATCGGGTATCCAAATTGACGAAGAACTAATATCGGATGATAGTTGATTCCTCCTTTAGTTCCTATGAGGGGTACGCTAGGGAAGTCTCCACAACGGTCAATGATTCTGATTCCCTCATAAATCTTATTACACCAATCTATATCGGAATTGGTGAGAGACATGATCTTCTGCGACCAACGTAAGACACTCTTGCAATCCCAAAAAGCAGCAGACTTGGGCAAGTGCGAGATAAACCATTTATAAAGCAGAGGTACACAACATGTGATCTCCCCTCCGCTGTACAAATTTCCTAAGTGTACAGAATGATACGCATCTGCGAGCAAAGTTGGCACAGGGTTTCCAATGAGAAAAACCTTAATAGCGTTGATATCGGCGAAGTTATTGATGTTTGGAAACAAAAATAATCCGTAGGTGAGCAAGACAAAGATGCTTTCAAAAGCAGTCTCGTTCCCTATACTAGCAAAGTATAGAGCCTTTTTTGTCAAGAACTGGGCTGGAAAACCTTGAATGCCACCCTTAGTGGTCATGTGAGTCCTGACCTCAGACTCGTCCAAATGAATTGCTATTGCAATAGTCTGATTCTTTGGAATTTCTTCCAGTCCAGAAAATGGAGCTCGATCAGTGATATGTAAATCAGCCAGATGAGAATACTCCTCCAGCGTTGGTGATAGCTGGTAATCCGGGAATGTGAAACAATGGTATACCGGATCGTAGAACTGAATGAGCGCGTCCATGATCCCCTTAATCACATGGACTCTTAACAGTGGTAGCAAACCACCGTGCTTGGCTCTGAAAGCCTCTGGGCTAACGATCATCCTTGCTAACTTTCTCAAATCCTCTAGCTTTGGAACCTTGAAGGTATACTGGCGAGTTCTCCTTCTACCGAAATCCATTAATGCAATCTTTTTCTCTGATATTTGCAATCACAGTCTTAGTTTAATTTGAAAAACAGAGAGACTAGAAGAGAAAGTTTTTTTGAGTGTTTTAATGTTTTATTAAATGGATGCATGAATGCAGCACACAAAAACATAGAAAAAACATGGGGTCAAAGGGTCGTTGTCATGAAGTCAAGGCTCTACCCATCCCCAAAGGTTTATACTAAGGTGATTTTTGTACCTGTACTCATTATCATCAGCTCCTCCCAGGAAAGCAAAACAACAAGCGGATCGCCAGCGAGTTGTAGAGAAATCTTAGAGTAAGTGCCATTCACCGAGAATAGATCACCAGCCTCAAATAAGGGTAGTATCGCGTAACAACTATTTCCGATAGTTTCCGCACTACGAAAGGGTTTGGCTCCTCAGCTTCTCAGACTTAACAACCGGCCCATTAGCTAGAAGAGTGAATGGGTTGCGTTGGTCAGCCTCCACTGAGGTTGATGGTCGACCCCGTCGCCATCACTTATCTTAAGTGTATACTCAATCTTTCCACATACGGCATCACCCGCATTCCCAGTAGCAGAAAAATAAACACGTATAGCAATTAGGAAAAGCAGTATATATATTTGTCCTAATCATCCTAGACTTATAAAGCTATGATTCCTAAGTTCCTGACAGAAATGGGTTCCCCGGCGGAAGCCCCAATCCATGGTATTCACACAAGTGAAGAGAAAAAAGGTTTGTCCAAGGTTTCCACCTTAAACGTTTAAGAAAGAAGATTTGGCCCCACGGTGGGCGCCACTTTTCTGTAGCGAGCGATTTTGGACGCGGTTCTTAAGCGCTGGTCGCTATCTGCGGTTTGAGCTTTGACTACAGGTCGATTCATTTTTTATCCTATTGTGAGCTGAATAAGGAAGGGAAATAGATGTCTCCAATTAACCCTGCTTTGCATACTGAGTTTAAACAGCGGTCTGTTAGGTTACGAATGCTATCAATGTGGGGGGCCTTTGTACTGGTTATTTGTATTTTCGCCAATACTGTTTTCTTTCTTTTTTACCTGGGCAGAAGGTTTCTGGCGGGGAACAAGGATTAGGATGTTAGGACTGATGCTTTTGAATTACTGCTTTTGATTGATGGAGATATGGGATTTGGTTTTTTTGTTGATTGCGCTCGCTAAGATCTTTTCTTTCGATCTTATGCCTACGTATTCCCGTTTACCGAAACAGGGAAATCAGAGTGTTCGTAGTTCCTCCTATTCTATGGGAGGAAATTGGTTTTTGGTGTCTTGTTCAAAGCCCAAGACGTGAAGCGAAAGGTGGTTTGTATCTTGTTCAAAGCCCAAGATGTGAAGCTGAAAGGTCTATTTGTGTCTTGTTCAAAGCCCAAGACGTGAAGCTGAAAGATCTCGGCTTTAGAGAGAATTTGTTATCTCTAAAGAGGGGAGAAGGAGAATTACTTTAACTGGGATACGCGGATCCGAGCAATGCCATAATTTCTGAAGAAAGGGTTTTAACCTGAAGGAGAAGACTTTAACTCAGTGTAGAGCAATGCCATCTTTCCTTAGGAATTTCTCATGCTAAAAGAGGGACAGTGGCGTGGATATAGATGATCCAGAGGCTTGCCGCTTACAGCGATTAGATGAAGGGAAAGGAGTTGTTGATGTTTGTGTACTGTGAACGAGGCACAACTTTGATGCTAAAAGGTTGATTGGATCAACCAGTGGTTTTCTTATACAAAGCCTAAGAGGAGGCTAATTTCTGCTAGGAAAATCATTATACAAAGCCTAAGAGGAGGCTATTTTGTGTCTCGTACAAAGCCCGAGGGAGAGGCTAAAAGTTTTTGACCCAACGATAGAGTCTTTGTGTGTCTCGTACAAAGCCCGAGAGAGAGGCTAAAACGTTGTTTGTTTGACTCAATGAGGGAGTCTTTGTGTGTCTCGTACAAAGCCCGAGAGAGAGGCTAAAACGTTGTTTGACTCCGCTAGGGAGAGTCATTGTACAAAGCCCAAGAGGAGGCTATGTCATTTAAGTGACAGGTCCAGTATACTGATTTTGAAAGAGAAAATCAGTTCTTATATGAGCATCACTGTACTCGTGGGTTAGATCTGATGATCGGGGTTGTTTCCTCTTCTTTGGGGAAACTGGAAATCCAAAGGGTATTGAGACTGTCCGAGTCTGCGGGTTTCCTTCCTATTTAACGAAGGGGTCACTTGAGAATGTCTTTTGAGACTCAAGGAAGTTAGACTGTCCGTGTCTAGAGTTTTATCTTTTGTACTATGTTTTGAGAAACAGTAGTAGACTCTATGAAAGGACTGTTCTATGAGGATGACTAGGTTCTGTTCCTATACCTCTAGGGGGTCGTCGGGACAATTTGTACGAAGCCCAAGAGGAGGCTAGAAACTTTTAAGAAGCCGACGGGTCCTTGTACGAAGCCCAAGAGGAGGCTATCATTCCCGGAGGAAGAGATCATTATACGAAGCCTAAGAGGAGGCTGTGAATACTTCTAAGAAGCCGTAGTGCCCAAGAGGAGGCCGATGCTTTTAAGAAGCCCGTGGGTCTATCATCTCCTTTCCATTAGGAGAGATAACTCTTTTAAAGATAAAAACCACTGGTAAAAGTGTGAGGTTTACTATCCAGCGACTTTTAGCTTTTGAAGAGGGTTCCTTAGTTAAGGTCCAAGATTATGACCGTAGTGGGTACCCAAACCCCGAGACATTCAAGGCAAGCTATCCACAAGGAATAGATCAAGTCAGGAAAGTTCGAGAATTTGGAAGAAACTCAAAGATGCCATTCACGGAGAATACATTCATCTTGGGGAGTAGAGCTTCTTGACGATTCCTAAGGAGGACAACCGAAGAGAAGACTGTATCTGGTGCTCCTATTGGGGATCTAGGCGTCTATTTCTACGAATAAATGAAACGGCGTCACCTAGTTCTAGACGTAGTTGCCGGGGAAACTCGAAATATCTATACTATTATTACACAGTAGATATGAGTTTATGAAAGGAGACTTACAGTGAGCAGCCCCACAATACAGTTTATAATATGAAAGCAGTAAACGAAAGCGATAACCACTTACTCGGTTGGAGTGCTTCCATGCTGTTTGGTTAGTTGTTCAACAAAGAAAGATTGAAAACAACAGTATATTCAAAATCAAAGGAGAAAGTGCTTTGAAAAAGAAAGATTTGGGGCTTATAGCTCAAGGAGAGGCCCAGGGTTTTATCAGTGAGCGCACTGTATGAATTTGTACAGAGGGACTTATACAAGTGACTGAGGCCCGAAAAAGGTTTTCTGTACAAAGGGATGGGTCTTACACTCTCTCAAAAGGCCCAAAAAGGTTTAAAGAAAAGAGTGGGGCTTATAACACGAGGGTAGGCCCAAATGATTTTTCGTTTAAAAATGGCGATCGCGCCGAGGTTTTCTTTTAACGCAGAGGGACTTATACAATAAGTGAGGCCCAAGATGTTTTGGTTAAAAGGGGGATTGGGTCTTACACTCTAATAGAGGCCTAAAGTGTTTTGAATGGGTCTTATAGCTCAAGGAGAGGCCCAGATGATTTTTATTTTTAAACGGGCGACGATCGCGCCATTTACTTGTACAGAGGGACTTATACAATGAGTGAGGCCCAAAAGGTTTTTGTACAAGGGGGGATGGGTCTTACACTCTCTCAAGAGGCCCAAAAAGTTTTGAAAATGATTTATGAGGGTTGAATTAATCCAAAACCCTAATTTGTTTTCAAAATGTATTTAATTGAATAAAAATTCAATTAAAATGATCAAAAATTGTTTAACACATGGAAAACAAATTGTGATCTTGGATTAATGATTCAAAAATTAAGTATTGACCTACAAAATAATTAGAAAGCATTAAAAGTTGCAAAATCAATGTAGAAAAAATATTTAAAATGCCAAAAACAATCAAAATATTAATTCTTTACAAAAATATCAATTATATGAAATAAATAATATTTTTGGGATTTTTTGTGAAAATAAAATATTTTAACATTTTTGTGAATTATTAAAAAAAGAATCAACTCAAAATCATTAAAACTCAGAGAGAAATTAATTTTTGAATCAATTAAACAAAATCACAAAATTCAAATATTTGAATTTCTAAAAATGGCGCCAAGAACAAGCTGAAGAACACGCGCGTGTTCTTGGTTTCTCAGATTTGCATTTTCTATCCAATCTCCATGAATACGTAATCATATCATGCAATCCACATATCATTATGCTCGCCTCAACCTCACGATCATGTCTATGTACTTTAATTTCATTTAAATTAAACATACAACAAGAAATCACGAAGAGACCTCAAGAACCCTAATTTCTGCATGAAGGCTATGATTTTTGATACACGATTCAAACAATGCAATTAATTGAGGGAAAACATTCCATGCATGATTATGAACATATGGCCAAATTATTGTGCGAGGAAATATGCATAGATTGAGAGATGACCAAGTATGTGCTTACCTCCAAGTCGTGACAGCAAGTTCAAAGTGATTTTTGATTTGGAGGTGTTACAGATGAGTGGTGATGATCTGAACAGCTTCCCTACACCCTATGGATTGTGTTTGGATGGTTGGACTTGATTGAAATTGGCTGGATCATTTTGTGGCACCTCAGCTGCACTTTGGTTAAAACCTTGAGCAACCAGCTGGTGATTTTGTGAAATTGATGTTTCAGAAGTAATCTAAGTGTTTGATCAGCTCATATGTGATGTATGTGAGGTGTGTGAGTGATTGGTTTGATTGGAATTGCTCTCAAACTCAAAACCCGATAGTGACTTGCCTTAGAAGGCAAAATTGGAGTGAAAGAAGAGATTTTGAGGAAAGCATCTGTTAGATGGCTTTGGTGTACTCAAACTGACCACAATTGAGCTCTATTTATAGTAGAGCAAGTTTTTTTTGCAAGGAATAGTGCATGGCAGCTGGTAAGTAGGTTTGGCCAATGTTGGCAAATGAAAATCCAAGTCTCCTTTAGCCATTGACTAGAGGTTAGGGCACAGAGCTTTGGTTCCCTTGGTCTTGGATAAGTCTTGACTGATTTCAGATGAGAATGGCTCAGTCCATGCCACCTTGATGGTTCCATTGAATGCCTCATTCCAAATTTGAAGTCTTGTCCCTATTTTGGTCATTCTAGGTTCAACATGCTATTTCTTGTTCCATGGACTTTGGAGGCTTGGCTCAGTGATTGTCCCCTTTAGATTCAATCCTCTGAGGTGTCCAAGTGGATAGGAGCAATTAAATTTGGCTGATTTTGGCAAATCGACCAAAGTTGCAAATTCTGCCTTGCCTTGACAGATTTCAGCAAGGCAACTTGGCAATGTTGTATCTCATGGTGTAGGTTGAATTTGGCAATGTTCTTGGCCATTTTGGAAAGCTCTTACATGATACAACAACTGTTTGAACAAGTTTGGTTTTGATCTCTTTTGATTCCAAGTGAAAAATCCCCCTACATTTGGCAAAAAGTGAGGCAGAATCTGACTTAGTGAAAATTTCACTAAGTGTTGGAAAAAGTGACATTTTCACTTTTCAGCCACTTTGATCACTCCATAACTCAAAATCCTTAATGAATTGGAATGACTTGTAGTTGAAGTTTTTGTAGGTGATAATGAGGGCTACAAATCCATCTTTGGATGAGAAAAAATGGCCTTGTGGTTTAGGAGTTATGGTCCTCCAAAGTTGGTACCTTTGCCACTTTATTATAACTTAGAAAAATTTCTAAGTTTTATGGTTACCCCTTTTACAAGTTATCTCACTTTTCTTGATTTTTCTTGATGAATGATGATTCAGATCATACATTAACATCATTTTAGGGTTAAAAATCCATTTTGGTGAAAAATCTCAAAAAGTCAAAGTTGACTTTTGTGCACAGTTGACTTTTTATCAGATGAATTCCAAACTGTGCAATTCTTCATGAAATCATGTCCTTGACCTAAATCAAACTTGATGGACATGTTCCATGGGTGTCATAGGGTATATTCAATCATGTATTAGGGTTTGGGAGCATGTCCTGGTCAAAAGTCAAAGTTACAGTTGACTGTTCTCTTAAAACCCTAATTGTGGTGCAGATGAAATTGAGACTTGTTGCTCAAGCTTCTTGGATCAATCCATTGTTCCAAATGGATCAATATGGTATATTAGAGACCCTCAAATCATGTCTTGAGGTCTTGGCTCATGGTTTCTCCCAAAAGTCAACTTAGGGGTGAATTAGGTCAAGAAACCCTAATTCCTGATTTTTGATGAATGCATCCCCTGAGGCAAAATTGACTTGATGCATGGGTTCATGAGGTTCCATGAAGTATATTAGGTTATGTTTTGGATCATTGCCTTGTGCCCAGATGAAAATTTCCATCTGGAGGCCCTGGTCGACCAAAACCCTAATTTGGTGACACTGTCGATCTTGAGACTTGATCCACCTAGAAGGGAGCAGCTTTGTGCTTAATCCTTGAAGTAGGAGTCCTTTTGATCCTTTGAGGATGTTTGAGAGATTAGACAAGTTGAAGATCATGTCATTTCTTGATTGATCCTTTGTCTAAGCACTTAGAGAGAGCTTGAAACCCTAATTTTGATTGTATTGGATGCTCACCCATCTTTGGGGAGACTGATGAAGCATGATGGTTCATCCATATTGTGATGATGATTTTCACAATGATGAGAAATCTAAGTGGTCAAAATTTGGGGTATTACAATCTGGCCTTTCGAAAATGCGTTTTGTTCTTCAATGCATCCATTGTTTATGATATAGTAGCAAACGGGCCTGTGTCTGGCCGTTTCGACCTCCAAAGCTTCCTTTTCCTCTTCGACTTCCATTATTTGATCATACACCCTAGGGAGCACTGAAACGATGTTACATGTTACGTCGAACGATGCCTCTGACTCTGAGTTAAAATCGTCTGTCATTTCATCATCCTTGGTTACTTCCTCCTTTGACGTTGCTTGTACTGGAGAAATAGGTGGCTTCTCAACCTTCACTTCTTCCATCTGAGTCGAAGTTTGAACATTACTGCTGGTTTCTGGCTTGTCTTTTCCTACAGCCTCCTTCTCAGCCTTCTTTCGACGTTGGTACCTCCTCGATTGTGACTTCGTCATAGGATTCTTGCCCTTATAATTCTCAGATGGGTAAGTCATCTTTTTTTATTTTTGGAATTCCTTCCTGTATGATATGGAAGATCCTCGCTGCACTTCGAAATCCTTCCATTTCCCTTGTCTTTCGGCTTGTCGGATTGGATTCACCCACCTGTCATATAGAGCTTTATTTGTAAGTTTGAATGTGTTTGGGTATCTTCCCCCTAATTTCTCCCTGCTTTGGTCCCCTCTTCTGGGGTCGAATCTTTCTCCAGAAGGTTTCCAATTTCCCCTTCTTTTTGCTCTCTCCATTCCCTCTAAGTTTTGTGCAGCCTTTTTGTCGAAGACGACACTGCAACGAGGGCAAAGCATTACCTCATATATTTTCCTTTGGCATCTATGTATAAAATATGCCAGATTCTCTTCCTCCTTGGGATACACCAGTTTATGGTACTCCTCACGTCGACGTTCTCCGTCGACTTGCATTGACATGTTCTGAGACACTTCGACCATGTTTACATTGGCAGGTGTCTCTGTGTCCATGCTTAATTTATTCAACTTCAAACTGAGGACTTCATTGACCTCATGTTCCTTCTTCATTCGATTGAAGTCCCCAGAGATCTTTTTCATTAGCACCTTTGAGAGTGGACTCCTGGCAACCTGTGGGCTGACGAATCCGACAGCTTTGCCTTTTGGATCCTCCATGGTCCTTCGGAGAATACCAACAGCTGCCTGTTTGTAAGAACCCTCAGTAGTTCCTTTGTTAGTTGGGGCGAAACCATCAGTGGTCTCATTGTTGACTTGGAAGAAACCATCAGTAGTTTTGTTGTTGATTTGGACGAAACCATCAGTAGTTTCGTTGTTGGTTTGGACAAAACCGTCAGTAGTTTCGTTGTTGACGCCCTCAGTGGCCTCAGCTATATAGTTCTCAATGATCATTGCGTTAAGGTCTTCAGTAAACCTAACCATCACAACCTGGTTCACAAAGTCAGTTGTGACTTCGACCATGTCACCTTTATTGGCGGGATCCTCAGCAATCTCCACCATATTCACGTCGTTGTCGAAGCCATCAGTAGCCTCAATCATATTCACATTGTCGTCGAAGCCTTCAGTAACCTCGACCATGTTCACTGTGGATGGCTCAGCATAGTGTGCCTCCACCACTTACAAAGAGTTTGAATCCACCTTCTCCTGGGATTTCGACTTATCGCCGAATTTGAGTCTTCCATCTCTGATTGCATTCTGCACGAGGTCCCTGAAAAGGAAACATTGAGACGTTTTATGACCCAAAAAATTATGGTACTTGCAAAAACCTCTATTTTTTTGCTGTTCTAAAGGAGGCACTTTAGTACCATAAGGCACTATCATTTGGCCATCTTTGACTAACAAATCAAATATTTCGTCACACTTTGTGACGTTAAACGTATAAGTTCTTTTGGGGAACTTGTCGTTCTTTTCCAATTCGACTGGGTTTTTCCCATTCGACGGAGTTAAGAGTTTACACGCATATGGTGGCCCCTGTTTTAGTTCTGCTAAATCAACCTCTTGTTCATCGAAATTTGATGATCCATCTTCGTCATCATCCTCACCAACTTCGACGTATGCTATCCTTTCTTTCTTATTTTTATTAGCCCTTGCTTTTTCGGCTTTTAGTCTTTCGGCCTGTTTAACCCTATCTGCCAATTGGTCCATGTCTCTCAAGTACTGGGTATCTAATTTCTTTCTAATTGAATAGTCAAGGCCACCAGCGGCCATTTCGAATAACTTATGTTCAGGCACTTGTGTGAAACACCTTGCCTGGAGCAACCTAAACCTATTCAAATAATCGTCAATTGGCTCTGAGAATTTTCTCTTGACGCTAGCCAATTCTTTCAGACTTATCTTCGTTTGTCCCATGTAGAATTGTTCATTGAATAATCTCTCCAACTGGGTCCAGGTATGTATCGAATTCGCATGCAATGTGGTGAACCAAGTAAAAGCATTCTTCATTAGGGAACTAGGGAAATATTTTATTCTCAAATTCTCATTGTGCGTTATTTCGCCTGCTTCAATTAAGTATCGCGCCACATGTTCGACTGTCGATTCACTGGTATCCCCTGAATATTTTGTGAACTTGGGAACTTTCCATCTATGGGGTAATTCTTGCTGCAAAATATATTCCGACAAAGGGGAGGTATAACTGGGCCTTTGTAATCCCACATTCATACCATTTCGCGCCATAATTCTTTCGACCATGGCAGCCAAATTATTCTCTCCCGGCATATCATTACAATGCATTTGTTGTATAATATTGTCAGCATTTTGGTTTCGGTTTACTAGCAATACTCTTGGTTCTTGTTGAACAGGGATTTCAACCCCGGGTGGTTCGACTGCCCCTCCTTGGTTCAAAACTTCCGCCTGAGGGATGTTTGGTTGCCTTTGATTTATGGTAGGTTCTTCTTCGACAACTACCCTTGGGTTCTGAACTACCTGTTCCCTTGGGGGAGGCTGAGGGACACCAAAGAAATCAGCAATGCACGTCATCTGTGCTGCCAATTATTGATTTGTTTGCGTCGTGTTTTGGATCAAAGAGTTAAATATAACCCCCATCTGTTGGGCTAACATCTGGACCATATCATGGTTACTCTCATCCATTTGTTGCCTAATCACTTGCGCAGAATTATTGGTAATGTTCGGCATATAAGTTTGATATCCCGTTCCTAAAGGCTGGCTAATTCTACCCATATGGTTCACACCAGAACCAGACCCTTGCAAAGGCGAAGTTATGTTCATTGTTGGATCCGCAAATGCTGATGGCGCATTTTGTAAACTTGCCATTGCTGAAGTTGGCATTCCATATGGTTGTTCTCGATTTAGAGGCATCGAAAAACCAGATATGAAGTGTCTGTACATACTCCCTGAAGGGGGAGGAGTTATTTGAGGCATTTGGGGTCCCAATGTTGAAAAACTAGGCGCACTTTGGGGAATTGAATGCGCAGGTGTCGAACCCGTTGTTGATGGCATAGCCTCTGATACTGATTTTAAGGCCGTATTACCCCCAGTCGAAGGATTAGGGGGGTGGTACTTCATTATTCGTAGGATTCTGGTTGTTAGGAGGATTTGGATTCGCCATTATGCGTACTCGTCTCCTTCTGGGTCTTTCTTCGTTATTTATGGCTATCTTACCACTTCTTAGTCTCATGCAACAAAAACGAAGAAAACTTTGTACGAGTAAAGTGTAAAATAAAGGTTTTCAAATGTTAATAGCACAAGGTCCCACTGGGCGTGCCAATTTGTTTGCTTGGAAAATTTGCAAACAACCGCTGATCTCCTAATTTATGAAAAAATTAGTTTGCTTGCAGGACCGATCAAACAAGTCCTAGGACAATGTGCTTTAACAATCTTGACAATTTGTGTTAAAAAAACCTTTTGTTTATTAAATTCATCATTGTTTTCATCAACTAGTATTTTCGACTAAAATAAAGACTTTGGTTCTTGAAAGAAATGGCGAAATGTAAGTAAATTGCAAGAATAAAAGTGCAGGAATGAAAAGGAATTGTAAATGAATAACTTAAGATTTCATTAAAATGCAAGGAATAAAGACTGGTGATTTTCAAACGTACATTTTCTCAGTAACTACTCTTTTCTCTCACACGGTTACTTTGAGTATTTCTTGAGTGACTTGTACAAATTTTGAACACACCCGATTCTAAACGCTAAGACTCCCTATTTATATACAATCGAAATAACGGTCACTAACAGCTATTTCTCCTAATGGTGACAAATGGCAATCTGCATGCATTCGTCAAGTAGATATATTCCACGTGTCCTTTTTCAAAACGGAACTCCCTTCTAAATTCGAATTTCAAAACGTTCGTCGAAAGTAGCCTCATCACCAATCCGTCGAAACATTTCTAATACTTAGAAAAATCTCCAAATATGCTCCTCCAATCAATATTGGCCTTCGACTGACCTCTTTCAAAAACAATCTTCTGTCAAAATATTTTGGCAATTCTTCAAAACTCACTTTCTGAATAAAATCTAGGTGTCGAAATTAGCAGCTTACAAATTGCCCCCCAGAAAATGCATTTTCGACAAATTGCCCCCCAGAAAATGTACGTTTGAAAAACACCAGTTTTTATTCCTTGCATTTTAATGAAATCTTAAGTTATTCATTTACAATTCCTTTTCATTCCTGCACTTTTATTCTTGCAATTTACTTACATTTCGCCATTTCTTTCAAGAACCAAAGTCTTTATTTTAGTTAAAATACTAGTTGATGAAAACAATGATGAATTCAATAAACAAAAGGTTTTTTAACACAAATTGTCAAGATTGTTAAAGCACATTGTCCTAAGACTTGTTTGATCAGTCCTGCTAGCAAACTAATTTTTTCATTAATTAGGAGATCAGCGGTTGTTTGCAAATTTTCCAAGCAAACAAATTGGCACGTCGTCCGTCGAAAGTAGCCTCATCACCAATCCTTCGAAACATTTCTAATACTTAGAAAAATCTCTAAATATGCTCCTCCAATCAATATTGGCCTTCAACTAACCTCTTTCAAAAAACAATCTTCTGTCAAAATATTTTGGCAATTCTTCAAAACTCACTTTCTGAATAAAATCTAGGCGTCGAAATTAGCAGCTTACAGCGTGATGTCTTCCATAATCGGCATACCTTTGTCGTTGCCGATGTCATGGAGGGGAGTGAAGGCGGTTTCGTGACCACTGTTGTCATGTTGATTGACCATGATTGGTAGGTTTGAGAATGTTGTTTTGGTCTTTAGGTTTCAAAGAAAGAAAATACGAGGGAGCAAAGGTTTCCCATAGTCGGCACCACTGGTCTTACCGGTGATCAGAAGTTAATCAGTGGCCAACAACACGTTGTGACCTTCAACGTCAGGTGAGGAAAATAGGGGGGTGTACCTGCAAAGCACTCTAATGCCAAAATAAGTTCAGAGTGAAAAGAAGGCAAGCATAGTAAAGAATAGAGTTGAATTGAATACCTGACCCTCTATCAGAAGAGGGTATTTATAGAGCCCCCAACGCTGGGCCAACGGTCTCCATTGTGGGCTACGATATTTGACCCATAATGGATGACTGTCAGGATTCCTACGTGGAGGTAGGGATGAGCAGCTCGTGCTCATCATCCTGGGCCAACTGCTCCGCGTTCTCTGGGAAGTGGAAGACGTGTCCGTTACGAAGGGCAGAACATTTTCGCGAGATACACGGAATCAGCTGGTCACGTGTCCACGGGTGAGGAGCACGTGGGGAATATGCCTTCCAACATCTATGATGGATTAAGCCTCTGCGGTGGGTCTTCTTCGATGCGAAGCTGGACTGGGTTGTACCCGATTATGGGCCAACCCCATACCTAGTCTAAAACTATATATATATATATATATATATATATATATATATATATATATATATATATATATATCAAAACATCTAATGTGTCATGGAAGGAGTAAGCATATATAAAGAAGGTATCACTTTCTTCGTGATAAAGTGAACAAAAGAAAGGTCGAGTTTGAGTATTCCAAGTCATAAGTGCACTTGGCAGATTTGCTTATAAAACCTTTGAAAAAGACAAAGTTTGAGAATTTAAATAAGCTTATTGAAATGGGGAGTTTAGAAAGTTTGAATTAAGTGATGTGTTGTTTGAATTTCAAAGCTTTCTAATTAGTTATGTTCGATGAGAGTTGAGTTGTGTTTCGATAGGAAGTCGAGTTGTGGTTCAACAAGAAGTCAAAATTGTGTTTTGACATGAAGCGAAGTGGGTTATTTTAAAGTGAAGTTATGAGCTCAACAAGTATGTAAATTCGATAGAAAATGCGAGTAACAATTTAATCATCACCCATTTTGCTTAAAATTGTCTTTGTGAGATATTGGACCGAACTCTAGTTAGCATGTCGTCGAAGTCTGCTCACATGCTGTTGTCGTAGACCTACATGTTGTAGTCGAAGTGTGTTCTAGTGTGTAGCTATCGGATTGGGCCTTGTGTTAAGGATCCAATTGTTTAAGTTAGTTTGTAATGGGTAATTGTTAAAAAGCCCATTAGTTTAGTATGTTAGGTTTTATTATAAATAGCATACTAGTCTCTCATCTTAGGCATGGTGTGACAAAACCTAATTAGGGTGAGAGGGTTATTTGTTATTCTTGAGTATTTGTAATCTGTTTTATAGAGAAAGTAAAGAATAGCATTTATAATCAATCCTTGTTGTTTTTCCTTGTTAACCCTAACCTTTGCGTGTTTCTTACATATAAAGAAATCGAGTATATTTTGTTCAAAGGCATCCTAATTCATGGAGAAGATGCCTTCAACAAAGTATGAGATTGAAAAGTTCACTTTGGTCTGTGGCGTTTGAAGATGAAAGCCCTACTAGTTCAACAGGGTTGTTTGGAAAAGTTGAAGGGAGAGGCAGCCATGGACACTACGTTAACGGAAAAAGAAAAGAAGGCCATGATAGAGAAATCCCACAGCGCAATATTGTTGAGCCTTGGATATAAGATTCTTTGACAGGTATCAAAGAAGACTACGACATCGAGGTTATGGTTGAAACTTGAAAGTTTGTACATGACCAAATCTCTGGTGAATCGACTCTACCTGAAGCAAGTTTTGTATTCATTCAAGATGAGAGAAGACAGAGTGTTGGCTGAGCAGTTGGATATGTTCAACAAGATGATTCTTGATCTTGAAAATATTGATGTGAAGATCGACGATGAAGATCAAGCATTATTGTTGTTGTGCGCATTTCCCATAACACATGCTCACTTCAAAGAAACTCTCATGTATGGAAGAGAGTCCTCGAGCTTTCAAGAAGTTCAATCAGCCTTGTATTCTAAGGACCTGAATGAACGAAATGAGTAAAACTTTAGACAGTGGGCGAAGGTTTGGCTGTTAAGGGAAAATTCTTACGAAAGGATGGTAAGTTCGACAAGAAAAAAGGTAAAAGTCATCAGAAGTCTTATAGTTGCAAAGCATCTGGTATTCGATGATATCATTGTAAGAAGGAGGGTCACACAAGAAAGGTGTCCCCTGAACGCCTGAAAGATCATGGAGGTAAAGATAATGGCAATGCAATCATTGTTCAAGCTGACTTCGACTCATCTGATGTCCTTGTGGTTTCAAGCAACGACTCAAGAAAGGAGTGGATTATGGATTTAGGCTGCACTTGGCACATGACTCCAAACAAAGACTTGTTTGAGGAGCTACGTGATCAAGATGGTGGATCAGTGCTGCTGGAAAACAACCAAGCTTGCAAAATTGCAGGAATTGGATCTGTGAGATTCAAGCTCCATGATGAGTCAATAAGGTTATTGACTGAAGTCAGGTATGTACCTGATTTGAAGAGAAATTTGATTTCTCTTGGTGAATTCGGCAAGAAGGGATATGTTTTCCAGGGAAAGAAAAGTATCCTAAGAGTCATGAAGTGGTCGAAGAAAGTCTTTAGATGCGTGAAGAAATAAGGCTTGTATACTCTTAAGGATGAAGTTGTAAGTGGTTCAACAAATGTTGCATCCACAAAACCTTTGTCGAAGACAGAAATTTGGCACATGAGATAGGGCCATGTCAGTGAAAGGGGTCTGGTCGAATTGTGGAAACAAAATTTGCTTGGAGGAGACAAAGTCGAAAAGCTGAAATTTTGTGAACCCTGTGTATTTGGAAAATCTTGCATAGTGAAGTTCAACAAAGGCAAACAAAGAACTCATGGATCCCTTGATTACATCCATGCTAATCTTTGGGGGCCTGCAAGGTGTCCATCACATTCAGGAGCAAGATATTTTCTATCCATAGTCAATGATTATTCCAGAAAGTTATGGGTATTCATCCAGAAGACTAAGGATGAAACTTTTGAGAATTTCAAAGGTTGGAAGACTCTGGTCGAAAATCAGACTGGCTGAAAGGTCAAGAGGTTGAGAACATACAATGGCCTTGAATTTTGCAATGAGGTGTTCGACAGCTTTTGTGCTGCCTCAGGTATTGCATGGCACAAAACTAATGCAGGTACTCCACAACAAAATGGTTTGGCAGAAAGGTTTAGTTGAACTATTTTGGAAAGAGTTAGATGCATATTGACTAGTGCTGGATTAAAGAAGGTGTTTTGGGATAAGGCTGTTTCGGCAGCAACAGATCTGATAAACATATGTCCTTTGACTGCGTTAGATATGAAGACACCCGAAGAAGTTTGGTCGGGACATCCACCTAGTCTCGACAAACTAAGAGTATTTGGCTGCGTGGCCTATGCTCACATTAGGCAAGACAAGGTCGAACCTAGAGCTTTGAAATGCATGTTCATGGGATACCCTGAAGGAGTCAAAGTTTATAGGCTATGGTGCCTAGAGCCAGGTCACAGGAGGTGTATCACCACTCGAGATGTAGTTTTCAATGAAGCTGAGATGGCTTTCAAGAAAACTGATGATGCTGACGAAGAGTAGGAACATGGAGAAATTCCTATTAAGGTGGAGCATGTTGATGCTGAATTGCGTATCCCAGATGAAGTCGAAGAAGAAGCAGAAGCTGCTGTCGAAGATGAGGAGAGTGATAATGACTACCTGATAGCAAGAGATAGGCCGAGGAAAGTCATCAAGCCACCTCATAGACTTGGGTATGCAGATCTTATAGCTTATGCCTTAATCATTGTAAGTGAGGTTCTCGGCGAAGAACCTAGACACTACAAAGAAGTTATGAGGGGTCGAAAGAAGACTGAATGGTTGAAAGCCATGGATGATAAGATGAAATCTCTTCATGATAACAACACATGGAAACTGATCAAGAAACCTGCTGGAGCCAGGTTAGTCAGCTGTAAATGGATTTTCAAAGTTAAGGAAGGAATCGAAGGAGTGACGTCGAAGAGATACAAGGCAAGATTGGTCGCTAGGGGATTCACTCAGAAAGAAGGTGTCGACTTCAATGATGTGTTCTCTCCTGTTGTGAAGAACATGTTGTCGTAACCCAAAATTTGACCTCCTCTTTTGCCTTCTCCATAAGCATGCACATTCGCACTTTTTATTTATGATTTTGGTTGCAGGAGTATTCAGGTTTTCCAAGCACGGTTAATCTCACCCTCACAAGATCATCTCATCATCAAAACAAGCACAAAATAAGGATTTCCATGCCTATTTATCAAAACAAGAGGTGGAAAATCGGAATTGGAGCCATAACATCCATTTTTAAGCAATTTGGACAAATTTGACTGAAGTAACCGGTTAACGCCTGGTGAGTAACCGGTTACTCAGTGCAAAATTGCAATTCCTGCTGCATTTTGGGACAACATCCATGCACTCTCTTTGGACTTTGGTTCTACTTGATCCTAGCAGTGTGTGGAACATTCTAGACTTCTCTAGACATTTCAAGACTATTCAAGACATTCCAAGTGTATTTATTCCAATGCATCACTCTAATTTAAGTGCACCATGTTACTTAATTTACAAGTATGTGGACCTTTGGATATTGGAACTCACATTGGGATTGTTACCGAGTTGATCCTAACTAACCGAGTTAACCACCTTGACTCAGTGAGTCAAGTGTAACTAACTCCAACCCTAACTCCAAACCCCCCAAAGCTAAGTCCAAACCAAAGTCCAAAGCTCTCACACTCCATGCCTAAACTCTATATAAGCCAAGCTTCACCATTTTGCAACTCCTCCACAATCATTCACACAAATTTACACTTGCTTCACTCTCTATTCTCTCATTCTCCTCTACATTTTTCTGCAACTTCTACACATTCCTCTTCATCTTCTTCACCAAACCTCACTAAAGCTCTTAATTCACCATAAAAGAAAAGCTACTTTCACCTTGAAAGCGCTTTTTCTTGAGCTTAACCTTCATTATCATTCCATTCTACTGGATTTTGTGGAGCTTTAGTAGCTTTTGGATTCATCTCAAGTGATCGATTCAAGTTTCTTCGGTGATAATTCTCATTTTGGAGTTTTCGTCGAAGTTTGCTCGGTTTCGCTACGATTCGAAGTACAATTGAAGATTCATCTGGTTTTCTTTGATTATTCTCATCATTTTGCAATTATACTTGAGTATCTAGAGTTCTATTAGCTTTTGGATTCATCTCAAGTGTTTACTTTAAGATCCTACGGTGCAAATTCGATTTCGGAGCTTTTATCGCATTTTGCTCGGTTTCGCTGCGGTTCGAAGTGCAAATGTAGAAATCTCTGGTTTTCTCTGGTTTTCTTCACTTACCTTCATCACATTTCATTTACAATAATTACCAAGCCAATCCTCCGGCTTGTAGGTTGGTAGATCTTACTTTCCTCACTGTTTCGATTGTTTCTGCGTATTTACGTTGTAATTTCGATCGTTTTTGGTTTAATTTATCATGCAATTGCTTGATCTTTAACCGCCATGGTTAATGCTTGTAATTTCTGTTTAATTGCCCTTACTTGATGTAATTTTAGTGCACAAATTCATGTCCTAGCATGTGGTGGTTGGCATAAGTGATTAAGTGTTGAAAACCACTTTTGAAAAGCTATTTTTTCTGTTTTTTTTTTCACCATTGTTCAGTGGTAACCGGTTAACACATGGTGAGTAACCGGTTACTCAGTTCAATTTTCACCAAAAACACTGATTTTTAAGCAAGTTACCGGTTAACGCGTGGTGAGTAACCGGTTACCACTGAACATAATGGCCATTTTGAGTTTTTTCAAGCTTGTTTGACATTCTTTCTCCCTCTAACTTCCATAGATTGATATACTTAATATTTATGGGTGTTTTTAAATGCTATTAACCTCTGTTTAAAGCATATTTACAATAATTCAATGACTGATTTATCAATTCTCGCAATTAGGTATGTTCTTGATATTTGTTTGAACATTCTAATTCTTGTACAATCTTTGATCACTTGACACATGATGTATGACATATGCTAATATTTGTATGGCACTGTTATGCACTCCCTCTCTTTCCTTTGCATTAAGTTTATTCTTAACGGATGAATTTAATCTGGTACAATCAATTCACACATTTTACGTTAATGATTTTCCATTCTCTTTGGAAAGTTGTTAGCATTGCTTCCCTTTGATTAATTAATCAAAATCGAGTTTCGATTAGTTGATCTTCCCTCTTCCCTCTCTTTAGGCTTCTTTTATAACTTTTCCTCTCTCTTCCCCCCCCCCCCCCCCCCGCGCGGAGTTGAAGATTCATACGACGTCCAACGTGCGACCCTGGAGCACTGTACAAATTGAAGTTGTTACGCTGTTCATTTCACAACGCACGGGAGCACTGTACAACTTGGAGCTGTTACGCTGTCAGTTTCAGCTTCTACACTACACCCTGTGTGTTAGAGAAGGAATGAGAAGGGAGAATTCCTACTCTCATTCTGACTACTTCAGGTAGGGGACGAATGACCTTGTGCTTGGCTTAGTCATCTCTACCTCCAGGCGGTAGTGTGCTTTACTTCCCCAGTCGAGTCGATCCTTGATCACTCTTTTCTCACTCCAATCTCTTTCGATCCTTGATCACTCTTTTCTCTTTGCGGTCTCTTTCGATCCTGGACCACTCTTATCTCTTTGTAATCTCTTTTGATCTTCGATCACTCTTATCTCTTTCAATCAGTCTTTTGATCTATCACCATTCCCTTGGTTCACGATCATTAGCAATCTTCTGAGGGTCAATCTCTTGCCCTTATTCAATACCTTTCCTCTGTTCCCTTCAAAAGGGTTTCAATTACCTTTTCTTGTGGCTAGTCATTTATTTTACTGATTCCCCATGAGAGTTGTATTCATTCTTCCATTGGTTGATCACAATCATACTGTTAAAACCAATGCTCTATCGCGCTCTTTCTTCGGTTAAACACAATTTTCCTGTTAAACACCGAAACTCTTGCGGAGTTCGCAACCTTCTCTTGGTTCTTCTCCCTTTGATTGGCATTCTTCCATTAGTTGATCACAGTCATACTATTAAAACCAATGCTCTATCGCGCTCTTTCTTCGGTTAAACACAGTTTTCCTGTTAAACACCGAAACTCTTGCGGAGTTCGCAACCTTCTCTTAGTTCTTCTCCCTTTGATTGGTTAACCATTGCTTGTTAATTAAAACACCAATTTGTACTCTCTTCAGTTAAACACAGTCCGTCTGTTAAAACACTGAATTCCTCTTGGGTTAATCACCTCTTCTTGGTTAATCACCCGTCTCTTCAGTTAACCACAGTCCGTCTGTTAAAACACTGAATTCCTCTTGGGTTAATCACCTCTTCTTGGTTAATCGCCCATCTCTTCAGTTAACCACAGTCCGTCTGTTAAAATACTGAACCTTTTTTGAGTTAATCACCTTCTCTTGGTTAATCAGTCGCTCCTTTCAGTTAATCACAGCCCTTCTGTAAACACCGAATCCCCAGCAGTTGGCAACCTCCTCTTGGTTCGAATACTTGCATCTTTGGGCTAGTAACCTTTCTTTGGTTCAAATACCCTTTCTTCGGTTTAGTACTGTTTGTTCAGTCAGTTTACCGAACCCCTTTGGGTCACGACCTTTGATCAGTCCTATACCCGTCCTTTGGGTCACGACCTTTGCTCGGTCCCACACCCTTCCTTTTGGGTCACGACCTTTGCTCGGTCCTACACCTTTCCTTTTGGGTCACGACCTTTGCTCGGTCCTACACCCGTCCTTTGGGTCACGATCTTTGATCGGTCCTACACCCGTCCTTTGGGTCACAACCTTTGATCGGTCCTACACCCGTCCTTTGGGTCACGACCTTCGCTCGGTCCTACACCCGTTCTTTGGTTAATCACAGTTTTCTCTGTTAAAATCAATGCTTCTCTATCCCCACTGAGTTGCAGTCCTTTCTTTCTTCGGTTAACCACTGCCAGTCAGTTAATATACCGAGACCCCTTCAGAGTCAAACACCTTCCCTTGGTTCAGCACTCTCTCTCTTGGTTTATCACAGTCCGTCTGTTGACACCATTTCTTTTACATCCCCAGCGGATCTTTCTCTTATTCCCTTATTCTCTTGGTTTGGACACCATTTTTCTCTTATTCCCTTATTCTCTTGGTTTGGACACCATTTCTCTCTTATTCCTTAACTCTCTTGGTTATGACACCATTTCTTTTGCATCCCCAGCGGATCTTTATCTATCTCTTATTCTCTTGATTTCGACCCCATTCTTCTCTATTCTTAGTACAGTTACATTTTCTTTCCTTTGTACTCTTTTCCCGGTTTAGACATCATTTCTTTGGAATCCCCAATGGAATTTCCTTCTTTCTTTTGCTCTTGGTTTTGACACCACTTTCCTTTCCTTTTCCTTTTCCGTCTTTCTCCCTCTAACTTCCATAGATTGATATACTTAATATTTATGGGTGTTTTTAAATGCTATTAACCTCTGTTTAAAGCATATTTACAATAATTCAATGATTGATTTATCAATTCTCACAATTAGGTATGTTCTTGATATTTGTTTGAACATTCTAATTCTTGTACAATCTTTGATCACTTGACACATGATGTATAACATATGCTAATATTTGTATGGCACTATTATGCACTCCCTCTCTTTGCTTTGCATTAAGTTTATTCTTCACGGATGAACTTAATCTGGTACAATCAATTCACACCTTTTGCTTTAATGATTTTCCATTCTCTTTGGAAAGTTGTTAGCATTGCTTCCCTTTGATTAATTGATCGAAACCGTGTTTCTATTAGTTGATCTTCCCTTTTCCCTCTCTTTAGGCTTCTTTTAGAACTTTTCCTCTCTCTTCCCCCCCGCGGAGTCGAAGATTTATACGACGTCCAACGTGCGACCTTGGAGCACTGTACAAATTGAAGTTGTTACGCTGTTCATTTCACAACGCACGGGAGCACTGTACAACTTGGAGCTGTTACGCTGTCAGTTTCAGCTTCTGCCACTACTACAAAACGGCCAAACAACAACGCCAAGTTTACAACGGCATCTTATACACCGTTCTTATAGTGCGTACTGGATGCGCGCGCATTATTTTAATTAGAAATCTCAAGGGTATAATAACGGTTTTTATGAAAACCGTGGTGATACAATCTAGCTATAATGGGTTCGAACCTCATCGCCCTCATATAGTTTATCCCTTTGATGTAAATGCTCCCTTTTTAAGTTTTATTAATATTTAACTAAAAAATAATAAGGATATCACGACGGATATTTCTCAAAACCGTTGTTACAACCCTAACACCAAGTATATATATCAATTATCCATTGAAACAACCCTAACACCAACGCCCTCACCATTGTCGGGAAGAAGACAACAACAACAACAAAGTGTTCTACTTTAAGGTGTTGCAATGTCACATTTGAAGACAAAATCATCCAAAGGTGTTTCTACGTCTTGTTCCAGTGTAAAATCTCGATCTGGAAATTTTTGTGGTTGTGATGGTCGTATGGTTTCGTTTCAATGCAAGAAGGGACAAAATAAAGGAAGGCTTTTTTGGAGATGTCTATTTTGGAGGAGCAATGAAACATGTAATTTGTTCATATGGGATGAAGACGTCGGAGAAAGAGATGAAAATGACGATGAGAGCATTATGAAGTCAGAGTTGGAAGCTGTGGGCTATCTGAAGGTTATGTATAAGGATTTAAAGAAAAAGAACAAGAATTTGAATAACAAACTGAAATCAGAGATATTTTCTGGAAATATCAAGATGTTATGTTTTTTTGTCTCCTTTATGTTTAATATTTACTTTGTTATGAAATGTAATAGTTGAATTAGGGTTCGAATTACATTGTTGATGTTTAAACTGCAGATGCATTGTGAATTACATTGTTGATGTTTAAACTGCAGATGCATTAAGTTAGAAGTTAAGGCGCACCTTTTCTTTTTTATTTATTTTAAAATTCACAAATAAAAGGGTTATCACTACGGTTCTTCTGGTTAACCGTAGTGATATATTTATAATAAATAAATACATATCTATACGGTTTTTATTTATTTTAAAATTCACAGATAAAAGGGTTATCACTACGGTTATTCTGGTAAACCGTAGTGATATATTTATAATAAATAAATACATATTTATACGGTTGTTATTGTTAACCGTTGTGAAATAGTTTACCCATATATAAGCGAAATAACTTTCACTTAATTGACAGTAACGCCGTTGCCTTCAAAGTGAAACCCTAGAACCCATTTTTTCTCTTTGTTTTCACCATTAGCCGTGAATCTTGTGCTTCATACATTAAGGTATTCTTTTTCTTCCATCTATTGTTAGATATTTCCCATTATCTCGTTTGTTGCGTGTTGTTTTTGTTGATTGTTCTCATTTTTTCAGATTCGTTTTCACTACCTTAACAAAGACCATACTTTGGAAACTTCATAATGTTTGTGTTGCTATGGAAAAATGTATAAGAAGCATGAAGCTATGATGGAAACTTCATCCACCTTGTATTTTTTTTTCATAGCATCACGAACAAGATGTTAGTAAATGAAGAAACAACAATGTAAGCAAACTTTATCTAGTTTTAGAAGCAATGAAAAGAAGTATAAGAAGTATGAAGCTTTTGTGTAAGCTTCTTCCTCCTTATATTTCTTTTTCATGGCTTCCCAAACTAGTTCAACATCATAATTGATTCATGTTCCGCGATTAGTTTCATTAAAAGGTGCGTTATTCCTGTTCCTCTCTTTACTCATCACTGGATTATGGTTTTAGGGTTTATTTTCAACTGAGGATGCTCATTTTTAAAGTTTGCTTTGTTTCCTTTCAGGTTAAGGGGATGATACATGGTGATGATGTTGGTGGAAGCAAGTGTATTATATCAGTTTATAATTTCTGGATCTGGTATAAAATGTTGTTTGAGTTTATCATATTCTAACGACGGATGTGTTAGGTGCTAATACCTTCCTTTCGCATAACCGACCCTCCGTTCCCGTTTCTCTTCCCCTTGGGTTTTATCGATATTTTTCCTGTCCTTTGGGACTAAATAAAGTTCGGTGGCGACTCTGTTGTATCTTTGAGTGTGCGATTCACTCAGGTAGAAACCAATCATCTTCACATGTCCATTCGAATGTTGCTTGCCACGGTGGCACAGCTCGACCTTGAACTGGAACAGATGGATGTGAAGATTGCGTTCTTGTATGGTGATCTAGATGAAACAATCCTGATGAGGCAACCTGAAGGGTATGTCGAAAAGGGGAAGGAAGATTATATGTGCAAGCTGAAGAGATCTTTATATGGACTAAAACAATCTCCTCCACAGTGGAATAGGAGATTCGACAAGTTAATGACACGCATAAGTTTTATTAGAAGTCAGTTCGACCACTGTGTTTACTTCAGATTTCGACCTGGTAATTCATTTGTTATTTTGTTGCTTTATGTGGATGATATTCTAATAGCAAGCAATAATGTCGAAGATGTAATGAGGGTGAAGGCTGGACTCAATAAGGAGTTCGACATGAAGGATCTGGGAGCTGCGTCCAGGATTCTTGGGATTGACATCCGAAGAGATAGAAAGCAGTCAAAATTATGCTTATCTCAAGAGGCATACCTACAGAAGATTCTCGAAAAGTATGGTATGTCGAACTCAAAGCCTGTTGTGACTCCGACAAACCCTCAATTCAAGCTGAGTATAGATCACTGTCCTAGTACTGATGTTAAAAGAGCTTATATGAATATTATTCCATATGCTAATATAGCGGGTTCTTTGATGTATGCTATGGTCTGTACTAGACCTGACATAACATATGCAGTAAGTCTTGTAAGCAGATACATGGTGAACCCTGGAAAGGCTCACTGGCAAGCATTGAAGTGGATTCTAAGGTACATAAATGGGTCTCTGAATAGAGTCATAATTTATGGTGAAGCCTTGGGTGAAGATAGTAAAGCAGCAATCGAAGGATATGTAGACTCTGATTATGCAGGTCGTATGGATTCCAGAAAATCTATTTCTAGATATGTGTTAACTATGTTTGGGACAACAATCAGTTGGAAAGCAACACTTCAGAAGGTTGTTGCCTTATCAACCACTGAAGCCGAATATATTGCCCTAACTGAAGCTGTGAAGGAAACATTGTGGCTTGACGGTTTTGCAAAGGAGTTAAAACTTCAAGGTCGAAGTATCACTGCTAAATGTGATAATCAAAGTGCAATACATCTGTCGAAGAATTCATCATATCATGAGCGAACCAAGCACATTGATGTGAGGCTGCATTTCGTCAAAGGGGTAATCGAGCGTGGAGAAGTCCAAGTGCTGAAGGTTTCGACAGATCATAATGCTGCTGATATGATCACCAAAACGTTGCTCAATTGTAAGTTTTTCCATTGTATGCAGTTGATAAAGTTGCATGAAGAAAGCTAGTTTGTTTCTTGATGTTATAGAGTTAGATCCAAGGTGGAGATTTGTGAGATATTGGATCGAACTCTAGTTAGCATGTCGTCGAAGTCTGCTCACATGCTGTTGTCGAAGACCTACATGCTGTAGTCGAAGTGTGTTCTAATGTGTAGCTGTCGGATTGGGCCTTGTGTTAAGGATCTAATTGTTTAAGTTAGCTTGTACCCTAAGTTAGCTTGTAATGGGTAATTGTTAAAAAGCCCATTAGTTTATTATGTTAGGTTTTATTATAAGTGTGGTCTGACAAAACCTAATTAGGGTGAGAGGGTTATTTGTTATTCTTGAGTACTTGTAATCTGTTTTATAGTGAAAGTAAAGAATAACAGTTATAATCAATCCTTATTGTTTTTCCTTTGTTTTTCCTTGTTAACCCTAACCCTTGCGTGTTTCTTGCCTATAAAGAAATCGAGTATATTTTGTTCAAAGGCATCCTAATTCACAACAGCCTTCATTCATTTTATTCTTTCTTAACACAATATCAACATCTGTTCTAATAGTTTAGAGCAATTTCCCTCCGAGATCGTGCAATCGGTTGTTTCAATTTCTGGTTGTGTTCTGGTAGACGCATAGACAAATTTACTAATCTTAGCTATGCTCTGAGCTATAAGTATTAGGGCAAGGGGATTGCAACACTACTTATGAAACAAGTGATTTAAAATTGTACAACGCCACATAGACAATGTCATATTAGCGCCACCTCACAGAATGAAAACACAAGACAGCAGGAGTTAAAAAATCTCCATAAAAAATCAAATTGAGGGACCAAAAATTTAAATTTCTAAAAAAAAAATTTAAAATAAAAAAAATCAAAATAGAAGGCATTTTAATTTTTTTTTAATATGAAGAATTTTAAAAATTGGAACAGAACATGTTTGAGATGACTCTAGTTTTCTTCTATCTATTTCTTAATAAACAAGATTTTTTTTTTTAATAAACTTCATGAAGAGAGATAGTGTTCATGCTCGTGGCTGTATTTAGACATGGCAACAAAACCCATACCCGTGGGTACCCATCCGAACCCGCCCCGAATTTGATGGGAAAAACCCGCTTTGATTGGGTTTGGGTTTTTTCCGATTAAAAAATATGGGGACGGGTCGGGTAATGGGGACACTAGTACTCACCCCTAACCTGCCCCGTTTATTTTATTATGTATATTATTATTTAATTTTGTTAATTTGGAATATTAAATATGTGACAAATATTTTGATATTTTGATTTGTATTAATTATTTAAAATGTTAAAAATGTATGTAAGAATTTTCTTTGAGATTTTTTTAATTATTTGAAATGTAATTTGATTTTGAAAAAAATAAATATTTTCTATTAAAAAAATTGATTTTACTAAATGGATGGTGGCGGGGCGGAGATACCCGAATCCAACCCAAACCCATTTGGGACGGTTTTGGGTTTTAATTCTCCATCCCCGTTTGGGTTTGGGGCGGAAAACGAAAATTGTTTGAGAATTCGGGTATGGGTTTGGGGAGGTAAAAATCGTCCTCGACCCGCCCCATTGCCATGTCTAGCTGTATTAATCCTCATTCTTCGACTCTTACATTTATCATAGTCAAGTTCTTCCAATTGTAGCCTTCGTATTTATATATTTAACAGATTGATAAACTCTATTTATTTTACTAATTACGGAACTTTTTTTAGGCTGACTCAAGTAACTGACCACACCTAGTATTAAGCAAATTTACGTCATAACAACCGACATCCTCGTAACGTTAGTTTTGGTTTTTGACTCAACACATCCTTGTACGTAATATAGAATTACTAATATGTATCTATCTTCCATTACATTATCTTTCAAAACTTTTTTAACTTTTCATTAATTCATTCACCCTTTACCTTTTCCTTGATTCAACCTTAATGAAAGACAAGAAAAAACCAAAAAGTAATTCAAAAAAATAAAAAAAATATAGATATAAACAGATAAGGAATCATCATAACCGAAAGTGAAAATGAGATTTGATCATATATATATATATATATATATATATATATATATATATATATATATATGACAGAGGTGAATATTTTGCACTATCGACCATGAGTAACAACTTATTGTGCAAACTTCAATAAACAAAAGTGTTGGAACTTTTGTGAGAATATTTTATAAGGTTGAGTGGAACCTTAAATATCTGAGGTGTGTGTGAAAAGAAAGGATTATAAAATAAATGGGTGTGAATGTGGGGATTCTTTGCGTTTGTGTTGTGTTTTTCATGGCAATTGAAGCAATGGGGATTGTTACTAGAGCTGCACCAATGGATCAAATTTCAGGTGCTATTCTTCTTTGCCATTGTTACTTTGTATTTTAATTTTTTTGGTTCTTTTTTGTTTGCTTAATGCTTGCTTGGAGATTGCCGCATTTGTTTTGTTTTATTCACATTTAGATACAAAATATGAAAATCGAATGGAATGGAAATGGGAATATATTTTTTGGCGTATTGGGTACCAAATGTTGTATTGTAATTATATGGTTGTTATCATCGAAGAGTTTTATTATTTTATTAGCTTTGACAAGATATTGTCGAATTAGATTTAGAACATAAATTTAATAGTTTCGCAGCTTCTTAGTAATTGTTAAGAAACGCGGTTGAGTATAACTCAATTCTACAAAACCGATTTATAAGGTGATGATTGTTTTCACTTATAAAAATATATTAATGTTATATATTATTCGAGGTGGGACTCTTAACACACACTCTCACGCTCAGAATTAGACAACTGGAGCGTGGGAATAAAGGGTGGGTGGCCCGATAGCGAAAATCATAGAAGGTGGCCCACCGAATCTTAAACGAAGTTTTTGATACCATGTTAAGAAATGTGATTGGGCCTAGCTCAACTCTACAAAGGGCCTAACTCATCCCTACAAAACCGACTTGTAAGGTGATGATTGCCCCCACTTATAAAGACACGTTCATGTCAAACTTATCCGATGTGAGACTTTTAACAGTAATATATTGCTATTGCTTTTTGATAGAGTTGGCTTTCACGTTTATATTATTTATAATTATATAATCAAAATTATATAAAAATAGCGTACACGGGTAACAAGCTACACCTCCAAATTATTTCCTTGGAAAACAATTTACTGTTGTCTTCTTTATTCACACTTTCTAACGCTTTCTAAGGTTGGTCATGTCATTGCTTAGTGAGATGTTAATAAGAGTCTAGACTTGGATGAGTTTAACTTGTTCTTATTTTAGAGATTTTAGCAACTTCATAGGTTGGATGTAGAGCTTATGTTTGATCAATACTACCACAAAACGATGTTATCCCATAGTTTTTTTTTTGTATTTTGAGGCTCTGATCCCGAATGTCAATTCCCTTACCTAGATGGATAATTTCGGACAAATTACTCTGGTTGGATCCTTGTACAAATCGGTAAGATGCACAAAGATGTCTTTTTCAACATTGTTAGTTAGATTATGCAACTAGTATGGAAGAGTTCGGCCCTTTCTAAGTTGATTGTCTTCTCTTGAAAGTTACTTCAAGATAGAACTTCCACGAGGGAAACCTCTTTAGGCATATGGTGATCATGGATTAGAGAGGAATTTCTTTTATTTTGTATCAAAGTCTGTTGGGGTCGATTAACTATCTCTTTGATACTTGTGAGGTGTTAGCTTTTATGTGACCATGATTTGGCACATTGTGGTCCGGACATTTTACAAATTCCAAAATAATGCTATATTTTTCAATAAGAGAATGTTAGTGGAGGATATCATTCCAGAACTTTCTCAGTTCTTACAACTAGTTCCCAATTGATTTCTTATAAGAGTATATCATTTCTTAAACATTTCAAAAGTGTAATTTTTATTTTTTTAAATGTGGGCTTATATTCTTCTAGACAAACTCATTAATCATAGTGAGAAAATATAAATCACCCAGATGTGTTTCCTCCCTTGGCGGATCCCAAACATCTGAGTGAACATACTCAAAAGTTCTATAAGAACTATGTATATCACTCATAAACTTCATCATATATTGTCATAAAGGATTGGTCCCCCTCCAAAGTGTTAATACAATCCTTATCATGAAGAATGATATCCTTGAAATACTCAAAAGATTTAGATAATGAGTTTAGCAAGAGTAGATGTGTGTTTTCGTCATTAAGTTTCTCATCAATTTTTTGCAAGTCATCAAAATATTTCAAAATTTTATCAATTGCTCCATAGTAGATTTGATCTTTACCATCATAAATGAGTAGAGTAATGTTTCAGACATAACCTACAAGGCAAAAAGTTGGTCATATATAATGATTCAAGCTTGACACACATCTCCATCATGGTCTTTTCCCTTGCAACCTTTCTTAAATCTTTATTTTTAACACACAATAATCTCTCTCTCTCTCTCTCTCTCTCTCTCTCTCTATACGAAGAATTACGACAAGTGATGCAAGAAAATTAAGGTGTTATTCCACTTATAGAAGGTGCAACGTTTGCACAAAAGACCTCACATAAGAAAGAGAAGACAAAATATTATAAGCAGTGTACCTCATTCATCAATGTGTTGATGCCGATAACTTTGAAAAGGTTGGTGATTGTACATCCTCAAAGGAAGCTTGGGAAATCTAGGAGAAAAGTTGTGCTGGAGCTGATAAGGAAAAAGTGATAAGGTTACAAACTCACAAAGGAATATAGAATTAATTCAAATGGAGGAAAAGGAAACCACTAGTTAATTTACTACTAGAATTGCAAGATTGGTGAACCATGTAAAGGCGTGTGGAGAAACGACCACCGAACCATATGTTTTTCGTAAAAAGCTTGTGTTATTTGACATAAAGATTTGACAATATAGTAGTTGCGATTGAGGAATCAAAGGATATTGCAATGATGAACAAGGAGAAGCTCACTTGAAGCTCATGAGTAGAGAATGAAGGAAAGGAATGTTGAAAATGCAAAGGCGAAGATCGCTTTGTAAGACCGTTTCAATGAAAGATATAAGAAGGAGAAGGGAAAGTGGCCCAGGAACAATGGTATAGGGGGCTTTCTGAATTTTGGTGGAATAGAATCCAAAAATTCCAAAAATTTAACACTTCAAAATGGTGAAAGCATCAACAATAGAGGTGGTGGATCATACAACTCTAGAGGTGGAAACATCAGAGGAAGAGAAGGAAGTAAGAAAGGAGATTAAAGTAGTGTGTAGTGCTTTAATTGTCAAAAGTATGGTCATTTTACAAGAGAGTGTAGTGCCAACAAGAAAGAACCTCAAGAAGATGAAGCAAGAGTTGGAAGACAAGAGTATGATATGAAAACACTATATTGGTGATTAACACTGAAGAAGAATGCATCAGCAGTAGGTCATAGAAAAGCTGTAAGAGGCTACAACAGGCTGGGAGAGAAGGTTGTAACTGGCTACCTATATACTGTAAACGGGTACAAGCAGAAGAAAACTCCAAGGTGACTAAGAAAGAGGCTATCAATGGTATCTAGACTCCGAATGTTCAACGAACATGACGGGAAGAAAATATTGGCTTATTACAGTCAATTGTGCCATGAAGAACAAGGTAAATTTCGTGGATGATACCACTCTAGTGGCGTAAGGGATCAGTGATGTATTGATCAATATAAGGGATGGTAAACATTCTTTGATAAAAGATGTGTTGTATATTCTCGAAATCAATTGTAACATTATAAGTATTGGTCAATTACTTGAGAAGGGTTACAAGATTCATATGGATAACAAGGCGCTATGTGTTATGAATACAAGCAGAGTTTTGGTCCTAAAGGCTCCTATGGCTCCAAATAGAACTTTCAAAGTTGAATTAAAGGTTATGGAACCTAGGTGTCTTGCTACACCGCTAGTAGAGAATAGTGGATATGACATTATAGACTTGAGCATCTTAATTTTCGAGATCTCAATGTCTTGCTAAAGAACATGATGGTAAAGGGTTGTCATTAATCAACAAACAACTGAAATTTGTGAAGAATATGTATAAGCGAAGCAACATTAGGGAAAATTCAGTAAAGACACAAGTTGTAGAACCAATTTCCATCTTGAGGTGGTGTATTCGGATGTGTGGGGACCGATGCAAGTTGATGCTATGGACGTACCTAATCAAAAGAAAAGATGAGGTACTTGAGGTGTTCAAGAAATTCAATTTCATGGTTGAAAGGAAAAGTGTTCAAAAATCAAAGTTCTCAAAACGGATGGTAGGGGAAAATATGTCTCACATGATTTTGGGAAGTTTTGTGATCATGAGGGGATTTTACATGAGGTAGTGTTACCTTAAACACCACAATAAAACAGTGTTATCGGGAGGAAGAATTGCCATAACATGAACATACTAAGAAGCATTCTAAAACGAAAAAGATTTCCGAAAGAATTTTGGGGAGAAGTTATCTCCACGACCACTTATTTGCTGAGCAAACGCCCCCACAAAGAACTAGAAAATATTACACGTCTTGGTTCTGATTTAAACATAACACGAGTCACTTTAGATTGTTTAATTCGGTGATATATCGCCATGTGTCGGATAAACTTAGGAAGAAGTTGAATGACAATGGAGAGAAATGATACTTGTAGTGTATCACTCTACTTATTGTTACAAGTTGTATGATGTAGCAAACAGAAGGACCCTGATCAGCAAAGATGTCATTTTTTACCAAATAAAGGAGTCGAAACAACTTAAAAATGGTTACCAATAGACTGTCATCGGATGTAACTTGTTACAGCAGTGAAAAAATGGTTCCTACAGTGTTTGAAAATGCATAAACAACCCCCGTTGAAGCTCGAATCGAAGAAAATGTGATAAGATCAACAAAGGCAAAGAGGTTTTTCTACATGACTCCAAGATTGTGACCTATTCCAAGACAATGAAGTTAATGAAGATGGTGACTTTTTCCAATTGTAATCATGGTCGAATCTGAACCTATTAAAATAAAGGAGGCTTTGAGTGATTCAAAATGGATTTGTTATATGAAGGAGGAGCTAGAATCGATTGAGAAGAACAAGACTTGGGAGCTAGTTGATTTATCTTAAGAGAAAAGGCCTATAGGTTTGAGATGGGTGTACAAGGTCAAGGAAAATCCCAAATGAGAGGTTGTGAAGCACAAAGCTAGATTGGTAACTAAGGGATTTTTGCAAAAGGAATGAATAGACTATGAGGAAGTATTCGCACCGGTAGCAAGAACTGAGACTATCTGATTGGTTGTTGGGATTGCAAACAACACAAATTGGTCCATTATCAAATGGACATCAAATATGTGTTTTTTGAACGCACCGTTGGAAAAGGAGGTATATGTGGAGCAACCCCCAAGTTTCATTGTGAAAATCCAAGAATCAAAGTTCTATATATTGAAGAAGGATTTGTAAGGTTTGAAACAAGTTCTGATAGCTTGGAACAAGAGGATATATGATTTCTTAAAAGAGATAGTCTTCAACAAATTTGTATCCGAACATGTGTGTACGTGAAGAAAGATGCAAATGAAGGAGTAGTAATTCTTTGTCTCTACGTGAATGATTTGTTTATTACGGACAGCGATGAAGGCTGTATTTCTAAGTTCAAGGGTGAGCTTATGAAGGAATTTGAGATGACTGACATGGCCACATGACATACTTTCTTGGCATTGAGTTTCACAAGTCCGAGAAGGGACTGCTTATGCGCCAAAGAAGGAATGCTCTTGAAATTTTGAAAATCTGTAATGGAACATTGTAACATTGTCATTACTTCTACAGAACCAAGGTTGCAGGTGTCAAAGAATGAACATGAGCAGGATGTTAATCCAACTCCATATTGGAGGCTGATTGAATCCTTATGTTACTTGTGTAATACGAGACATGATTTGATTTTTAGTGTTGGAATTGTGAGCATATTCATGGAGAGACCAAAGAGTCTCACTTGGAAGTAATCAAGACGATTCTGAGATCGTCAAAGGTTCTATTTGTTGTCGATTTTTCCTTCAACAAATAAGGGCAGAAAGTGCAATTTACTCGGACAAACGGATTCTATCTGGTGCGGAGATAAAAAAGACAGAAAATCTACAACTAGATACATCTTTATCTTCAAAGAAACAACAATGTAAGGGTGTTCGGAGAAGGAAGTAGTAGTGACACTCTCTTCTTGTGAGATCGGGTATATTGCAGCTTTGTTATGTGTGTGCCAAGCAATATGGTTGATGAATTTGTTAAAGGAGATGTGCAGTGAAAAGGGTGAGGTTGTAACGATCATGGTTGATAATATTTTTGTTATAAATCTTACTAAGAATCTCATTGCACCTGGGTGAAGCAAACATATTGAGATGAGGTTTCACTGCTAGAGATGGTTTGTTTGTGAAGGAACATTGAGGTTAGGATATTGTAAAAATGAAGACCAAGTGACCGATTTGTTGATCAAAGGAGGTTCGATTAAAGTATTTAAGAGATTGAAGAAGCATATGCTCATGGAAGTCTTGGAGCACGTGGATTAAGATGGCGTGTTAAGTGAAAAGGTGTAATTCACGTGTCTGTCACTAATTACTGCATGACTATAACTAGTTACATCCTTTTAAAAAAGAATCAAAATGTTAGTGTAACCGGTTACAGTTTATCAATAACCCGGTAACATTAGAAATAAAATGTTTTAGTAACCGGTTACACTCGATCTGTAATTGATTACACTCGATCTGTAATTGATTACAATGGTAGAATTTCCTATTTTTTTTTTATTACTTGTATCTCACTCAATTTGTATATTTAACTTTTGAATATCTCATTAATGGATGACATCATTTTTCACCCTAAATAATTACTCTCATTCTCTCTCAATCTCCACATTAGAAATCACCGTCATTGTAATTCTTTGTCCTAACAAGGGTAGGTGAGGCAATGGCGAATATAAAATTTTGCTGAAAATATGAACTTTTGAGGGATACTTCTATAAGTTGTATTTGTATAAAGTATAATAATACAACTTAACTAAATTATTCAGCATGGTTGGCTTAAACTTTCATTTTTTTCGATTTTATGTAAAAACGTGGGTCCATAAGGTTAGATCTCCGTCTATGAAAAGGGAAGCAATGTAATAAAAAAATAAACATGTGTGTTATTAAATTCTAGGCAAAATTACATTGATCTTTTCTATTGGCCGTATTTAGTGATTGCATTAACACATCATGCAGTTCTCTTACTGCATGTTCTTATTTGCAGAGAACAAGAATGTTTTCAAGAAAACAAGACCCCGATCCCAATCCCGATCTCGCCCCATTGACTACACATTCAAGCTTCCAATTGCAACAACTTCTTGGCCAGAAGGTATGCTTTATTTGATCATCATTTTATGTGATATATTATAGCGAATGCAGATTCTGATTATAGCTTGTGATGAATTGCAACTACAGGTAACGGTTTCGCAGGAGGAATCCTTGATCTAGGTGGACTGCAAGTGTCTCAAGCATCAACATTTAGCAAAGTTTGGGGCGCCTACGACGGTGGCCCGGACAATCAAGGGGCCTCAGTGTATGAACCAACATCAATACCAGAAGGATTCTCTATGTTAGGTAGCTACAGCCAACCCAACAACAAACCTCTTTTTGGTTATGTTCTTGTTGCAAAGGATGTTTCTTCAAGTACAAGTAATGGCACTCTAAAGCCACCAATTGATTACACACTTCTATGGAACACTTCAACCCTCTCAGCTAATCAAAATTCAACTTTGTATATTTGGCTACCAGTAGCACCTGATGGCTACAAAGCTTTAGGACATTTAGTCACCACAACACCAGACAAACCTTCCCTCGACAAAATCATGTGTGTCAGATCAGATCTCACTGAACAATGTGAGACTTCTTCATGGATTTGGGGTTCCAATGATTTCAATTTCTATGATGTTAGATCAAGCAATAGAGGAACTCAAGCTCCTGGAGTTCGCGTGGGTACATTTGCTGCGCAAAACGGTGGAAATACTAACTCTCCATCTATTTCATGTTTGAAGAACCTCAATTCCGTTTCAAAAATCATGCCTAATGAGAAACAAATCGAGGCAATACTTCAAGTTTACTCTCCGTTTCTATACCTACATTCCGACGAACAATACTTTCCTTCTTCTGTCAATTGGTTTTTCTCCAATGGAGCGTTACTATACAAGAAAGGTGATGAATCAAATCCTATTCCAATACAACAAAATGGAACTAACCTCCCTCATGATCCAAACTATGATGATGCTTATTGGATAGACCTACCTGTTGATGATGCAACTAAAGAAAAGGTCAAACATGGAAATCTTGAAAGTGCTGAATCGTATGTACATGTGAAACCAATGTTTGGAGGAACATTCACTGATATTGCAATGTGGATTTACTACCCTTTTAATGGACCTGCAAGAGCAAAAGTAGAGTTTATAAATATTAAACTAGGGAAAATAGGTGAACATGTTGGTGATTGGGAGCATGTGACTTTAAGGGTAAGTAATTTGGAAGGTAAATTATGGCAAATGTATTTCTCACAACATAGTGGTGGTTCATGGCTTGATTCATCTCAAATTGAGTTCCAAAATGACACAACAAAAAGACCTATTGTTTATGCTTCATTGCATGGCCATGCAATGTATCCACATGAAGGTCTTGTTCTACTGGGGAAAAATGGAATAGGTGTAAGAGATGATACTAATAAAGGTAGTAATGTTATGGATATGGGAAAATTTGTGTTGGTTTCTGCAGATTATTTAGAGTCTGTTAAAGAACCAGCTTGGTTGAATTTTTATAGGGAATGGGGTCCAAAAGTTGACTATAATCTAGATGATCAGTTGAAAAATCTGAAGAAGGTGTTGATAATTGGGAAGTTAAAAGATGCTTTTGAAAAAATGATTAAGACTTTACCAAATGAAATGCTTGGTGAGGAAGGACCAAGAGGTCCAAAGGCAAAGGTGGCTTGGAATGGTGATGAAGTTTGAGTTTTGTAGGTGTTTTTAGTTTATATTGTTCAAAATTAATTTATAACTAGAATAAGACACGCCTGTTGCCCGGATGTATTTTTTTTAATAATTATATTTTTGTTCTTTAAATGTGGATTAAACCTTTTTTTAAATATCTATATAATTTATTAAATTGCAATCACAGATTTTTTTATTGACACTTCACCTATTTTTGTGACACATCATATAAATTCTTATGTGGCATACTCAAAAACTCTTCTTCACTTTTAAAAATACTTATTCTTTATGAAAATCGTGGGTTCGAATCCTAACAAAGACAAAAATAAATTATTTTCATAAATTTATTTAGTAACAATTTTTTTCTCACTAAATTTTTTTTTTGGTAGTTCTAGATCAAAAATTTTAAAATTTTAATTTAACAATTCACAACTTAAAAACTAAGATATAAAAATATTGTGCATTACAACATGATACATATATAAAAAATTAAAATAAATATCAAACCAAGATACATGTATAAAAAAGAAATGAGAATCAAAATAAAAAATGAATCACTAATTATATCTTTTATAATTCCTTAAATTTGTAAAAATAAATTTTACATGCCACTCTCAATTTACCGGCATATATTTTTCCTTTTTATTATTCATTAATTCATATCGTTGTTCAAAAAACTATATTTAACTATATTTGTCAAAAGAAATTTAAAATACATTATTATAATATAAATGTATTAACTATATCTTTAAAAAAATTCTTAAAATAACTAAAACTCAATATAAAAATAAAAATCAATTTTTTTTAGTTTTATATAAAAAAATTCAAATTTTTACTTTAACAATTTTAAAACTTAACCACTAGAATATACAATATTGTAATCGTATGATATATATGTAAACAAGTTAAAATAAATATCTCAATATGATACATATATAAAAAAGAAATAAGAATAAAAATAAAACTTAAACCACCAATTATATTTTTTATAATGACTTAAATTTGTAAAAATAAATTAAATATATCACTCTCAACTTACTAAATTATATTTTCCTAGTTACTTGTCATTAATTCATAGTGTTGTTGAGAAAATTTTAAAAATCAATATAATATTAAAAACTAATCAACACACCCCTATCGCTTGGGACTCAACCTAGTTATAATATATTTTTAGTGCATTATTAATAGACATCAGGTTTATATTTTTAGTGCATTATTAATAGATATCAGGTTTCGCAGGCGAAGGCTTACCAATTTTCGTTCAGAAATTAATTTCTATTGGAGATTTTGTTCCCTTTAAAGTTAATGAAAACATCAATTTACTTTGAGATACTTCAATTTGCCAATGACACTATTCTGTGGGGGGAAACTTGGTCAAACATTTGGAGCAAGAAAGGTCCTATGAGGGGTTTCGAATTGGCTTCAGGATTGGGAGTCAACTTTTATAAAAGTAAAATTATAGATATTAATGTGAAGAACTCTTTCATTGAGGCGACGACCTCTTTTTTGCATTGTAGTATTGGTTCTTGTCCCCCTTTTTTGCATTATAGGTATTATGTGGAATATTATTTTAGAAAGGTTTCGTAGACAACTTTCTTCTTGGCGTGGGAGAAACCTTTTGTTCGGAGGTAGAATTATTTTATTGAATTATGTTTTGAATAGTGATCTCGAGTGTTCGATCAGATCCGCACACGCTGGTCGTCAGATGGCGAGGTGCTCGGCAGATGATGATGGCTGGGCGTGCAGGGTGTTCGGACTGTTGAGGAGAAAAGGGGGTGTACCTGCAAGGCACTCCGACGCTCAAGTAAGAAAGGGTCAGAGAAAAAGGGGGCAAGTACAAAAAGTATTCCGAGGGTGAAAATGTGATACCTCGCCCTCTCAAATGAGAGGGTTTATATATTGTTCCCCAGTGCGTGGCCAACGGTCCTATTTTCAAGGCGAAATAACCGTTTTCCTGAAGAATAGGTAACTGCCCAAACTAGCCGTTGTGACGGGCAGGAGGGTAGTTGCGGGCATATGGCCGTCATATGTCGGGGAGCTGTAGCTCGTGTGTGGCGGACAATAATTCCGGGCAAGGCTGAGCAATCAGTGCCCGGTTGCTGTAGCAAAAGGGTACTTTTGTCATCTTAATGGACTGGATCCAAGCGTTTGGGCCGTTACTGTAGCAGTCACGGATTGGGCCGCGCATGGCTGTTGGCCCAGTCCAGAACAGTAGCCCCCCAAGTCGTTGCTTCCGAGCATGGAAGTGATGACTTAAGGATAGCGTACAGTCTCGGGGAAGTGGAGCGTTTTGCTCGTCGGCTGTGGAAGCCCGTGGTTTCTACTGTCCGTCGTGGCTGTTGGTCGCGGTCGTTATACGTTGCCCATCACCGGTGGGTACCAACAGTTTAGTGGAATACGAAACGGTACGGGGGTCGCCACGTGTGTGTTGGAACTCGTGCCACCGTCGCTTAGGCAATGATGGCTAGCGGGTAGTCATTATGACCTATGTGCGCGTGTGGTTGCACGTGACCTCCTGTATAAATAGGGGGAAAACCTTCATTCAGAACCTTTTCCTTCAATCTTCAGCAAATCCCTTGCCCGTGAACGCTGTCCGTTGCAACTTTCATTGTTTGAAGATCCGAGCAAGTCTTTTCAGCCTCATATTTACGAGTAAGTCGTCCCTTTTCCTTGTTTTGCTTTTTGTTGATGTTTACTTAGGCGGTGCATGTGGTTAGGTTAGATTTTAGGAGACTTAGGGCTGTATATGTGGTAGTCGTCGGTGGTGGATGATGGTTCCGCCGTCTCCATCGTCGTTAGCCTGTCGTTACGTTGTGTGTGGAGGGTCTGTCCGTGACGCCGTCGAGATGGTGACGTGCACGTGACCGTGCGAACGTTGTGTTTTACGGAGTTGTGAGCTGAATGAAAACTCGTGATCTTGCTTTGGAGAAATTCCTCGTGTGGGAGGAGAGTTCCGGGCACTGTCTCGCGGGGAGACTTTTCGCAGTGTTGTTAGGGCTTAGGCCGGGGACGTCGTCCTCAGCCCTTAGCGCGCCCTTTCACTTGTTCAGCGGTGGAAGGGTGGATTTGATTAGCTGTCGAATTCGCTGTCTTTCTCTGCTTTTCAGGTGATGGCGACAGGGCCCCGTGGAGAAATTGTATTAGATTCGTCCGAGGAGGAGTCTGGTTCCTCGGGGAGTAATAGCACTCAGTCTTCGAGTGGGTCCACGGAGCAGGACACGGACTACGAGCAAGAGGACGAGGTGTTCGAGGAGGAGGTACCCGAGGAGGATGCACCCGAGGAGGATGTAGCAGAAAATGAAGCGGAGGAATGGGAGGTGGCGAAACCCTCTGAGCATGTGTCCGAGTTTGCGAGCTATGTTGGAGACTGCTTCCGGACGGTGGGAGACGACGGGGATTGGAGAGTCCACTTTCCCACTGCTAATGAGCGCGTCTGCACCAATTACGGGGAGCGTTTCACGATGTATGAATATGTCTTCAAGGAGTTGGGCTTGAGGCTTCCATTCACGGATTTCCAGCAGTCCGTCTTTCTACATCTTCACCTGGCCCCTACGCAGCTCCACCCCAACTCGTTAGCGTTCATGCGGGCGTTCGAGCTGGTGTGCGAGCACTTGCAGGTAGGGGCGACTCTTCCATTCTTCTTCACCGTATTTCATCTTCAACGGCAGACTTCTGGAAAGAGCTATGGCTGGGTCTCTTTGAAGCAGCAGCGTAAGCTGTTTAAACCTTTCTCTGAATCTATCCGTACATTTAAGACGAGGTACTTCGTCGTGGAGCCCGTATCGGAGGCTGCCCAGGATAGCACGTTCTGCTGGGAGCTTGAAGTGGATGAGAACGGGGAGGACAGGATTAACGAGGAGGGTAAATACATTGGGCGGCGATTGCTGAAATATCCCTTCCAGTGGACCGGGGCGCATTTTACTAAGCCGCCAAAGGACTACGTTTTTGAGCCGACCGATTTGGATGAGGGGGATGCTGCCTCATATGAGAAACTGCTGAAGTACGTGAACTCGTTCTGGATGGCCGAGTGTGTTACGAAGAAGAAAGTGGCGATCCTTGAGGACGACGGTAGTCCTCGAGTAGAGCCTCGTTTTATTAACGTTAGGGCACTGCTGGGGTGCAACACTTATAGGGATGCTATGGATCTGCTCGGTATTTAATCTTAATATATTGCTTTGTATTGCTCGTTATTTTTTATCACCTGACGCCTGTTTTTGTCTTTTGCAGCCGCTATGCCTTCAGCCCACGAAAGGATGGTGAGGAACGTGGCCGCGCGGAAACAAGCTGCTGCAGCTGCCACTCCTAAGGTTCGTCCTTCCCCTGCCCGTGCGATAGGTCCTTCCCAGCCTCCTCAGGGGAATGCTTCACCGGCCAATGCACAACGGTCTCCAATGCCCCTGGCGACCAGGTCTAAGCATCCAAGGAACGAGGCAGTGGATCTGGGCAAGGCGCTAGAGAAAGCGAAATTCGAGTTGCCTCCTTGTGTACTGGACAAGAGGTTTTTTGAAGGGACCTCTTTGGTGATTCCCCACGCTGATTCTCTTCATCTGCAAAGCCTGGACCGTCCTAGCAAGAGGGCGTTGGTGGCTCAGGATGCCTCTGCGGTGGTCAGGCTGCTGGAGATGGCGGCCACCTATGCCGAAGGGAACACGGCCACTGAGGGTGAGTTGACTATTGCCCGTGGGAAGGTGAACGCTCTCGAGGAGAGCTTGAGGAAGGCCAGGGAGGAAGCTAGGGCTGCCAAGGAGGCGAAGGAAAAGGAGAGCGAGGAGGTTGCCCAGCTAAAGGGGAAGATGGTTACGCTCGAGGCTGAGAAAAAGGCTGCTGAGGATCTGGTCGCGCAACTGCAGGCGGCCAATGCTCCGGGCGAGGAAGAGCCTGAGGACGTGAAGGTGCTGAAGACAAGGTCAGAGTTAGTTGCCCGACTGGTGGTGGCCGAGGATGACAACGCCGTGCTCGGCGAGGAGTCCTTCCAAAACGCAGTGTCTCAGCTTCAGGTGGTGAATCCTGGTGTTGATTTGGTGACCGAAGGTACCAATTTCCTGGTGTACGTTAAAGACGGGCAAATAGTGATGCCGAAGTCTATCCTTGCCGGCCAAGCTAGAACCCAAACCTCTCCGCCTGATGATGAACGAGTCGAAGACACCGAGGAGTGATGTTTTGTCGGCCTGCGTGCCGTGTAGTTTGTTGTAATTTTATTTGGTTTGGGGGGCGTGGCCCCCCTTTTTATGTAATTCGTACAATCTTTGGCCCTGGTGGCCTTTTTACTTTATGCCCGGTTTATGTTGGCCGGTTGTGTTAATTATATGATTTTTGTTTATGTTGCTGTACTTTACATTAGTGTTGTACTTTATCTTAATTGTGCGTGTATGACTGCCCGTCGGAGGGTGTGTCCGTTAGTGGAGCTTTCTTTTGGAAGGTAGCCCGCTGCGTGTGAGTTCGCCAGTGCGGAGAACTGGGCGAACAGCCGGGGAAGGTCCTGGCGAGGTTGCGGATCTCAGGTCGCGATTGAGGCCTGAGGTCGCGGCGTGAACGTCCCATCGCGAGCTGGGGTTCTTCCAATCATGGTACTTGGGCGAAGGCAATGCTCGGTCGAGGACCGCCGACGAGCAGAGTTCCGGCTTGCTTGTTTGAGCAGGATTCTACTTTGTGTGCATGCGTCGCTTGTACCTGGGCGAGCATGATGACCGCCAGGTGGTCTCTTGATACGAGGAAGCCTAAGGTCACTTTAGCTGTAGTATTGCTTAAGTTTCTCAGCGTTCCATGGTCGAGGGAGTGCCTCCCCGTTGAGGTTTTCTAGGAAGTATGCGCCATTTCCCGTTTTGGCACGGACTCTGTATGGCCCTTCCCAGTTGGCCGCTAGTTTGCCTTCGCGAGGGTCCTTGTGGTTTCTCCGCAGGACAAGGCTGCCCACGTTGAATTCTTGTCGTAAGACTTTAGCGTTGTGCCTGATTGCTATTTTTTGCTTAAGAGACGCTTCGCGGAGGGCTGCTCCTGTCCGGATTTCCTCGACGAGGTCGAGCTCTTCTCTTATCGCTCCGTTATTCCTCTCCTCGTCTAGAGGTGACTCGGTCCTCCTGGACGGTACGTGGATCTCGATGGGTAAAACAGCCTCCATGCCATATGCTAAGTGGAAAGGGTGGTGGACTGGGGAGTAGTACGATATGCCCATAAGACGCTGTGGAGCTCCTCGACCCAGACCTTCTTCGTTTCGTCCAGTCTTCGTTTGAGGCCACGAAGGATGACACGGTTGGCCACTTCCGCCTGCCCGTTGGTCTGGGGGTGCTCGGCCGAAGCGAAGTGTTGCCTTGTTCCGAGATGGGCGACGAAGTCTTGGAACTTCTTGTCCGTGACTTGTGTTCCATTGTCCGTGACGATTGCTTGGGGAATCCCAAAAAGGGCAAGGATATTCCGCTTGTAGAAGCGTAGAATGTTAAGTGATGTTATCTTCGCTAAGGCTTCTACTTCTATCCATTTTGTGAAGTAATCTACGCCCACTATTAGGTATTTGTTTTGGCTAGACCCCGTCACGAAGGGTCCCAGGATGTCCAGGCCCCACTAGGCGAATAGCCACGGGGATGTCAAGCTTTTCAGCTCGTTGGGGGGAGCTAGGTGCATGTCCCCGTGCCGTTGGCATTTGTCGCATTTCTTCACATGCTCTTTGGCGTCTTGCTGCATAGTTGGCCAATAATACCCTGCCCGGAGGGCCTTGCGGGCAAGGGACCTTCCCCCCAGGTGCTGGGCGTTAATGCCTTCGTGGATTTCTCGTAATACGTGGGGGACAATCTCCTCCTCTATGCACTTTAGTAGCGGAATGGAGAAACCCCTTCGGTAAAGTTTGTTTTCGAGGATGACGTACGAGCAAGCTCTTCGTCTGATGGTGCTGGCTTCTTTGGGGTCATCCGGAAGTTCTTCCCTGGTGAGGTAGTTGTACACAGGCGTCATCCAGCAGTCGGTGTCCCCGATTGCGTGCACGTGTAGGGTCGAGGGCCCCTTGTCGATGCTGGATCGGGGAAGTATCTCTTGGATGACTGACCTATTTCTGCCTTTTCTCTTGGTGCTCGCTAGCTTGGATAGGACGTCTGCCCGTACGTTGTGTTCGCGGGGAACATGTCTTACAGCTACCATCCTGAACTTCGATATCTTTTCCCTAACTAGGGAGAGGTATTCAGACAGACTGTCGTTTTTGGCCTGATACTCCCCGGAGACCTGGTGAGCTACGAGCTGAGAGTCCGTGCAGATGACGATTTCTTCTGCCCCTAGGTCTTCGGCAAGGCGTAACCCAGCGAGGAAGGCTTCATACTCGGCCTGGTTGTTCGACGTGGGAAAGGATAAAGTGAGAGACGCTTCGACTATGGTCCCCTCGTAGTTCTCCAGAATGACTCCTGCCCCGCTGCCGCTCGAGCTGGAGGCTCCGTCCACGTAGATGGTCCATCTGTTTGCTACGTGTGGCGAGGAGTCTGAGAAGGTTACTTCTGCCACAAAATCGGCCAGGGCCTGTGCTTTGAGAGCCTTTTCTGCTTTTATACCGGACGTCAAATTCTGACAGCTCCAACGACCACTTGAGCATTCGACCTGCCATGTCTGGCCGTCCCAGCAACTGCTTGATGGGCTGATCTGTCCTCACCACGATCGTGTGGGCCAAGAAATAGTGCCTCAGTCGTCTGGCGGCGTTAACGAGGGCCAGTGCTACCTTCTCTATCTGCTGATATCGCAACTCTGCGTCTTGCAACGCTTTGCTCGTGAAGTATACGGGCTTTTGCCCGGCGTGATTCTCGCGGATGAGAACAGCGCTCACGGCCTCGGTGGTGACGGCGAGGTATAGGAACAAAACTTCCCCGGTATCTGGTCGCGATAACACGGGCGGTTTCGACAGAGCTTGTTTTAAGTGAAGGAGGGACGCCTCGCATTCTTCGGTCCATTCAAACGCGGCTTCTTTTCTCAAGAGCTTGAAGAAAGGAAGGGCGTGTTGGGCGGATTTCGCGACGAAGCGGGACAACGAGGTGAGTACCCCGTTGAGGGACTAGATGTTCTTCTTAGACGTGGGCGTTGGGAACTCAGAGAATGCCCGACATTTGTCGGGGTTAGCCTCTATTCCTCGTTCCGTTAGGTAAAACCCAAGGAATTTTCCTGCCCGTACACCGAACGTGCACTTCTCTGGGTTAAAGCGCATTTGATACTTTCTTGCTTGCTCGAAAATTGTTCGAAGATGGGCGACATGGTCTAGTTCCTCGTGGGACTTGACGATCATGTCGTCCATGTATACCTCGAGCATGTCGCCTATTTGTCCTTGGAAGACTTTGTTCATCATTCGTTGGTATGTAGCGTCGGCGTTCTTCAGGCCGAAAGGCATCACGTTGTAGTAATAATTGCCCGATTCGGTCATGAAGGCCGTGTACGTTTTATCGCTCGCGGCCATCGGGATTTGATTGTAGCCCGAGTAGGCGTCGAGGAACGATAGCAGCTTAAAACCTGCTGAGTTATCCACGAGCTTATCTATATTGGGGAGGGGGTAGGCGTCCTTCGGACAGGCCTTGTTAACATCAGTATAATCAACGCACATTCTCCATTTGCCATTATTTTTTCTTACAAGTACAACATTTGAGAGCCACGTAGTGTATTTGGCCTCGGAAATAAACCTAGCTTCTAGAAGGTCTTTAACAGCTTTCTCCGCGACTTCCATCTTCTCCGGGGACTGTTTCCTTCTGCGTTGGGCAACGGCTTTGACGGCCGGATCGATGGTAACCTGGTGGCAAGCGACGGAGGGGTCCAATCCTGGCATTTCAGCAGCGCTCCATGAGAACAAGTCTGCGTTCTCCCTGAGGCACGCTTTTAGTTGTCTTTTGGCCAGGTCGGGGAGCTCCGCTCCGATCTTTACTCCCCGTTGGGGGTCTTCTCCGAACGGGACGAGCTCGAAGTTGCCATCTGGTATGGGGCGCAGGAGATGGCCGTTGTTGTAGGACTGGCTGCCCGAAGTCGTAGGGGCTTTGGCGTGATCCTCCTCGTTGAAACGGCTGTCCAAGTCGATAGATTCGACCTGGGGGAGTGGTTTTGGCTGCTCGGAGCTGCTGGGCAGAGGGGGGCGACCAGATATCCTCAGCTTCGCTGAGATTGTTCTCAATCCTTTTGATGCGGCTTCAAAGCATCGACGGGCAGCTTTGATGTCGCCGTGGAGGGTGGCGACCATCCCTTTAGAGGTGTAGTACTTCATCATGAGATGTACGGTGGAAGGCACTGCAACCAACTCTACCAGGGTTGGCCTTCCAAAAATGCACTGATATAGTGACGGGCAGTCGATTACCAGAAACTGTGCTTTGATTGCTCGGGTTGTCCTTCCTGAACCGAAATTCACGATGAGCTCTATGTAACCTTGGTGCCTTGTTACTGCTCCGTTGAATCCCTGCAGGTCGGATCCAACGTATGGGGTAAGGTGAGAGTCGTCCAACTGCAGCGTCTCGAACAGGTGGTTGTACATAATATCAACTGAACTGCCCTGGTCCACGAGTATCCTGCGAACGTCGAAGTTCGCCATCCTTGCCCGGATGAGAAGCGGGATGCTTGAGTTCGGTGACCCGCCGAGGAGCTCCTCTTTGTAGAAGGAAATGGGAGAGGATCCTTTGCAAGTTGTATCCAGCGTGGTGGCTTCATTGGCGCTCTTGCTGATCAGTTGATCGAACTTTCTTTTGACCGAACCAATCGTGATTTTGTTGAATCCGCCACCGGAGATGACCATGGCCGACGGGAAGGTTTTCCACGGGCTGTGAGCGTCGAGGAACATGGAAGCGGGCAGACTGTCAGGGATGCAGAAGTCTTCTGGTCGAGTCACGGACATAGCGACCTGCACGTTGGTGTCATCGGAGGGCGGAGTCTCTTCAGCCGCCTTCTTGCTCTCCTGGGTTTCTTGCCGGGGAGCTTCTTTTTTCTTCGCGAACTGCTTCAGATGGCCGTCGCGAATGAGGATCTCTATGGCATCCCTGAGGTGGATGCATTCTTCCGTCGTGTGGCCGTGGCTCTTGTGGAAGCGGCAATACTTGGATTTGTCCACACCTGGCCTGGCCGGCAACTGTTTGGGGAAACGGACCCCCGCTTGTTTGAACTCTGAATTGGCACATTCGGACAAGATTTTCTCCCTCGAGGTAGTGAGGGGGTATAGTCGTGGAACCGTCCAGAAGGTCCCTTCTGTTCGCGTGCATCGCGAGGCCGATCATCGCGTCTTTTATCTCCTCGACGGGATGTCGAGGGCTCTTCAGCTCTGGATTTCCGGGTACCTTCTTGGTGACGGGAGGCCCGGACAGAGTGGGCAGCGACCTTCTCCTCGTACTGTATATGCGACTGGGCTTTGTGGAGGAGAGTTTTGAGGTTCCTTGGTGGATCTAGGCCGATGGTTTTCGCGAAGTCTGAGCCAGGACGTAATCCCTGCTCGAGCAGAAATTTCTTCATATCGTCGGTCATTGGCACTTGGACGGCTTCCTTGTTGAACCGCTCAATGTAGTCCCGAAGGGGTTCGTCTCTCCCCTGTACAACAGCTCCAAGGGACGCCTCAGTCTTAGGATGGCGTTGTGATGCGGTAAAGTGTCGGGAGAAGATCCTCCCGAGCTGCCTCCAGGAAGTGATGGATTCCTCGGGCAGTTGTTTGTACCAGGTCATTGCTCCCTTCCGGAGCGTGGTCGGGAACAGGCGGCACTTGATGGCTCCCCGTACACCTCGGTAGTCCAGAAGAGCATCTATGTTTTCTATGTGCTCGTCTGGGTCCGTGGTTCCATCATAAGTCCCTAGAGACGGAGGCTTCTCTAGTCCTTTGGGGAGACGGGTGGCTAGGATCCTGCGGGACAACGGGCCGCGAGGCTCGTTGTTGCTGTCCGAACTTGAAGTCGACGGTGACCGTTGTCTGCGCTCGCGGCGGCGGTCTCTACGAGGTGAAGGCGATCGTGGCCGGTCGCGATGTCTGATCGGGGAAGAATGCCCGTCCTGCCTCGTTCTCTTGTGTCTTGGTGGAGACTGGTCCCGTGGGGAGATCTGGTCGCGTTTGCGAACGCGTAGTGGTTCGGGCCTCGTCATACGGTCTTCCTGGCGCCTAGGCGGTGGGCTTCTTGATTTCTGATGTTTCCTCTTGTGGGGAGAAGATCTTGGAAGAGCTGCTTCTTCGAGGGCTCCTATCCTTTCACCTTGCTGGAAGATAAGGAGGTTCGTGCGGATGACAGCATCTAGGAGGGCTGCGACGGCTAGATCGGTGCTGGGGGGGCCAGGAATTGGTCGCTCCCCCAACGGTGACTGTTTTTCTCCTTGCTCGGTGGGAGGAGTTGTTGGAGAAGCAGTGGTCCCGTCTCGAAGGAAACGGGGATCAGAAAGTAACAACGAACTGCCATTAACGTCCACCTTGTTGACGGGGACAAGAACTATAGCGTCAGCACCTTTTGCGGGGTTCTGAGCGGCCATATGTGGGTGGATTAATGAAGGTATGTTTTGATCTTTAGTTTTCGAGTAAGAAAGAAAGAAAGGGAGAACAAGGAGTTCCCACAGACGGTGCCACTGATCTCGAGTGTTCGATCAGATCCACACACGCTGGTCGTCAGATGGCGAGGTGCTCGGCAGATGATGATGGCTGGACGTGCAGGGTGTTCGGACTGTTGAGGAGAAAAGGGGGTGTACTTGCAAGGCACTCCGACGCTCAAGTAAGAAAGGGTCAGAGAAAAAGGGGGCAAGTACAAAAAGTATTCCGAGGGTGAAAATGTGATACCTCGCCCTCTCAAATGAGAGAGTTTATATATTGTTCCCCAGCGCGTGGCCAACGGTCCTATTTTCAAGGCGAAATAACCGTTTTCCTGAAGAATAGGTAACTGCCCAAACTAGCCGTTGTGACGGGCAGGAGGGTAGTTGCGGGCATATGGCCGTCATATGTCGGGGAGCTGTAGCTCGTGTGTGGCGGACAATAATTCCGGGCAAGGCTGAGCAATCAGTGCCCGGTTGCCGTAGCAAAAGGGTACTTTTGTCATCTTAATGGACTGGATCCAAGCGTTTGGGCCGTTACTGTAGCAGTCACGGATTGGGCCGCGCATGGCCGTTGGCCCAGTCCAGAACAAATAGTTTGATCATCCACTTCTTTTCTTTATTCAAGGCACTAAAAGTGATTTCTAATAAAATAATAAGGCTTAATACCCTTTTTGGTCCTCTAGGTATAGGGGTAGGTCCAAATAAGTCCTCTACCTTTTAAAAGTTCCAAATTGGTCCCATACGATTTTAAATAGGTCCACGTTTGTCCTCGCCGTTAGAAAAGTTAAAATTTCAATTAAAATATTGATGACATGGCATGGGTTGTGCTGAGGTGTACGTTTCTGAATGGGGATTTGGCGCGGTGGTTATAGGCTCTTCATTTCCCACTTTTTTTTCATCAAGTCATTTGTTCAGTTTCTCTTCCATTTTTGTAACCCTAGCACAGCCAGACGAAGAAGAAGAAGATTGCGTGTGAAGACGAAGACGACCATTACGTTTCCAAGACATACGATTGAAGACGAAGAATTATCCTGGTAAGTATCTATGTTCCTTTCGTAGAACAATAGTTTTCGGTAATTTAGGGTTTGTGTGTTGAAATTAGGGTTGTTTCAATGTTCTTTTTGTGAAGTTTCTGCTTGTTTATGATATTAGGTTGAAATGGAAGAAATGATAACCCTCAACATTCATCATAGTGGGGAATTTATAGACTCTGATAAAACGAACTACGTGGGGGGTAAATGTAACGAATTAAAGGTAGATGTTGATAGGTGTTTTGAAAGATATAGGGTATAACGAGGTAAACAACATCTACTACAGGGATCCTACATTTGGGATTAATGAGCTTACTGATGATAGAGGTGCGTTGGACATAGCTGACCTATGTAGGGTACACCTCAAGGTTGATATATACATTGAACACCCATTATCCCAACCTGAGTATGTTGATGAGGGTGACACATTACATGAAGAACCTATTAACATGGAGGAGGATATATTAAATGAAGAACCTTTGGATGTTGTGAATGAAGAACAATATGATATTGTTGCTGAACTTGTTGAACAAGTACTTAAGGATGTAAACACTTCTGGTGAGGGTGTCAAGGCTGGTGAAGGAGTGCATACTGGTGAGGGTGTGACTACTGGTGAGGGTGTGACTACTGGTGAGGGTGTCTTGGATGGTGAGAATATGAATTCTAATGAGGGTGTCTTGGAAGGTGAGAAAGAGGGTGTTGAGAAAGAGAGTGTTGAGAAAGAGGGTGATGGGAATGGTGATGGGATTCATGGTCAGGTGCAGGATGGGAATGATACTTCATCTGATGACAGTGAGGATTCATCCTATAACTATGATAGTGCCTTGGAGCTTGATTTCAGTGATTCTGATCCTAGTCTGGATTATGAGGAAGAACATGTTGCCAAAATGGTGGCATATGATGAGAAACATGAAGGAACAAGTAAATTGAAGAAAAGGAAAGGGGGTGCAGATAGTGGAGAGGAGAATGGAGTTGTGTATGATAGTGAAGAGTTGGAAAATGGAGGTGACACTGAGGATGAACAAGAACCAAGGAAGAGGAAACATCCAATCTTCAAGACAATGAAAGACATGCAAAACTATAAATAGGAGTTGGGAACATATTTCAATACCAAAATTGATTTTAAAGAAGCCATTCAAACATATGTTGTGTAGAATGGGAGAGGTTTGAAGTTTCTAAAAAATGATAACATAAGAGTGAAGGTGGTATGTAAGCCTGGATGTCAATGGGAGGCATACTGTGGAAAACTTCCTGATGAGGAAACTTGGCAGCTTAGGAAACTAGTTGACACACATAACTGTGCTAGAGAGTATAATGTTAAGATGATGAGCACGAAATGGTTAAGCAAGAGATTGCAAAATACATTGAAAAACAATCCTAAGCTTAAGCTAAAGGATATTAAGGAGAAATCCCTTAAGAAATGGAATGTAGGTGTTAACAAGACCAAGGCTATTAGGGCTAGATTTGCAGCCAGGGACATGGTAGATGGATCTTATTTAGGAGACTACACTAGGATTTATGACTATTGTCATGAAATTTTGAGGACAAATCCTGGGTCAACTATTAAGATACATGTCACACAGTTCAAAAGGGAAGTGAGGATGCAAGACCTTATTTCAAGAGATTGTATGTTTGTTATGATGCTTGCAAGAAGAGCTTCAAGATGTGTAGACCAATAATTGGCCTTGATGGCTATTTTTTAAAGGGTCTATGTGGTGGCCAGATTTTATCTGCAATAGGAACAGATCCCAATGATCAAATGATGCCTATTGCCTTTGCTGTGGTGGAAGGGGAAAATAGAGAAACCTGGACTTGGTTTTTAAGGCTCCTCATTGATTATCTGGGTGGAAGAGAAGAGTGTAAGACCTACACTTTCATTTCTGATCAGCAAAAGGTACTCCTAGATTTATTGCCTTTATTTGAGTTTGAATTTTTTTTATTTAGAATTTAATCCTGAATTTATATGAATTTGCAGGGTCTTCTCCCAGCTATGGATGAATTGTTACCAGGTGTTGAACAAAGGTTCTGTGTGAGACACCTGTACAACAATTTCAGAAAGAAATTTCCAGGAAAAGTGTTAAAAGAAATCATTTGGAAGGCAGCCAGAGCTACTTATCCACAAGCCTGGGAAAGAGAGATGAGAGGCATGAGGAGGATAAATGAAGAGGCCTACAAACACATGATGCAAACTCCACCACGATTTTGGAGCAAGTCCTATTTCAGAACTATTGTACCCCAAATTTTACCCTCAGATCCTGATTGTTTCATATTATTCTAAGTTGGTCTCTGTTTTCGCATTTGTAGTGAACATCTCATTAATCATGCATTTTTGCCGTTTTTATCATTTCGTTTTAGAATTTGTTTTTATCTCAGATTATATAAAATTAATTTAGTCTATTTTCTTAAATTTACCTTTTATATATGGTTTGTTTCAATTAGAATTTTATCTTTAGTTTAATTTAATTCTTATTTTAGTTTTAGTTTAATTTTGGTTAGATTAATTTTTAATTTAGGATTTTGGTCTAAAGTTAACTTAATTAGTGCAAGTTTTATTAATTTAATTTAGTTTTAGTTTTAATCTTAGTTTTCTAGTTTTTTAGTTTATTTTTATTATTCTTTATTTTGACTTGACTTATTTTAAATATTTTAATTTACTTTCATTATCATTGCTTCTTTTCTTAAACCAAAAGAGAAACTACACGACCACCATGCTGCCCTTTTCTTTCCACATACTCTTTGTCCACAAACTCATGCGTGGGAAGGCAGCCAACAAGTACATGTGCTTTGTACTATGTAGCAAACACCAAAAGCCAAGAATAAAATCTATCGTGTAAATGCTCAAACTTTTCCATCTGATGGTCATTGTTCACCTTCTGCTCTGACTCCAACGTGACGGTAGACAATCCACTCTTGCACTTGGCTCAAGGATGATAGCCACCAAGCCATGCGTGTAGAAGCTCCTATGCCTTGCTTTCTCTTCAGAACAAAGCCATTACCTAAAGGCTATTGACCAGCTCTTCTACTATAAAAGGAGGACCATTCTCCTTCGTGAGGATCCAAGCGCAACACACTGAAGTTTCATGATCCACGGTACATCACACCAAATAGTAGAGCTCATGAATCCCTCTCACCAATAATCATCAACAACTCACACGGTTCCGCAACCCAAACTTTGAGTGATCTTCTTGGAGTATTGGCAGCAAGAAGAAAAAGAAGAATCCCGTGCAGCAGCTTCCAAGTTGGAGAAGAAGGTGCAGTGGACTTATTCCACTACGTAACCACCATCTTCTCTCATTAACTATGATCATATTATCCATGCTGGAATGTTTTGAAAGATGATTTTGATGCACTGTTAGTTATTATTTGAAGCATTCTCATGTTAACAACTTTATATACTTTAACTTGAGTGTTTGAGTTTCATTGTGAATGACTTTCTTCATGTCCTTATGGTGTAAGTTTGTTTGTTTGGAGCTGTCCAAATTGTGCGAAGTTGAGTAACATGAAAGTTATTGGTTAAGGTCTCATTACTGTGATGAGTTTTGTTCTCTTTACTGACTCATAAATCCATGCTTTCTATACTTTAAGCCATATGCACAACTGATGTCTTTTTGCTTTAAAATTGCATTACCATGATTTAGAAGTGTTCATGATGTTCATGTCGTGCTAGGATAGTTTGAATGACGCGAGGGTTTTGGTTGAAGGATATACAATTGTGACAAATTCTTATAATTTTCCTTTAACTCATAATTCCCAGTTCAAAATAGCATGAGTATTCCTACCGTCATCATGTGTTTGTTTAGCATTAAGATCAAGTGGTAATGTGATGTGTCTTTTTGAGGCATTTCTTGAACCCTACCAGTTGTTGATCAAGAACACTGTGTGTTTATACCAGAGCTTGTGTGTTGGAACTCTTCCTAAGTTGTTCAGGATAACAACATGTAAGGTTTTGTTGAAGTTGTGTCAGTAATAAAAATTTGCCCTTACCTACATCCTTGATCTCATACCTGCGTATAAATTTGAATTGATCACCTTACTGTCACCGTGTTCTTGTTCTCACGCTTGCATTCAAGTCTGTTCTGGCTGGTAATTTGAATAGAAGTTTGGGTTTGGAGTATGCATTATGGCACTAATTAGTTAATACCAGATCTTCATGTTCATTCTCTCCAAGTTCCAATCATTATCTTAAGCAACTTAGGGTTTAATGTTACTCTACTATATGAGCCCTACGGATTGGTATGTTATTTCATGTTTGTTAGTCAAGGAACAGTTTGGAAATGATTGAGCAAGGTGAGAAGTTGCCACGGCTTTGTTTGGTTTTCTTTCACTTTGGTTTTCGGTTAATTTTCATGTTGCATGAAGAGGAGGTAGGCGTGGCAAGTTGTGGTTGGATAGGGCACTGTTTTTGTCATCTAGTCACTAAAAATCTAAGTGACCGGTTGAGGGCAATGTTACATGATTTTCGTGACATTGGTTTTGTGTTTCTTACTGAATAACAATTCCAATTGGACCTGGGCCTGGTACTTTCGCTGTTAGCACCCCTCATCTGTGAGGCCCAGACGTGTAACAAACAAACTTAATTCATTTCCAGTTTATTAATACACCCCTGTTTTGATTCATGTCAAATATTTTATTTCC